>CM023361.1:12843512-12927694 GCA_013282895.1 Eriosoma lanigerum
AAACGCCTCGATGGCTCATTTGCAGGGTATAGTTAATAGTGGCGTTTGGAAGAAGTAAAAACTAGTATTGGACCTAGAGGCACGCAGTAGGATATTATAAAACGCAACGGTGAGAGGAGAACAGGTGAATCGTCTTTATTATTCAATAATACAGTGAGAAATTTATACCTGCAATATGCCTACATTCAGCTAAAATAGAAGCAATCGTGTTGCTCATAGGGAATTTTTAATATAAAGCTCGCAAATCGTAAACAATTGCGTTGAACTCTTTCTAGTTGTCTCGAATCATCAGCTGTATGTAGGACTGGCGAGAATATGGGGTGAACCTACAGATGGGTCCGTTGTTAGCAGTAAATTTTACTAATTTTTTGAGTAGAAAAATTATTTTTATACAAATTATACTATATAAGGTATATATTATATATATATATAATATAGAATTACGAGTTAAACCGTATACATTCGCGTCCGTTTTCTCAAAATTAAACAGCTAGTGTTAGCGGTGGAAAAAGAATTGGCCAAAAACACCAACTTGGACACAGTTATTAATGACTTTTCTATGAAAAAAGCCAGAAAGGGAACACTTTAACTGAATCTAATTATTCTTTAATTACTGTTAAATAGTTACAGGTTATATTATTTTCTTCAATATCAATAAAAGATTTTATATACCAAATATTATGTTGTTTTTTTTATTCACAATTCATTAAACTTAAATATTAAATATAACTATACTGTATTAAAGTGATATATATACATCTTAGTCAAATAAGTATAAATTAAGGGGCATGGAATTGATCAGTCTTGGGGCCCACAAAAGTTCTTGCCGGCCCTGGCTGTATGAGAATTCCAGACTATAACTCCATATTCAAGTAAGGCCGTAAGGGGCACACTGTGCACAAGTGCACAGTATAATGTTTTAACGAAAAGTCTAAATTGAATGTCTTTAGCCAACCTCATGATGAAACCAAGAACTTTACAACACACATTATTAATGTGGGAATCGGGAGCAAGATTACTACTAAGCATAATTCCAAGATTCAAAATACAATAAAAATATAGTTGTAGTTTAATAGAAAAATGCTAAAGACAAAGGCATAAGGTTTAACCGTTCCACCGCAACCTAAATATAGACTTTTAATTAATTGTTATGTTTTAATTTTGGATTTAACTAATCAAAATTTTTTTTTAAATAGATGGGTCAAAAAAAAAAAAAGTGACCCATAAAAATTGGATATCAAAAAAATTAAATGGGTTATTGCAACGGACAAACGCGGTTGGACAGTTTAATCTTTAAATACATACACCAGTCGGTGGATAAATTTGGCATATCCAACAGCATATCGGCGATCGGTGTTTTTCTATAGTTAAATTTCCTGGCACATCGTCTCTGGCTGACCATCCGGACGGGCCATTCGGCAGTGTCGGGCTTGTAATACTTAGTTGCATGCTGAGTACGTTCACCGAACGAGTTCCACAACGGCTGCAATAAATATCTACCGTTCTGAAATTCTTGCGACATGTACGATTGCATCTGATAAAAAGCCCGTTGTTGAATTTCTTGTCTTCGCTGGCATTCGAACGGCTCCAGAAAATCCTACGCACACAAAATGCACAACATTTATTTATATCGTACTCGGAGAAAAATATATTCTGTTTGATTTAGTCAAAGTTAACATTGTATAATTTTCAATATCATCACGAGTTCGCTTAACGAAGATTGTATATCTAAAGTAAATGAGGGTTTTCATTTTATGAGGGTAATTTTGTCTTTTAAAAAACACTTTACACTCAACAAAATATTCAAGTCTCTAGGTTCAAAACTACATTAGCTATCATGAAAAATGTTAAATCAATTTCGTCAAAATTCACAGAAATCGTAATTTTGATGTTTTCTCTGTATTTTTTGGTATTTTTTCATCTCTAAAGGAAAAACTTTTGAGAAATTCGAAAATGAGTTGAATAAAGTACCAAGTAAATGCAATTTACAACCGAAATTATATCCCAATTGAGGTAATCGAAACATTATTTCTACCCAAAATCATGCTATCAGACTTAAAAATACAAAATATCATAATATTCAATTATATGAAATATTCCAACTTTAGAATTATAAAAAAATAATTTGTGACTTACGATTTTCAAAATATTTTGTAGATAGGTAAAGTAGTTTATGATTATGTTTCAATAAATAATTTAAACCGTTAAACTCAAAATTGCAGGTATTATTAAACTATTTTGGATAAATTTCAAAGCTCTGTATTTAATCAGAAAATCAATCTGTTATAAAATGTTTTCTCATAATATCTAAAACATCTATGTAAATACTCAATACTTGAAATATTTAAATATTATAATGTTACGGTCACATTATGCGATCTAACCGGCTGCTCCAATTTTCGTCAATTGGGCATAAATTCTTAACCTCTGATTCCAGCACGTATAACAGGTGGGGAGACGCAATATACAACACGAAAATAAAATATATAAATAAATACGGGAGTCGACTTATTACCGCGATTGCACGAGGTTTAAATTATAATTTTATACTTAAATTATTATATATTTTACTTAAATAATTGTTGCCTGTGCGCGTCGTCTCCGCCTGTCATCCTGATTTTCATTGGTCAATCGCTTAGATCCAGATATCAAGTGTATAATTTATATATGTATATATAATTACATAAGTGTTTCGATGCTAAATATAAATATTCCATTGTGTTGCTAAATTTAGAATTTACTTATTTGAACTAAGATTAAATAAGAGCTCTGGGAGTCTCTCTGGAACTATATAAATTAAATAGAGAACTTTAGATTTTCTATTGCAGAGATAGGTTAATCAACTATATCGTCAGGATTCCACTAGTCAAATCTATCGACGGATGTTCACTAGACGAATAGTACCGATACAATAACAAAATTAAATATTAAATTCAATAGACAATACTATACTTTTCATGATTGTTTATGTGTACAGTGAACAGTGGATGGGGAAGGATAACTTTGTGATGAGACTACAATTTAGTATGATCATTTTTTCGATCACAAGTTGTAGAAATTTAGCCCAAATTACATCACTTCAGTGGGCCAATGCCAGAATGCCAAATTGGTGACCACTAATTTAAAAAATATTTGATACATAATTATTGTTCACATATAGTTCGAAATCTGGAGAAAGTGTTGATATATTATTATATTTATCATTTTTACATACACGTTCATGGTATTTTCAAAGTACCTACCTAATTTATATAAATTCATTGATAGAAATCTGAAATCCATGTTGAATATAATTTTAGATTCTGAGCGAAGTGAGGAATATATTAGTTTTACAAGGATGTTTTTTTTATGTCTGAAGACACTTTTTCGGGGAGAAATATTGGTCCGATTATTATAAGTATGGTATGTTTCGGTAGAAAGTTGCATCTTCTTGCCACTTTATATACTTAACTCATTTTTCGAATTTCTCATAAGTTTTCTCTTAAGATATGAAAAACTACCAAAAATTTGACGGAAAAACTTTATAACTACGGTAACTTAATTTTAAATATTTTGTTTTTAACTTTGATTATTTATGCAGTTTTAAACGTAGAGATTTAAAATTTTTTTGATTATTCATATATGTATTTTACAAATGAGAAAACATTTTAGAACTGTTACATTGATTTTTTTTATTATTATTTTTTTTTTTTAATGTATAAACACTTTTTTAAGAAATAATGGTTCGATTACGAAAAGAAGGGTATGCTATTGATAGCAAATTACATCTACTTGGTATTTGGTATTTATTTCGAACATTTTCGAATTTTTCAATTGATTTTCCTTGGAATAAGAAAACCTAACAAAAATAGTTGAAAAATTGCGAAATTCTCGGAAACTGGGTTTCGTCGAATTTGATTTTGAATATTTTATATCTTATACAATTTTGAATGTAAGGACTTGAGAATTATTTTAAGTATTCTCATACGTATTCTACACACGTGGTAAAATTTTGTAACGAATTATCCGTATAATATACCTATTATTGTGTATCTGACTGAATTTAACACTTAATTGATTTTCGAATACTATTATATCATTGCATTCAAATCTCAATAATAATAAACTACAACTTTCTCTAAATACCGAAGGGATGAAGAAGTAATGTCCAGAATCGACTTCTCAGCTTTTTCTTACTGTTAAAGAAAAAGAACGCTAAAATAGCGTGATTGGGTAACGCATGATAATAATATTTGAATATTCTTAAGAAAAAAATTTAAATCGAAGTTCACAATATAATATTTGATATAGTTTTATCTGGTGTTATTACTAGGGCTAGAAATTTGTAGCATTTGCATTTTTTTCTTATAGTACTCCAGTACATACCTTATCAAGGTAAAAATTTGATTCATACATTACAGAATTTAAATATAAAATTGTATGTTGCATTTTTCGATTTTTTAATAATAAATGCATTTTTATTTGTTTTATATTGATTTAATAACATTTGTATAAACATTTTTATTATAGATACCTACATTTAATAATTGCATTGAACGACTAAAACCTTGATTATTTGCATTTATATTTTATTTAACGAAATAGATAATAAAAATAGTATTTCACTCTCTTAACATACAAAATGAATAGGTATTTATAAAAGTGAAATTTTATCTAAATTAAATATTATGTACACAACTTATTATAGAATTATTTTACACGAATTTCAGGTATACGAGTGAAAATATGATCGTTGAATATTTTTAAAATAGATGTTTATAGGCGCAAGAAATACTGGTGTAGCGTCTTTCTGGTACTATTGTGCAATAAAAAACGATATTGCTGTTTAAGTACACTTTAAAATTAATATTTTGTATTTTACATTTTAGTGTTCGCCGAACAGTTAACTAATTCGTGTGTTTATATTTTTATAATTTAAAAAGTTAAAAATACCTAAACAAAAGACTTCGTGGGTCAGTTGTCTACGCGCATATGTGTCGGAATTTGATAAAAATATTTTTACTACTGACGGCCTAATTTAGTATTTTAAAAAGATTTTTTACAAATTACTCTTTTCAATCATGATGATTCTAAACAAATATTATGTATTAATAAATTACTTTTTAATAATAAAAATTTTATTCAGCTAAAATTATAAATTTTTAATGCATTTTCTGTAAGTTTTTAGCATCATTTTCTTAGTCCTAGTTATTACTAATATTGATATAGTATACCTTATATAGGTTAGATTAATGGGTTAGAATATTGTAGGTATAGGTAATTTGCAATTATAGTTTTCTATTATAATATATTATTAGGTCCATCGTTATACCGATACTTGATATACTAAATACTTACTACATAGGTATACTTACGGATTCGTTGCAATTGTGATCGGACAAACAGACGTATTGATGATTTAAACGATCGTTAAATATAGCAGACAAATAATATTGATCGTTGTTCCGATCGGGTAGAAATCGATCTTTGTTTCTGATGTAATTGAATATCGAACACCGTACAGCCATATCATAATATATTTATATAAGAGCAACTATTAAATGTGTATACGAGTATGTCTACCGATTTATTAATGTAAACAATATATATATATTTTACTTTTCTTTAAAATAATATCTATTTTATGGTAAATAAATAAATAGGTTTTAATTTAGTGACTGACTGAACCGCTTGCCAGACATAATTTTATCGCGAACTAAATGTTATTTCATTTAAACTGCGATAAAGCCGAATATAATTTAATATAATTATTTTCAATATACCAATTAAAATTATTATACAAAACCAATCTGCAAAATGCGACGTTGTCTTGTCTGTTAGACAATAAAACATCGTACGTGGGGTGGTGGACGATAACGATAATAATATTACCTATTATTATTAATCCTAATCGAAAAGCATATTTAAATTGGATTTCTATATAATGATTATTTAATCTCACTATGTTACTACTAAACTTATTTTCTCGATTGGTTTAATACGAGTATAATAGAGTGGTCCTTATTTTGAACTTTAAAATTTTTGATTGAGTATCCTCATATTTTGTTTAATACCATTAGAAAATAAATTGACTTAAATTTGATCATGATTATTCAACCCCTTCCTGAGCCACAAGATCTGATATATAAATAAAAAAGCGAGAAGGTCGATTTGGACGTTCCTGCTTCATCCTTTTGGTCCTCGGAGAAATAAGTGTTTTATTATAATTAAGATTTAAATGCAATTATACTGAATTAGAAAATACGATTCTAAGCGAAATTCAATATAATACAATATATTATACTGATAAACCGTTTAAAAAGTTTACCACGTGTGTAAACTACCTATGAGAATACTCAAAAAAAATTTCAAGCACCAACGTTCAAATTGCATTAGTTATCATGAAAAATCTAAAAGCAATATCGTCAAAATTACGATTTCCGTAAATTTTGTCGTTCATCCCTTATTTTATGGTAGTTTATTTTCTTCCAAAAACCTTTTGAGAAATTCGAAAAATGAGCTAAATAAAGTACCAACTAGATACAATTTACTACCGAAAGCATATCCTAATTGAGGTAATCGGACCATTATTTCTATCCGAAAATCATGGTATCAGACTTTTAAAAACACAAAATATCATAATATTCAATTCTACGAAATATTTAAACTTTAGAAGCTTATAAAAAAAATTGTTACTTGTGATTTTCAATTATTTTGTAAATTGATTAAGTATTACATGAGTAGGTATCTATAATAATTTTCAAACCGTTAAAACCAAAATTGCACGTAATCATAAACAATTTTTGGAAAAATTTCAAAGCTCTATATGTAGTCAGAAAATCAACCATTTTATTCCAAAATTTTACCATGTATGTATATTATCTATTCCAATACACAGGCAAATTTTCCTAGGATCAAAATTCAATTAGTTATTCCGAAATAAAAAAGTGGGAATGTCGATTTTAGGCGTTCCTCCTTCATCCCTTCGGTCCTCGAAGAAATTAGTGGTTTATTATAATTAAGATTTGAATGCAATAATATTGCATTAGACAATACGATTCTGAGCGAAACTCAATATAGTACAATACACTATACTAATAATTCATTCCAAAATTTTACCTCACTTGTATACTACCTATGTAAAAAATTACAAATAATAATAATAATAATTAAATACCTCTCAAAAAAATTATTAAGTCCTTACGATCAAAACTCAATTAGTTATGACAAAATTAAAAAATTTTAAATAACATAAACCGTAATTTTGCCGATTTTCCGCCATTTTTTGGTAGTTTTTCCCCTCCTAAGGAAAAACTTTTGAGAAATTCGAAAAATGAGCTTAATAAAGTACCAACTAGACACGATTTGCTACCGAAAACATACCCTACTTGTGGTAATCGCACTATTATTTCTACTTGAAAAAGTGTTTTCATACATGTAAAACCAATACATTCTTCGCTTCGATCAGAATCTAAAAATTTAAAATAGTGGAAATTTAATTTCACTGATAGAATAATATTTTTAGAAGTAATAAAACTTAAATAATTATTAATTTTGGATTACATAATAAAATATTAAATTACGTAAGAAATATTTAATTTCAAAATCGATACCTACTACAAAGTTCAATCGATTTATATAATAATATAAGCATTACTAACACTAAACATAATGAAAATAATGTAAAATATAGTCAAAATTAACGTGCCTACTGGCTATTGTATATTACGTGTGAATAAGAACATAGTAGATAATTTAATGTTTAAAATATTTTAAAATTATGGTAATTACATACTATTATGTTTCCAGTGATATTTCCATTATTTTAATAAAACAATCTTCTCCTAATATGCATGTATTAAATATAATTTCTTAAAAGAAATATATCAATTATGAATTAAAAACACTTTCTGTATCATTGAAATTCTTTATTTATACGAGTATATTAAATAGTATATATTATGTAACTTACTAATAATTGTTAAATAGTTTTTTTTATTACATTTAGAAAAACTACATTTGGAATATATTACATAACTAATGTAGAAAGTAGAATTATAATTAAATTTTATATCAATAGGTATCAAGTATTCTATAGAACTATTTAAACTTCTAATGCTTAGATCTAGATCAAGACTTAGAAGAGGTCTAAAAAAAAAAATAAGTTTGCTAAATTAATACAAGTACCTATGCTTCAATTTAAAGTAATTAAAAATCATAATTAAACGGTTTTTGTTTTTAAATTAAAATAAGGTACACATACAATTATATTTATTTCACCCTTTAAAATATAATTAATAAGTCAATTCATGTTATAACATAATATGGAATATAAATAGTATAATCATATTCTATATTATCACTTGATTTAGTAGGTATTTGTTAAAATATATACTTATAATAAGCAATTTTAGTAATAATATATATATTACGGCATGATAATATATTCCATTATTTTGTTTGTTTAAAAAGCTGTAGGTACATCACTAGATTTTTTTAAACGCAATTTATTATAGTTGTTTTAGTAAACTAAAAAAAACAAATGGAATATAAATATGCCTTAATAATAATTAATAATGATAAATTGATTATGCTTGTATCCAAATTTATATAATAAAATATATAGGTAATAATTATTTATTCTTAGGTACAAGATGTTGTAGTAGGATTTACTCCATTATTATTAGATGATAATGTAGGTAATGGCTTGGTACCAAATATGACAGACAACTCGTCTAAAAGGGATTCGTTACGGTATGCCACTCTAATATCTGGTACGTTGGTTCTGGAAATATCATTCCCTGAAACACCTTCTTTTGTATAATTTGGACCCAACCAATACTGTTTGATCTGTGTTAAAAGTAAAAAGAACTTTGATAAACTTATTATTTTTAAATATATATAAATTAAATTTAAGAAAATAACCAACCCTATGGGGAAATCCAGACATTAAAACAGAATTCCGTGCTAACTCACTCATGTCACATGCTGATAGTTTCCAAACCTGAGCAGCAATAGAATATTCCTCCATTAAAGGTTCCTAAAACAAATTAATAAAAATAATTTATATTATGTCATCATAGATAATTTCACATATTTCAACTCAATAAATTAATTCGATAATGTTGGTACCTAAACATTTTACAAAGGATTTAAATTGTGATAATATTAAATTTCTCAGACAAAAAACTTGTTAGATAATTAAATTATGATTACATTTTTTTTAAAGTTATTTTTTACAATATTATTAAAAATTAATATGTATCCGGTGTATTAATGTACTAAATTTAAGTACGCCTTACATGAATGTATTTTAAAAATTAATTACTATAATATATTGGAGAAGGGAAAAATTTGTTTTATAACCTGAGGTATAAAATTACTAATTATGTTTTGGATCTTACCTTTGTAAAATGAAATTGTAATGGGTCATCAGTAGACAGACTCACAACTAATCCACGAGCTAAATATTCAGGTAATGGATTTCGATGATAATTTAAGAATAGAGAGTTGTTTGACAATGGTGACATAGCTATACCAATTTGTGCGACGTAATATAAATATTGAAGTACAGGTACTTTTCTTAAAAGTAATCCATGTGAAATATTTTCTGCCATCATAAAACCACATACCAAATGTTGTACAGCACCGGCTTCTCCACAATGAGGTCTTAACACAAACGTGTTGAGGCCTTGTTTGCTGTGAACATAATAATGATGATGTCAAAATATTTGTTTAGCTTAGAATAATTATTTGTAAAGTAAAAAATTATCCTAGTTTATCTATATAAAATATATTATTTTTAGTTTAGTAAGATTCAAATTATTTTTTTTCCGTGAGAACTCTATATGATTATTCATAATTAGAGATAAACACAACAGAAATAAGAATTGAAATAATCTAGTGAAAAAAATTAAGTCAATTCTATTAGATGCTATTAGTAATATCTATTATAAAAACATAAATTTATAGTTCATATAGTTGATAGGTACTTAATCTGTGCAGTTTTAATAAGAGCTTACTATTTTATTTATATGAAAACAAATATTGTAAACCACAATTCACAATAATTTACAAAAATGTTTTAAGATCATATAATATATACTGACAGAAAGTCTTTGGTAGCCGAAACAATAGCAATCCATAAGTCAAGACAAGTGTGATTTTATATTGTTTAAATATTTATATACTATACGACTATACAACTATAGTAATATTAAATATTATATCAATGACTTACATTCTCAAATGATTAAGTACTGTCATATTAGCATACATATAATATTGATAATATGCATATGGTGGATTATCAGTATCTCTCCACTGTTCTGGCTTGAGGACATCTCGGTCGACAAATGGATTTTCTGGTTTAGATTCATCATCAACACTATCAAATCCAACTACATGTTGTAAGAATCTAAAAACATAATTAACTAAGTACTTTATTTTAGTAAATAAGGTAAAATTTTCTATAAAATACATTATTTTGGAATTGTAACAATTATCATAATTTTAGAATGCTTATATAGACTATTTAATAATACATCTCGTTCAATTATTAGTTACCTATGAAGATCTGGATGTGTTGAAGGGTCATTAGTGGCCTCAAATAAAGGTAAAAATACATTATCCAACAACTGCTGGAAGTTGTCTAAAATATTATTAGATTTAAATATGTCACTAAAAAAATAAAAATACAAAAATATATTATTTATTCTCTATTTATAGAAAAAATTTCATAATGTATTTGTTAAATTATATAATTATACTATATACTTACAACAATCGTGGAATCTGAACTAGCCATCGAACATTGTCAGAATAGACTCGATTAGAGATGGCCCATTTCGCTAATTTATCCCATTCGTCAAAACTTTTTCCATAAATTGACAAACGAAGTTCAGCGTTTTGATACTTAGATTCTTCTAGATCAGCTGCAACTTCATTAATTACCCGAGCAAAATATTTCCCACCAGTGTGATTGTCTGTTTTTAAGAATACTTCTCTAAGACGAGACTCTCCAATAGGATTATATTTGGCATTAAACTTATCAAACCTATGAAATGTGTTGCGATCCTAAAATATGCATGTATAAAATGTACCTAATTATATTAATACCAAAATACGTATTGATTAACAAAATATTATTATCTAAAACGTTAATGCATTATATGTTATAAATGTACCTATAACTTTAGATTATAAAAGGTTAATACATCCAAAATAATAAACAACAGTAAGATTTTCATATCTTTGGTTTAATTGGTTTAATTAAATTTGATTATAGAGAAAAGATTAATAATAAAAAAGAAAAATTGATTGCCTTATGAATTAATGGCATGAAATTTGTTGTATAACAATTAAATTACCTATTCTAGTAACTCTATTTCAATTTCCTAACCTAACCAATTAATATTTTTGGACGGCTTAATTAGACATTCGGTATATTTGGTAGACCAAAAAATGTAATGTATCAACCTACATATTATTTAACTAAAAGAAGTAAAAGCAAAATAAAAAAAATATATATATCAAATATCAAAAGAAAAAATGTCAAATATAAATAAATGATAATATTATACATTTTAATTCACGTACCGCATGTACATCTAACATATCAACGGTCAAGTCGTACGATGTTAATTTCATTGATTCGAAAACCTGTTTCAGTGTCATACCACCAGCATAAACCACTTCGTCAGCATGATTTTTCAGAGTTTTCTTAATGAACCTTAACAAATGTTTTTGGTTCATACATGAAGCAGCATGTATATGAGTGTCAACCTGCAATAAAATATATAATACTAAAAAATGAATACAATTTAAGGGTATGAACTAACTAGGGAGGGTTTAACTCTATCAAAACCATTTGTAGCCCTCCCTAAAATATTTTGTTGCTTTTAGTTTTTATATGTGTGATTATTAAAATTTATATGTATATTAGGCTAAATCCCTTCTCACTAAAAAACCTTAGTTAGGTATGTCTATGTTTTAGGGGAAACCCAAAAAATATATTAATAAAGACAAACACATTTTGTAACATATAATATATAATATACTTATATTAATATTTAAATATTGTTTAATAGGTAGAAATGGTTTAAGTACCTATGAAGAGATAGTAACTATAGTATAATAATAATATAAATAGTAAGTTAAGTTAAAAAAAAATTTTAAAAACATTATATTTAGTTACTTAAGGAAACTCTACTTTTCCAAAAATTTAATAACAGAATTTAATAATAAATGTAACATAGCCCAAATGAGTAGCGTATTTATAATTTTGTCAAGGGAGGGGGATGTTAATATTACATTGACCAAGATAAAGCCTCCCATTCTCTCACCATCGTAAACAATTCATGGTTAGGTTAGCAATTTCGATATTCTAATTTTCTTTAATTTCGTATTATTATAAGTAGTTTTACAAAATAATTTATTTTATATCAGTTTTCGAAAAAAATCACTATAAAAAATACGTCAAGTGAGGGGATCTATTCCCCATTAAATACGCCACTGGCTCAAATATATAACAAAAAAAATAGTTACAGATATTAATATTATAAATAAAATTAAAATTAAACGAATAAATCAATGTATTTAACACATTGACTGCGCGTATTGAGGCCAATTGGCGTCATGAGGATCGTTTAGCAACACGTTTGACTCTATTCGTCGTCCAATATATATTTGATGTAAATGGTTTATTTTTCCCTTGCGCATGGCTGAATAATATTTGATTATTAATTAGAGTGATTAAAAAGATATTTTAAAATATGTATCCATAGCCGTTTGAATGTATACACCATAGTAGTTTATTTTTGTATTTTTTTTTTTTTTTTTTTTTAAAGACTGGTATTTTGCTTTTATCGCTTTTATTTGACAAATGTTTATCTGTATATTTTTTATCAATATTTATCTCGATATAAAATATTATATTATGTTATAGTTCTCGATAAATTTTTCATTTAATCGTCAAATAAGTCATTCACGCCATCGCCTTCATGGCCAGTTTGTGTTATTTTATCGTAGACTACAAAACTACATGACTACGTTGACTACACCGTACTACGACAGTTTTAAATTTATATTTTTAATAATAAATAACAATATAAAAATTAATTTTATTTATAACTTGTGTACTTGTATATTCTTAATTTAATTTTAAAAACTATTCTCTTGTGTTTCTTAAGAAATTCAATGAAAAAATTATTGAGACGCCAATTGGCGAATATATGCACAAGTGAAAAAAAATTCAACAACGCTAACCACACTAATTGGCGCAGTAAAAATGTATAAGTTCAAAGTTCAAAAAAATGTTAAACATGTATTATTGAAAACAAATAATAATTTTTTTCTTAGTACCAAATATAAATTTGACGAAAACAGTAACATACGCACGCACTGGTGAAAGAACTTTAAAAATACATACGCAGTCAACGTGTTTCAACCATAAGACCTGCCATAGATTATTAAAAAAAATCTATTTATCGATCCAAAAGAATAATTAGAATATAAACATTTCTTAAGACTATCTAAGAAGTAAAAAGTAAGTAATAATAAACAAAACAAAGTATCTTGAGCCTCTAAGTAGGTGGCTAAAATAAATGTTAGACCACTGAGATACAGATAATATGTACGTAAAATACGTAGCTATTTAAACATAATATATGCATACCCTATATGCATTTTTTAAAATAACATGTAAAACTATGTTTTTTATACTAAAAACACTCTTAAATAATTAAAAATATTTTATTTTATTTTATTTTATTTTGATTAATACCTTTCGAATATTGTAGAAATCTCGATGCGGAATAGCTTTCTGTGACGCAAGTTCTCTTAATTCGTTTAGTAGCACATGCAATTGGAATTTCGACGATAAATATGACAATCGACGATAGCAAAACGATTTACTGAGTTAAAAAAAATATATATATATTATAGTAATATTTATATCGAAAGTGGTTTAGTAAAATATTCAGTTTTTTTTTTTATGTAAATATGACATTCGTTATAATTCACATAATAAAATTGCGAAATATTTGCTGTAACTTGTAGGCTTACAGTGGTCCATCAGATATCATAGTACACAATCGTTGCATGTCCCGACAAAATGTTTCTAAATCTGGATAAGGAAACCCTTGCACGGGGTGTTCAGCATCAAGGGAGTCATACAGTTGAAATACACCGTCTTTTGCACGAATTGTATATCCCAACGAGGCCGGGAATTCACACTGCCATGGGTCACCGACGCTGGCCGGTGGATGTACCGGGTGGTCTGTCGTGAAAAAAATTGATGGTGTAAGTTTCACGGAATTAAATTTATGGCATAAGAATGCGATTATTTAACAATTTTGCTAGAATACGAGTAGTAGTATAAAAATAACAATTATTTGGTGAACAAAACAAAAAGTAATACTTAGAGCGTGCGAGATACACATATTATATATTATATACAACTATAATATAATTATCGGTTTGTTGAATATAATATATACTTTAATTACGTTTTAATAAAAAAAACATTACATATTGTTAGAAACAATTAATTTGAGGAGCATGACTCATTTTAACAATAGATTATTATAGGTAGGTATTAGGTATATATTCGTATATAAAACATACATCATATTATAATATTATATATGAGCAGGCTTTGTTAAATTAATTATACAATTTATTAACAGAGCAGTTTAATTACTAGCGTGTGGTAACTGATAATTATTCGCTTATACCTAGTGGCTTGATGTGTAAGAAATAATAATTATGCTGTAGCTTTGGTGTTATAATATTATATATTTATATATATATATACCTATAAAATAGATATGTGTTTACTAATTATAACACACAGTAACAGTATAAATATGCTTAAAAAAACTTATATTTATTGATGATTTATGTTAGGGTGGCGAATCTTTTCTGGATAGTGTACCAACATTTTGTAATTCAATTTCCAAACAATTATAAAATTTAAATAATTTGTTTTATGTTATTTATTTTCTTAACTCTTAAGTGAATATTAACAAACAATTTATTAACTAAATGTTATTTTAAACTTTTAAAGTTTGAACTATAATCAGTGCTCGAATTGGGAAGGTACGCAGAGGGGAAAGAGTATTTCAACTAATTTATTCAACTATTTGTTTATAGAACGCACAGGGATGGTTTATCATTGTATCGTTTATTTTCAAAATTTACAAGTTATTAAATATCGTATCATAATTTATTCATTTTCTTTTTTTTTAGGTTTTTTTTATGTCTGAAGACGCTTTTTCGGATAGCAACAATGGTCCGATTACCACAAATAGGATATGCATTCGGTAGAAAATTGCACCTAGTTAGTACTTTATTTAGCTCATTTTTCGAATTACTCAAAACATTTTCTTTTCTTTTATTGGGAAAAGAAAAATACTACCAAATAAAATGGCGGAAAATTGGCGAAATTACGGTTTCCGTTATTTTATTTTTTATTTCATGATAACTAATTAAATTTTAATCGTAGGAATTTGAACATTTTTTTTTTTTACATTTACATTTACATAGGTAGTTTATACTTATGGTAAAATTTTGGAACAGATTGGTTAATTTTCAAACTAAGTATAGGTAAAGCTTTAAAAAATTTACCAAAAATGTTTAATATTAGCTGTAGTTTTGGGTTTAATGGTTTGGGCATTTTATAGAAGACTACTCATATAATAATCAATCCATTTATACAATATTTTGAAAATCGAATGTCAATTTTTTTTATTTATAGGTCTTCAAACTTTAACATTTTATATTAATGTTTAATTTTTGTGTTTTTAATAGTCTGAAGACATTTTTTCGTGTATTAATAATAGTCCGATTACTACTAATAGGGTATGTTTTCGGTAGCAAATTGCGTCTGGTTGGTACTTTATTTAGCTCATTTTTCGAATTTCTCAATAGTTTTTTCCTCAAGAAAAGAAAAACTATCAAAAATGACAGAAAAACGGCAAAATTAACGGAAATCATAATTTTGACGACATTGATTTTAGATTTTTTATGATAACTAATGCAATTTTGAACATAGGTACTTTAAAATTTTTTGAGTGTTCTCATAGGTAGTTTACACACTTGATAAACTTTTGGAACAGCATATCAGTATAATATATTGTATTATATTGAGTTCAGTTCAATTTAATTTTCTAATGCAATATCATTGCATCTTAATTATATTAATTATATATAATATTATCTTAATCTTAATCTTAGTTATAATAAACCATTAATTTCTCCGAGGACTAATGAAACGAAGAAGGAACGTGCGGAATCAACCTTCCCGTTGCTTTTTATATTGATAATATACAGTATTAAAGTATTATAGATATCAGAAATATGATAAAAGATTTTTAACTACAAATAAATAAAAAAAGTATACAAAAAAGGAGAAATGGGAGAAGATGTCCTCGCTTTTTACAGGAAAAAGGGGATGGAGACGTTCTTTCTTCAAAAAAGAAAGAGTCCGACTACTTTTTTTTGCCACTTCGAGCATTGACTATAATTATATGTAAATTATAGGTACTTATTGAAATTTTACTTTGATTAAAAAATTTTAATTTGTTTTCGTGCCACTGAAATCTGAAGAATGTGACACTTAGATTTGCCACCACTAATATACTCGTATAATACAGGCGACAAATTTGACATGTATTATTTGTAAATAATAGTTAATTCAATAGTGTATAAAAAAAATACAAAAACAATAATTGCTTATACTACAATATAGTGCTGCTACTGCTGCAGTTTTAAATTTGTGGGCTTTTTTTTATCTATATAGACATTTATTTGTATTAATATTATATAATTATTACTTATTATTAACTATTAAGTATTATTATTATTATTTTTTTTTTTTTTTTTTAACGCATTTATATTTTATGTTAATAAAATAGGTATAATTAAACAAATAATTTCACAAGCATACCAACACATAATAATACATAAATCGGACAAAGATGACTCTAAATATAATAATTAAATTAGATCGGTCGTCAAACGCACGCACCACGCACCGTATTGGCCGTACGCAATATCAAATAACAGTTGATCGGTAAAAGCATCGTCCATGGTCGAACTTCGTCGGTCAGCCCAAGGATTATATGACGATTTCTTAGACGATTGATTTCCTAAATCAGAAATAGAGACTCGTTTCCGGATATCTATATTTGTATTTTATACACACACACATCAAATAACACAAGTACGTAAAATACGTATAATTTTTAAATGATACGTATACACTATACATATTAGGTATATAACTCAATAACATAGGGTACACGTTGGCAACATGTTGGTAAATAAGCGCTTTTTTAAGGGCCATCACCGTATTAACATAATTAAATAAAATAGATTATAACAGTAATCACTAATCACTTTCTCACGCACGCCTGATGATATATTTGTCTATCCTATATAATGTACCTATGGCATGTAACGTAACGTGTATGCGCAAAACAAACATACAAATTATTAAACAAAAATAATAATTCCATTAGGTATTATTATCGAGATTATTATTTGTATGACTTACCGGCAATCGATTGACGGTCTTCGTGCTTAATAATCCGAGCACTAGGATACGGTTGTCTAACTTGCGGTTTGCTAGTGTGATCATTGTCACTTGCGATATCTCCAGTTGTATTGGATGTACTGTTTTCCGTCGATTGTGTAACAGAAGGGTCGATACCTGACGACGAATGGTCTTGGGTCCGTGGATGTTTTTTATGGAAAAATCTCGACGTAATCGTCGGAAACGACTGATGCGACACGCGCATATAACGCTCTCTGATATGCAACGCTTCCATTAGCTGCTTCGAAGCCCAGTGCAAATCTTCCAATAGAACCTGTATTACACACGTAAAGAATTATTAACTGAACAAATTTTCATCATTTTTTTTGTCTCTTTCTGTTCGTAGTTTGCACCCTTTATACTAAATTTTTACCTAATTTTCTTTTATACAATTACTATAGATATAAGATATAGTCTTAAAGACTTATATGATCATCGATCGTGTATTAAAAAAATGTGTTACGATAAATATTTATAAAATAAATATAATATATTATTATTATTATTTCCTTCTTTTTATTCAATTATGATTTATGAGTTTACTAATAATTAATTTTAAATTATGTTTTATTTCATTTGACTTGTCTAAATAAAACAATAAATTTAAAAAAATACGTATTGTAAATTATAATACGTCATATAATTTATATATTTTATAGAGTCTTGGTATAACTGTATAAGTATCCAAACTGCAAAATTACGAAGTCGTAATAATATCGTCTGTGCATGATATATCTGTACATCATAGTAAATCCAAATATTTTGAGTGATATATTAAACAACATGGTTACTCATTAAACAACAAACATTTCTGATTAAATTTGCTCCTAATATTTTCTCTTTATTTCAAAATAATAAACTTGTTGTAAACCACATTCATCATAAATCGTGAATCACGTGAATCGTAATGATTGTATACTAAGATTATATATATTATATATATTATTATATTATGTGACTAGCGACTACGTAGTTCGTAAAATCGGCGTCAGATAGATTGGCATGGCGGCGGCACGAATAAGGAAAACCAAGAATTCTATATATTTCGATGCTATTACGAAATATATCAATAAACAACAATTGTCACAAAATATATTAAAACTGATATTACGTTATTAATTTAAAAGTATATATTCTATTAAAGAATATTTATAACAAAAAATAAAGATATTATTAATTAATATGTTATAATTACAACGGTGCGGCTGAAACCTGAAGCGCACACCGCGATTAGTTTACACTATACAATTATTACTGAAAATTGCCAATCTGACACCGAATGTACCTACTATATATGTTGGTGTCTATGAAAGATCTGACAAATGCTATAATTTGTATTTAAGTACCGTTTCCTAGATATTGTTATTTTGTATATTTTAATTTATAAAAATTTAAATTACATTTCCTAATTTTTATTTTTTAAATGTGAAAAAAAAATGTTTTATTTTTAAATATAACACATTTGTAGGTGCTAAGATAAATAAAAATATTTTAAGGAAATATTGCTTATATCCAAATTATGTTTTGTTAAATCCTTCAGAAACTCCTTATGTTATCAGTTATCACATCTTATAATATTTCTCATGTCATGTCAAACTGATTACGAAATAATATAATTTATTGGAACTGAGTCATTGAGTGCTTTATCATTTATAATTATTTGTCATATTAATAAATTAATAATATTATTATGTTATTACAAACATGAAAATATATTATAATAATATATTAAATTATTAACAAACAATTATTATATCTATTTTCTAATTATATTATATAAAATTTTTCAAAATTAATAGAATATAATATATATATATATATATATATATATATAAATAAACTTTGAATTATAATTTATGAATATTAAATATTTAATACACATTGCTTCTAGTTGAAAACAAAATATGTGTAGGTAACAAAACCTTATTGTTTCTTAATTCTAAGGTTTTCTTTAGCCGTTAGGTACTTAAATTAGTCACTTTAATTAATGTCAATTAATATATCACATTTTGCATTATCTTATTATAATGAATATTACAATAATATCATAATATAATAAATGTTTTAAAATAATTAAAAAATAATGGATAATTATTTATTAATTATGTATAATGTAATAAATAAACATTTGTAGTTGATTCTATTTTAAACAACAATAATAGCTGGCTTTGATTTTAATGTGACTAAGTACAAATAATTATTTATTTTATATAATATTATTGCTTATTGTTATTTAGCTGAAGATAAAATCGCTATTATTTAATTATCGTAAACCCAGAGAAGATTAATATTGTTGTTTTGTAACTACAAAATATGAATTAAATAAACTTATATTTTTTATTTTTAAATAATTAATTTCAAGCTTTTTAATAAGTAGTCATTGTATTATAAATTAGATATTTAAATCGACAAAAATTAATAAACAATAATCAATTATTAATGTAAAAATTAATTTTTGAAATTCTTTACCTGAAGTTCTGAAAACAATTATTTTGGCCAAAGAAATTCAAATATCATTCCTTAATAGCGATAGCTTCATGTATCACTGTATATAGAATAAATAACTACCGAAATAAATGTATTGATGATAATGCAATTTATAATAATTATAATTTAATCTAACATTTAGATGTTGAAACCATGTTGATATTATATCGTAAGATTTAAAAAAGAAATCGTAAACAAATTATGCGAATTCTATAATTAATAAATACAATTTACATCTACATAACCAATTCATGAAAATATAAATTACATTAAAATGATCTAATTGTAAAAACTGTCTAAGGAATATAAAGAAACTATTACGTAATTTTAATAAAATTAAAAAAAAAAAATTTTGTAAAAACAATACATTCCTCGCTCCGTTCAGAATCTAATACCAACATTTGTTTAGTAATTAGCACAATAGCACTTACTTTAAAATTTTGATAATTACTTAAAATTTGAAATAGTCAAATATTAGAGTATTAGACATAAGACACTAGACATTAGACACTCCTATAAAAACTGCACTGCGTATCTATTGCCTTATTATTTTTAATAAATATTTCAAAAATGTAAGTATTTTTTGCGTTATTGATATTCTACTTACTTGATATTAAGTATAATATTATACTATAAATACCAACTAACTTAAAAACGCTAAAAACGTTTAATTTGTAAAGTTCTATCATATTATATAAAAGTATATAATTATTAAATATATTAGTCTATATTTATATATTTATAATTAATTATTACCCCACTGCTATGTTCCCCACCAATGCTGACTCGTTGAAAATGTGGCACGAAATCATATTGTTCTTCTTTGTCTCCCAATTGGTTTTGTGACCACTGTCCATCGATAGATAATGATGGTTGTTGTGTCGCATTTCCAGGTTCAGTGGTTGGACACGATACTGATCCCGAAGTTGTATCATTTCCATATAATTGTTGATCATCTTTAGTCAACTGTGGTGAAAAAGTCGTAGCTGCTGCTCGTTTTTCGTCCATTTCTTTCGCCAGACTAAGCGAAACAAAATAATCGTTGAAAATCATAATATTTTCAATATTAATCTACTAGTAAAACTTTTAAAAAACAGTAGATATTGCATAGACATATATTCGAAAGGAAAAAATGTCATAGATAAATATGGTACTAGTCAAAACTGTGTCGATGTTTACTGCAGTATATATAGTCAACAATAATAGGGCATTCAAAAAGAGAACAATAAGCAAATAATATTCCCATAACAATATAATTAGTTTTATCTGAGTGAACCACCGGACTCAAATAGTATAAACGACAATGAAAATAATTATTAAAGAGGTATTAGGCGGTGGTCAAAGATCAATATTATATTATCCTATATATATATATATGTAAGTGTGTGTGTGTGTGTGTTTAAAAACAATACCTATGTCCTATGTATTTTTGTGTTTCGTTTGAATATTAAGTTTCTTAAATAGTATATACCTTATTATTATCATTAGGTTACTTAATAGTACCAAATTCTTATACATACGATATATAACATAAATATTCAAGTAAAAAAAAACTTTTACAAAAACTATAAAGTGGACAAAAACCAGATTAATGCAAAATTCATGTGTGCACGAGGTTGCATAAATTCAACTCATAAAATGTAAGCTTAGATGGTCCTATATCATTATTTCTCTATATATAAAATGAATATAATTATTTATTGTTAATAAAGATCTAAATACTAAATATTGATTCCCTAAAACTACAAAAAGTTCTAAACTACCTAAAATGTTTAATATTTATTAATTTTACCGCAGTGATAAATATTTAATATAAAATAATTTTTTGGAAGTTTTAGTTTAAAAACATTATTATATACCTAGTATCACAGTATTCCAGATCTATTTATTAATTGCAATAATAAAACGGGAAAAAAATATATTTTTGAATGATGTTTTTTTAAATTATTATTTAGACAATGGGCTATAATATTACTCCTATTGTTTTTTTCAGTTTTTAACGTCTAGTAAAGAAATAATAAATAAAAAAATTTTTAAGTCATGTGAAATTTGAAGATATAATAAGCTAGTATAAAGAGTATATTTTTATGAAAATATATGTATCGACCTCCTAATTTAATCAAGATATCAATTTTTAGGAATTTTTCACTTATTGGAAAAATAACTAAGTTTTATATAATTGTTTAATCCGTTATATTATGGAATACAAAATTATTATTAATATATTATTATTATTAGTTATCAATACTTCTCGAGTAATTATTATCGATCTCGTAGTAACAACTATTAATGTACACATCATAATATTGAATAGTGATAATATAAATTTTACATCTACAATATAATAGATTAAAATATAAATTATAAAAAATGACGTCAGAGATATGTTTCTAATAAAAGAAAAAATTCCTAAAAATCACCACCTTAATTTAATTAGGAGGTTGACATATCAAAATGATCATAAAAATATACTTTAAAATGACTATCTTCAAATTTCATATAAAGTTTATATTTTAATTTTTTTAATAGACGTTTAAAATCTTAAAAAAATATATTTTTCACAGAAATATTACAACTTGAAAATAGATTTTAGACATACTGTTTAGTGTAAAATGATTTAAAATGATCTAAAAATATATTAATAATAAAAAATTAAGACATATTAAAATAAAATATATATTATTTAGCCGTTAAGTATTTAAATATTCTAAAACGTGCGAAAATCACATACTGCACAAATGTCAGAAAAAAATATATACAATACAAAAATATTAATAAGGCAAATTTGATACTAAAATAAATACACTGTAATCAAACAATTCAATTATTATAATTGGTATAAAAACCTACCCAACATAAAATAATCGTTGCTGACACCAAATTTGTTGTTGGTCCACATTAGCAAACATAACTTGAGTAATAAGTCTCAATATATTAATATATTAGGTATATATAGTTGTTCCACAAACGTAAACAAACTTTAGGGCATTGTCGTAAGTTAAAAATAAATGGTATTATTTTTAGTACAAATCGCGATAAAATATTTATAAACGCTGGACTTAAAGGTAAATACATATATTACATCGCAAAATTAAGAAAACTAGTATAATAAACGTATGTAGCAACCATATGTGAATAACTACGATATAACGATTAACTTTCAAGGTTGGTGACAACGTGGTAGGTAACCTCTCATAAGTCTTAATTGCATTACAATCATACTAAGCGCATTGGTGCTATACGCAAAGAAAACATAGAAATACACAGGTGCATTTACTTCTATACTTATTATTTATATATCTAGGTGTATTAATAATACCTTTTTTTATGTTGATATACAATAATATAAAAAAATAAATAATAATATTGTCATTGAAAAGACAATAATGAGTTATTTATAGAATACAAATAATAACATACGTAACAAATAAAATATTATGTGCATTGCTATGTTTTTAATGACTTATAACAACGTATTATTTTAGTTTTAGATCAATACTGTTGAAACGGTATAAGATATTGCGTATAATTACAAAAAGAGTATTGATGAGAGTTCAGTTTTGACAAAATGTACCAATATCATAATAAACAAATTAGTTTTAAAAATTCTAACCTGCTACTAATGGCTGCCATTTTACATTCTATGCGCTCAATGGGGAATTGTGGAACTAAATATGATGATGAACCGCCGCCAGAAGCTAAATCTGTCACTAACGGTGTACCACCAGTTGCTGGAGTGCCACCACATAAGATTGTAGATGGGCATTGCTGCGGAGGTGGTGATGTAGCCATTATTTCATCGTCATCACTGTCTGTATGTTTAGATAAAATATTATTAATTAAATTCCCAACATAAACACTTTGATAATGTTAGTAATGTTATATTACTATTTAAAATATTTCTGCACTATTATAATATAATAATTAATAATATAGGTGCCTAAGTTGAACAGTCGACACTGGTATACATTATGTTTCTTAAAAAATGCTACATTTTATAAAAATTTAAAAAATATTATACAAAAAAAATGACATCAAATAAAAGCAATGACAGAACCATGTATTATGTATTTGTGTACAATAAGCATATTGAATATAATATATGCATGAATGTGTGATATTATATTAATGTAAGTATAGATGACGCGATAACGTAGGTTAATCGATAATAATTGTAAATCAGTTGAACTAGCTGGTGTGAGAGGCTTGAAGCCGGACTAGGTCACCTTGCACCATCGTCACGTGTACACACACACACACACGTGTCATGTCATGTACATAATATACATATATAACATTATAACGTTATAACGAATATAATATATTAAAATATGTTATTATTCCTTCTGTATACTGTATAGTTAAAAACAATTTGTAATAATTAAATACGAAACTGAATAAATTATACAGTAATTCACGCGTAACATTATTTAATTATAATTATAATTATATTCATATAAAGAAAAATCGTAGAAGCCTTATTAGTTATAAGTACACAAAACCTTCTCAAAACTTCCAAAATTTGTTGAAAAATCTAATAATAGATAAACACCAAACGTTTTGGAAAAATTTTTTTTTTTGCACATTAGTTCTCCAAAGAAATTAATTAAATTTCCGCTTAAGACTATTGAGTATTATGAGTATTTAAATAATAAAATTAATTTTTTTAAAAGGCCAAATCTATAATAATTTTTTAATAATTCACCATCGTCCGAGATTTCCAAATGATCTATCCACCTTCGTGGATACTCTTGATCAGAATCAGAATCTGAACATGCCATGGTTAATGTCGTTGGAGATTTACGATAGTTCAAACGATTAAATTGTGCCGATCGTAAGTATTTACTATTATTTAACAAATTATTATTATTTAATGGAGAACGTGATCCAGTAGCTAACGCAGCGGCTTGTTGGGCCGCATTCTCCAATTCACGATTATTCATTAAGACTTAAGAGAAAGTTGTATTTTTAAAAATATAAATCAATAATTTAAAAAATTATTTATGTATATTATAATTTATATATTTAATATTTATAAAAAAAAAAAACCATTAGGTATAATGTAAATATATTTAAAATGTGAAAAATGTGTTTATGATAAAATATTAAAACTCAACCAACACTACATACGAAAACTACAAACTATACAGCGATTGTTATAAATTCATGTCACTGACTACCAATTTAACAGTTGGCAAAAAAACAATATTTTGGTCGTGATTTTTAAAAATAGAACTACTATAATTCTTAAGCTTAAGCAAATAACAAATAACATATTATCATACAAATAATACTCGTTAAATATCTACATTATTCAATTTTACTACCACAACTAAAATTATTATATTTAGTATATGAGAACATAAGCAAAATAAATGCGTACAATGCTACAAAGAACTCATTAAACGAGCGGGCAAAGTTGGCCAAATTTGTTGCGGCTAAATTTTTACTTTGAAATGCATGAGACGGCATTTTTTTTCTAATCAAAAATTCCATATTTTTTTACCAAGATTTAAATAAGAGATCGAATTATTAGAACTATGATAAAATAATATTATGGACTGTGGTCTTTTATAATTTGGTAATATTATTCATTTATTTTTTTATTTATTTTTTTACAAGATATTTTAGCGGACCGACCTGCATTTATTTTTATTTCCTCAATTTTCAGTGCTCACTATTCTTTTTAATTTAATAATAATAATATGGATTTTATCAAAAAAATACATATTATAGATATATATTTTCTTAAATTTACATAATATGTATACTCGTAACTACGTAAATGAACAAGTTATTTTACTATATGGTCTTTAAATAACAATTAATTAACTCATTATAATTTTCTCGTATTGCTAAATTGATTATAATGGTAGATAATAAATTCAAAACTTCAATATAAAGATATAACAGACGTTCACAAACGGATTACAAATAAATCAATAAAGTTCATTTTCAGTTTTGAAAAGGATTAAAAATTATTTAAGGTCATCTTTGACTAACGAAAAATTGACATTTCTTTCAATTTTAAATACTGCACATGAACTCCTTAAACCTATTAATTATCATATTCAGAGAATTTAATTATCATGATCAGATATTATTCTAAAATTTACCACAATAACATCAAAAAGAAATGTATTTGTACAATAAATATTAAGTATACCTATATACAACATGATTATTAATTATATATTATTATAATCATAGGTTGTGATCGAACATAGAAGGGTGCAGGGGTACTTATTTCTCTACCAAAAACACACAAATTCTCCCCTTAAAAAAAAAATCATTAGCTTATAATAATTTATTTAAATAATAAATATAAACTTAAAATTTAAGAGAAAAAAGAAGGAAAAAACCAAATAAATTTAAACATTTCATAGTCACTGCAAGCACAAATGCACAGTATATGATACCTATGATAATATAGAGTTAATGCTAAAAACTGATACTTTTATAAAATAAACACATACAATGTTATAATAGATACTCTAATTACAAAGTTAAGAGAACGATTTTTACTGACAGTTCAATGTGTTTATCGGGAGATATTTTTTTTTTCAAATTAAACTTTGAATAAAATGTATGTTTTAATAATCATTATAAAGTTAGATTTTAGTTTTATGAATATTTGAGTGAGTCATAAATTTTAATTGACTTAAGGCTTATTGAATTTATCAATGTTCAATATTCAATCAAAGATGAACGTGGCCAAAAACTGTATATTGCAATCGGGAATCAAAAAAATTAATTGTGATACATTAAAAAAATATATAAAACAAAATGTGTTTTCAAGCGTATATAAATTGTTACAAGCAGCCATATCTTTATCAGTTACCTCAACGACTTGTGAAAGAAGCTTCAAGAAGCATGATGGCTACGAACTAGTATATTACAAAATAGTTTTATTTATATCAGTGCATCTATTATATAGAAAAGGATATAAATATTGATGTAGAAACAATAACTGACATGTTTTCTTCCAGAAATAGATATACACAATTAAAATTAAAATTATTATTGAAATATATTATCTAAATTATTATTATTTATTTTAATATATTATGAAGGGGGTGGGATGATTAAAGCATCATGTATCACTGCGTCAATAATTTTTAGCCCCCTAAAATTTAATCAAATTTCCAGCTATGAGTATATTATATGTATATTTATATAAAATCACGTTTTAATTTAAATAATACTCTAAAAATTAA
Organism: Eriosoma lanigerum; assembly: GCA_013282895.1. Lineage (NCBI taxonomy): Eukaryota > Metazoa > Arthropoda > Insecta > Hemiptera > Aphididae > Eriosoma > Eriosoma lanigerum. The sequence goes on from CM023361.1 coordinate 12,870,792, forward strand.
AATACAAAGGGGCGGAATTTTTTTTTGCCTAAGAGCCGTAATATAATTTAATGCAGCTCTGATGCTACATCATACTAAATAAATACCTAGACATTGTCCAATTATAAATAAAATAATATATACATACATTTATATATATACACATAAATGCACAATGCCGTTTTTAAATATTATTTAATAGCTATGACAAAAAAAAATTATTTCTATTTCTATTTAATTTGTTATTTAAATTAATTTGCTCGTACCAGTTGAATTAGCAGGATTAGTTCCAGTAGTTGGAGGACTACCACTAGGTGCAGGTCTAGATGTCAATAAATCGTCGTCGTCTTCATCATATTCAGAGTCTGCTCGCATTTGACTTAACATATTTGTAGTGTTTACCGCAGATAATAAAGCAGCATCATCATCTATATTAGTAGATGCAGCCGAGTTCTTTTTGGTTGCAGTTAACATGGACATATTGACTTACTATTTGAAACTTATAATGACACAATATTCGTAAAACAAGTAATTTCTACACAAATTTTAAACTGTAAAAAAATAAAAATAATACATTAATATAACTAATAAATATAGTTAATTTAATCATTAGTTTTGAAAAAAGAACATAAGAAATCCGAATAATTCATTTAGAAAGTAGGTATCTAATTACTTTAATAAACCTTAATTAAAAACAACTTTTATGTTAGTTAATAATGTCATAAAGAAGTTGTCAAATAGCAAATAGATTAAAATATAAATCATATAAGTGCTGCTTGAACCTAATCTATACTTTATACTATACAATAGACATTATTATACCACGCACATGATTATCAACAGACAATAATTATTAAGATAATGATACGCCATGCGTGGAAGTGTGGAACCCTATGTCGACCCAATGATCCTTGTGAAAATATTTAAAATAAACACCCGTGTGTCGTGTACAATAAAAAAAAAACTATAATGGACATAATAAAGTGTTCTCTTAAATTCAAATACAATATAGTATTATATTAAACGGATATCTATAATTTAAATTATTATTGTTATTTATTAATATAAAAACACGCAAACAACATTTTTAAGAGCTGTTTGTGTCACATATTGCGTTATATTTATCTTTATTTATAATAGATACTAGTATAAATTAAATTAATATTATATCATTTATTTACATACTTTAAAATTTATATTGAAAGCTTATATTTTATAAAATTATATAATATATTATAATTTTTGGTTTAAAAAAATATATTCCAGAGATTATTCAAGAATTAACAATTTATCTTAGTCATTTAAATTACGAATAACAACATACATTTTTTATGGTTTAATCGTCATATTATTTAACAACAGGCAACAGTTAATCAAGATTTAATCAAGGTTTTGTTTTAATTACAAACTAGAATATTCTCGCATAACTTGAAATGATCTATATAAATAAATTATATTTTACACAATATTATCTGAATTACTTATACCTACAACATCAATTAATATAATATAAGTTATATATAAGTTATTGATAGGTAACATTTTTGTATGTACCTATTATTTTTAATTTTAATAGTTAATATGAACATTACTACATTAGTGTGTTACTGCTTATTTACTATTTTACTAGATTGTGTGCACTTATTTACCTACGTGGCATAGGCAATGCCGGATTAAGGATCTATTGGGCCCCAGGGCTGAAATTTCTTAAGGATCCTTTTGATAAAACATGCTTTATAAAGTTTCTCGTTAAGCTCACAAAAAAATTAATTTTTTAAACTATTTCACAAATATAAATTACAGTAAAATTTTATAATAAGGGTAAAAAAGAGTTAATACTCGTATATAAACAAAAACTATTTTATCAGATAATTTTTTTTTTTGCTTTACTTAAACCCAACTCTTTTAGTACTTTATTTAAGTCTATTGATTTTAACAAATCATTATCAGAAGTCAGAATATAAAATCATTTGTATGTCTAAGTTTTCTTGGGTTTGGTTATTGGTTCTATACTTATTTTTTATTCTAGTTAATTTTGAAATGCTCTCTCAACAGAACAATTAGCCACAGGAATTGTTAAATATATTTTTAAAGATATAAATGTATAAGGAAATACTTCTTAAAGTGACTGATTTCCAAACCAGTCAAATAATTTGATTATGTCAGTTGAATCAAAAGACGGTTGACAAAACATCCAGTATTCTCTAAATTGTACAAGTTCGTTTAACAAAGTAGTATCTACATCATTTTTATACTTTGAAATATAGCTCGTGTCACTCAATTCTGTCAATTCATCAATTTTTTCATTACATTTTTCAGTTAAGTGAGTTATATAAATATAAATAATAATAAAAAGAGCAAGAAGGTCGATTTGGACGTTCCTGCTTCATCCTTTCGGTCCTCGAAGAAATAAGTGGTTTATTATAATTAAGATTTGAATGCAATTATATTGAATTATAAAATACGATTCTGAGCGAAACTCAATACATCACAATAAGCTATACTGATAATCCATTCCAAAATTTTACCACGTGTGTACATTACGAATGTAAATATTTAAAATAAATTTCAATTTCCTACGATCTAAACTTATTTAGTTATCAAGAAATAAAATAATGAAACCGTAATTTTGCCGATTTTCAAGAACTCTTACTTTAAAAGCTTATGAAAAAAAAATTATCAGTCACCATTATTAAAAAATTTTGTAAAAATATTAAGTCGTATATGTCTAGACTTTCAAACCAATAAACTAAAAATTACAGGTAATATGAAACACTTTTAGAAAAATCCAAAACTCAATACTTAGTCAGAAAATCAACCATTCGTTTCTAAATTTTTTCTTGTAATGAAGTTCACCTAAGTAAATACTCAAAAAAATTTTCAAGATACTATCATCAAAACTCAATTAGTTATCACAAAATTAAAAAATTTCAAATTTCAGTAACATTATTTTGCCGATTTTCCGCCATTTTTTAGTAGTTTTTCCCCTCCCACAGAAAAACTTTTAAGAAATTCGAAAAATGAGCTAAATAAAATACCAACTAGACATGATTTGCTACAGAAAGCATACTCTACTTGTGGTATTCGGACCATTATTTCTACCCAAAAAAGTGTCTTCATACATAAAAAAAAGACATCTTTGTAAAACCAATACATTCTTCGCTTCGCTCAGAATCTAAAAATGACAGTATTACAGTGTATAAATAACATTAATAATCATTGATAATATAAATAAAATTAACAGTAAAATGCGTCTTTTCAACTAAGTACTTTTATATGTATTTAGTTGTTTTTGTCGATAAAAACTTTATATTAAAATATAGGTGAACTATAATTTAAAATCACAGAAAAATGTGAATTGGTCTAAAATTGTATAGGCCCCTACCACATTTGTATTTGAGAGGGCCCCGAGGCTTCCGCCCCGGCTAGACCTCCCCTTAAACCGGCCATGGGCATAGGCGCAACTAGCTTAAATATTTTATTTTGAAGTGGGGCAGAAATCTCACAAATAATAACCATACAAAAAATAATCGCCTAATAAATATATTAGTATTGGTAGTTAGTTATTAATGAAGACAAAATTTGAAAACTCAATATTAATAGAGCCCAATTTGCGCCTATAATTATTGAGATTTTACTTCTTCTCAGTCACGGGACACCGTCACCGTGTAATGATGATAATAATATAATAATATACTTAGTCATTCCCAATCATTTTAGTAGACAATTGAATTATTATTTTAATTATTAAATATTATAAATCCAAGCTAGGACTTCTGTATAGTTTATATAAAACCGTCATAACTACCGTTATCTGTAGTCTATGGACTCCATCCAAGACCTAACCATCTTCAGTATATAATATAATTAAAATAGAAAAATATACAAATAATCAATAATTTATGTTAAAATTATTTAATATAAATAATAATAATTCATAGCCTAAAAAAAAACATTCGGGAGGGATACCGAAGTTTCATTTAAATTGAAATTGTTAATACAATAGTTTAGTTTAAAGTTGAAATTAGAAATATAAATAACAAATTTATAGGCGCAATAATATTATATAATATACGTAATAGCGTTGATTTTATAATAAATATTATTATAAAATCATTGGTAATTGAAATAATTTAATAATGAGCAAAATCGTACAAACAATTTTTCAAATACAAAAACAGAATAATCCTGGAGGATTAAAAGATGATATTAATATTTCAATAGCTATACCTACTGGCTACTTTTATAACAGAATAATAATAATACTAATAGCAATACAAGTTTTAAAACGAAAATTATTGACGTTATCGTTGTGTATAAAGTATTAAAGTCCACGTATTAATGTGCGAAGTGCCTATCAAAAACTACAGATAATGTTTATATTTTTAATTTTCACAAAATCGTAAAACATGATAATATGTATTATACTATTCAATTTTATTTAGATAATATAAATAAGTGCATTTTGAGGTATGTATAATCGTATAAAATATTATTGAACAATATTAATGGCAAATGTCTATGTGTTTGCGCGCACAAGGTTAACTTCAAATAATTCCCGATGTCGAAAAATATGAAATCGTTAACTTTTTCTATAGTCTGTTCCACGAGAAAAGCAGCCGTTTCTGTAAATACAAAATAATAACTCTTACAAAACAATGTTTATCCATCCAAAAAACCCGGATTAATCGGTTATCGGTATACCGTTTGCTAGTATGAAATAAAATTCATGATATTATGTAATAATGTGTGATAATAAGAAAATATAAGAGTGTTCAAAAATAAACTACCATGGTCTATCCATTCTATATTATCTATATATTATGAGTTATGATTATATGAGTATGGCAGAAACACGCCGGCAATAAATATCCGATTGTTAAGAACTTCGTTTTCATATTTATATTCCTATGTTCGTTTTATTACAATTATTTCAATATCAATTAACTCGAAATCCAATTACAACTTTTAAACTCTATTGTTAATGCATATACGTAAAATCTAAATTTTGCATTTTGTGCCAATAACCAAATGTAACTTTGATGATTTTAAATTAAAAATAACCGTTCTTCAAAAACACGTACTAAAATTAAATTAAATACATACCTATAATAGGTAACAACTTTACTAACATCTATACAAATTTAAGGTAATTAGACTGTTATATTTTATTTAGTTATAGACTGTAGCAAATTTCATACTATCGTCTGGAAGGATTGTTTTTTAAATCTTAAATTATAATTTATTTTTACAAAATAATCTAACTACAGTTATCTATACCATTGAATCGTTTGTTAATTTTTTAACTGTGTTATTAGTTACACAAGAAGATAATTTACAATCGTGCACATTCCACTTAATTATGTGTATAAATTAACAATTTTACATCCTCGTTATATCTTCTAACGATGTGCTATGCTACCTGGCAGGCTACAATTACAGTTGATTAACATGTTAACTAGAAAATGGCGTTTAAATTAATCGAATACTTGGACTATTTTTGGTAATTGGAGCCGGATCATTATCTAGACATCTTCACATGCAAAAAACCCATAACTACCCAGTAATTGAAACCAGACCTTGTGCAGTGATACATGTATTTAGATTACTCAGCCAAGCCCAACCCTTATCCTTTATTAAAATTTATTATTTAAGTCTATTGTAATTTTTTTTGTGTGTATCATAAAAAATGTTGAAACATCTAAGCTAAAGCTATTTGCTATAATTGTATTTACAATACAATGATACCGAATGTTTAGTGAATCATATTAAGAATCTAACCGTATATAAAATACAACATTTGTAATATATTCAAGCTGAGTACTTAGATTAATAAATCATTTTAAGCCATTGAGACTTAAATACTATAATAGCATTCAAGTATTTTTATATTTTTGTCTTATATTATTAGACAAAATAGGTGTGTTAACAATTAGGTATTATCATTGATTTTACAATAGACTAATATTAAATTGTAATGGTACTATTAATACTTATTGGCTTATGTTTAATGCAGTAAATATATTCTATAGATTTTCTTTAAGAGGAAGATATATATTTTTAAATTCACATTTAACCCTTAAGCAGTCGCGTGGGGGTCTAGATGACCCCATAAAAAACGAAATTAAAATTTTTGTGATACTATTGTACAAATTATTATAGAAAATTTTTTTTTGTTTTGAATTTTTAAAAATTTATTCATTTTCACTTGGCGTACTAACACATTATGACTTTGATTTTTAAAAAAAGAACTTTATATGAATATTTGAAACAATTTGAAACATAGAGTCAAATAGACCTTCATGCGATTATAAACGTTAAAATAAGGCACATGCCTACTTAAGAGTTAAATATATTTTAACCCACTATATTATTATAAATTAAAATTTAATATTGTAAGTTTTAATATTTATATTTGTTAATAATTATTAAGTTATAAAAAGGATTTAATTTCTATAAATATACATTATAATGATTAAATAATTTTGTTTTTGTCAATTAAATCTAATAAAAATTTAAGCATTCTAAAAATATTTAAATACTAATTTCATAGTTTATTCTATTACATATCCAAAATATTTTTTCTGTGAAAATTCGGAGTAAGTGTTTAAAATATTTTTAAAACTATTTTATCCAAATCTGCTGTGAAGTATATAATATAATAATAATATATGTTCACAGATCCATTTTTTGGTCATTAAGATTTAAGATTTTACTGACACCTACAAAACTATGTTTAATTATATTACAAAGGTATATGTCATACGCACATATATAGATATGTTGGAAAAAGTTTTTAATAGTCAGTTACTTTTTTTTAAACCTTTACTTGTTTTTTTTTTTAATTTAATTATTTATTCATATATGATATCCATATAGATACCCAAAGTCTTTAAAATAAGCTTTTATTAATTGATTTAGAATTATAAAAAACAAAATAACCATACAAAATAGTATAAACAATGTTAATAAATAATATGAATTTTTTTTATATAGATAAGATGACTACGACAAAAGTTAATCGAGAATTAATATTTGTTGAAAATGAAAGGTTTGTTGATGAGCAAGAAATAAAAACTAATAAACTTAAAAAAATGATACCAAATATATATAAAAGTAAAAATGAAGAATCAATTAAAATTATTAAGGTAATAAAAATATTTAACAAAATATCTATTTTATTTTATGGGTATATTATTAGTTTTTACACTTAATTTTTTTGGCAAAATATTTAAATTAAACGTTAAGTAAATCTTAATTGTTTTATATACCTACAAAATTTACTCTTAATTGCAGAAATCATTAAATATTCCAATGAAAGAATAATTGTACATTACTCTCTTAATGTGAATATAATGGAATTTCCTATGAGAAAAGATTTTACTATATTATTTCTACCTTTAAAATAATCAACATTATACATTTTTTTTATATTTTACTAAGTATCTTGTGAATATTTTTGTAGTTATGTTCAACTTTTTAAGTAATTATTTACAGTTTCTTTGGTTATTTTATGAAATATGTAGTATTAACATAGACGTCTAGTAAACATTTTGTCGGTAATAATAATAACATATATGAAATATTAAAAAATATTTGTATATTTATATATATAAAAAAAAATTATTTTTAATACAGAAACAACTACCACCAATTTCTAATTATCATAGACAAAATTATAAAAACAATATAAATAATAATTTAAGATCAAAAGAATTCAATATATCTACAATTGATGACATAGAAAATATTAAGCATAATTTAGAAAGCATTGATGTTGACAACATTCAATACGTACATAATATAGTTGAAACACAACAAAATAAAACACCCATATCCTTACTGAACGAATGGGCCATGAATGGAAAAAAAAAATCTGTAGTATCTTATACACTTATGGCTATTACTGGAAATGCACATAGTCCAATATATACATATGTATGTCAAGTTCATGATAAAACAGGTATTTTAATATTAATTATATTCAAAATAATTAAATATATTATATACAATAATAATTTAATACATACACACAAATAAATATATATTCAGTACCTGAATAATTAAATATTATTTTATTAAAATAGCAAAAGGAGAAGGTCTCTCTAAAAAAAAAGCAAAACAAAATGCAGCGGCCCAAATGTGCAAAAAGCTGTTTAATATAGATTCTACAACCAATGATAATGATATAACATCTACATATCTTGAAAATGATACAGAAATTATATCTGAAGAATTGTGAGTTTAATATATTACTAAAAAAATGTGTATTTTATAAATTGTATCCATGTTTTTAGACAACAATTAAAATATGAAGCCGTGAGAATTTCACATTGTGATATGAATCCTATTGGAGCCTTACAAGAGTTATGCATAACTTACAGATTGCCCCCTCCTTTTTATAATTTTCAGAAAATAGACCCTTTAAATAACATAGTCCAACCAACTGTTGGATGTAAAACACTATCATACAAAGTTACTTGTCAAATATTTTATTTACAAATAACAGGTACTTTAGCTAATTAATTATTAAGAATAATCTCAATTAAAACTATTATTCATTTGTTAATTATTTTTAAAAACTTATGAAAGCTGTTGTTATGTGTATTGATATACATGTATATAAATTATTTAATTCACATTTTAGGAATTGCAAAAACCAAAAAAGAAGCAAAGCGCATTGCTGCACGTCTTATGTATGACTATATTTGTGAAATTGGCATAGAAAAATTGAAAGAATTAAAATTATCAGAACCTGAAGTATTATTTCATAAGGTATTATGATTTAAATAATATATATTATTTATTTAGTAAATAGCTCATTGTAATTAAAATATAAATTTTGTTTTACTTTTAATTCACAATTTGATTTAATTGTATGTTCTTAGGACTATAAAAATGAAAACAGTATTATTAAGCGAAAACAAATGAATGAATTTCCACAATTATGGAATTCTGCACATCAATTCCGTTATTACTTTACAGAAACAGTGAAAGTTAGAATACTTTTTTTTAATTACATTATTATTAAATGTACTTACAGTATTTACTTTTAATAATTGATAAATTTTAGGATAATAATCTTAAACAAATTAAGCATGAAGATTTTGAAGTAGAATTAGAACAATCCATTGTACAATTTAATCAAAGTTCAAGTGCCTTTGACCAATTACAAACATTAAGTCAGCAATTAGGTTTTGAAACAATTTATATAGATATTAAAAATTTGGATAATCAACAAAATCGTATGTATAAAATATATTAAACTTATATTTAAATTATATTAAATATGAATATGTATTTATTTATATGAATCAATTTCAACAGAAATCAATCATGATAAGGAATATTCTGTGTTGTTACAAGTAACTACTTCACCAATCACTATCGTTATGGGGCATGGAACTACTTTTGATATGGCAAGTAATGTAGCTGCTAAAAATGTCTTAAGTTTATTTAAAGAAATGCTGATTTTCACATCAACTTAGAATAATAAGTTGTGATATCAATAATAAATATTACTTGTTTGTAGCATATGAATAATTAAAAATTTTTAGTAGCTACAAAAAGAACATAGTACATTAGTATTTATTTATTATTAATTGTGTTAAAAAAACTATTGTTTAATCTTTAAAATTAAGAAAAATATCTAAATTAATTAAGTATGTGTATATAATTAATAGAATCAAGAAGAATGGTTTATAAATATTTTTTTTTTATATATATATATACATTGTATTTTTATATTCTTATATTATTTATAAATAATGTTTTTTAAATATTTTTTGTACCAATTAAAAAATTATGCTTAAAAATCTAATTTATGTTTTATAATCAATTTCTCATATATACCTGAATAAAACTTATTTTTAGTATAAAATGTAATTAGGCACATATAATTTTAAAATTTACCTTTGAGAATGTAAAATAATGCCATGACTAAATCTACTAATGAAGATGCCAGATAGTGATGATTCATTGTACACTTATAAACACAATTTAAAAGACATGTCAACAATTAAAGAACGTGTGTGGTATCGACTATTGTTAATTACAGCAAAAATATAATTTTATATAGACCGTGTCCAAATTAATTCGTAATTTTATATCTAAATTAATATAATAAAAAACTATGATCACAATGCAAACTAATGAGATATGTAAAGTACGACTTTGCGTTTTGTGAATTCTGCGACACTACAGTTACTTTAATACGGTCTATGACAATAGTGGATAGATTTAATATATAAAAATAAATGAGTAAATGACTAGTAAGTATTGAATGTTTGAATAGGGACTACTAGACTGCATAGACCAGTGACGTAATGACAACTAATTCAACTACTAAGTACTAATGCACAAATTATTAGACTGCAAATTGTTATTGACCGTGGTTATGAAAAAAATTAGTTCATGATAATATTTTATATCATTTGATATCATTTTATCATAAATGCTGGATAACGAAAATCTTATCAATTATTAGCGCGATAGAAATTTACAATCGTAACATATTAATATTAGCTTATTTTCTTTATTTTTGATCAGTGACTCCCACTTCTCCCTTTTGCCTATTAGCACAATTTATCGTGCTGTTGATCTAAATAATGTTCTATAGTATATGAATCATATTACTATATCAGTGTCACAACTATAATTTTTTGGGCAATGGGTACAAAGCTATAAATGAGGTCTATAATATTTTAAAAGTAAAATTATACTTTCCAATAAGAGGGGACCTTTTGGTTTTTTAATCTATTGCTGAGAATTGTACCCCTGGTACTTAGTTGTGGCACTGGATTATATATATATAGTATATATATATTAGGTATGATACCTAATATCTACTTAACATAATAATTTAATATGATTTACCTATTTATGATATTTATAATCATAAATGTTTTTACTCAATGGACTACCCTCTATTTTTTTATAATAAATATTGATAACAATATTGTAAACATCACTATTTTAGTTGAAACTTGAAATAGTTGTAGCAGGGGCGCCATTTCAGAATTTTTAAAGGGTAGGGAGAGCGAAAATTGAAACAGGCCAAGTTTTACATCGATCATAGCCAATTTTGCTTGATATTTATTGCTTGATAATTATGTTAATTACTGACAAATTCATTTGCGATGCATTTTTTAAGAATGTATAGTTTTTTATTTATTTATTGTTTTATTAAAAATATATCATTATTCACTGCTAAATAAACCACAAGGATACAAAATACAAACGACCAAATGGTACAAATATATAAAAGTATGTTATTATTGTAGATTATGAAGGAAGCATTTGTATATTATGTATCAGCACGATAATATACATAAAAAAATAAGGGAACGGTGTCACACCCTGCTCCCCCCACAAAAAAAGTCACTACTAAGTTGTAGGTATCTATCAATTAAGTAGATATATCAAAATTCAAAATCAATTCATCCTTGTTATGATGTTGTTATATCTACTCAAATTTTAATAGATACTCTGTAGATATACTACACCATTATCCAACAAAAATGTTCATACCTAAGGTTAGCCTATAGCTATAATCATACAAAATAGATAATTTTAGATAATAAAGTCTGTAGAGTACTAGTTCTACATTTCTATGGAAGCATTTACGCATTATTTCATATTTGTTAGTTTATGTAGCGTGTGACGCTCAGACAATAATTTTAAAAGTAAAAATAATTTTTATACTCGCAATTTGCGTCAAACAACAAAGTATTAAACTTTTTATCTTATTATACCTATACTTATCAGGTTTATATTATATTAGATTATAGTAGGTATATTTTAAATCACGTTTTATTATATTATATTAAAAATAAAAGTAAAATAAGTTCTGTAAATTGTTGACTTTTTTTAATTGTACAAAATAACTTACCTACAATAAATAACCAAAAACTTTATTTAAGTTACATAAAATATACAAAAAAAAATCGCTTCGATTCAATCGTTTTACAAAATGTCCCTACGTGATTTTCTTTTTTACTACTAGGTCCTGGTACAAATTTAAGGTACTTAATTTAATTAAGTATAACCGCAATAGCCAATAGGTACATAATTTATAGTTATTTAATGAATAAAAATGTAGAGAAAAAAAAGTAATTATTGACGATTCAATCATAGACTGTAACGGGCACACATCAAAGTAGTGTGACGTTTTTACATAGTTTTTTTTGCAGTAAAAAAACGTATTAAAATATTTTTATATTTTATATCAGTTAGGTTAGGTTAAGTATTAAAAACTAAAATATAAAACGCGTATCTATATTATTATTATGCGAATGGCCACATCGATTGTAGTGCTGCAGTTTCTATGGTAAATAAAAACTAGATTATTTAAAACATTCTCTTTTAAACAGGGCCGGATTAATGGGGGAAGGCACATCCACGGAGCCCGGGAAAATAATGAGCTCTCTAAAATGTTCAATTTTAAACCTAAAAATATTGCGAAAAGTATGTAACCTAATCTAACCTTAATTGTTAAACGATTGTAATAATATAAGAAATAATTATGAAATGGTAATTTTAAGGCTATTTAGAACCCCTAGAATGTATAAAAGTGATTAAAAATTGTTTGGATTGTTTAAAAAATAGACTTTTAAAAATACAAAAATCAAACATCAATGTGAAATGTTAAGTTTGAAAATGTTTAAAAAAAAATTGTCTTACGATTTTCAAAATATTTTGTAAATAGTTTAAGTATATAATTATGCTCCTATAAAATTTTCAAATTGTTATACACAAAAATATAGGTAATATTAAACATTTTTGAAAAAAAATGTTATTTTTGGATAAATTTTAAAGCCTTATATTTAGTCAGAAAATAAACCTATCCATTCCAAAATTTTATTACGTATGTAGACTACCTAAAATGTAGAACACTAAAAAAAGTCCTTACGTTCAAAATTACATTAGTTATCATTAAAAATCTAAAATTAATTTCTTCAAAATTATGATTTCTATTTTTGGTAGTTTTTCTTTTCCCGAGAAAAACTTTTGAGAAATTCAAAAAAGAGATGAATAAAATACCAAGTAGATGAAATTTTCAATATAAAAAAATATGTAAATGCTACAAGTTGTAATGGCCTAATAATAAATAGGGAATGAGAAACTCTGCGATACAAATTTAATATTGAGTAAAAAATAAAAGTATAAAAACTAAAAATAATAATATTATTTCAAACTGGGTAGGTATAATAGTACTCGTATATTGCATAATGGTAATAAACTAATAACACATAGCAGGTACGCCACGAACTACAAGTCTACAATCAACAATGGCCCGGTTAATAGTACGTATTAAAAAATGAAGATGAAAATTATTTTAAACACTACCTGCAATTCAATTCTGTACATGCCTATAAATTCAATAGTGATCAATAAAGTTTCAAGTAGGTACTAAAATAGATATTATATAATTGTTCAAGTTAAATAGACTATTGAACACAAAACAAACATAATTTTTTAATATACCTAGATAGGTACAGGGTAGACAAATAATAGTAGGTATAGCCGTATAGGTAGCTAATATAGGTACCTAATCTAATATATTATTAATAATATTATCATTAAACAAATATTGATAATGTAAATAATATGTACATATAATATTATTTTTAATTTGTATAGCAAGTATAGTTATATTTAAAATAATATTGACAGTTAATTTATAATATTCTAATTAGGTAGGTTACCTACTTAGTACCTAAGTCAAATAATAATGCACATAAAAAAACAAATTTAAGAAAAGGACTCTAACTTTTGTGGTTGAAATGGAATGATATCCATTAAGAAAACTTAAAAATCATCCATATAAAAAAATTGACAAAAATATATTTAATTTGTAATTTTTTTATAACTACTTTAAAAATATGCATATAGCTGAGGTGTAATGTAGCTGTCTAGATAATTTTTAATAATTGCGTCACTGGCTTTTTCCCCAATTAGCTTTCACTTTTCTTTTTATACAAATTGTTATTAGTAAGTTCTCAATAAATTAAAATAAATGAGTTCGATGACACCATCATTGATGTAATTACAGGGATTTAACTTAACCTAACCTTTATCCTTTATCCTTCAGAACATTAAAAAATAGCGATTTCTTAAATTGAAATTTATGATTATTGATTAATGCCATGATAATAAAATAGTGAAATAATCAATATTTCATCAGTATACCTACCTACAAGTTTTAATATATTGCTGTTCAATCCTTTAAAGTCCAAATAATCATAAATATTTTATTAAAGAATTATAATTAGTAGGTAATTACTACATTATAATGTAGTAAATTATTTTAAATTGTATATAGGTTACAATTATATAATAGATAATAATATAATATTTAGATATAAGTGTTATAAAAATATAAACACCTTAATAGATAGGAAAGTGTTCTAGAAACAAATTATAACATATTTTTTAGTCGAGAGGTACTCAACAAACATTTTACCTTCAGCAACGTAATTACGAAGTTATTGTTAAGTAATAATCATATAGTACCTAAGTATAATATAAATGATATATTAATTATTTTTCAATTTAATTAATCAATATAGACATGTTTAACAATATATTTAAAAAAAGTAAGAATATCATTTATATTATTTATTAATTTATTGATTTATTGTAAACTTTTCAGGTAAAATATGGATTTACTGTATATTAAGTTTATTTTTGGCATTTATAATATTCATTGTAGTTATAATCAGTATTGTAGGTCCGAGAGATTTTATTGATGATTGTTTAGAACTTTTTGGAGGCAAAAAAATAGAAAATTGGGCATTTTTAGTAGCTGGTTCAAAAGGCTGGAATAATTACAGACATCAGGTATATTATAAATATTAGATTAATTAAATAAATTATAAAATTAATAACAACAATAAGTTTTCAGGCTGATATTGCACATGCCTATCAAACATTGTTGAAGAATGGTATACCAGTTAGCCATATAATTGTGATGATGACAGATGATGTTGCCTTTGATAATCAGTATGACATTTTTAAAATTTTTATAATTATTGTCACTATTAAAATATAAAAACTATTTTTATTGAATTTTAACAATTTAAAATTAAGCATAACTTCTTAAGAAAAAAATATCAATAAATTGTACATCTCTTTTATATCTAAAATTAAAATGTATTGTCTTTATATCTTTAATAGAAATCCAAATCCTGGACAATTGTTTAATAATCCAAACGGTTCTGATGTTTATCATGGATTACAAATAGACTATAAAGGTAAGGTAAGTGTAGTTAAAAAAATAATAATAATTAACATATACTATGAATTATATAATATTTACACAATAAAATAAATTAATAATAAAATGATGTTTTTTTAAAGGATGTAAGCAGTGTAAACTTTTTGAATGTTTTAACTGGAAATAAAACTTCGATGCAAAATGTTGGCTCAGGTCGCGTAATTGAAAGGTAAGATATTTTTAAATAACCACTAATCAGCATTTAGTTTCAGAATGATTAACAAATTATGTAGTAATTATAGAGATAATATTTTCGTAAATTTTGTTGGTCATGGAACATCCGGCATATTAGCATTTCCTGAAAACTATTTATATGCAGATGAACTAAATATTTCTTTAGAGTCAATGTTCATTAATCAAAAATTTAATAAAGTATGATTTTTAAAATATATCTTCTATACACATATTTCAGTTTTAAATTTTCATTTATTTTTCAGATGCTGTTATACGTAGAATCATGTAGAGCTGGTTCTTTATTTGATGGTATATTAAGTGAAAATAATAATAGTATGTTATTTTAATATTCATAATTATTTTATTTTATTTTATTTTATTTTACACAATAGTATTTGCTGTAACTGCATCGGGACCAAGAGAAAGTTCATGGTCAACTTATTGTTTTGGTGATGATAAAATATCTATAATATGCTTAGGTGATGAATTTAGTGTTACATGGATTGAAGATCAAGAAAATGTAACTATATATTATTATTCGGCATATTTTTTTAAAAACTTTTACAACTCAATTTTATTAAATTATTTATTTAAAGATTGGCAAATTATATTCACCTAATATAAACGAGTGGGTTGAAAAAAGAACTGTTCTGAATCATTTTAACTACATCAGAACCACAGTTAAACAAAGTAATGTTATGCCATATGGTGATATTAGTGTTGGTCAGGATAAATTGTCAAAATATATTGGTAAGCCACCCGGAGTATTTTATAAAAATATAAATAATAATATTCAATCTTCTTGGAAAAACAACGTAAGTGTTTATTATATAAAAAATAAAATTATGAAAAAAATATCATTACGAGTTAAATAATTATAATATGCATTTTTAATAGACTATGCCTAGTTTGACAGTTCCAATAAACGCAATCAAATTTTATCAATTGTTTAAACAAAATAATACTTTGAAACAACATACCATTCGTAATAATATTGTATGTATTATTTATTAAAATAACTATTATTACTACTACATAAAAGTAATTAAATAATTTTTATAAAATTATGAAGACAAGACAAATTATAGATAAATTATTTGATGCAATTATTCAAGATATTAAAAAAAGATGGCCTAATTTTATTGAGGATATGGATAAGCTTAAAAAACTTCCCAGTAATTTGCCATTAAGTGCATTTCAATGTTATAGACAATCTTTAGATCATATCATTAAAAAGTGTTTTTCATTACCAAAGGTAAAATTACAAATAATTAATTAGTTTAATCCTAATTATTCATTATCCAAGACTGCATCTGTGAAGGTTTATTTTATATCTAATAATAAATAATTAATATTTGATAAGTAACAGGGGTTGTAATTATTTATTCCTTTACACAATAGAATTTCTAATTATGTGTATTATATTATTATATTGTATGTATATTAATATGTTCATATTAATTATTAATACAATTTTATGATATAAATCATGTATAAACTTTCTCAGACATAGCCTTATCATTGAAATAATAATATTATATTTGTTTTTATATATAGAATACATACTCACTTTATTCACTGCATATATTTTTCAATCTATGTACAAAAGTCAGCAATGGGAAATCTGTAGAATTTGATATGATGTTTGAAGGAGTTGTTCATAATATCTGTTCAAAAAATGTGTCAAAATTTTCAAGTATACATAAAATGACTAATATTTATTAAGATATATTATAATAATTTAAGATATTAAGTATCTAGGAACTTTAATATTACTATAACTTATTTGTAATACATTAATGTTATAATAATTTAATACAATATATGATATACCTAGTTTTAATTATATTACTGTTTATTAAAATTCTTGTTATTTAAATAAACAAAATAAAGCAAAAGGTTTATCTAAAGTACATATTTATTTAGATTTGTAATTAATTATTTTATAAATGGATAACTATAAGCATAAATTTCTATATGCTGCATTTCAGTGTTAGATGATAAACTTATTTTTCTAAACAATTTGAAATTTTAGTTCAACATATTAAAATTATATTGTTCTAATAATTACAATAAAAAAATTAAGTTTTCTCATGGTTGAGTTAAATTGACAATTAATGAATTTCAGATATATATTATGGAAGTAGTTCACATTATAAGTCTTACTACTTTTTTTAATATACCGTTAAAAGTATCATCTAAATGTTGAACCATCCATTTATATTAACCTACTTAGATTACTGTAGTTATATTAATTTGTAATGAACAATAAAAATTTCTGCATAATATATTTAAATATGTTTTCATTCACAGTGTCATTTATTAGTTTGTTATTTAGTAATTAATAATTTAATAGATTATTTTAAATAGTAAAATTATAGAAAAAACACCGTATATCTTTGACCGTGTTTTTATTACATTATGCATAATTCAAAACATATTATTTAATTAAATTAAAAATTAATTAAAATTTAATTGGTTTAATATAATATATTTGTATATAATTTCTGATAATATGTGCTATCATTATGGTACGTGTTAGCTGCAATAATATATATAATAATAATAATCTATAAACGTTGGTTGCTTGGTACCACGGTTATAGATAGGACCGTAAAAGAATTTGTTCTATCTACAACCGTAATTGGTACATATATAATAAAACACTATTATCTATTCCCTTAATTATCAAAGATGTAGATTTTAAATTACGATTATTCCATATCATGGTCTTGTCTTTATCTTTCTAATATACAAAAAGTGTATCTTTATCTCAGCGAATCCATCACAGCTGTTATTCTGTGGTTCTTTACCACAAATCTTAGTTGATAATAAGTACGGATTGCACGGACTTCTATCTATAACCGTGGTAATAACAAATTTAATCCCTCAGTTTGACTTTTACCGGCAACACTGTGCTATACTTATCAATTTATCATAGACTATAGAGATTTATGATTTATTTTCACCTTACAATCATGCAGATTTTTTTCATTTAGTATTTACTATTTTTCGTGGTATTTACCTGTATACAAAAAAAAAAAAAAATGTAAACATGATTATAATAGTGGCAGTGTGACATTTTAATTTTTCAACCTTGAATATCGTTATTGCGATTTATTATTTTAAACATTGGAGAAAAATAATTTAATCAATAATAACACCATAATATTCAACATATTTTATAAAAAATCTATCGTGGATGTGATGACGTTACGATTTAATTGGGCCGATTAAATCTAATTTGTTTCTTCCATGATTGGACTACATCAACCTTACTACTGTAGAATCAAGTATCAACGAACTCTACTGACATAGGTAGTGGGTATCTATCTACAACCTACGTCCATCGTCCTACCTAATTGTTAAAAATCATGATGATTGTCCGACGTCTACTCGTAACAAATAATGTACCTAAAAAACACCTGTATCATAATATGTAATTGTAATTTAATAATTAACTTTATTTTGTTAACAATGTATTAATGTATGTGTGCATACTTATTACATTAAATTTCGATATTTTCGTTTGTGCTAATTATTGTTTTATATAAATTAAACAACTGGTTTATTTATCATTTTATTCACATCGACCATACTCGTATTGTGCAATTGTGAAGACGTTCGATTTAAAACACGTTTTGTTATAATATTTATTGTAGACGTATACAAGAGAACAAATTAATACACCTTAATTAGTGTGATATGTGAGTGCTATTTTCCTTCTTAATTTGATTTGATTACATTGTTTTAAGTTTATCATGTGCAATATACAATAGAATACATATTTAAATTTGTATTATAAAACATAGTATTATTAAAACATTTTTATAGAGTATGACATATATCAACAACACAATCATGTTGATCGAAGATGAAATAGCTGGGAATATGTCGAATAAACACTCTAGCAAAATTCAAGATAAAAAGATATGGAAATCGTTAAGAACTCATATTTTATCTCGCCGCGAGAAAAACAAACAAGGTACATTTTCAATACTTATATATTTTATTTATACAAAAAACTACAATTACCAAGTCAATTTAACATTTGTTTATAATAAAAATGATTACTATTACAAATGTATATATTTTAAAATAATGTATAATTTACTAATTGTTTTGATATTAAAATTGAGTAAAATATTGACTCATATGTGGATCTAGGGACAGCTAAGGGGCTCCCCCTTGAACATTTATTGTAAGTTAAATCTAAAATATTACTATAAAAAATGATATTATTCAATCACATCTTAGATTTATACCATTCCATTTATAATTTCTAGATCCGCGACAATATTGACTCATATTTCATATTATAAAAAAATATGCAGAAATTCTGTATTAATGATAAAAAAAAGTTTATGATTGAATATTTAATGTTTATGTATGATATACAGTGGCGGTTTGTTGTAGTTTGGCAAAGGAGTGTGATAAAAACATCTAAAAACAATGTTAAATATCAATCTTATTCATGATTAAGTGAAAATATATGAGAATAGAATAATATTTTTTAATTATAGTTTGTTAATATTGTTTGACTTGTATACATTAGATATATGGTATTAACAATGTTCTAAATAAACAATTCCACCACTCCTATACCCGAATAAAGCATTAGAGCAATAATAATCATTGCACAACCAGCTAGTTTGTATGCTATGTTTATAGACATTAGACAGTATTCAAGATTATATCTGTATATTATACAGGTACATATTATTATCATTTAAAATGGTTGCTGCCACCCGATTTGAGCGACAGAATTCATCGAAAAAAATAATATGTTTCTACAGATGCCGTCGCGGTGATAATGTTATACTTACTGTACACATAGGAAACTGCCGAAACTGGTATTTTTATGTGCTATTCATAATATCGCACACTTTGTGACACTTTATATAGCTATCCATATGATCGAATGGACATTACCAACAGATATAATAAAATTCAATCACTAATAATAAAAAGATATATTAATTTTATTAGTACATACTACATACTTATATATATACTATTATTTCATTGAGTTTATACTAAAATAAATATCTATTGAGTAAATATATTTCAGAAATATTATTTCTACTATTTTTCATTTTTGTTGAGGATGGTGTGACCAAACCATCGAACATATGCACAAGCCGCCACTGGTGATATATAAAGTTCTTAGTAGTTATTGTCTTTTATACAAGTATTTAATATTACATTACTAACATGTATTATAAAATACATAATAAAACTAAAGCATTGAGCATTAAATAATACTTAAATATAAAAGTACAGTGGAAGGTAATTTTTAAGTCTATTTTAAGTTAATATTTTACAGTCCTAGTCTTTTACACATTCATAGATCCAGACATCTATCTAGACGATTATTTTTGTGGGGGAGGAGAATATTTTTGTATGTATATATTAAATCAAAAATATATAATATAATACTCAAACTGTAAATTAAACAAAAATATATTTTAACAAAATGAGAGTATATTATTTTTAGTTTTTACTAAAATTTTTTTTTTTTTTTCTCGAAGACCTTTACTTTATAAAGCTACATTATTATAAACCATGAATTAATTTTTAATAAACCTAGGTATTTATATTTGCTTTATAAATAAAAGAGTATAAAAGAGTGTCACAAATTCACAAAGATTATAACAATAATACATAATGCAGTAAAAGTCAAAAGGGTACCATAGACCTTATACTATATATAATTATTGCCCATATTAATTTCAATTGAATTCACGGAAAGCTGTAAAATTACAGAAAATAAATCAACTGAATATATAAATTCTAGAAAGTATTGTCACGAACCATATTGTTTCTTATTCTTAGATTATTATTCAAAAAATATCTACTTTATCACCTTAACTTTTCTTTTTGATTATTTTTAAAATTTGATACTAATATAGTATATAATAGGTAATATAAATATCTATTTAGTATACACTGTTTTGATATAATAATAATTATATTAAAATCAAATTATCTAATTTAGTATAGTATCAAGTGCTCTTTTTGGGGCAGGCTATTGCTCTTATTGCTTTCTTCAAATATGTGCATGCATAAATCTTGATCCTTAGCCCATGTCATCATCATATTAACTATATTAATATCACTTTTTTCCATCTATCTCTTCTTCGGTCTTCCTCTCTACCTTTTTATTTCTACATTAATTTCCATAAAAACTCTCATTACTTCTGAATCATTTAATTTTTAAATATATGTCATTCAATAGTTGAAGCTGAAGCTGAAACACTTAGAAAACAAAAATGTGCTGAATACCAAAAAATGCAAGAAAATAAATTATCATTGGCACAAATCAATGGACGTTTATCTCAATTAAGATACAAACGTGATGAACTCGAATTAGAAAAACGTGCATTACTAAATGAATCCCAAAATACAAATGATACAATGTCTACTTCCTCTATAGTACCTAAAATTGAGCTAAATTGGTATTTTTTTTATTTTAAATTATAAATTAATTTATAATTATTACTCTCATATTTTTGTACTTTTAGTGAACCTGTTAACAACAAATTAGTAACAACTAATAATACCACTAATAGTATACTATCAAACCATCGGTCAAACAATTTATATCAACAACATATTTATAGACCACAGAATACAGTAAATACAGAGTCTTCTGGTATTGGATCTCCACAGTCTGGTAGTGGATTAAGTCCTTTACCAGCAAAATCATTAATGATGTATAATTCCAATACAAGTGCTGGAAATAGTAACCAAACATTATTAGTTTGTTCACCAGCCACAATAAATTCTGTTGCTATTAATCAGAATAATGTAACTCGTTCAATATCTGCAACTTGCTTATCTGACCCAATGGCTTTTACAAAATGTTCATCATTGTATAACAGTAACACCAATCAATTAATAGTACCGGTAATTTTAAAAATAATATTTGTTTTATTTAAATATTTTATTTCATTTATAAATGATTTTCTAAAATATTATTATAATACATTAATGTCTATAATAATTGGCACAAAAATTAAACATTTTTTTTAATATCATTAAATAACATACCTGCACACTATTTTTGCTTTTTTATAGAATGTTGAAACCAGTAACAAAATGTGTAAAATTCCATCACCTCAACCTATTGAACAGCAAAATTATCAACAAATTATACCCTTTCCGACATATAAATCAATGAATAGTAGTATCAATAATTTAAATTCTACAACCACTACTCCTGTAGCTAATAATATAAATCAATCATTAGTTACTGCGGCCAATAGAAATTATTCTAGTAAGTTATTGAGATATTTAAGATATTTTATATTAATTTATAAACTGTTACATTTTAAAAAAAATGACAAATTAAAAGGAATCCAAACACTCTAGGAAACAGTTTATTCAACGCTAAATGTTTTTAAAAATATTTTAATTTAAACCAATATTTTAATTTAGTTGAAAATTCAAATAGACGTGGGATCAGAGAAGAAACTTCACAAATATTTAATAGAAATATTTGGATTAATAACAATTCTAATAATGCCAACAGTAAGGGAAAAAAAATACATCTGTAAATTGTTTAATATATCATAACATACAAATATAACATTATAAAAAAATATTTTTTACTTTTAAACAATTTTAATTTGACACGGTTAATTTTACCGATTTTTTTAGAAAATGTACAGCCAAATGTTAGTAATTATGGATCATTTTATCAACCTACATCTACAACTGCAGTTAATTACTGTGTCAATAATATCACACCATCTACATCTTCATTATCTTCAGTTAATACAATATATAGTTATTCTGGGACAACACCACAGACACATTTAACACGTTCAGAGTTGTCGAGTATTAATAATTTAATGACCAGTACATCTGGTGATCCTGGACCACAAATTACAAAACCTATTACATCTCATCAACAGTTTCATCATCATCAAATAGCACCAATGTTTATGAGTCCAGGAATTCGAAATTCTAACCCTAATAATAATTCATGTATGTTATTTTAATCATAATAGTTTAAAGAATGTATTATGAATTATGATTAATGTAACATGATCATTTAGTTTAAAGTTTAATTAGATAAACAGTTATAAATATCATCTTCTAAAATTAAAATTAAATGTACATTTTTAATTTGATTAGACCATTCAAAGCCATCCCATGGTTACCCAGATGAACGAATGAATTCTCCAGCATCAAATTTTTACCATCAACATGGTGCTAGAAATGTACATTTATCTAATACTACAACCGTTCAATCTCAACCTCATCAAATGGTATTTAATTATATTAGTTTATAGTCGAGCAATTATTTAATTTTTATTGATTAAATAGAATCAAAAATCACACAATATTGGTTTTCCCATAAGACATCCAAATTCTACAACTACAGTTTCAGTACATTCTTCAGCAACTCAACTTCCACCACATGTAAATAAACTTATATATTATCCATGTAAAAAATAAAAAAATTATAATACATATAATTAAATTTATTTATAGGCTACATATCATGTTCCAACAACAAGTTCAGTAACGACATACTCAAATGATATCCCAAAATATCAGCCAGTTTCACAGACATCCAAACGAAATGAATAAGGTGTTTTGGTAAAAAAATGTCCATTTTAGAGTATGTGAAGTTAATGGTATTAATATATATTTTAATTATAATACATTAATTTTAAGATCAGTAGTATATTAAAAAACTAAATATAAATATACTCTTTGTTTTTTTTTTTTTTTTTTATTATTATTATTATTATTATTACAATTATAAATATATATATATTTTTTGTATTAAATACAACTTTCAAAAAATTGTTTTATATGAAGGGTATTCAGTTTAATATTTTTATATAATAAAGCAATTTAAATAAACCATTCTTATTTAAATATATATATATATATATATATGGGTTTATATATATACCTATATATATACCAACATCCTACCTAAATAAAAATATAGTATTATAAAAGTTATGCAGATAACATTAAAAATATATGGAATTCCCACAATTTTTTTGAAATGAAATTCTGATCACCCTGTGAAATCTGGATATTTTAATGATAGGTATATTATAAGACAATTTAACAAATGCGTTTTAACATATAAATATTTATTTTGCAATTGAAAATGAAAAAAAAACAATTATTTTTAAATAAATAACTAAATTGTTATTCAATTACAACATTCAATTATTTCTCAAACCTTATTTGCATGAAATTAGAGTTTTCGTGTTCTTTAATAAATCCCATTGAATTATACCATTTCACATTACTGTCTTTACATTCTAATGAAATCTTGTAACAATTTAAGTTGCGTGACATGTTTATCAAATGTTGTACAATACTGTGAACATTATAAATAATGAAATTATCTATAAATTCAATGAAGTTAATTAATAACATTAACAGTTAAGTTCTCGGTGAATGACAAAAATAATCTCTGAGATTAGTAGATGTTTTATAATTTTTCAATGTATAATATAATATAATTGTATAAAGAGTGGTAATTTGGTATAGAAGATAAAAGGTAGGACAATAAAAAACAGATTAAAAGTTTTGATTATAAGCATTGGACGTAAAGTAGATAAAAAATGTTTATGGATATATGAATTTCTTATACTAGTTAAAGAAGAAATTCGTAAACAGTATTTTTTATTATATCAAGTATTTAAATACGTACATTGCAATTAAAAATTACAACTGCCAAAAAAACAGAAAATACAAGAAAATTTAGGTAAAAAAAAACCACTATAGCACTACTCCATGATACAACTATGAAATATGGAAATAAACGTTAGCACATTTCACAAAGTATTATATTTGTATAACAAATTATAGAAGTTAATAATTTAGTATAAAAATCATATCTCTGAATTAAATTGTTTAGGGTCTGTTACTTTTTGTTTAATTTGTTTATCTAGCATACTCACAATCACCATTCCATACTTTCATTATTATGATTTAAACATATTACTTTTATAAGAAAGTTTTTGTCTGTTCGTTGACTGACTAATTTAGTTAAATTACACATTTAAAATAATAATTATAAAAAAAAAAGTCAATATCAATGTCTATACATAGAAAATATAATTTATAAAATATTTAGTAGTTTTATATATTCCAAACTAAACTGAAAAATCACAACAATGGAAGTGCAGAATAATGAGCGATAGGTCTATAATATATATTGCACATTATATAAACAAAAAAAACAAATGTTAGTGTTGTAGTCTTGAATTGTATTTCTTTGTTTATTTTCTTTGTATTTATTGTAGCTTCAAATTTTTATCATACAACAAGTATAATAAATTATTTCAACAATTAATTGATCAGGTACTTACATTTTCCCGTAATGTTTCCCTCTGTGATTTGAATCAACAACAATGTCTTCAATTCTGCCTCGCTGTAAATTAAAAGTATATTATGTACCATATACCATATACTCAAATATATTTAATAAATCAATAGGATAATCAATATTCTAACCTGACCACAAGAATGTATAAACTTTTTTTCTAAAATGAGTGAACCTGTGGCTACTATTTGATTTAACTGCATATCTTCAATAACAATGATGTAATACATACCTGTAGTATTCTTCATTGCATCAAATGTATCTTGATGATCATGTTAATAGCAACAGAATAAAATAAAATCAAGTGTTAGTAAATAACAAAAATAATTTAACTCACTCAAATACATCTGATGTGTAACACTTCCTATTTTAGTTAGTTGAGACAAAAGATCTAAATAGCCTAAAAGAAAAAATAATAAATAAAATGATTATACATTAAAATCTAATTTACATTTAGTATGTACCTACCACTGTCATAATCTGTGGAGCATAGAGGTCTAAGTTGGAATTTATTAGATTTGTCCAAAAAAGTAACCAAAGATTCATTTTCATCAGTAAGTAATTTTGGATTAAATAAATAATTAATATTTGACTCTTTGTTTAATGTATTCATAACGAGTCTGCAGGAAAAAAAAGATAATTATTTGTTTAATTTTTAAATAAATTATAGTTAAATCTTCTAGTTTCGTACCATATATTATTAATTACTCTGCAATTAATATATCAGTGTATTATAAATAAAATAATATTTAGAATAAACGATGGTCGATTAAAAAGTAACGTTGGTCAAATAAACATCTCATACTAACAAAATATACCTATTTACTTATATAAAAAGAAAATAAGCCCCAGGTAAAATTAAGTAATGCTCACACAAAAACTTTCACATTTTAGTATTAAGTAGGAATTTACCCGAGAGAAATAGATCTATTTTGTCATACTATAGTAATAGTTAAGTAATAAGTATTATAATAATACGAAACTTAATATTACAAAACATATACAATAAATAATCACGAATTTTATCGTTTGCCACATAATCACGTGACCTCAAATGATAACGAATATCAATATCTTACGTATCAGCCGCACAGGCCATAAACACAGATTCTTCATAATATTTAATAATTTCATTATTATTATAAATTATATATTATAACTAACCTTCCTCATGACAAAAAAAAAATTGCATTTAATATTATTTTGCCACCTATTTTAGATTTTGCATTATAATGTATATAAATACAAAACATGTTCATTTTCATTTTTTTGCAATTAATTTTTTATATTATAAAACGGTTCGACTTAATAAAAGCTTCTAAAAAAAAAATCAGAACCCCTTTTATAAATTGCCAAATACGCCTCTGATCTATAAACACACGTAGTTTAGAAATATTGACATTATATTTCTATATAAATTATTTGTTCCACATCAAATATCAAAAACCTATTTATAAATGCAATTAATAATTAACATTTGGCACAACATGTCCTTACAATTATATAGATAGGTCTTCTTCTTCTTTACCTTATCACCCAACTATATGGAGTCGGTCACCCTAGACCTCGATAGTTTTCGATCACCTATACATATCGTCCATTCACACCATTATATACTGTAAAATGCACACTAGGTATCTTCATATACCATATTACTTTCAATTCCATCTATCATAATTATAATATAGATAGGTACTCTATCCTCATATCATTTATTATGCGACAAATCTATGACACTTTAATATTTAAGTAGATATAGGTTGAGAGTACCTAGTAGCTATTATTTAGCCAGATATCAGTGGCACAAAATAATTTTAAAAAAAAACTCGATTAAATATAGTTTACATTGTAAAAATTATACCATTATAATTTGTCTGTTAATTTTCAATTTAATTTTAAGAAGTAGATCTTTTTTACTTGACTCTCTTGAATTGTTTGCCCATCACTACATTTGTTACCTAGTCGGGCTGTCGGCTATCACTATTTCGAAATGTACTTTTCCAGTCTTTAACTCCTATAGAAAAGAAAAGGATATATAGTTAAAATATACCTATAATAAATACGAATTAAATGTATTACAAAAAAAAAAAAGGTTTAAACCAACTTAACTATGTGATAAAACTTTATAAGCACTTTAGTATAGTCATATTATTCGGAGCGATTAAGTTTACCTTACTATGTGAGCCACGATAGCTGAGTCAATAAGAGTTCCACTAGAATTTCATATTTGCTTCTATTTATCTTAGGTATTTTAGTACAGAATCCTTAATATATTTTTTAGCTAATATTTTTTTAAAAACTTTATTAACATTTGGACTAATTTATATTATAAGTTTTATTTAAAATAAAATAAAATAATACAACCAGTGGCACAACAACCGAGGTGATGACAAACATGGCTATATTTCTAAGGATTTCTACTATATAATGAAAATAATGAGAGGTTTATAAATAAAGAAAAATTGGGAAGGTCGATTTTGGATGTTCCTCCTTCGTCCCTTCGGTCCTTGGAGAAATTAGTTGTTTATTATAATTAAGATTTGAATGCAATGATATTGCGTTAAAAAATATGATTCTGACCGAAACTCAATATAATACAATAAAATATACTGATAGGTTGTTCCAAAAGTTTACCACGTGTGTAAACTACCTATGAGAAAACACAAAAAATTTAAAGTATCTACGTTCAAAATTGAATTAGTTATCATAAAAAAACCTAAAATCAAAATTACGATTTCCGTAAATTATGACGTTTTTTCGTCATTTTTTGGTAGTTCTTCTTTTCCCAAAGAAAAACTTTTGAGAAATTCGAAAAATGAACTAAATAAAGTACCAACTAGACGCAATTTTCTACCAACAGATTACTATATTAATGGTAATCGGACCATTATTTCTACCAGAAAAAGTTCCTTCAGACATAAAAAAAATTATAATTTTTAATTATAAAAAAATATTCAAATTTTAGGAGCTTATAAAAAAAAATTGTCAACTACCGTTTTAAAAATATTTTGGAAATAGATTAAGTATTATTTGAGTAGGCTTCTATAAAATGTTCAAACCGTTAAAACCAAAATTGCATGTAATATTAAATATTTTTGAAAACAATTTCAAACCTCTATACTAAGTCTATACATAGAAAATCAACCAATCATTTTCAAATTTTTTTCTTTAATATAGAACGCCTATGTGAGTACTCAAAACATTTTTCAAGCCTTTATGATCAAAACTTAATTAGTTATCACGAAATAAAAAAAAATTAAAATAATGATAAACCGTAATTTTTCCGATATTCAGTAGTTTTAACTTTAAAAGCTTATTAAAAAACTTATCAGTTAAGTACGGTTTTCAAAATATTTGTAAAAATATTAAGTAGTATATGATAAGACTTCGATAAAATTTTCAGACCAATAAAACAAAAATTGCAAGAAATATTAAACATTTTTGGAAAAAAGTTCAAAACTCTATACTTGGCCAAAAAAACCAACCAATCCGTTCCGAAATTTTACCGCACTTGTATACTACTTATGTTAATAGTCAAACATTTTTTTAAATTTGAAATAACAAAAATCGTAATTTTGCAGATTTTCCGCCATTTTTTGGTAGTTTTTTTTCTCCCAAAGAAAAGCTTTTGAGAAATTCGAAAAATACCAACTATAGACATAATTTGCTACCGAAAGCATACCCTATTCGTGATAATCGGAACATTATTTCTACCCAAAAAAATGTTTTCATACATCAAAAAAATAACATCTTTGTAAAACCAATACATTCCTCGTTCGCTTAGAATCTAAAACATATAAAAACAAAAAACTAAGTTCTGTAGGTTAATTTTAATATAAATAATAAATACAACTTTTATTAGATTCTGAGCGAAACCAGGAATGTATTGGTTTTTCAAAGATTTATTTTATTTTATTATTTGGTACTTTACTTAGCTCATTTTTCGAATTTCTCTGGCATAACAAAAACAACTAACAAATTGATGAAAAATTGCGAAATTCATAGAAAATGTGATTTCGAGTATTTTGACAAATTTTATTTTAAATATTTTATGATAAATAATGCAATTTTAAAAGTAGGAATTAACATTTTTTTTAGTACTCTCATAAGTATTGTACATATATGTGGTAACATTTTGGAACGGAATGGTTTATTATCTGTCTAAATTTAGAGCTTTGAAATTTATCAAACAATGTAATTTTTTTCTCAAAAATGTTTTATATTTAACGGTTTGAAAATTTTATAAAAGCATAATCATATACTATACTACTTATTCTATTACAAAATTTTAGGCTAAATTTTTTACTCCAGGTTACGTTACCATTTTTTTATTTTTAATGAGCTTTTCTTAAGTTAGAACCTTATTTTAGTAGAATTTAATAATTTGTTTTGTATGTTATTATTTTAGGTTTTAACGCATAAATATTTTAAACTGAAAATTATACGTATATGATTTTATGACAAACTTTATTTAGCTCATGTTTCGATCTTATTAAATTGAACCATTAACAATTCATGAAAAATATTTCCTATATAAAATGATTATTTTCGAATTTTTCGAAACTTATAAAAAAAATTATATTACTTAATATTTATATTTACGATGTACCTACGAACATTATGAATTATTTTTAATCATTTCCTGTATTATGAAAAAAAATAGCATGTGATAATTTCAGTATATATCACAATGGGTAAAACACTATGTATTTTAACAACATAATTCATAATGCAAAAAGATGTAGTAGGTCAGGCTTTTATCGAGCGGAGGGAACCTTTTTTTTTTGTATTATTATACAGAGTCTTTCCTTAGTGTACACAACTAATCATAAAGTCGTAGGTACTCAGTAAGACGAAAAAAATGAGAAAATTGTTTTCCGTTTTTTATTAACTTTAAAATTTCGAACTTAGCATAATTACTCGTTAAATAATAATAAAAATTAAAAATAACATATATCAGGTGATTTGTTGCAAAATTCTACCCTAATTAGTTGGGTCGCATCATTTTCACCAGAATGGTGCAAAATTGTGTCAGGTGATGCTCCAAATCGTATTTATGGTGTGACACATCATTTTAGGTAAAAATTTTACTAAAAATTCCCTGGTAACTTTTAATTTTTAATTACTAATTTAGTTCATAAATTAAATTGAAAAAATAATTGTAAGCAAACACGATAAATTTTTATACTTAAAAATGTATAATGTATTAAAATTAAAATGCCTTACATTCGTGCCATGTGGGTTTGTAAACATGATTTATCTAACTTACAAAAGGTTTTAAAAATATACTATTTATGTCACTATAAAACTAAATTTATTGAAATTATAGTATAGAATCAATTTAGAATTCAAAATCTTGTAACATTAATACATTTTAGCAAAATTTTATTTCAGTCAATGTTGTATTAATTAAAAATTGAATTAGGTATATTTTATAGGTTTAATTCTTATATTTTTAAATTAATAATGACGTATTAGGTATACCAATAGTGGTTACGGCTTTGATGAGATTATATAATATTGTATATATATATTAATTAATTAATTAATGATATAGGACATAGGTAGAGTATAGACATTGATATTATGGTAGGTACCTACTTCCTATGTAAATAGAAATAAACAAACGAAAATACATTATGTAAATAGGTTATACTAATGTATTATGTTTATATTATAAAAGTAGGTATCTACCTACCTTTCACTCCTTTTAGAAGTCAAAATTCTTAGTATTTATAAACATTTCAATTTTAAAATGACATTTAACTTAAGTTACTATAATTTTTGTCAATTTTTTTATAATGTGTAAAGAATATCAAAGAAGATATTGTGTACTATCTGTAGTAGATAGGTATTTTAATAGGTAAGTTTCGATTTCATAAAAGCATTGTTTAATATGAACAAGTCACATGATGCAATTTTTAACTGCAATATTATTCGATGAATAAAAAATACACGATTTACACTACGAGCATGTCCGTGATGGTGCCACCACCGATTTACGAATTTTGGAATTTGCAATCGTGCGCTTGCGCTTTCTGGCTGCAGTCGTGTGGGCCCGACAGGGTTCGAACAGCGGCCTGAAAGGGACCGGACGGTCGTTGTATTGGCTGACAGCCCATTGCAGCAGCCTGCGGTTGATGGCGACACGACGACGAGCGTCAGCACGCCGTGCTTCTGCTGTACCGGAGTCTGTATCGGACGTCTTGTCCGGTTCGGCGGTGGCCGCGTGCGTCGCGGGCTCATGGCGATCACGCGTCTGCGGTTGCTGCCACCAGCATGGCTGACTAGGTGGACACGCGGCAACGGGATACGTCAAGCATTGTGGTTGCCCCATGCACTTTGCACGTCTGCACTCGTGGTGCATCCCGTCGTATCGCGTGCACTTGCAGCCTACAATCAATTCATCTGCACGGAGTTCGGCCTTGTCGAATGCCGCAGTCGGGCTGTTTTCGTCACAATTGTATGTAACCGGCATACTTGTCGTATAGTAACGTATTCGGCTGACCTTTCTAAAAAAATTTCATAATTATGTAAACACATTATGTAGAAAAACATTGTTGATAATCAGCTGCAACGATGATTCATCGACTTTATAGTTTAACGTTCATTCTATATAAATATTTTATTATTTACAAAAGAGTGTCACATTTGATTAAATTTTAATTTGGAAAGCTATTAAAGAGAAAAAAAAACAGCGGTGAAGTCGATTCCAGGCGTTCCTCATTCGTCCCTTCGATCTTCGGAGAATTAGTGGTTTATTATAGATAATTAAATTTTAATGCAATGATACAGAATTCGAAAATTCATTTCTGAGTGACACTCAGTCAGATATAGATACTATATATTAAACTGATAATATTAATTTTTATACACTTTATTTATCAAATAATGTGCAATAGAAAAAAATAGTTATCATTAAAATAACTAAATACTCAAGTTAGTTCATTAAAATTACAGTTTCCTTGAATTTTGGCGTTTTTCAACCATTTTTTGGTAATTTTTCTTATTTCAAGGAAAAATTTGTTTAAAATTCACAAAATAAGTCAAATAAAGTCAAGTATATGCAATTAAATGGAAATAATTATTTATATCCGAGAATAAGAAAATTAATTAATAAATTAATTAAGAATATTCTTCTGACATAAAAAAAATATATATTAATGTCAAAATCAATATATAACAGTTCCAAAAGTTTTACCAAAAGCATACCCTACTAGTAGTAATCGGACCATTATTTCTCCCAAAAGTCTTCAAGCTTTTAAAAACAAAAAAAGTCAAACATCATTGTGAAATGTTAAAGTTTGAAGGCGTTGAACTACACATACAATTAAATTTTCAGCTTAAATTTTTTATGTGTTAAAACAATATGAATACCTTCGTTTAAAATTGCATTAGTTATGAAAATCTAAAATCAATTTTTTCGTTACTTTTTGGTAGATTTTCTTCTTTTAAGGAAAAACTTTTGAGAAATTTGAAAACAGCTAGACCTAAATAAAGTAGCAACTAGATGTAATTAACTACCGAAAGTAAAATAATAAATGTAATAATATTTAATAAAAGTAAAAACCGAAATATTTAAAATCGCGTTCGTCAAAATTCCAGTTTCCGTGAATATTGCAGTTTTACAGTAGTTTTTCTTCTCCCAAAGAAAAACGTTTGAAAAATTCTAATAGTGCAAAGCTAAATAAAGTACCAATTATTGGCAACTGTTTAGATTCAATTCTCTAACGAAAGCATATATATAGGTATGTGAAGTTGGCATTTTGTAGCACAACTTTTAAAAACTTTCTAATATTGTGTATTTAGACGTTGTTATAATTTATTAGAAGCTTTATTAAGAGTTATTTAACTTTGAACATTAATCTGACAAGTTCACAACTCGACTATTAAATTGAATATACAATTTTTAAAATCCAGATATACACGAATAAAACAAATTATCATAAGTATATTTTGTTATACCTACCGAGGTTTAATATCTAGGTATTTGTGTATTTAATAGTAAATATTATAGGTACCTACTTTATATATTACTTCCATTTTAAAAATAAGGCATGAATATTTGGTAAATATGCAATATTATAATATTTTATTTATTATTGTAATAATTAATTATACAAATAGGTAGATATAAATAGATATAATATATAGGTATTTAAAAAAATTGTTTTAATGTAGAGAAAATTTATGTCACGTATATTCCTTCCAAGACCAGGTCCTAATTACGTCACTGATGCTGAAATATACAAGTATTAAACTTGAGGTGTTCACCGATTCGATATGCTGCTAATGAATGAAAAAGGTATTTATATCTTATATGTTTTAATTTAAATAATATTTTGACTAAATTATAATTCTTTAGAAATACGCGGCAGATTGGTGCAGATGAGCCGCATATGGTATGGAAAAGCAAATAATTATAAAACACTCGATTTTGACCCAATAAAACCAAAAACGTGGTTGGTCTCCTAGACTATAAATAATATAATACATATATTTTATATAATTTAAATAATTTTTCAGCTAATAACTTGTATGGATGGGCAATGTCGCAATACATGTCATACGGCGGATTTAGATGGTGTGAGCCGACACTTGTCGGTTTTAATGAATTATCTATTTTTTAAATACATATTCACATAGATATTTTACATACATTTGTAACTATTTTAATCTAGATATAGAACTTTGAAAATTTAATATTTTTTTCCTGTAAATTGTTAACATAATTTGAAATTTTAGGTTTTTAACTTGTGAACATGTAATCATTTAATACTTAAACAAATATAGTAAATTACGTTTTCAAAAGTAATTCAGCTAGGTAGATAAAAAAATCTGGAATATAAATATTGAAAATAATAATTTTGTTTTAATATATATTTTTAAAATTTAAATTACAATTATTGGAATTATTAATTACTAATTAGGTACCTACATACTGTCAATTATTAAATCAATTAAACATCAGATTTTTAATTATAAATAAAAAAGTAATTAAAATACATCTTTTTTAGTGTTTTTAGATTATATACCTTTAATATAATACTAAAAATTTTAATATTTAATATTTCTATTACAAGATTTTTCGTTTTAAATTTACTTTTTTTATTCAATTTCCAATATACTGCCATAAAAGTGTAATACCTATGATTTTTTAATTAAATCTACAATTACAATGATTAAATACCTTTAATCATTAAAGTATAAAGATAAGTAAAGGAAATTGTAATATTAAGGATGCATATAAAACAATTTGTACTTATATATAAATTTATAAATAAATTATTGAAGAATACCTAATTAATAGTAATAGTAATTAATACTTACTTTAAAATTTGAAATGTTAAAATTTAATTAAATAGCGTAAAGTTTAATTTAATATTACCCTTTTATTTAAAAAGTTTTCTTATAATATATATATATATATCTAAGCAACGGATTTGTGTTATCATGAAAACCATTTTTAAAATTTCACAAATAAAATTTATATTGTATTTACTACTTTAATAAAGTAGTTAGTTTAAATACTCTTAAATTTTATGTTCTTTGCTTAAAAAAAATTAATTTCCTATTACATTTGAAATGAAATTTTTTTAACTTTAATTAAAATTTTTTCCCTACGATATTCAAATATATCATTATATTAATTGTCACGTGTTACCTTATCTCGCTATTTTAGCATTCTTAATTTTTTTTCTCTAACAGTAAAAAATATTTGGGAAGTTGATTCTGGACATTCCTTTTTTATCCCTGAGAAATTAGTAGTTTATTATAATTAAGATTTGAATATGATTCTGAGTAAAACTCAGTTAGTATACAATATATTATACTGATAATCTGTTTTATCTCATGTGTAAACTACCTATAAGAATACTAAAAAAATGTTGAAGGCTCTATATTCAAAAATGAATTAGTTATTACAAAATGTGTTAAATCAAATTAATGAAAATTGTAATTTTGCCGAATTTCCATCATTGTTTAGACGTTTTTTTTCTCCCAATGAAAAACTTTTGAGAAATTCTAAAAATGAGCTAAATTAAATACCAAGTAGATGCAATTTTCAACCAAAAGTATACCCTACTTATTGTAATAGGACCATTATTTCTATAAAAAAAAAAAATGTATTTAGACATAAAAAAATCCTCTTTGTAAAACCAATATATTCCTCACTTAGAATTTAAAAATAAAATAAATGTTTAAAAGTAATTTATATTATATTTTGTCAGTCAAAATGGAAAATACATAACAATAATTATTTGTATAAAAAAAATAACTTACATGCTTATTTCATTTTAATAACTTAAGACAAGTAATAAGTTTAATGGTTAGTACAAATAAAATTATATTGATTGAATAATAATAATAACAACAACAACAACAATAATAATAATAATAATAATACTTATTCAATGCATTAAACATCATTGTTTGTGTAACTAAAATAATACAATAGTGAATTTACAAACTATTGTATTATATTAAATAAAATTTGCACCAACTCCAAACTGGAAACCATTGACTATCCTATCTCCAGCTGAATACTGAAATGGTGTACAAAAATTAAACTCAAATCTTATTGAATTGCCAATACGAGCCACTATCCCAACACCACCAGATAATCTGAAGTCTTTAAATGTATTTTTCAAATTAGTGTTGGTGTCTTTAGCTAAAATAATACATATTGATCTTATTATTGAATTATTACTATTTAAAAATAATATGTAAATAATTGCAAACCGAAAAATAATATGTTCCCAGCATTACAAAATAAATGCAATCTGATCGATTCATTTATACGATTACTTTGTAGACCAAAAAGTGGTTTTACATAAATGTGCATAGCTGAAATCCAATAACTCTGAAATGTAATTGGATATAATTGTCAATTATGATTTTTAATTGGTTAAGATATATTTTATTTTAATACCGTTACACCAGCTACCATGTTATCGTCCAAATTACCAATTCCTCGAGATTTAAAACCACGTAATGTCAAAGGACCACCCAGAAAGAATCTGTCAATCATATTTACTTTTTTAAATGTTCCTAAATCAGTTAAAAACCCACCTCCAAAGGAGCCTTGAAAAATCTACATATATTGATAAAAAAATATAAAGTATTATAAAATAATTAAGCACAATTAAATAGTAATTTATAAAAATAGAATTTATACATACAACATCTTCACTAATTTTCGAATAGAATTGGGTATTAAAATGGTTTCTTAAAAACTTTACATCACCTCCAAACCCAGCAATTTCCATAATCATTTGAAAGAATACACCTTCATTTGCCAAAACTTTAGAATCTCTTGTGTCAATTGTTGTTATATGTTTTATAGAAGATTTTACAGAGAAACCAGATTCTTCGCGTAGTTTAAATGGACTATTTTTAGATACCATATTAATATCGCGTATTATACCTTCATATTGTAAATTTTGACTAATGTGTCCCTAAAATTAAAATATATATATAAATGTTGGTAATACAATAGCTTTAAAAAAAAAACAGTTTTTATAAATAGGCACACATATATGAAATAACTTATATTACCTCACATACTTATATATTTAGGTTTTGAATAACACAACTTTTTAAACATGAATATTAATACCATTTTAAATCTCCTCCAATTAAATAATCATACATATTTACTACATATACTTTTTAAACAAATATCTAGTTAAAAGTAGGAAATATAACACAAATTAAATAATTAAAAGTTTGAAAAGTCTACAGCCTAAAGTATAGATAAAACTGTTTATTTTATAAAAGGTAGTTATTTCTTATATTAAATTTAAGTGGTAAAAATTCATGAAACTGAATTATTTACTGCACACTATGATTAAGTAAAAATTAATATTTCTTACATTTTATCTCCTAGCAGTCGCATCATTGAAAATCACATTTTCGTTATGGTATTTGCATTGCGATATTTATACCATCATTTAATTTATTGTGTTTTAGTGTATATTTTAAGTACACTAACATTTATTATTTAAATATATAATAATATAACACTTAATTATATATATATATATATATTAATGACATATAAATTAACTAAATTACTTTTTTGAATATACTCATATTAAAAAAAAAGTACTTTTGACTTAGATAGAATAGTCGTTATGCGGTTTTTACACCGCACTTACATCTGATTACGTGCAATTGGAACTTCATGACTATAGTTATTGGTAATTCAGAATGAACCGAGAAAATTGATAAGTATTAATATAAGTTTATAAATAGATAGTTTACAAAAATCAGCAGGATCCATTTGATTGTTCGATTACTATAATATAATACTATTATATTATATATTAATAAAATGGGTTTAATTATTATAAATTGCTGGTTTTACATCACAGGTGTGACTGCTAAGAAATTAGGAACTTAGTAATACAAAGTATTGTAGTTTAGTACTTTAATTTTATATATTTTTAAATATTTAATTTTTTTATATATTTATTTAGACTGACTACAGAATAATATGCTTTTAACTGAAAATAACGATAATTGTAAATTTTTTTTATACTAATTATAATTTTATACATAATTTTAACTTGATTTTAAAATACAAAAATATATTGAACAATACATATTTGTAATTATTTATTTTTTTATACTTACTTTGTAAGACCCTAAAAATAGTAAATCAACAAGAGTTCCCCATTCTCTAAACACCCCATTCACTGTATTCCAATAAGATTTCTTTTTGAATATGTGACTAGATACACTGAAAAAGTACAATAATTTGAAAAAAAGAAAATTAAAAATTAAAAATTATATTCTTTGCTATACAAACCACGAAGATAAATTTCCTGGAATATGTTTAAAAATGCAAGCATCATATTTTTGAGTTCCCTTATTACCAAGTGAAGATTCTATTTTAAAATGATTTGCATGACCAGTTAAATTGTTAAGCTTGAAACCTAATTTTACTAGACCTTCATTGTCATTAGCAATAGAATGTAGTATACCAGATGCACATTTTAATTCTTGCATATTAAAAGTAACCTACAAACACGTCATAAATAATAATCGTTAATCAGAAAAAATTGATAAATTATTTACTTTTGAAATTACCTTATATCCATTTGTAGATTTATTGCTTATATCAATATTCACACTAATATTTTCAAAGCAATTTAAGCTCATTAAAGAATTATGAACAATTTCTGCATTTTCTATAATCTATAATAAAGTAAATAGGTAGATTATTACAGTAAATATTATTAAAATATTTAAGGAAACCATGAGCATAATATTAAACTTACTTTGCCAAAAGAATTTGATGTGAACATCAAATTTATTGATGGTTCAAAAATCGAACATTTTGTTTTTGAAATTCCTTGTACTCGAACTAGATCAACTCTCGCCTAAAAATATTTTCATATTTAAAAAAAATAAATAATAATATGTTAAAAATTAAGTCGATATCCATATTTGACAAATTTAAACCTAAGTAAACAATATTTCAAGTACTCACTTCTTTATTTTCCAGCAATTTGAAATCTTGAAGTAATATCTTTTGATTGATCGTAGTACCATGGTAAGGCTAAATATAAAGAATATTTAAAACTTAGTAGTAAAATATTACTATTACACTTACAAATAAAATATCAATTAATTAATTAATTCTATATTTAAAATTGAATATTAATGTTTTCAAAATATGACTTGCAGAATAAAAAAAAAGTTAGGATGCTTAAAACTCAACTAAATATTACAAATGCCATTATTTTAATCTTATAAGTAGATATTTACATGATAGTTAATTAAGTTGTGTAACATGATTAATTTAAACTTCAAATTATGTTATGCTCATTGTTTATAGAACTAAGTTATAAATAAGAAAATGTGTACTTAAATTATATTTACTAACTTCGGTTAATAAATTGCCCATGAATAATTATTATAAAATTATAATTACTAAGTTGTGAGGAAAGAATTTAAATTTTGTTTATGATCAAATATGAATTGAGTTAATGATTACTTAGTTAACCGTATAATTTAATTTAATTTGAAAAAAAATTAATAATAATTTTAAAAGATATTATACATTTTTAAGTAAACTTTTATTTATACTCTCATTTAATAGTGTAATATAACATATTATGATGAAAACAAGAAATAATAATTTAATCAGGGAAAACAATTGTAATTTGTAAAAAACTAAGAACTAAATAAGAATCTAAGTACTATGAAGTTAAAAGGATAATTATTATTAGGATAGGTCAAAAATTAGGTCAGTTATAACTGATAAGTGATAAGGGTACATTTATATGTCCGAGTTCCGTCCAAAGTGGACACTTGACGTGTTATATCAGTTGATTTTATAATATACTACGAGATACTTACTTCATATTTGACAAAGTTTTATAGTTTTATAATTTTTAATCTATAAACATTGACGTTTGATGACGGTCGCAAATAAAATATAAAAATAGAATAACCGACACCGCGTAGAAAACTATTCCACTTGACAACTTCGCCAGCTTAAAAGTTGTACAACATCTCTTATCTGTAATCAGTGTAATCTGTATTTTATATAGTACATACTCTAATATATTAAAATCAACAATTAATTTTAACAAATAAAATAAAATATCCAATAGAATAGGAATTTATTACATAGTTGTTTACCTTTTAAATTGTATTACAAT
Source organism: Eriosoma lanigerum (assembly GCA_013282895.1). Classification (NCBI taxonomy): domain Eukaryota; kingdom Metazoa; phylum Arthropoda; class Insecta; order Hemiptera; family Aphididae; genus Eriosoma; species Eriosoma lanigerum. The sequence continues at coordinate 12,911,260 of CM023361.1, forward strand.
TCAAATTAAAGTCATAATTAAATAATTTAGGTTGTATTTAATAACAAAAATTTAATCTGTGATAATACCGTCGTATTCAGCATTATTTACTTGATGATTTTAGTAATTTAAACTAAAGTATAATATATAATTCTGAAAGAAACAATAAAAAACAATAGAAGTTTAGTAATAGCTAATGAGTAAGTTAAAGACATTTGGAATATAATTGAAAACTAGTAAATTCAAACTTTGACTTTTCTTATTTAACTTGTATACTTATTACTTTATTTGGTAGTTAATTTTTCATTATTTGAATATGATAAAATCTTAGACTTCTGTATAAATCATAATGTAACTAATTATATTATAATATAAATATTAAATTATGAATTATTATAATATCATATATTATAATGTAACTATACGGCCAGCTATCCGTCCTAGTATTTACTAAGTAAGAACGCCCGTTGATAAGTCTGTCTAGTGGAAAACAAAAATATAGCTGGCTAGGCTATCTCTACACTAGAAGGCCTAAAATTCTCTGAATGTTTTTATAGTCCCAGAGAGACAATTATGACTTGTATTTTCACTTTGAATTTATATAATTCAACTCTTGAGTAAGTAACACAGATAATATAATATATAAAATAATATAAATTGATACACCTAAATCGGCATCCAATTGATAGCAAATGGTGATTCAGATGACAGATGGAGACAACACTCACAATAAATAATTGATATAATAGTAATATGTAAAATAATTTAATGTAGGTAAAATTAATGTGTAACTCCCACTATAATGGTGGTGTGTCTACTTGGTAGGTATGTTTTAATTATTGAAATCATAATATTGTAGTGACAAATACTATTGGTACATTTTGTCTAGTCGTCTCCCTCTGTCATACGTACTGGGATCGTCTTTTAAACATTTTGTGCTTGTTAGACATAAAATCAGTAGCGTCCAAAAAAGTGATCGTTACAATAAGTATAATATATATGACTTCATATATTTAGTATACAGGTTGTATATTATTACAACTTATACATTATCTAAATTAGGTGAGTGTCTATTGATATTTAGCACTAAACATTTTTAAATTAGCACCAATTAAATTTTTTGAAAAATATTAATTAATTATTGTAGTCTATTTGGTAAAATAAAAATGAGATAATTTTAAAATAATTTCAAAACACTTCATGTTATTAACTGCAACTAGAGATAAATTCATTGCTATAACTTTAAAAAAAAGATTTAAGTAAGAATTTATACTTGAATAATTGAATATTTCCTTAACTTGATTACGACAATAGTTTATTTTTTATAAATAAAGTGAAATCAAATAATCAATTTGTAAATCATTTAATTTTATAATATTTAAGGATAAATAATGTAACTTTAAATTTGTATGTGGTTTGATAATAGCATATTGCATGTATTGATATAAACAATTAGAAAACATACATTTTAGTAGTCAAAAATTGGAATAAAAATATAATTAAAGTATTAGAGTCTATTGATTGTTCTATATATCCAAACTTATACAAATTAACCCAAGTAGTGATTACTATTACATGGCCACATATGAAGGTTATTCATTTTTAGCATTTGTGTCATATAACATGGTTAAAGACTTATATAGTTCAAGATATATTCACAGAATTATCACTACTTCATATAGAATGTAAATTAACTAATTCTTTAAATACCTACATATTTTATACTTGAAAATTACTTTTATAGACATACACATACATAAGAAAATCATAATTAATTATATTATTAAATAATTGGTAATAATTAGGTAATCTTAATTAAAACTAATTTTAACTAAATTCATTGGAAAATTAAACATTGTATTAGTTATTATTATTTTAAAATTCAAATAAAACTAAAAAATATTATTAAATAAAATAAATTTGAATCTGAATAGTCTTTATAATATATTTTATATACTTGTATTAATTTTTTTCAAAATTATGAAATAGCTAATAAGATACTGTGGAAAACAAGAATGATGGAAAGTAATGGATTGTCTATAAAAATATAAAACAATTAAACACATAAAAATGTTGATTTAATAATAATTAAAATATTTAATTAAAACCAACTTCACTTTTTTATTTTGAATACGAACATTTTATAGCATTAAAATGTTTAAAACCAATAAAAGATTTTGTAATATATACTATTTTTTTTCTACTTTGGCAAGAAATAGAAAGTCACATTTATTCATTTAATATAATAGTATAGGTATATATTATAATAAATTATATTTTTATATTATTTCAAAAAGTTTAATATTATAGAAAAAATCTATGTGTGGAATTATATTATATTATATCCACTAGCAAAATAATTTGCAAGTACTTATATATAGTTTAGAAGTACTTAACGCAAATCTATTATATGTTACAAGAATCAACTTTAGGTTTTAATTACTTCATTTTCATACTATATAATAATGTAATTATGTAAATATAGTAAATAGTTGAACATAAAACATAATTTTCACAATTTGAAATTAAAAATAAAATGCATAATGAATATTTATGTTTTTCTTTATCGACAATTTGTAATATGCGATTAAAAGGCCAACATCATGAATTACGACCATGAGAAAACCTATATGTAGTAGGTATCTATAAAACTTGAAACTGATACACAAAATTAATTTATTGCTTATGATTTACCTATATGATAGGTATATAGTACAATTATTTAACTAGAAACATTGTGTAAACACAAAAATAAAATAGGTAAGTACATACCTACCTATGTGGTTGCTAACCAAATTAAATTTGTCATGGAAATAATATAATATATCCTCAGTAGATTATAGATTTTAGTTTGAATAAAGTGTATTATTGGTTGAAGAATGAAATATGAATATGAAACAAATAAATGTGTGGTTATTGGGTATGGTCGCTTTTCATCGAACGTCAACTTTGCCCATAACTAGTACCATTTCTTATAAATCTAATGGTCAAATATTCTATTCTGGTAACATTTTATTTTAAAATAATTAAAATCTCAACATTTATAAAATATACATTAATAACTATTAATTATTTAACCGAATGTAACTTGTTAACTTGAAACAACTAACAATATTAGTTTTATCAATTTATGTAGGTAAGTAAATACTATTACGTTTTCTAAACAAAAATATTACCTATATTATATCTATAACTATCTAGGTAGTTATGTAATAAATAGTAATACTTAATCAAAAATATTGTCTATAGGTAATGAGTATGTGTCTTTTGAGTAACATGTTTAAATATAATAATATGTAAATGAGCTAGATTATAATATACCATATGACTATACGAGTTCATACAGTGAATATATTATGTAGGATAATTATTCAAACGTGCTTATCCTACTTTCCATGTACAACCAAATGGCAATTTTTAGAAAATTAGTAGGTACATACCTAATAATTAATATATTATATAGGTGGGTACTTTTCAATATTTATTACTTTGCATTTTAATATCTTGTAGTTTTTTTAGGGCTGTTCGATTATTTTATATCGTGTTCGATTATGATTACGCGCAATTGATCAAAAACATCAATTAATCGAAAAATTATTAATCGTTAGATTGATCGAAATTACAATTAACCGATCAATCAATTAATTGAAACGATTAATCATTTAATTGATCAAATTTGTTTATAATTTAATCAATTTGTAATTAAATTAAGTATTAAGTATTATAAATAGTTTATTGATTTATTCTTATTCATTAGAAGAAAAAGCAATTAATCGAATAATTGAATAGCACTTTCTCCCAAAGAAAAACTTGAGAAATTCGAAAAATTAATTAAATAAAGTGCCAACTATAGACGCAATTTACTACCGAAACCATATCCTATTATGGTAAACGGACCCGAAAAAGTACCTTCAGACATAAAGAAAAAAATATCATAATATTCAATTATAAAAAAATATTCAAATTTTAAGAGCTAATAAAAAAAAACTGTCAACTACGATTTTAAAAATATTATGGAAATAGATTAAGTAGTAATTGACTTAGTAGTAATTGAGTATTAGTAGACTTATATAAAATTTCAAACCATTATTAAACACAAAATTGCATGCAATATTAAACATTTTTGGAAAAAATATCAAAGCTCTATACTAAGTCAAAAAAATCATTTCCAAAATTTTTTCTCAAATGTAGAACATCTATAGTTATCTTGTAATAAAAAAATTTAAAATAATGAAACCATTATTTTGCCGATTTTCGGGAATTTTAATTTTAAAAGCTTATAAAAAAAATGTCAATCACGATTTTCAAATATTTTGTAAAAAGATTAAACAGTATATGATTAGATTTTGATAAAATTTTCAAAGTGATAAACCAAAATTTGCATGAAATATTAGAAATTTTTGGAAAAAAGTTTAAATCTCTATACTTGGCCAAAAAATCAACCAATCCGTTCCAAAATTTTACCAAACTTGACATATTAATACTATATTTAGATATACCTATTAAATACTAAGTTATTAATTAATTTAAATTCTTTAGTTAAGTTGATGTAGAAATAATTAGTTAGTAAATTAAGTTATAGTTTTAATTTCTGTATTTTTTTTTTTTTAAATTAAAGAAACTTTAATTTTATTATATATTAATTTTCCCAATGATAAAAATATTTATATTCAATAATGAATAGGTATTGAAATGTAATGTAAATTAACTTTAATTTGTATTGAATAGGTATTAAATTGAATAAAATCTAAAACGTTACGGAGTATATGAAAAAAGTTGTTTTTTTCAAGTTAAAAATTAATAACAAAAAAAGGGGTTTCGTGTTTTTTTACTGATTTAAAATTTTTATTTTGTCAACGTTCAGCCATGGATTATAGACTAATGGGTATCTACGTATCACTATACAAAAAATTAAATTAAATTGTTTAATACCTAATATTTATCATGTTGAAACTAAATTTAAAATATATTAGAGCTGTTATATAGGTATATCCTATACTGTCTACTAGTTACAATCTAGGTACATACTATATTATTATAATATTATAATTCCAAACGAAATTAATAATTTTTTTTTTTATGCAGTTACAAGTCGTAGTGCCAATCCAAAAGTGGATACGTTTGGAAAAATACACAGATCCCATAAATATAATAAGATATTAATCGCATCCGGTCAGTCCAAATTATTAAACCTGTATTATAAGGCCAAGAAAGTCATCGATTATCAACGTAAAGATACTAGTCCTGCACAATTATTCAATAAGACTACCGCGGTTAGTCCCGACAAAAATAATGTTGTAATGCTTAAGTCCTCTTCGCCACTGAGTGTTGTTCATAACATTAAAAATCTGATATCTGTCCAGAGGCGTATTTATGGGGAAGAGGGAATCGAACGGATTTAAACTCCCCCCATGGCTAAAAAAAAATTATATTAATAATATTATTTTGTCACCTGTTTTAAATTTTGCATTATAATGTATACGGATATACAGAACATGTTTATTTTCATTTGAATGCAATTAATTTTTTTATATCATAAAACTGTGAGGAGAAATCTGAAAAAAAAATTCTGAACCCCTCCTTTTTACATTACTAAATACGCCTCTGTATCTGCCAACGGCGATGTCTTTGTAAAACTGTAAAAGTAATGTATTAAGTCCCTACGATCAAAACTCAAATAGTTATCACGAAATAAAAAAATTTTAAATAATGGAAACTAATTTTTTCGTCATGTTTTGGTAGTTTTTTCTTCTAAGGAAAAACTTTTTTAAGAAATTCGAAGAATGAGCTAAATAAAGTACCAACTAGATGAAATTTGGTACGGAAAGCGTATCCTATTTGTCATAATTGGACAAAGTATTAAAAAAAAAAAATCTTTGTTAAACCAATACATTTTTCACTTCGCTCAGAATCTAAAAATCATTTTACTAATATAAAAATAATAATATTAACTATAACAAATTACTAAATAATCATCTTAACAACCTGGTATCTATCTTAACACATAATTGATCTTTTATTGTAAATCAAAATTGCATTTTCTGTGGTACCTATAACTTTTTTACGATTCTTATTTGTTTTTAATGTTGGTACCTACTACAGTACTACCCATCAAATTTAATAGTTGTATTGTTTGTTTAATTTTGGTTACCCATGTAGCCATCATGTATTGATATCGACACTCGTCAGTTATTGGAAAAAAGAAGAGGTAACGAAAAACAGTGGATGTGGAATATATTATATAACCCGGATACTGAATTAATCGGAATTAATAAGGTTAACACCTAAAATATTATACATTTAAAAACAATTTCGAAGATAAAAAAAATATTATGTTTAAATAGAAATACATTTTTTGCTATATTATTGATAATTGACCAATTAGGTCAATTAAATAAGATTAAAAATATTGATATTTTTTAGAATATTATATTGATTATTAATAATAATATAATAATAATACAACAGGATTTATTTAATAATGTTAACAGAAAATTTCCTCGACGACCAAAAATGTATGTTTTATGTGTTCTAAGCCAATTCTTCCAATCCTCACTATCATAAAGAAAAGGCCAACTGCTATACCTAAGTCGTAATTGTCTGATTGCACCTTAAATCATGGTACATTGTTACCACGTACCTAATTATAACTTATAAGAACAATATTTATTGATAATAAAAAAAATCAAATTTAAAAAAATAATTGAATAAATATTAATTACCTATCTACTTAATTAGGCATTAATGTTGTGGCGTCAGGTACGCCTGACTGGTGTATTTATCAAATAATTTTCAGGTTGGGACCGAACGCCGGAGGGACCAGGATAACAAAGGTAGTGGACTGTATATAAAAATGATTGTAAACAAATACCTTTATGAATAAATAGGTTTTATAATTATATTATTATCATATAACAAATACAATATATATTATACAAGAAACAGAATTGTGGATAGGGGAGGGAGGGGACACTTAATATTAAAAGTTTACGTAAATACGTCAAATATATATATATAACAACACGTGATAAACATATAACAATAAATAATTATTTAAAAATTGACGACCTGACCGGAACTGTCCATAATAGTTCTGATTGACCGTTAAATGATGTGGGCGGTTAACATTAGGAGCGCAACGCCGACGAAAAATTTCGCGTTCGTATGCCGACGATGAGCACGGCAAAACAAAGTGCAATGATGCACACTGCACGTACACTATTAATGTTCGGAACAAGGATTAATAAAAATAAAACGCTAAGCGTACCGTAAAATAATGCACCCGTGTGTACAATAAAATAATTTAACCCGATTGTCGTTTCCCAAATGAAACAAAACAAATTACGTAAATCGAACCGAATGATAGATCAAACATTTAACACTACCAAACGGCCGTATAAAGATACCCGATGTATCCAGATTAATTTTAGGCATTGTAAAAGAAAGAAAACGCGCACGAAAACAAACCGATTATTTGCTATCACACATACACGTCGGTGGAAAAAAAGTACAAAATTCACAGAAAAAGAACAATAACTAGCTAGCAATGTCGACGGCAACGGTGACGGCGACAGCCGCCCAGGGATCATACACACGATCACAGGGATCAAAAAACTATATGCATCTGCCGGGCGACGCGCTCCATCCGTACTAAACAAATGTATTATAAATAATAATTGTGTAGAAAAATGTATTATAATGCAACATAATCATCATAACAACATTTTAAGAAATCTCAATAAAGTAATATAGGTAGATATTATCATTTCAAACATCGATCAATCGAGTTCGAGAGGACTTTAGGAAAATGAACAATTTTTAGTAATGATATAGATAATATGTATAGTTAATAATAACATATTTTAATATATATTATATCATGTCCGAGTTAGCAACAAAACTTGTTTAGTCAATTTTATTTAATAAACAGTGACAAAAGTATAGTAAAATACACTTTGACAATACGCGTAAGCTCGTTATTCGAAAACAAAATGTATTTTATTGGTACATGAGCCAAAACACGAAGTATAGACGAAACGTGTCTGATCATTCAATAATATTTGATACGCAGTTCTTAAGGAGAAAAATAATAATAATAATAATATTATGTTCGCGAACATTATATTGTTCGATTTGTTGATTGCGTGTGTTTTTTTCGAAAACATTCATACGACACCCGCGATGGAATCATTAAACCAGTTTATTGGTTTGAGTATCACAACCGCGAAACTCAACGATCAAAACACAGACCACCGTTCGTACGACAAAAGCCATTTGGAAAACATGGAACTGAGAGAATTGTTTGAAACGTTGCAGAAGAAACTGAACCAGAAACAAAGAAACGTACCAGTGAGTGATGATAATAATGTAAATCTATATGACTGTATTTATATAAAATACGCTGATATACTCAGGGCCGTAGCGAGGAGGAGGGGGACTGAGATCCGGTAAAAAAAATTTGTTTTAAGTTAGTTTGTGTTAACCAAAAATTCACCTATTCCAATTTCATTATTTCATATTATGATATTTCTCGTTACACATTATCGTTTATTATATACTTGCATTGGATCCTAATGAAAATTAATTATAATTATACATATATAAAGAAAAAAAGTAAAGGTTCTCTCAAACCGAAGCGGCAGCGGTAGCGGTAGCGGCAGCGAAATTTAATGTCCATACGTTTTAATACGAGTGCACTCACTAGCGCGAAATTAATACCGCGGCGAAAATGTTACCGCAAGATTGAGCGCGATATTTTTATTTTTCGCTGCAGACACTATATTTTTCGCTTACCGCTGCGATAATCAGTTGTAAATTCCCAACTCATATTATTAATATATTTATCAAACACATATCTATTCGTCGTAATCGTGCACCTTGAAGTTTGCACCTCGCAGTTGAATCTAACGTCGTGGTGTTTGAATGTATGAACGATTCTCTTGTTTACAATTTAATTTTTTATAATAAAAATGACTAATAAAGTTGAACAGTTAATAGCTATTGTTAAAGAATATCCCATCATATATAATATGACACTTCCAGAATTCAAGGATACGAGGAAAAAAGATTATATTTGGGATCACGAAATAAGTGTTAAAAAAAATATAATACGTAATAACAAAATACATGTACGCGCATGGGTGTCACAATGTCGACTAGTAATTTTTGGCGAAATATTTCGCTCCAATTAGGTGTTAGATCAGCGGTATTTAAAAAGCGATAAATACCGCTACCGCTACCGCTGCCGCTACCGCTGCCGCTACCGCTGCCGCTGCCGCTTCGGTTTGAGCGAACCTTAATACGTTTGAAGTCCCATACAATTTATTATAGTATCCATAGATATGTAACAATTTGTATTATTAGTTATTGGTATATTACTAATCTGTGATAATATCATAAAATTGACATATTTTATTTCCTAGTAAATTGTATTTGTGATTTGTGAAATGTAGTAAAATTATGTCGTATTGCCGTATTGATCAGTAGCGTACGCAGGATTTTAATTTGGTTAGGGTTTTCACTTTATGGCTTGATAATAGATCCATAAGGGACTTTACCCAAATAAATTAACTTAATGTTACTTTAACTCTCACACTTTACTTACTACACTTAACTAGTAAATAACAGCCACATTAAAATACAAAATAATTCAACATTTTTATTAGATTCTGAGCGAAACGAGTAATGTATTTGTTTTACAAAGATGTTTTTTTTTTTTTTTTGATGTCTGAAAATATTTTTTCGAGTAAAATAATGGTCCGATTATCACAAATAGGATGCCCTATCCGTACCAAATTTCATCTAGTTGGTACTTTATTTAGCTCATTTTATGAATTTCTCCAAAGGTTTTTACTAGGAGAAAAAACTACCAAAAAATGACAGAAAATCGGCAAAATTACGATTTTCATTAATTTGAATTTTTATATATCGTGATAACTAATTCACTAGTAGGGACTTGAAAATCTCTAAAAAAAAAAAAAAATAAAAAAAAAAATTTTTTATTAATCTCATAGGTAATTTACACACGTGGTAAAATTTTGGACAGGATTTTTATTATAATATATTATATATCTAAGTTTTGTTCTGAATCGTATTTTCTAATGCAATACCATTGTATTCAAATCTTAATTATAATAAACCAGGACCGAGGACCGAAGAGACGACCAAAATCGACATTCTCGCTTTTTTATATTTGTTTTAACTCTTAAGATCTTGTACTTAATTTGATATTTATAATAATATTTAAGTAATAATAATAAAATAATAAATTATTAATATATTATATATTATTATATTTATTATATATAAATCATAGATTTGATTGCTAATCATAAATAAAATTTTGATGGTGGGAGGGAGTTAGAACTCTACCTTTGCGTATGCCACTAGTATCAATACATTAGTGTAACGTAAACATTATAAGAAACTAATATACGCGTATCATCCATTTTGAATTACGTATCTTAATTTAAAATGAATTCCAATTAATTTTATAAACACAAATCCGGTTCACAAAAAATAAAGGAAAAAGAAAAGTGTAATAATGAGTCCAAAAGAGGGGAAAGAACTCTTTTATTTCGGCGTAAAAATCAAAGTTTGTATATTAGAATATTCTTTATTATTCCAATATCAGTAGCTGAAGCTGAACGGCCAATTAGTATAAATATATATATTTCAACCTTAGAAAAAAATATGTACTTGGGGCCGAAATTCCTCTTTGCAACCCTGAATATACTAATATACTACAGAATAATTGATATTTGTGTTACATCAAATTTTTACGTTTAATATTTTAAAAAATATGTACGTAATATGAACAAATTATTATCTTTTATACTATAAAACTATTTATATAGAGGTTCAATATTTGTAAACGACTATTTGTTGATCAACATTTGAGAATAAAATGAGAATATCTATTTATTTATTTATATTTTGTGTTGCTGTATGTAAAAATGAAATTATTAACATATGTACAATTCTGATTAACTGGATACTCTATATATTATGGATTATGAATATTATCAATGGCGTACACCGTAGGTCTAAAGGGATGTAGCCTCATCCATTGACAGTATTATAGGTATATTTTTATAACTAAGATTAGTCCTAAACTTGACAGTTTATAATATATTTTATGCTGTTAAATTTAATTATTTTTATGCTCTTTTATTAATTATTATATAATATATTTGATAATTAAATAACTATTACACTACCTAGTAGTTTTTATTTCTTAAAAACTATCATTTTATGCTCGCTAAATTTTAAACCCGTGGAGGGATTACTTTTTAAAAATTCTGCGTACACCACTGAATATTATAATAAAACACAAACGAAGTGTTATCGATTTATTAATAGAATATAATTGCAATATAAATCATGATTAAATACCAACACTTTTTAAAAACGAACACAATTAAAGACGACACCAATTAGGTACATCACTACGGGATGGATAGCAGGACTTAGGTGTAGTTAGAGGCGGAAACAAAGGGGGGCTTTGGGGGCTAAAGCCCCCCTTTAAGTACCTACTTATAAATAAATATTTGCGTTTTGCTTTTTAGTGCCTATTGTTTACATGTATTTAAAGTAAATTTTTTTGATTAGCCCCTCTTTTTTCATTTCTAGATCCGCTCCTGGGTGTAGATATATATTAATATTTAATAATATTATTTATTTATTTATTAGAATAGTCATGTATTGATTACTCAATTTTATATTTTGATTATGAAAATAATATTAATCGATTGTACTTTGTATAACCATTTAACATTTAACATTTTGAACAAAACCATTTATTTGTCGTAATAGTAGGTTTGATTATTATTGTAATATTTATTTTATTTTTTGTAACTTAAAAACAAAATATAAAAACATAAACTAGGTAGTGTCAAAAAAATAAAAAATAAAAGTCCCGTTTTGCATTTTTTTCAAATTATTGCAGTATTATTTTGTTATTCTATTAGTTTTTCATTTTATTTAGTTATAAAGTTTATTATCATTTTTTAAATATGAAAACAAAATTACAAAATATTTCTTTGATAACAAGTATTAACAATACATAAAATTATAAAATACAATTATCCTTTCATCAGTGGCGTAATTGCAGGGCAATTGCCACGCTTGAGATTTTACTAGATAGAAAAGTTATAATTTTGGACGCCTCCATTATATGTTTATACTATAAACTCTGTCTTATATAATTGTGTAAACAAAACAAATATAATTATATTAATATTATTAGGTATGTGGGTACTTATTATATAACTCAGTTATCCATACTATAGCAGTATAATATAATTATGTCTATATGTTTTTTTTTGTCCCCCTCTAAGGTTTTGTCTCAAATAGCACCCTTAAATTTTTTTTGTATGTAGTTATAGTAGAACCCTTAGGTTATAATGCATATAATTTTGCAATTCCTTAGCACCTCTTCCCATCGAGAAGAATTTGTGCAAGAGCGGATCCAGAGAAAGGTGCTAGGCACTACGCTAAGGCCCTTGGCACGTGATAGCTAATCAAAATAAAACTAATGTTATATACCTAAATTTTAAGACAATGTATTAATTTCTTTCTTAATTATATTTTTACTATTACCGGAGTATCTACTGCCGAGTATATACAACGTAATTTTTATCTTTAACAATACTGGTAACTAGATGTTTGTTAATTAAATTGATGCTGTTATCTACATATTTTGCAAATGCAACACAATTATATAAGTTTGAAGTTTTTGACGTTTGGTATGATTATTTAGACATAAATATTGTGTCGTACTATTTTATTTTACACTCATAATATTATCGATTTGAAATTTAAGTTCATTTTTTTAGGGACCAAAGAAAATAAGGTTCATTCCATCAGGACTAATGTTCCTATGATATTTTGATCTTAGTACCCCCCTTAAAATTTTTTTAGGTCTGCCACTGAATTTGTGCCTATGCCTATAATATTCACAGAAATAATTTCCAAAAGTTTTATTTCAAAAATATTTTTTACTTTTTAGTGAATATTGATTGAGGACAAAGTTTTTTACATAATTAATTTCTATCATTTATATAGGAGACTACGAACATACCGTCTACTTTAGGGAATATGATCCATGAGTTTGACAATCCGAAAAACACAAATGATGAAGTTTCATCGAAAATTCAGGCAGCACAATTGGCGACTTTGAATACAGTATATGATAAAGTATCAGAAAACATAAAAGTGATTCACGAGGCCATACAAATGAACTTTGATGAAATTATGAAGTTAAATATTTTGAAAGGAATGCTGATGGAAGAGAATATACGATCTAAGGGGGCCGGACCAACAATAAAATACATGTCCAAATATAAAGATCTATATTTGCAAAACAAGTATTGAACATATTATAGATAAGTAATGTTATACCCAATCAATATCGTGCACAAAAATATAGTGCAATTTATTTTAAATAATTGCAAATTTTTATGTTTGTAGGTAACGAATATGAATTAATTATTAATCCATACATTTTGTACAAAATAAATAATAATTTTTGTTAAATTTTGGTATAATTATTCTAAAATTTACTTAATGCTATTAGTATTCATATCATTATTATTATATTATTTACCTATAATGATAGGTATTTGTCTATTATACACGATATTAAATCTATATTTTTGATGGATAAACTACTAAATGAGTAGGTACCTATAGTTAGTTATCCTTATTATCTTATTCATCTAGTTGTCTTTATTCTTTGTTACTATTTTACCAATAATAATTTATAATTAATAATACCTAATTCCATTGATTATAGAATAAACAGATAGCCCACGACATAGGGAAATTTGGCTACAAATATTATATTTACACGGGTTGCTGAGAGGTGGCGCTGTATAAATTGACACATAATTAATTTTACTTTTTCTTACAATAGTAAATAATATTCGTATTTCAATTTTCAACAGTCAATCGTCAATATGACTTTTAATACCATGGCTGCGTGCCTATATATTATGTGTCGCGAGACAGCATATTATCTAAATCGGTTTCTGTCTGTCTAATTATATTAATAAATAATAAAATAATAAATAGACCACCAACATCTCATCCACCAGCTTGAATATGGAAACATTTTGACGATATTCTATAATGGCTGTTTCGTGGAGTCATATATAGGAAATTCCTTGTTTTATTTATACAGTATTGTTTATATGTATATCAAATTTGTATTTTGTACGAAACATAATTATGAATTTTTATACTAATTATGGTTTTCTGAAGAAGTTTAGACGAATAATATTTCTAAACAAATTTAAAGTAAAGAAGTTTACAGGAAGGGGCAAATGAGGGAAAACTCCCTCCTAGATTTGTGGGGGATATGCAGTGGCGCAGGAACTATTTTTCTTGTGGTGGGGGGGAGGCAAAAATCATGAAATATAGTATATTAAAATAGAATACAAATACTTATTGATTTTTGTAAAATAGGTTTAACTACTATTTTGTAGATTAAACTAATAGTCTTATTTACCTAATTTAATTTTAAATATAAAATTAAAAACAATTTTAATGTTTTACATTTTTTAATTTTATTTGCTATACAACTTTTCAAAATTCATTTTATTACATATTATTTTATACAAATATTAAAAATAATAAAAATGTAATTTAAATATAAACTATTACTCTAAAATGTTTAAGTATTAAGTGTATAACTATGATGACAAATTTTCAGGGGGGCAAAATTATAATTTGCTCCCCGATATATTTAACGGGGGGTCGAATGCCCCCTCTGCCCCCCAGCTACGACATTACTGGGGATATGTATTTAAAAACGAATTGTAAGCAAAATCATAATGCTTTTTTGTCTATAATCTATTCTATAATCAATGATAATATTATAGTAACAAACATTAAAAAATATAAAAATAACAAAGGGGAAATGTCGATTGTGGACGTTTCTCCTTCGCCCCTTCGGTCCTCGGAGAAATTAGTGGTTTATTATACTTAAGATTTGAATGCAGTGATATTGCATTAGAAAATACGATTCTGAGCGAAACTCAATATATTACAATATGCTATACTGATAATCCATTCCAAAATTTTACAACGTATGTAATAAATTACGAATGTAAATATTTAGAATAAATTTCAATTTCTTACGAACAATATTTAAGAAATTATCATTTCATGATAAAAATTGTCAGTAAGGATTTTCAAAATATTTTGTAAATAGATTAAATAGTATAAAGTAAGCTTCTATAAAAAATTCATACCGATAAATCAAAAATTGCTGGTAATATTAAATATTTATGGAAAAAATTCAAAACTCTATATTTAGCCAAAAAACAAACCAATCCTTTTCAAAATTTTACTAAACGTAAATATTTTTCCCCTCCCACGGAAAAACTTTTAAGAAATTCGAAAAATGAGTTTAATAAAGTACCAACTAGACACGATTTGCTACCCTACTTGTGGTAATCGGACCATTATTATTACCCAAAAAAGTGTCTTCTACTAAAAAAAAAAAAAACATTTTTGTAAAACCAATACATTCTTCGCTTCGGCTCAGAATCTAAAATAGTACCTACCACATATGAAGTACTTAACGTGCAATTATTAAGTAATATTATTATAAAATAATTTTATTTAAAAAATCTTATATTTTATTATATAATACGGAACAGTAATTTTGGGCCTTCTGGAAAAATCACGGCTTTGACTTTTACATGCCAGGCCGACACTTGAATGATATAACGACACCTATGAATGATCTCTACGAGTTATTTATAAAAATAGTGCACTTAATTACACACATGTGGAAATATATTATAAATCTTTTCTTGCCTCTGATAAACAAGTAATTAAAAAAATTACTTTCCTTCACGAGGGCAAGAAAAAAATTTGGCTGTTTTTTTTCCAGCTTTAGATTTTTATTATTACTAGCTACAGTTTTACAACTTGGCACAAAACATTTATTTGGCATTTTTTCCAAAAAAAATTGTTAATTCAATTTCAACAAAACTGTTATTTCAATACTTTTTAAATCTTAATATTCTATAGGCAATGTGTTATATGATTATGCTTCCATAAAATGTTCAAACCATTGAACCCAAAATGCAGGTAATATTAAACATTTCTTCTCCGCGATATCGGCCATCAGTGACGCACACGGCTGACTGCGCTACCCCCATCCACTCCCCCTACCAACCACCACCCTCTCACCCACCCACCACCACACAACTCAATCACCCACTGCTCCGCCACGCAAACCTCCACTCCCTCACCAACTCCCCCGTCCATCAGAACCTACCGCCAAACCTACTTCTCTGCCAACCATCACCCCCACCCCGTCATCCACCATCCCTCACCCACACCTCTACCAGTCTCCACCCCTACCCACTCTCTCGTCATCCACCCCCCCCCACCAACTCCCCCTACCATTCGCCAACCCCTCATCCGCTCACCCTACCAATCG
>CM023361.1:12927704-13080843 GCA_013282895.1 Eriosoma lanigerum
CACTCCTACCCACTCCCCCTACCATCCGCTGCACACGCCACCGCTACCCCTGCTACCGTCACCTTCTCACCCACTCCCCTCATCACCCGCCATACAAAATATAAAATATATAACAAGAATTTATCTATTTAATACACACATTATCCTATAAGGTATATTTTATAATAATACATCAATATAATAATATTATCGACATTTTACAAAATTTTTTTTGTAAAATTATAAATATAAATATATAATTTTATTCATTACATATTGTATTATAAACATTATGTTTTAAAGAAAAAAATTAATTGTAAGTATATAAACAATTTTTTACAATAGAATCAATGAAATAATTGCCACTTCGCGTTCCATTGCGGAGTGTAAACAGTACTGTAATCTCGCGATGATGGTGATTCCATGTACTTTAAATTGTAAGATTCAGGACCATCGTTTTCGTCAACAGCCTGAAAGTTAATGATTATATATTAAAATATAATTTAATAATAATATAAAAACAAAAATAATAAATAAATAAACAAAATTATTATTAAATTACCGGCTGCGGTGGTGAGCATAGTCGTTTATTTAGCTTCGGTGTTTCGAGTTGTGAAAAAGTCAGTGGAAATATAATCATTGGCGTTGATGTGCACTGTATTGGGGATAAAGACTTAATAAATTTGATTGCTTCGGTGTTCTCATAGAATTTCTACAACATAACAAACAATAATGAAAACAATTTATAATTTTTTATTTTATATTATTAACGTTTTTACCCTTGGTACACTCAGAGAAATATTCCATATTTTTAATGAAAAACGTATTTTAAAATAATGAAAATTTGTTATGATTTCGAGCCTATGATATTGGTTCATTAATTTAACTATTTAATTTTCGTAAAATGAATAATTTCTCACATCATTAAATTAAAACCCATATTACATTAATATTAATATACATTTATATATTACATTAATTCCATACTTATTTATAAGTATAGTTTCATTACAATAATATATTAATATAATTGAAATAAATCACAAAAGTACTATTATCATTGATTAATTATACATATAATATATGCGTATAATTAATCAATGCTATTACTATATACATTTATACTTATGTAGGTATACCTACAGGCACAATATACATATTATATAAAATAATAT
The DNA here is from genome assembly GCA_013282895.1 of Eriosoma lanigerum. Lineage (NCBI taxonomy): Eukaryota > Metazoa > Arthropoda > Insecta > Hemiptera > Aphididae > Eriosoma > Eriosoma lanigerum. The sequence goes on from CM023361.1 coordinate 12,928,859, forward strand.
AATATATTACATTAACATTTACATTTACATTTACATAATACCTATAATATAGGTCCTATATACGTGAGATAAAACAATAATAGATATAACTTAAATAAATATATATAGCAGTAGGTACGTCAAAATTATATATTTATTATAATGTACAAAAATTAATATTTATTATATTTTTTATATATAAACCAAAACAGGTAAAGAATTTAAAAATATTGTTTTAACCTAATAACTAACTCATTATTGTTAATAATTCATAAAAATGAATAGGAGAACCCATAAAATCATTTATATTTTTTAAAACATAGTTATTATCTGATAAAGATTGACTTACAACATAACTAATTAAATGTTTTTTTATATGAAACAACATTCAAAAACAAAAACAAAAAATATTTGAATTAAAACATTATTTCTATTAATTTATAAACTATAGTAATGTATGGTTTTCTGTATAAGAAGTAAGAATATGATTGGTTTTGTAATAATTAGTATTATAGTAGGAAATGGAAGTATAACAAAGATAATTATTTAGTAAATTCTTATCATTGGTTGAAAATAAAAGTTTGATATTTTCATAATATTTAGAAGATGAAACTAAATAATCTGCACGTAAGGGATACCATTTTATTATTTTAAAATTTAATATAAAATCTGTAAAGATAACCGAGTACTTAATTGCCAATGATGCAGGAATATTTAATCTGGATGTTATGTTTTTACAATAAAATTTAAGTTGCTTATTTTTTGACTCGAACCTATAGGACCATAAAAATTTTAAAGGTCCACATTGTCTAATAATATTACAATAGTGGGTTGGTTAAAAAATGGTGCTTTGGCTTAAGTATATCATTAAATAACTTTACATACTTATTGTTATGATACTTAATTTAATTTTTCAATACTTGAATCATTGAACTTTGGAAATAACAGATCAATTAATTATATAAAATTAATTTAAAATATCCAATATATATCATTTTCTGGGACTATGTTACCTACTAATAATGGGAAGAAGTGTACAAAAGTTTGCATTTCTCTAGAGGACATATTTATTTTTAATTTATTTGATTTTATAAATTTTTGTGGCGGAGACATATTACCAATTTCGATATCACCATAATTAAAACCTATTTCTCTATCATTTAAATTTTCCAATGTAAAATATTTTAATCTAATAAAATTAGTAATTAAATGGCACATGTTATAAACACAGATACCTTCGAAAACATGTAACAGAAAAATTATTAACTACATGAAGTTTTTATTGAATTAAATATCGAATTTTCATAAATCCCAGTTTGTTTTACATCATTTTGAGTAACGCCTTCATTATAATTTATTTTATTTCAAGTTGAATTGATATCTTCAATAAACATCATAGTCTGTGTTTTTTGTTTATTATTTATACAAAATCGACAAAAAAAATTAGATGAAAATGATTTAGAATACCCTAAAACTGAATTAATACCCAGATTATCACCAATAACTAATCCTAAATTAATTTTATATTAATAATTTTATTTGATAGATTTATATTTATACCAATATTTTCCAATTCATTAATTTCATTAACTAACTTAAAAAAAGTCTTATCACTACCAATATTCTTAATATCACTAGTATTGAAAAGAGCAGCTACAAATATTGAATTTAAATTATGTTTTAAAAATCTGGGGCTGAAGGGAAGGAATATACCACTAATATACTTGAAGAGTGTGACCCAAAAGCATTATTAATTTCAAAGTCATCAAAATATAAAAAGTATGGTATTAAAATTGAGTTTTCAACATTTAATAACAACAATTTATTTTTGCAAAGTTCACTATTGATAAAATTAGTATAATCAATTTCATTATTTAAAAAGTTATGCATAACTTTTTAAACACCATGGTGCTCAATAAATGAATTAAATATACCAGTTGACTCAAAATATTTTCTGAATTGAAATTTTAGTGGTAGAATTACTCCTTTAGTTTTTTTTACATCAATAGTATTTATATTATGTACAACAACATTTTCAATAGTATTATTTAAAGTAATAATCCCTTCAAACGGATCATTACAAAAGTTTATTATTGATGTTAAAAATTGTTTAGTATTATTGTTAATTGAATTATTATTATGATTTATAATTTTGTCTACTATAGTGAATTTTCTTCAGGATCCGTATATAAACATGTAAGATTTAGTATTCTCAATATAAATTAAATTTTTTGTCTCCGCAAAAATCATAAAAACTTATTCACATACTGCTCCCCTTGTAAACTATATATATTTAAAATTGAGTACTACATATTAATAAATAATATATCACTGCTCTTCCTTAATTTATCTATACAAAATATTAGTATATTATTGTATAAGTATAAAGTAATATTATTGTAACCAACAAAATCACAAACACGTCATAAGCATAGTACTTACTACTCCCCTCGCAATTTTTTTTCAAAATTTGAAGGACCTAAATATTAAAATAATGTAGAACATTTTAAATATAAAATATTTTTTGTATCCACCCAAATCATTAACACCTATATTTATTTACTACTCCCCACGCAATTATTTTTTTTAAATTTCTTGGTCCTAAATATTAAAATATTAATATTTCACTTCCCCCTTAATTTTGATATTTAATATAAATTAAATTTTTTGTATTTACCTAAATCATAAACACGTCATTATATTGATTTTGGTTGGACAAAATTGTACTTAATAAATTATGAGTTTGATTATGTATGTTTTCACCAGCAGATAACCTTCCACTCGATATGCGTTCCATATTTGCCAAGTTCAGTTAAAAGATATGAACCATATGGATTTATATTTATCTGACTCTAATAAAAGAGTAATTATAATTAATAATAAAAAAATTAATAAAAAAATAAAAACTCACTATTAAATAGGCTATAGCTTCTGGGTTATTAGATATATCGGAATCGTCGGGAGTATTTGATTTAGATCCCATCATGAGATGGGAAATTAAAAGATCACTTCCATCACTGTATATATGTAGGAGATATACGATATTGTTGTTGAAGAATCTGATAACCATATGACGCAAGTGACAAATCCAATTTAAGTCTTCGCAATTTCATTTCTATAACATCATCCCTTTGACTATATCTTCAGATTGAGTAACACTTATATCAGTCATATTAGATACACTTCGATCAAGATACGGCAAATATAGAGAACTGCGTCTTAAATTTCCTAATTGCTCCTAAAATATATAATAATAAGTTGTAATTTATTTTTATTAATAACTACAAATTATAAATAAATTTTAAGATAAAACTTACGAAAACCCAAAAATAATAATCATTGCAATAACTAAATTTTAGTAAAAATTATAGAGAACGCGAAATAACAATATATTTAATTATATAAAATTATAAAACTTTGAGACATAAAAACGACAAATTGCTTACAAAATTATGTGTCAGAGATTAATGAAAATACGGTTGCTATAGATTTATATTTAATATTTAAAAAATAAAAATAATTAACTCACTTGAGCCGAGTATTGTTTTATCGGTGTAGAATAATTAGGAATAGATTGTCGACCTATGGTTGAACTTCAAGGTTTATTAAAGGCAAAATACTCTGAAATCGGACTGAACAAGTCACCTGCAATTTAAAGATATGATAAAATTGATATAATAGTAGGATACTACAAGGATGCAAAAGGATAGTAGTATATACCTATCTATATGGCTATACCAATAGGTATGATAGTATACATACCTACCTATTTTAACTATAGATAAATATATTAAATAAAAATTTTTTTAAAACTTAAAAATTTAATTATACCAGAATTTTTCGTTGGACTTAACGACTGATCAGGCGAAGAAAAAAAGCAATAGTCTAGTGTACTTCTATCTTAACTCACAGCGGGTGAAGTTACGTCAGGAACGTCTTGGTTTTGAAAAAAATGATCTCTAAAATAATTTTAAAAATAAATGTCAAAATCAAATTCATATATGCTTAAAAATATTTAGAATAATAAAAATAAATAAATATTAGGTTTAGGAGATCACGCAGGTATATTAGTCCCATAGATATTAAAATAAAACATTTAGATAATTTAATTAACTTACTCTTCTAAACGTAGACATAGCTGCAAACAAATTAATTAAATTTTAATGGATAACATTGAAAATAAATAAATAAGACAAAATAAGTAATTATGAAAATAAAATAAAACTTTTCGACGAAATTAATATTAAAACCGCGGAAATATAAAAATGATATTAAACATCAACAGACAAGTCGAAGTCTCGACGACGAACTAAGTACTAAGTGCAATTCTTCGTCGACTGAGGACTACTCGAACTCAGATTTTCTGCGCATCATTTCTGCTCATTTTCATTGTCATCCGTTTTGGTTGGTCAATGTAATCGCGTAAAAACCAATCAAATGACATTATAGAATAGAACAATCCCACCTAATTATTACATAATTTAATTTATGTTCATTTAATACTTTAATTGTCTAAAAAAAAAAACGTACTATCAACTTTTGTATTTTTTCCGAAACTCTATACCTAAATATTGGGTTTTCCTATTATAATTATTTATAAATTGAATTATTGAATAATTATTTTACCTTTTACTATTGATTATAGAATAGACATAAACATTTTTGTTCTATTAAATATTTTACATATTAAAAGTAGTTCAATATTATATACATTTTATGTTCTAAACAGTCTATTCTATAATCCGCAACTAGGATTCTTGGAGTCCGGACTCAATATATTTGCATAGGTCCATAACTCGTAAGTTATGCAAAGATATTAAAACTCTTTAGACTCCTGTAAATCTAATGTTAGGAAGGTAGGTCTTCCAGTGTGTTGTTATTAAAATATATCTAAGAACCTTATTAGTTTTAAAGCGAAGCAAGAAATGTATTAGTCCTACAAAAGATTGTTTTTTTTTTTTTAATTTTATAGAAGCCTACTCATGTAATAGATTGATAAAGATCAATTTGTAAAATATTTTGAAAATCGTAAGTCATTATTTCTTATTACAAGCTTCTAAAATTTGAATATTTTTAGTAGAATTGAATATTATGATATTATTATTATGTATTGGTTTTACAAAGATGTTTCTTTTTTTTATGCTGTATAAAAACATTTTTTCGGATAGAAATAATGGTCCGATTGCACCTAGTTGGTACTTTATTAACTCATTTTTCGAATTTCTTAAAAGTTTATCCTTGGGAGAAGAAAAACTACCAAAAAAACGGAATAATAAGGAGGGGAATCCAACGGATTTAAATTTCCTCCCCATAGCCATAAAAAAAATTGCTATTAATATTATTTTGCCAGATTTTGTATTATAATGTATTTATGTATACAGATACAGAACATGTATAATTTCATTTTTTCGTGATTTATTTTTTTTTTACATTATAAGACGTAATTAATCGGTTTCATGAAAGTTTCATAAAAAAAAAAATCTGACCCCCTTAATAAATTGCTAAATACACCTCTGTTTATATTGGTACATAAATAATATTTTTTAAAGCAAAAACTGTATTGTTATTAGTTTATTAGTCTAGAAACTGGAATTATATGCATTTACATGTCTATACTGAATGAATTCATTGTCCATTAATAAGGATTAGAAATGTCGATAGTCGATGTTTTATAGATTGAAGTAATCTCATATAGGTACCTAATTTTATTTTGCATATAAATTCATATTAAAGTGATTTTGGCATATTTAGTGCTTAGTGCATACAATTTACATATTGTATCATACTATCTTGATAAATAATCTGAATATTTGAATATTAAATTTGTTCATATATCAGAATTTTTACTTATTTATTAACCACGGGTTTTATATAGTTATTGTGTAGTAGTGTAGTCGTAAAAAACACATAGTGTTTACTGATATAAATTTAAAAATTTAAACATATTTATTAGATTCAGAATGTATTGGTTTTACAAAGATGTTATTATTTTTATTTTTGATGTATGAAAATATTTTTTGGGGTAAAAATAACGGTCTGATTACTACAAAGAGGATATGATTTCAGTAGAAAATCGCATCTAGTTGGTACTTTATTTAATGAATTTTTCAAAAGTTTTTCCTCGGGAGTTGGGAGAAAAACTACCATAAAATGACAGAAAATACGGTTTAAAATTTAAAATTTTTGTATTTCGTTATAACTAATTCACTTTTGATCGTAGGGACTTGACATTTTTTTTGAATATTAACATAGGTAATATACGTAAAATTTTGGAATAGATTGGTTGATTTTTTGAATTCACTCAGAATCGTATTTTCTAATGCAATATCATTGCATTCAAATCTTAATTGTAATAAACCACTAATTTCTCTGAGGACCGAAGGAATGAAGGTGGAACATACAAAATCGAACTTTCTACTTTTGTATACATATTTACATTATATTTGTATGCATACAATAACTTTGGTTATATTTAGTATACTAATTAGTAATAAATTATTACTTTATTAGGTACTTTTTAGATTTATCTAATAATTTAATTGAACAATTTTAAAAAGAAGAAAAAATTACTTAAAATAAACTATTAACTATTAACTAACTATTACTAATATTAATTAAAGCATAAACTAATTATGTTAGATTTATTTTTTGTTGGCCATAACCAAATTTTTTTTTTGATCAATTGTGTTCGCGCCATGTACAAATTTTAAAATTAAACAGATTATAGCCAGTAAATTATATCATTGGAGCATATACGGTGTATACTCATAACAATATTTGTATAAAAGTGCATATACGCAACATAAATAATAATTTTTTAAGTATATGGTGAGTATACGGCCATACAGCTATAATATTTTATAATTTATAAATTTGTTGTACATTTAATAACAATAAATGTATAAGGTATTATGTTTCTATTAGTTAATTCATATATGTATATATATATACATAGTATATTATATACCTCTATGACTTAAAATACTCAAGACATTATTTACCAATACATCCCTGCTTACTTATAATATTATAAATATATAATCTTATAAATGTTTATAAGATTATTCGATTAACACTATAGAATAATTCTAAAATAATATTAAAATATAATAATAATAATATATCCATATAAACATATAATATCTGTTTTATTTATTTGTATACGGTTTATTAAATCTTACGTTGTATAGTAGCTTATAGTAGTGAAAAATAGTATACTATTTTTTTTTTTTTTTTTTATATGTAGCAATTGAATAGTTAACTACATATTTTAAAAGTAGAATAAAATTTAGTGAAACTACATTTTTATTAAAACTAGTGTAGTAGCAGCGAGCTACAAAAATAATGTAGTTTTCCAAATACTGACCGTTGCAGTACTGTCATTTCGAAAAATTGCAATGAAGATGATGGAGACTGAAAAATAAAAAACTATATTTTTAAAAATACACACAGCCAATTTTATTACAATAAAATATATATCATATTACATATTACACATTCAAAAACATATTTTGGTACCTTTCAATACAAAACTAACAATATAATAAAAACATTTCTACCTACATACTTGTAATTGTTTGATTTCTATACATACCTACATTTTGCTAAGGTGTATAATGTACATAATTATACAATTGTAAAAACATACAGTTATTTTATAAAATAAAATAATACAATTGAATAAAAATAAATAGGTTACAGTATGATTTATAATATAGTTAAAAGTTATCTTCTACTATCTTTGGTAAAAACAATATAGTAATAATAATAATAATGATTGAATATTGCTTAGAACGTAATACTATGCGAGTGCCATGGAATAGCTTACAAATTTTAAACTAAGAAAACATCAAAATGTAAAACAATATCAAATAAACTTTTAATTTTAACATAGGTACAATAAAAATAAATAGATCCAATTTTTTTTATAATTTAAATTTTAAACATATAAACATATAAAAAACTACAAATTTATATTATATAATAAAAATAATAATTTGTAGTTACAATATAACAATATTATTGTAAAAACTATGATTGCATGAAAAGTTATGTAAAATATATTTTAATATATGTAACAAAATATCATAAATCATATTATGTCTAAAATCTAAAAACTATTTAAAGCATAATTTAACGCTCATGTCACATCTAAGTTCTTATTCATTTGTATTGGTAAGGTCATTGACTTATTAACAAACAAATTTATAAATTAATTAATATTATGAGATTATGAAATAAAAAATATAATATAATACATTTTAATTAAATACTAATTAATTATATTTATCACACAATATATTTGTTTTCCTATCATTCCACATATGTCACTGAGATAGAAGAACTCTCTGACATTGATGTTTCTCGTTTATGATTTAATGCTTTGAGAAGTTGTATTTTAACTCGGTAAAATTTCATCCCTTTTTTAACTTTATATCTATTATCTTCCTATAGAAATATTAATTCCATATTTTGTATAATAATCATGTGCTAATTAATAAAAATATAATTAGGTATTAAAATATTTTGTATTATTACCTTAACTGCTTGACAATATTCTTTTTGAATTACTTCAGCTGAAAAATGCTGTAGTTTTGGAGTCTCGTCTAAGAATAAAATAATATAATTACATTTATATTAATAAATAACATTAAATTTAATTATTTTAGAAAGTAAGTTTTTTTAATTTATTTTTATTGGTTTATTCAGTGTAAAGCCTATGATTCAAAATATTTTGATACTTTAAATCATAAATATGAAAGTGATAAAATAAACAAGTTAACAAACATTTTTCTGGAAATTACATGATAATATTTTTTATAATATATATTATATATTTAGGAGTAGCCAACCTGTCGCTCTCATTATAAGTTCATGCGGCTCAAGACTTATTCCTATAAGACATTTTTACTAATTTAAAAACATTTTTATTTATTAAATAATTAGAATATTGTTAAGTAAAATTTATAAAAAATAATAATATTTTAAAATGATTAAAGTAGTATTTTCTTAATATAAATACAATTTTTATGTTTCAATTTTTTTTTTTGTAAGGCTTTTAAATCTGATTTTAAGGATGCTATTCTGTAAAAGCAGTCCTTAATAATTCTGTGAGATAATTATATGTTAAACTAGAACTATATTTCATTGTTAGACATTTTATTACTACCTTAATATCTAATCTATATAATAATCAGTGTATTTACATGGAAGTTATATTTCTTCTAAATAATAGAGAACAAAATTGTTTTTTTCTGTACTCTTACATATTTTTTAATTATTGATGCAACTTGTAAGTCTTCTTGTTGGCCACCCCTTATATAATATATATTTAACTGTATTATGTATATATTCTACACAATACACTAATATGTAGATAAAAAAAAGTCATTTATTCTCTATCAATTATATAATATATATTTTAACATTACATAAAAGATCTTTTTAAACATATTATTTGCAAAATTGAAAAAAAAAATATGTTGTTATGCTTAACCAGTAATTAAGTATAATATAAATCAAAACTCACCAGAATTCATTTTTAAAGATAAATTATCTATACTGTCTGGATGTAAAAATACTAAATTTTTTTTATTTTCTTGGTACACTGTATAATTTTTATATAATAAATCCCAAACAATTAAAATGAAGTCTCCAACATTACAACTATAAAAAATATTGTAAAATATTAATTTTGAGTTATAAATTATATTTTATCAATAATAATGTACACTTCAATTTTATTTTTAATACTTACGAGTTAACAGATAGTTTCCCTTCGTTAGGTTCAAAACTAGAACTTTTACACTATACATAAATTTAATTATATTAAAATATGATAATTGAATAGATATAACATTAAAAACAAATTATTATTTATAATTACCAGATCCACAAACATGCTGCTTGATGCTGAACTAAAATCTAGTTCCCTATTTATAAATAAATACATAAAAGTATAATTTAACAAATAAAATAAAATATGGGAGCAATATAAAATTAAATGATCAATTCAATTAATCAATGTTTCGGTTTCAAATGTTATAATAATATAAATTTGAAAGCAAATATTCTTACATAAATAATGTTCTATTTAGTAAAATGTTACTTAATTGTTTACAAATGTATTATTCCTCACTCTTATTATAATCCATAAATTAATTTTCATTATTATTAAGAGAATGCCACACCAAAACAAGAACGCATGTGATTGATCATAGAACGCGCTTTTACTACTTTTGTAATGGCGCAAGCACGCGACAATCACACATTGCTCGGCTGAAATGGGTGCAGTTATAGCTTAAATCGAGAGATATTATTTATTGGAGTATGTATAGTATATTTAGTATATAGTATATCTATATTACTATTTATATTTTGCACGCTTTTATAATATCTCGTTTTTAAAAAAAATATATGTATATATATTATAATGTAAGTGTGATCCATAGACATATAGTATACATATTCTATTATAAATGTCTATGGTGTATAATTCAGACCACCAAATTATTGTTGTTGAATAGGGATTTATTTTATTGTTTCCCAATTGTCTAATGTGTTGTTCTATTTTAATCATGACTCAATCATTCTTAATATGTAAATAAAAATACAACAAAAATCTGTATCTTTACATATTAATAACTTTGTTTCAATAATTGATATTAAAAAAAATAAAAACGCTACGACATAGGTATAGTTCTTTTCAATATATCATGAAAATTTGGTAATTATATCATTAATATTTAATATAGTAAGTTTGTTCCGCGTATAACAACTTTTGTGATCAAATTATGACTGGTGTGGCATCCTCTTAATATTCATATTATGTAAATTAAAAAATAATCGTAATATTAATAAAATTAAGCATAACTCACCACTCTGGTATAGTAATACTATTAGTATTAGAGTGGGGTTGTAAAGACCTGTTTTTGTTATCTGTGATTTTCTTGCTTTCATCCCAAATAAACTAAAACATATTTAGTCAAAATGAATGAACTTAAAATTATAAAAACTGTTATTAATTATAAAATATTACTAGTTAATAAATGACTAATATTAAGTATTAAAAATTAATTTCTCAGTATTAATTATTTATTAGTTAAAAAAAGTCACCCATTTAAATTAAATTAAATGATCATTAGTTTTACTTTAATATTGTCTATCTATCTAAATGAGAATATAGCAAAATCACCAAAACATAAATTGTGACATTTTTTAATTATTAAATCATAATTTATAGAAAAATATTTTGGAGACAATGACAATATTCTTTTAAAAAAATCTGACAAAGAACCAAAAGTTAGGTAGATGATATATAAATCATCTTTGAAAAATATATCTTAATATTTTCAAGCCACATGCTTTCATATGCTGTCCAATAATGTTTAGATAATTAACATAATAATACACATAATTTAATTAGCTTAAAATCATGTTAAACTAAAATAAAATATTCAATTTAATTTTAAAAGAAAACTATTAATTTTAATTTTTAACTAACAATTAGATTATCCTTCTTTTCATCATATTTTAATTGGCGTTCGTAAGCTAGTTTTTGTTCACACAGATTTCGTTCTCTTTGAATAGCCTGTTCTTTTTCCAACAAAAAGTCTTCCTTGAGTTGGGCTATCATTGATTCATGGTTCACCAATTCAATTACATCAAATCTCTGTTTAATATAAATTAATAATGTAATTAACTTATATAAATATATATAATTTAGTATATTAGAATATAGATGAACTAGTTATTAGTTTCTATTTGGGGTACACATTTTAAATTCTGAGTGAAGCAAGGAATGTATTTATTTTACAAAGATGAAAGTTTTTTTTGTGTCTGAAAATATTTTTTTGGGTAGAAATAATGGTTCAATTATCACAAGTGTGTATGCTTTTGGTAGAAAATTCAAAATCGCATCTTCTTGGTACTTTATTTAGCTCATTTTTCAAATTTTACAAAAGTGTCTTATTGTGGTGTGAAAAAATGATGGTAAATCGATAAAATTGTGGTTGACATGAATTTGGTTTTAAATATAAAAGTTATTTGGGATGACCAATGCATTACTAATTGAGTAATACCATGCATAGTCTACAAACGAGGTAAAATTTTGGAACAGATTATCAGTATAATATATTGTATATCTGATTGAGTTCTGCTCAGAATCATATTTTAGAATGTAAATTTGAATTATAATTAAAATAAACCACTAATTTTTCCGAGGATTGAAGAGAAGGAGAAACGTTCGGAATTGGCCTCGCACATTTTTTTATTTGGTATATAAAAACGACAAAATTGTATAATTAATATTATATTTACCTTATTTTTTTCAAAACTTTGTTCACTGGAACTACGTTCCATATTAGTTGTTTGAGTGACCATTTTAAATCGTGCTTGCATTACTTCCAGTTCTTGTTTATGTGCCATTGTTAATTGATGTGTAATCTCTTTTCGTGTGTGGTCTAATTCTTGTTGTAAGCATTCATTTTTTTCATTTTCAAGTCTTAATCGTAATTGACGTTCTTGATCTTCATTTTTTATATGAATTTGTATTATTGATTCTAATTCTTTTATACGCCTTCTCAAGCAATCTATCTCTCGATTGCTTTCTTCAACATACTGAAACAAATTAGATTAGTATAAGCAACCATTAATGACTATAAACTGTTGATTCTATTAAATTATAACACTTAAATGTATTTTATGATAATTAAATTTACTTGAACTAGTTGGTGTATATGAGAAGTTTGAATGTCATATTTTGTTTGTAAATCATCGGTAAACATTTTGATTTCTAAATTTTGTTGATTTATGTATTGTTTAAATATATTTAAATCCGACCGCATAGTGTTTATGGTTATGTTTGCTAAATTTTTTAAATTATATAGATTTTTTTTCAGAAACTCAACAGTATTCTACAAAACAAAATTATAATTAGGTATGCATTTAAATATGTATTTGAACAAAATCCATACTTCTTGAGGGTTCTCTGTATTATTCTTATGTGGGTCTAAAAAACAACCTGGACTATAACTATATTTTTCCCTGAAAAGATATAATTTCAGTAAAATAAATAAATAAATTACAAAATTATGTCTTTAATACTAACATATATTATATTGTATTATCTATAAGAAATATGTCATATATTTTATGTTTTTATTATATGAAAAATAAATTCAAATTATTAATTATAATTTATTATAAATTAGTAATTAACCTGTAGTATGGTGCACGGGGTAAATAATTACCCCAGACATATTTATATTTTTCATAGGTAATAAAATAATAGATGTAGAAGATTGTACGCATCAATAGTCTCAAATAATATAACTAAAAACAGACTGTTTTGGGTTTTATGTTATTTCTGTATGTTTTGTATTATCTAGAATATCATAAAGTTGCAATCATCCATATCTGGAAATTATTTGCCCCGTGTGACCGATAAGCGTAATAGTTTTGTTTTATTGTTATGTAGTGCGAACGCGTGTATTGTTTCAATATTTTTCAATATGGACGAACAACAAAAGTAGCAAATAGAAAGTTTATTAGACGAGTATGAAAATGAAATATGAGGTGGATTTACTGACGATAATTTGGATTTTGACAAAAATGAATGTTTGACAATGAATGACAATTTGAACACTGAACAATCTACTGCAAACAAAAGTGACTCGGAATTAGAAAAATTATGTTCTGATATTTCTTTTTACGAATCTAATGACAATTTGCTTCTGATTCTACGAAATAAGTAATTTGTTGGAAAAGATGGAACTAAGTGGGCACGAAGACCGCTAAACCAAAGTGTAAGAACATCAAGAATAAATATTATGACGGAAAAACCAGGAGTTATAGGTAATGCAAAAAATGCAAATTCCATATTAGATGCATGAAGTTTATTTTTTACTAATAAAATAATTGAATAATATATTATTATTATTGATAAGCCAACTTATAATTGTTCTTTGTTTTTACTTGTAGTTTTATATTTATTGCGATTATACTGAACATTAATAAAAATAAAAAAATAATAATCACTTTATATAAAGTATACATTATACTAAAATATGTACGATATTATTTTTTCATATTAAATATTTATTATTCGCGAAAATAATAGTAAACTAACCTTGAAATGATAACTATTTCAGGGGGGTAAATATTTACCCCGTGCGCGTAAGTGAGACATCTAAAACCGTGCGCCTTACGACGGGTTAATGGTTACATAAAAATGTAACATTTACTAAGTTTATTAATTAGAAAAATTAAATTATTATTATTATTATGTAGGGTGATATTTTTTATTGTGATCCAGCGTATATCTTAAAAAATATAAGTAGTGTCTGTGTTTTTTTTTTTTTCATGAAAACATCAAACATTTTGTATTATAATTTTTCTTAATTACGATATTTCTATTCCCATCCATCATATGACAAAACCATATCAACTTTTGATTTTAAAATGATAACATATATTTTAAATAGTAAATTATTAAAGAATATATTTTCATAGAATTTTATATGTGCTGGATTTTAGAAACCGTATTGAATTTTTTTTAATAATTAACATTCTAGATTGGAGGAGTAGGCAATATCAGAATATCGATGTCAATTATTACATAATAATAATCTATCTATATTTTAGATCTTCCATTTATACTTTAGATAGTTAATCAATCTAGAAATAATAATTTAATTCTGAAACCAGCACATATGAAATTCTATAAAAACATATTCATTAAGAATCTATTATTTAATATATATGTTTCCATAGGTATGAAAATAAAAAGTTGTTATTGTTTTATCATATATGGGATTGGAGTAGAAATATTGTAACTACAAAAAAGTATGAGAAATGTTTTCAATAAAATGCACAAAAATTACTTTTATTTTTAAAGATTTTCACCCTGGATCATGATAAAAATTCATCCTTTATAAAAAAAAAAAAACTGTATTGATATAATACATACATATTTGAATGTTTTTTATTTATGGTATCTGAATCTTGAGCTATATCAATTTTACAAGTTCGCAGATCTACAGTAGCCATGACTTTATTCAGTTGATCTTTTATAGTTTGCATATCTGCATCTAAAATTGCATTACTAGTTTCCATAGAAATGGAATCATAGTTTTTATTGCTTTCAATAGCTAATGTACCATCCTCTTGTATAGATTTTGATAAAAAGAATTGTGTGATAGCGTTAAAATTTGGAACTGTAGTTACACGAGCGATATCTGGTAATTTTTTAATTAAAGTATCTAAATCTTCCAAACATAGCTGTAAATGTTAACAACAAATATTTTAAATACAAATGATAAAATGTAATTAATTATTGTTTTTCTCACTTTTGGTAAGTTATAATCAAATATTGGAGGAGCTTGTGTTGCAAAAGCAGGTGGCAAATCTTCTAAGCCAGGAAATAATTGGCTTAAAAAATGACCTTCAAATTGAGATTGAAAATTTTTACGTTTAACAATTTCATCTGAATGTCGTTCCATCATATGACAAGCCAAATCACTAGACCACTAAATATATTTAAATAAATGTTTAATATGTAATTATTGTAAATTTATTATTATACTATATTCCACAATAAAATGGACTAAATAGTGCCTAAAATCCTTAAGCTATGCACAATACTCTATTGTGATCAGGTTTTGCAAGTTAATGCATTTTCATGTTTTTTTTTTTTTTTTTTTTTGCTACAAAGAAACATGAAAAAAACATTTTAAGTGAGGTACAAATCTGTTTCATACAATATTAATAAATATATAAAATTTAAAAGTAATAATTTTTGCATATTTTGGGTGCACTCTAAATACCTCTATCCTTTATATTCTAGTTTACATGTGGTAAATGGCACCTTTTTCGTAGAATAAAGTATAGTTATATAATCAGAAATACTACTTACAATAAGTAAGGCTTGAGAAAATATTCGTCTCCTAACCACTTCTGCGACAGCATTAAAATAAAGTTTAGGTGTATTTTGTAATTGTTCAACTACATCCAAATATTCTCTAGTCAATTTTATGCTGTCACTATATAATAGCATTAAAGCTTCAATATCACTAACTTTATTTTCTATGACAATTAACCATCTAAAATAAATAAATTTATTAGTAAATAATATTAATTAGTGATTTACTTAAAACTTAAATTTGTATTGTTATTTTATTTTTGTTTCATAAACAATATTTTAAAGTTTAAACATTATTAAGTCTTTTGTTTTTAACATAATTATTAAGATAATATATCTTTAAAAAATGCTACCCATATGTTTTTTCTTTTTCTTTTAAATAAATTAAAAGTTGTTAAAGAACTTATTTTTAAAATGCATATAACTAATCTTATTATAAAAATATTAAAAATAAAAACTAAACACTAAAGCATGTTCTCTTTAACAAATTGTATAATAGATAAAATTAATCTAATATCAATTATAAATAAACTCTAATAATATAATTCATTGATTTGCTGTTATACATATGTAAAGCAAAAATAACAAACATGTGGGCCGATTAAAGGAATTGGATATCAACTGATTATTTACCAATCTTTTGTTAACTATATGTCTTTACAGATTAAACTTTTTTTCTAAACAACAGATTTAAATTTGTCAAAAACTATGCTTGAGTTTGAATCTAATACTTTTTAATGTAGACATTTAACCATAAATATATATATTTTGATTCAAAATCTAAAGAAAGTTCAATGTAGTTTATATAAAATAAAAATTTCTTCAACAGTGGAAAATTTGATATATAATAAAAAAAACATAAAAAAAATCCAAATCTGTTTTCAGATTCCTAAACTACATCACTTATTTAAAAGGTATGATAAACAAAAATAAAAAAAAAAATAATAACACTTGGTTTTTTGCAACAACTATACATATATATATATATATATATTATATATCCTTTAACAATGCATGCAGAATATATATATAATAAATAATAATAACTAATAATATATCTTACTTAAGACGTGGATGTAAATTATTGCAAAGTTCTTGTTTAGCCAAAATGCTTCTATTTCGAATATCACATAATCGTAAATTGTTCTTTTCCATCAATTCTAATTGTTTATCGTGAGATGCTATTAATATACTTATAACGGAAATATCACTTTCGTCAGAAGCTTTAATATGATTCATCTTTAAAACCTAAAATTTATATTTATTAGGAATATATATATATATATATTTTTTTTTAAAATAAATTTATATATAAAAAAGTTAAGTATATTTACTTCAGCAATATTTAACTGTTCAGCTCTTAAACGTTTACTTTCATCCATCATTTGAGCAAGTTTAAATAATCTATGTTCTAGCCCTTTTATTTCAGAACAATCACTTCGACAAGAATATTCATTCATTGTACACACTTCTTGTAAAACTGCATTTAACATTTCTTCGTCAAACTAAAACCCAGTTATTATCCATTAAATATAAATTATAGATTATATATAAGTATTTATCCTACATACCTGTTGTAAACTATTTTTACAATGTTCAACTATATGTTCTAAATTTTCCAAACTATTACGTGCAGTCACCCATTCAAGTAGAGATTGATTTATTAAACTTTTCTTACTAATTGATGAATTATTTACTCTATCTTTTTCTTCAGAATTATTTTCTAATAATGCTGGTAACATAGGAATTTTAGAAATTTCTAACAAAATGTCATCAAATCTAAAAAAAAAAAAAAATATATGCAAATATAACTTAAAAGTTTTTTTATTTCTTTAAACATAAAGAAACATTATATTTTAATATACTTGTTAAGTAAATTAATACTGTCTTCTCGTTTATCTAAATAACATTTAAAATCCTTTTTAAATATGTCTGCTTTAAATTTAAACTTCTCAACCGTATCCATCATATTTGCAACTGCAGCTAACCAACCTTGAAATAATTTTAAAGAATTACATTTTTAAAAATATTTTATTGTATACAAATGATACACGGTCTACTCAAAACATTTCATTGAATAAATTGTGTAACAAAAATATTTATAAAGTGTATTTTATATACCTTGGTGCATCATATGTTGATCATGAATAAGGATTTCTATGCAACTTAAATTACATTGAGCATTTTCACTATATTGTTGTGCTAAAGAAACTCTTAAATTTAATGAATCAATTGTAGAAGGCATCCCTTGAAATCTATTAAATTCTTTTTTAAAGTCTATTTCTAAAATTGAAATTAAAAGTAATAAAAACTTAAATTTTGTTTAAATAAAATATTTTCTAGATTATACATATTTTAAAATATTAAATATATTGTAAGATTAAAAGTAATAAATTACCAGGTAATGTGTCAAAATAAGCAGATGGTGCATTAGACTGATCAATTAACATTTTACTAAATAAATAAAATGGACTGGTATCAGTGCCCGCACAATAAAATGAAACAGTTTGAAATGGATCCAAAAGTCCACCTCCACTAACTAATAAAACTTGTTTGGCAACTGGTATGTCAGTTTTTTTTTCTATTTCGTACTTCAATTCAGATACTCTATAAAATTAATAATAATTTATTTTATTATTTAATAATAATAAATCATACAAATATAACAACAATAATAATCATTAATATAAAAAGGATTTACGTTTTGTTAAGCAAGCTAAAATCACATGTAATCCATTGTCCAATATCAACATGGTAGACTAAAAGGTTTTCCATAATAAATTGTCTTGTCTTTCAAATTTTACAGATCAATATGGCGACATTTCGTCATATGTACGTTGTTATTGTTGTTAATTTGTATAGATATGCAATAATGTACTTAATATTTAGTATATTAAATTGTTTGATTTAAAAATCTGAAATAAATAAATAAAACATCAAAAAACAAATTGGAAATAAACCTTTACTTAGCTACAAATATACAATAATTCAAATTTACTTTTAAAGGAAAATAAATAATTATGCTAATTCTTTAAGTCTTATAACAATGCTTATATATTTAAAAATGTTTAATTATAAAAATATGATTAGGTTGTTACATTAATTAAGCCTAGTTTAACCATAAAATTAAAAGATATCAATAATTGAAAACTGAAGAAATCATACTTACAGTTTTTATTAAAAGTTCATTGGAAAACAATTTGAATGGTACATTTGCATTGACAAAATCGCAATTGTTGTGGTTGCACAAATAGCTATATTTTAATCACATATGGCAATTCCGTTAAAATGAAAAATTTTACAAATTATTTAGCATTTTCATTGACGTTTGCCAGATGGCAACGCGTTAGCATGTTTAGATTCCATTGTGACGGTTTCACATGTTTAATTTTTTTTAATTACAAGAACTATATACGTGAAAAAAATTTTAATTAAAACGCACAAGATAAGAAAAAGGAAAAACGTGTATGATGACTGGTGAAAAATTAACAAATTGAACTGAGAATATTATGACGATGACCTCAGCTGTTGTTTCGATATAATTCGTTTTGTGTGTTCAGCAATAGGATGACGCAAAAAACAGCAAACTTTCCTAGCATCAAAAATTTAAAATAAGGCATTCGAAAAACAAAACAAAACGTACGAAGTCGATAATTTAACATGCACCGTTTCTTCGTACACCATTATTGTTATTGACATAACAATATTATTATGCGTACGATATTACTATAATGTGACATTATTTTATTTTATTAGTTATTACTATTTACTAAGACTTATCACTATCACAAAACAATTGAACGATCTACGATCATAATAATTCATAATAAAGGAAACATTGAGAATCAGGCTATCACTAACTTATAAGTCTGAGGGCTATCAGCTATCTGTTATCGTTTACCCCGTTACCATAACAGCTGAAGCTTAATTGTTCTTGGTCATAGGAGAGGTGATGGAGGGGGAAAATTGACAAAATAAATCTAATATAGAAATTCAGTTCTATGATTGGTCTAATAAAATAAATCTAATATAGCCACAGTTTTTTTAATTTTAAAAGTAAATATATAATTTTATCTTAAACTGTGATTATATTATGTCTTTAAACTTCTTCCTGAATTCTTGATCGAAAACTTATAATTATATTATCTAAAGAATTTTATAGCAATTTAATAGTAATAAAGTATTTTTGCAATCAAAATATATTTAAAATATTATGAAACAAACTTATCTAAATGTTTAATATAGGTGGTAATAGTACACATTTGGAAAAAAATTGTAAAGGGTGCTTGGAAATTGAATAGATGATTTTTTTGTTTTTATGAATACATATACAATGGTATATTAGATACTATTGATATCTAATACATAATATTATTACAATTACCATTACTTATACTTTCCCTAAAACTTCAATTTTATATATTTTTTACCTTACCAATAACACAAATAACAAAAAAAATCATTTGAAAACTAATAATATAAAAGTTGATATTCTTTTAAAAAGGTAAGTTTGTGAAAAACAAAAAGATTTATACTCGTGTATTATTTTTTTTAATATTCAATATATTAAATTTATTAAATTAAATAAATATTAAAATTAATTCATACTAAAAAAAAATATGTTTTGTAATTTTAAAGACTAAACGAAAGAAAACGTAACATACCTACCTATGTGAAATTATTCAGAAAAATGTATTAAACCTGCAACTTACCAACGATATAGACAATATAGGAAACCATTGGTAGATTAATCATTTGTGTACCTACCTATTTCAAATTATTTAGAAATTTTAAATATTGACAAAATAATCGAAATACGGAATGGAGTATATCATTTTCTACACTTTCTATATATTATTAGATGCGTAACTTAAGACAATTAATTAAAAACCCATTTTTATATCATAAAATAATAAACATTCAAACGAATTATAATAAAAACATTAGTCATTGACATTTATTTTAAATACTATTTTTTACGGCGCTCAAATGATATCATTCCTTCGTTACCGTGGTTAATAAAAATTGGTATAAGGTTATATCGATCTTTATCTCCCAGCAGTCATCCTAACTTATCATTGTCGTTTTGTCCGATAAATAACCTTGCTTATAAGTACTCCGTCTTTGTGTGACTTTGTGCTGTAGGTAATGCTTTATCTACTTTCTGTAAGTGTTCACAATTTCACATCTCAATCTCGCTGTTAACGATCTCGTGTTTTGTAACGCCCGATATCGCATCTTAAAATATTTTATTTCAATAGATCAATACTATTCCATCATGTTTGGTTCGAAAGCAATACAAGCGGTTAGACAGTTCTCTACAACTGCTGTCAAGCGAGGACATTCGTACGAAGGTCCTGGACATGTAAGTTGAAAATAAAATAAATGTGATTATGTTTGTTATGCTATATTTTCTAACAATTTTCGTGTAACAGTTGCCATTAATCATTATGATTACTCTGCCTTGTGAGTGGATAGTATGGCTAATGTGACAAATGTATTCCAAACACGACTTGTTATTTACATCTCACATAAATACTTGTAAAAAGAGCTCTTAAAATGTTTAGTTTTATTAACCATAATACAGCTATTATAAAAAATATTAATGCTTTGAAAATTGTATTTTTGCACTTAGATCTTACCCTGAGTTTGATCAATAGTCTGGTCACTTAGTTATATCTAATGCATTAGTTTTATTGAAAATGTAATATTTTTAAAATTATTGTGCTACAAATTACATATCGTTTATTTAAAAGAACTCATATAATACGCGAATCAGAGAGTTGCGATTTATCGTTAATATCTTTTAAGGTAAGAAGAAAGGTTGTTTATAACTTGTTAAAAGGTGACATTTTTCCCCAGAATTGATTTCTATATTAGGATTTAATACAACAAATAATTGTTTTAGGAAAGTAAACTTGTTTTATACTCCGTTTTATAAGAGTAACTATATAGTTCCATATCTTTCTTACCTAGAGTATTAATATTAGCAAATGTTTTTATTATGGATCATGTAGACATTTTCTTTGTGTCATTTGTTTTTTATGTTTCTAATCAAAATGTATATATAGCTTTAAATTACAAATTTAATTTGTTATTTTTATTATGTTTAACTTATTCATAGTTACTATCGTTATTTAAATTAGTTAATTTATTAATAATTTTATCTTATTTTCATTATTAATTATTAGTTTAATTACCGATACTATAAATTCAACATTTTAATGTTGTCATCCTCACTTACTATTTTTCACAAAATAGTTTTACCAATTTATTATGTATAAATAAATCCTCCATTCAGCTTTATACCACTATTCCATCTATCCACCTCTTCTTAGGTCTTCCTCCACTTAACTTCTTAACAACTCTCACTGCATCTGAATCATCTCTCCTCAATATGTTCAAAGTATCACAGCTTATTCTCTTTCATAATTCCCACAATTGTTGCAGCTCCTACACTTCCTCCCGTGTTCATTTCTTTTTCTTTTTATCCTCTCTAGTCACAACACACATCTATCTTAGCATTATCATTTATATTACACTCATCCTTTCTTCCATTTCTTTTTATTTCTTCCAAAACTCCGATCAATACAATATCGCTAACCACCTACTACGTTCTCCTCAGAACTACCATTCTTTTGCACTACTTAAGTACTTGAAGTATTTTTAAATTATATAATATATATTTAAATATAATTTATTATAAATAATTAGGTAATGAAAATTTAAAAAATGAAACTCTATACCTATATCTATACCATATTCAGGGTCTGGAACATTCTGGCGGGGCTGTTTTAGCATAGCTGTTTTGGTGTAAAAAAATAATTTAATTATAAAAAATATATTAAATTAACAAAAATTATATTATTATATGATTTATTATTTCAAAATCATGCAATCATACACGTTATATATATATATATCATTAAAGATTATGAACCAACTAATCTCTTAAAAATCTAAATACTTCTTTATCAATATAATGCATGCGCATGACTGTGGATGAGTGACTGGCATTCATCACTACGCTCCTCGGCGCTGTCGTTTCGCTCCACAATTCGAAAATAACCCTTGATTTGTTGTGAAAAGTTATAATTTAACTAATTAGGATTTTATATTAAAAACTAGAAAGCCTTAAAGATGTTAAAAAAATATTGTTTGAGAGCAAAATTTGAATCGAGTAATTTTTATGCCAAAATAGGCTAATCCCAAAATAACCTTAAGCCAAAACGGCCTTGCCAGCATGTCCCATTCCCTCATTTTCAATAATTGATGCTTTTATAGCTAATAGAATGTTTCATATAAATTAAATTTTTACCTATAACTTTTTAATTTTTTATTTTTAGAATATGCCATTCGACATTTATAGCAAGTATAAATTTACTTTGTACTATGCATTATTCTTCAGTTCTGGGTTTGGTCTTCCATTCTTAATGGTCAGATATGTCAGAAAGCGAAGTGGTTAATAATAAGTTCATATTTGGTAATGAATAATTTTTATGAGTATTAATGTATTATTATATACTACTACATGTTCTACTCAAAATAAAAGTGCATCCTGGTGATAAATTATTTAAATGTTTATAAATAAAAAACTATTTAAAGCTTGTAAATGCAACTACATTTATTTAAAAAATATCTACCTTAATTATACAAAAATTCTTTGTTGCCTATATGCACTTTTAGTTTAAATAATTGAACTTAGTGAAATGTTAATTTTGTTTGTTTTATTATTCTAGGTTCATTTACAAATACATTCCATGGAACATTCAAATATTAATAGTAGTTATGAAATATTTTTTATATGTAAATTAAAGTTCAATGGTGTGATATTATGTCAATTATAAAAACATATTTTTAGTGAAATGTAATTAATATACTTCTATTATATAAACTATTTGTTTTTGTTTTGATTTATAATTTGCATAAATTAATACTTCCTTTAATAGTTCTTACTTTTTTAATAAATCAAAATATCTAAATGTTAATTATTAATAAGTCATGAAAAAAATATTAAAACGTGTTTTCAAATTTAAAATTAAGGAATATAATAAACAATTTATTTATTTATATAAATAGTCTTTTAATATAATCACAATTGATACTATCAATATTTTATAAAATACATCTGGTTTATTTAAATTTATATTTGCTTTATTATGAAGTGCTAATTTATCAAACTTGCTAATATCAATACATTGTCCTCTTTTCATTTTTCTATTATTACCAAAACTATCTTTTGGTAATATGCAAAGATTTTCCTACAACAAATAAAATTATAAATTGTAACATATAAATTATTTATTACATTTGAGTTATTATTTTACTTTTATGTTTTCATTTTTAATTGTCTGAGATCGTAAGTTATATGGAATCAATTTAGAATAATTTCTGTCTTCAAATTTATTACTGTAGCTGAATATTACAAAATCAGCAATATCTTCTTTGTTTTGAATGACAATCCAATCAATTTTTATGTAATTACTTCCAGATCTGAAATAAGATATTTTTAAATAAACCTAATTAAAATATTATATAAAATCAGATATTTTAAATAATTATGTAAATAAAAAATATACTTTACAAATTTATATACATACAGATACAATGATTATGTAGTAATTATTTTTTAAAATTATTAATATTGAAATAATCTTATATTATTTTATTTATCAATTTAATTTTGTAATGTAAATATAATAATGATTTCAACTGTTTATAAGCTATAAAAATAAGTAATAATTACTTTTGTATTTGTCTAAATTTAACATCTGGTGTTACAGTAAATATATCATTTTCATTTTGTATAGGAATATCACAAATTAATTCACTTTCACTCAAGTTCGATAAGTAAGACACCTCTGATGTTAATAATTGCACACATGTTATATTAATCCATTGTAAATCAGGATTCAATTTAGCATTTAACATTCTTTTGATTGGAATCAGTGTACAATCACATTCAATAGGATTACCTAAATACATACATATCAATTTGTTACACAATTTACGACAAAATAAATATTGTTAAGTATTATACTACACTAACCTTTAAATAAAACTATAGGTCCTTTAGATATATCCTTAGCTAATGCAGCAGGAAAATTACTAAATCTATTATTCTCTAGATTTAATAACTTTAAATTGGGAACAAAATTAATGATTTCTTTTGTAAGTTGTGTTAATTTATTATTTGACATATTCAATAAAGATAAATTTTTAGGCATATTACCAACGTTTTTCATGGATTCTAAATTATTGAATGATAAATCCAATACATTTAACAATATTAAGTTTTCAAGTACACCTAAATATTTAAAAAAAAATGTACTAGTTATTACTTTATTAGTTAATTACATTATCAAAATATTGACAAAAATTTGTTATACTTTACCTGGTCTTATCTCATCAATATAATTATGACTCAAGTTTAAATACTTAACATTGCTTGTTCCAAATGTTATATCTTGTGTTATAATTGGTATTTCATTGAAACTGATATCAATAGTTTGTAAATAACTAGGTGTGTATACATGATTTGGAAAAGATTTTTTAGTAAAAAATGAAAATTGATTATGGCTCAAATTTAACTGTAAAATTAAATAAATATTATTAAACATATAAAATAAAACAATAAATATTAAACTTTAATATACCCCATTTAATATCTATACTTTTTCACTTACATGTTTAAGAGAAAGGCAATCATCCAATACACTATTTGTTTTATTATCCAAAGAACTAAGTTGATTGAAAGACACATCTAATGTTGTCAAAGACACCAAACCTACGATAATAATATATTTGTTTAGCGAAAGAATTTATTTTTATTACCAAAAAACCAATACAATCTGTATAAAATATACATTAAGTAATATAATATAAAATGAACAATAGCAGAAGTAGGTGTAAGTGGCTAGGTCTAAATAAAACAAAATTATTACTGATGTATGAAAGAGTATTGGTAATTAGACTTAAGCATAATAATTAGAAATTTGGTACTGAAAGGTAGGAAAGTTATATTTTTGCTGGATACCATAGGGCATAGGTCCAATGTAGTCCACAGGGGGAACTAGTAAGTAAAATTACTCCTGGCTTTTTTTGATCAATTACAATCATTATATTTAATGTATAAACTAAAAATTTACAAAATAAACATGTTTTTAATCATTTTTACATTAATCTATAAAAGAAAACATTTCACAAACCACAATTTAGCAATAATGATAATGAAACTAAAAAATATTTCTTTCCCATCCCTTAACCTAACCGCAGATGCTCTTGCGTTGTATGAATTTTTTTTAAAATTAAATAAAATACCTTGGTGTTTAATAGGTATTTCAATATTTCATTAAAAAATACTAATATCTAATAATATAGCCAATATTATACCTACTACTATACTAGTTATCACTTATCAGTGTAAAATATGAAAGTTTTTTAAAACTAAAAATTATTACTTTATTCTAAATATATTTTTTTACCTACCCTAACCTAACCTATTGAGAATATGTTATATTTTTAATCAGTTTATTAAATGTAATTTTTTGTTCATTCTATTTAAATTTTTTCTCTTTACTACATAGTTATAATAATAATAATAATATGTTTGTTTAGTTTATAATTTATTGTCCAGTTATCACTTATTAATCACTTAATATTAATTAACTATCTAATAAACTTGCCTTTAAACACTCCATTTGGTAATTGGCTTAAACCGTTTTCTGTCAAATTTAATAATTGCAGTTGTAATAATCCGTCAAATGTTTGAGGTTCGACTTGGGTGATATTGTTTAGTGATAAATCCAAATAAAAAACTACAGGCAACACGCCAAAAGCCTTGGGACCGAGACCAGTAATTTTGTTGCCCTATGGACAAATAAAAAATATAGGGTACCTACCTAAATAAGGAAGGATTATATTGTTATTTCTTAACATCCTATGACTTATACAGTTTTGCCATTTGTCATTTATACCTATAATAATAAAACTAAATGAAAATTATTAAAATATTGTGTTACTCTTAACGACAGATGTCTTGTCGACACGAGACTACTCAGCGCTTCGGCAGGTGGTTTTGTGATGGAGTTGTAATCCAGAATTAAACTCTGCAATGACAACAGTTTCGAAAACGACGATCCGTCCATATTATCGCCCAATTCGTTATTACTCAAGTCCAACTGGAGCAGCGCGTTCATCGATGGCCAAGCTCGTTCGGGTCCAATATTTTTTATCCGATTGTTGCTTACAATTAAAGACGACAGCGATATAGGTATGGTCGGCAAGTGTTCAATATTGTTGTACCGAATGTCTAATTGGCTCAACGACGACATTTGTATAAAAGTAGCGGCGTTAATTTTTTTTATGGAATTGTGATGCAAAAGCAATTCCAATACGGTCGGCAGCGTGCCGAACGTCGCGGATTTCAAGTCTTCCAACGCGTTGTGACTGAGATTGACGTATCGCAAGCTAAGGAGCGGCTGCAAAACACCGGCGCTTATGGTTTTTATACGGTTGTGGCTGAAGTCAATCGTATGGAGCTCGTAGAGTTTCGGAAACGTACCTTTGGGTATTGTTCGGATACTGTTGTGCGTCACGTTTAAGATTTTTATGCCAGCCATATTGCCAACTGGTACCTATACACAGTATGTAGTTACATTAAATTTCCTATATGATAATATTGTATGATTCATTGCGATTTGTGACTACTATTTGTCTATATGATATTTTAATTAAAATTACAACATACCTGAGACATATCTGTTAAGTTGTTGTAAGACAATTGCCATAACGTAGCATATGTATTATTGTCAAACGCCGTAATCGGTATGTTAGAAATTAAATTATACGACATGTCCAAAATTGTAATATTGGCACAATTTTCGAACGCTCCTGAATCGATTTCTGATATATTGTTTTTCGACAAATTTATATGAACCAAATACAGATTTTTAAACGACAATTTTTCAATTTTGGTTATTTGATTTTCAGATACGTCAATAATCTATCATAATATTATAACTACATTGGTATAGATTATCAAATTAGTAATATTTATAGACTATTGGTATAGAGGGTATATCTTAAACACATAAAAATAATGAAGTATTATGTATATTCGTACTCAGAGAGACGAAAACATGAGCACATTATTTTCCGTTTTTATTAGCTTTGAAATGTCATAGCATATTACTATAATTAAATAATAATAATTTAAAATGGTCCATTCCATGTGATATGTTTTAAAATTCTACCTTAATAATACGATGGGTCACATTATTTTACACCAGAATGGTGTCAGGTGATGCTCCAAATCGTATTTATGGTGTGACACATCTTTTTGAGTAAGCATTTTACTGGAAACTTGGTAATATATATTTTTTAATTACTAGTTATGCCCCTTAATTAATTTAAAATAAAAAATAAACACGACAAATTATTATACTTAAAAATAAAAGTGTGTAATGTATTAAAATGCTCTTGATGGTATTCACGCAATGTGGATACCATCAACATGGTGTAAATTAGTCAGAAAATTAACTAATCGTTTCCAAATTTTTTCTTTTAATGTAGAACACCTATGTAAATACTTAAAAAAATGTTTAAGTCCCTATGATCAAAACCTAATTAGTATTATCATGAAATAAAAAAAATTTAATAACGAAACCGTTATTTTGCCGATTTTCGGGAAATTTAACTTTAAAAGCTTATAAAAAAATTGTCAGTTACGATTTTTATAATATTGCGTAAAAAGATTAAGTAGTATATTATTAGACTTCGATACAATTTTCAAACCGATAAACCGAAAATTGCAGGAAATATTAAATATTTATGGAAAAAAGTTTAAAGCTTTTCACTTCGCTGAAAAATATAACCTAACCTAACCAATCCGTTCCAAAATTTTACCACACTTGTATATTGCCTATATGAATACTCAACAAAATTTTAGGCCATTAGGTATATTAGGGTAGAATTTTGCAACAAACTTCATGAAATTTATTATTTTAAATTTGTATTAGTATTTATTGAGTAATTCTGCTGAGACCGGAATTTCAAAGCTAATAAAAACGGAAAACGATTTTCTCATTTTTATCGTCCCACTGAGTAGGAGTATATGATGATTACTTGTATTCACTAAAGATACATTCTATATATAGTTATATTTGAATTATTTAAATAATAGATACCTCGACGTAATTTTGACCGGAAAACATTTGATAGTCGATAACCTTCATACGATTTCTAGCTAAATCTATCGTTCCTATTCTCGTCATCGATGAGAACGTCCCTCGATCAACTTGTGAAATTTCATTGTCATTGAGATATAATCGTCGAAGAAATCTCATACCACGAAATAGCTCTGAATCTAACCTTGTTAATTTGTTGTAACTCAAATTTAAAATACGTAGTAATGTATTTCTTGCAAAAGTCCCTCTACAAATAAGAAGTAAATAATATAAAATATTTATATTTACAATATACTTATGTCTTATTTATAAAAACAGTTACTATTTTGATAAATGTTAAAATAAAATATATAAATAGGAATATGTAAATATAGTAAGAAATAAAACCTTGTTACTGTAGGTAATGAATTATTAGCCAAATTAATCGACACGAGCTTCGTTAAGTCGCTAAAATGCGAAGAATCTATTTTCGTTATATTGTTATTAGATATATCCAATGTTTCTAAATCTCTTAGGCCTTTGAACTGATTTTTTTGTAACGTTCCTAATGCATTGCCTTGAAGATCTAGATATTTTAATTTTTTAAAAGGACCTAATGAATCCGGAGACAGAGAAGTTAATTTCCCATTTGTTATGTATAATTTTTCCAAACGAGTCGGCAATTGACTAGTTGTGAATGCGTTGGTTGGTATATTATATATATAATGTTTGTTAAGGTTGAGTACTTTTAAATTACCCAATATCTGTAATTTTAATTATATAATAACTTTATACTTTTTTTATTTTATTTTTATGTATAAATTATGAAATATTAAACAAAGTAAATTACTCACTTTCAATGCACTCGAAGGGAATTCAACTAATTTGGAATTTACAATGTGTAACTCGAAAAGCGTGTGATTAATTCCTAAAAAGAGATCATCGTCCAATGATCTAATTGGCGTATCTTGTATGAACAGTCTATTCACAGGAATTGAATAAAATATGTCACCAAATAAATGACCTTAAAAAAAAAACATTTAAAAACTTATGATACATTAATGTTATTCGTAAACCATAAATAACTAGGTAGGTCTCACATAATATATTATAATACATTGTAGATACAATATAAATTGCATAAACTATGCTTCGGATAACAAAATTACAACAACGTAGAAAAACTATTTTTAGGCAATTATACCTATACCTAATACTTAATAGGTTAAATAAATGCTAAAATAATAAATAATTGTAAAATAGGTAGTTATTGTAATTTTGATAAAGGTAAAAGGTGTTAACCTTATTAATTTAACCTAAATCAAATTTGTCTTTTTAATTGAATTTTTGTTTATATTTCTTTAACTGTGTTAAAATATATATTTTATCTTAATTTTCAAAATATTTCTTTTTAAAAAGGTTGTGAGGCTGTCTTAAATAAATGCTACCTATTATAAGTTATTAGCGTTGTGACAATTTTGAAGAGGAGGAGTGATATTAAAATACCTACCTAATTATTATTATTTTTTACACTACTACATAGATACATACAACATACACATAGGTATAACAGCACCTATATATGCCGTATTATAATTTTTAAATTTTATATAATTAAGTACAATTTAACTAACATTATTGTTAACGTACTATTCTCTCACAAATATTCACATCGCATTTATTGTTATTTGTTACAGATTACAGTTTATACTTTTACAAATACACGTTTGAAATTAAAATATATACCTATACCATGTTATTATTTAGATATTATAATTAATGTTGATGTCATATTAACTATTTGTGTTATTAAAATAATTTGGTGGTGACTACTGACTAGTGGTTACATTTACATCATACATGAATACCTACCTAGAACAGTAGGACCAGTGGCATATTTAATATTTTAGGAGTCGGGGGAATATTGTTATTCTGTAATTTATAGGTATATAAAATAAATTATTTTACATCAGTTTTCGAAAAATATCACTAGAAAAAAGGTCAAGGGAGGGGATTTATCTACCATATCATCCCCGTAAATACGTCACTGTCTAGGATCTATAAATACCTACCTAATACATTTTTATCAAATTACTATGGGCTACTTCAGTACCTACTGTGTGTCTGTGTGTCTATAACTATGAGTACTGAGTAGGTTGTAGATATAAATGTTTTAACTTTTAACTGTATAGGTAACGAGTATTACAATGCTCGAAGTGGCAAAAAAAATAGGGGAAATTTTTTTATATTTGAAGAACGAACGTCTCCAGCTGTATATAAATATATTATAATGATATTGTGAATTTGTGCTTTAATTTTTATATAAATTTTTCGAAGACATCGTGTATATATTGTTTTTATTTTATTACCTATATTACACGACGATATAGTCAAATTGTCCACGACCATGTTGTCGCCGAGTGATACGCTGTTCGAAAGTCCGACAGATAATGTGGCCAAGTTGCTATTTTCACAGTGTAACGCCAACCCATAGTCGGATTCTGCTGTACAACGACACGGGTACAATAAAAGTTCGAATGAACTACCTGCTTTCGGACATCTATACTTGGGCCCCGGCTCCAGGTATTCACTATGAATGCAATGCGCGTAGATAATCAAAATGATACATAGGTACTCGAACAGCCATGCCTTCAATGTGACACCTATAAATAATCATATTAGAAAAAAAGTGTTTAATCTTTATTTTATAAGTAATTATAACAGGTAGATCGGTTTATCCCATTAGGATCAGACGCGGAATCCCTGTAATTATATAACACTATAATACTATTTGATATTATTAATATATATTTAGTACTATACATAAAGTGCAAAAGTATGGTAGTTTTGAGGAGAACATGAAAAATAGGATATAGTGTGGATGGATGAAGTGGAAAGAAGTGTCAGATGTTTTATGTGACAAGAGGATGCCCATAGGATTATAAGGTACTTACTGATATAATAAGGTAATAATTATTGTATGGATTGCAATAAGTTGGGTAGTGAGTGTCGAGTAAAAAAAATGGAACAGAAGATGAATGTGGCGGAGATGAGAATGTTAAGATGGATGTGAGGAATGGCTATAGAGAGGATAGGTAGAATAAGAAATTAATACATAAGGATCGTGCAGAAGTTGCATCAATGTAAAAAAGAGAGAGAATAGGCTGAGATGGTATCGTCATATTATGAGAAGAGATTATTTAAAGACAGTGATAGTGACTTTGGAAATTCACGTAAATGGTTAGAGGTGGGAAGTAAACTGAAGAAGAAATAGGTAGATCGTAGATGGAATAGAGAGTGATATGAAAATAGCTGGTATGAATGGACAAAAGATAGAAGATCTATGGATGTGTCTAATTAGGGTGGCCGATCCCATATAGGTAATTGTGACTGGGAGATAGCCAGAAACGTATTTAGAAATGTTTAAAGGGGGGTTCAAATTTTTTTTAGAACCTTTTATGATGCCGAACCCCACCCCCACTCACCGTTTGATAAAATAAAAAAATTAATTACAAAAAGATGAAAATAAACATGTTCTGTATCATGTATGCTAAATCTAAAACAGGTGGCAGTGATTTTGTTTTGTTTTGTTTTTTTTTTTGGTCATGGGGGGTTTAAACCCGTTCAACCCCCCCCCCCCACCGTAAATATTACAGAAATACTAAGTATAACAACCAGTTATAACATATTAGTTATTTGTTATTACTTATTACATATTTTGGATTCATTAACGTTGAATATAGATAATGTGAAAAAACTCGCGAATTATCTTATTCTGTATGCTAACATGCTAGTAGTGTTAATACTGTTGCGTTTCAAAATTACATTTTGCATAATATTATTTTTTCAATTACTTTTTAAAGATCTTAAAATTTGAACTATTGACTTATCTGGGGGAGGGGGCAAAATGATACTTTTGCCCTTTCCCGATAAAATTAAGGGGGGCAAGTGTCCCCGCTTGCTCCACAATTACGACACTGTGTACTATCATATTAATATAGAATAATATGATGTACAATATTATTAAATTACAAATTTAATACCTACCTAGTATTTAAATAGGCTACCTATACTGATTTATTTACTGATTTATTTAATTTTATATTAGGCGAAAATTTATAACTTATAAGTAATAATATTATAATAGGACCATTATAAAAAAAATATAAATATTTTCTGCGCTAAATCAAACACTGCAATGCCGTTTTTTAGACGAAATTATTTTATATTACTTCGCGTTATTTTATGACCACCCTGAAGCAATGAATTACATACTTATATGGGCAACCGAGCCCCATTAGGCCTTGTCTGTTTTAAAATTTCAAATTTGTATGACATTAAAATTGTATACTTTCATAAATTGTATTTAATTAATAACATAAATAGTCTTAACTCCTATAAATGATTTAATTCTATTAAAAATGTTGTTATTTTCAATATAACTTTGTAATATATACTTATTTTCATTTTAAATTAAAATTATTTATATATTTGAATATTTGATATGTCTAGTAATAATTATATCTAACAATTATAACCAATTGAAATTTGTGTCATAGATATAAAAATATTCAATTCGCTCCCCTCTTGGCAAGCGATAAAACTCGCCACTGTAATGATTATACCCTAATGATGGGCTAAATGATAGAGGACTAAAATTTTACCACTATTTTTTTACACAATAAAGCAATTAAAATTATAGTGAATGTAATGATAGTAACAGCAATAATTGTTAAAAATACATAGGTATCTAACAACAATTTTCTAATAACATTTTCAAACTATTTTAAAATTAAAAAAAAAAATAAGAAGAAAATGATGAAATTAAAATTATTTCTGAATACATGATGGTATCCTACTTTCAATGAACTATAATGTATTTTGATAAATTTTGTGAACTTTGTTAACATTTGTATGTGCAATGCTTATTATTATATGAAATTACAAAATGTATTATACTATTATGCCTATATTTGGGACGGTTTATGATTAGCATACCTATCATAATATTATCTGTATTATAGTATTATCTACCTATAATACCAATTATAATACACAAAATTACAAACCTGTATTTTCACTGAATGAACTATGTGCCATTTCTCAAGATACCTAATGAAAAAACATTTTTTGCGTTGTTGATCGATTGATTTATAATTCTTCTGTCATCCAGAAGATGAATGTACCTAAATACGTATAATAATGATTCAATGCACAAATATGTAATTACAAAATAAGTAGGTACCTACTATATAAATTTTATATTGAACGTTCGATTTATAAACATAGCGTACGCTAATGTTGTCCACATCGATACCAGAAGAACACTATAGGTACAGCAGTTGTAAAGTAGTGTGGGGAATTTAACTTCAACTAAATGTACGTGGAAAGGGTAAACATCCTCGAAAGAAGGAGAAAACTATGAGAATTAATTTCCTTTCACTTTATAGCGTTATAACCCACGTTAATAACTAGGTATGATTCTATTTAATATTTTAGATTTTAAATATAGAAAGGAATTGAGTAATAAGGTAAGTAGTTTTATAATGATCTGTGTTATTTTGTTTCTTTTGTATTATGTATATCATATACGATACCTATAATATATATATATTGTATAGAGACGCTTAATTTGGTAAAAATACCTAATGATTTAATTTATTTAAGCGATAGGTACAGTATTTTATCTAGTTGTTGATACTTTGTTTAACTCAATTTTTTTAATTTTCCAACAATTTTAGAAGAAAAAACTACCAATAAATTATACAAAATAATGGGACAAAACACGGAAACTGATTTTGAACGATAACTTAAAAGTTAAAAAAGATAAGAGATACGAAATTGTTTAGTATTGACAAATATTTTACATACCCACGTCGATAAATTTTGGAATGATAATTGTTTTTAATGTTCATATTTCAGAAAATTTGTATTTTATTAAGTTTAATGAAATACCTAATTTTAGGTTTTAGATATGTAAACATTAAATTCAACCATATATTAAATACAATCGAAGAAAAAATATTTTGAAAATCTTCAGCTACAATTATTTTTAATAAGCACTTAAAATTTGAGTAAAATTGACGAAATGAATAGATAACTAACCTATGAGTCCTATTTACGTACATACTATATGTTTTTTTTTTTAATTTAAATTTTAAATAAACTTAAACTCTTTATTATTTTAAAATCTGGTAATCTATTTTTTCAAATGTAAAATATAAAATCAGCTGAATTATTTCATACATTTCCTGAAAAGTTATAGCTTATATATACAAAGTTTAAACTTAAAAAAAAAATTGTCAGTCACGATTTTGAAAATATTTTGTAAAAATATTAAGTTGTATATGATTAGACTCTGATAAAATGTTCAAATCGAAAAACCAAAAATTACAGGAAATATTAAACATTTTTAGAAAAAAGTAAGAAGCTTAATACTTAGTCAGAAAATCAACCAATCGTTTCAAAAGTTTTTCTATAATGTAGAACACTTGTGTTGATACTCAAGTCCCTACGATCAAAACTTAATTAGTTATCACAAAATTAAAAAATTTAAAATAACAGAAACCGTAATCGATTTTTCGACTTTTTTGGTAGTTTTTCTCCTCCCAAGAAACAATTTTTGAGAAATTCGAAAAATGAGCTAAATAAAATACCAACTAGACTCAATTTGCTACCGAAAGCATATCCGATTTGTGGTAATCAGAGCATTACTTCTATTCGAAAAAATGTTTTCATTCATAAAAAAAAAAAAAAAAAAAAAAAAAATATATATAATATTTAAATTTTAGAAGCTTATAAAAAAATTGTGAATTACAATTTTTAAAATATTTGGTAAAAAGGTTGAGTTGTATATGATTGGCGTACAATACAATTTTCAAACTTATAAATTAAAAATTGCAGGAATTATTAAATATTTTTGGAAAAAATTTAAAACTGTATACCTAGTCAGAAAATCAACCAATCGAAAATCAAAACAAATTTTTTCTCTAATGTAGAACACCTATTTTGATACTCTAAAAAAGTTTCAAGTCCCTATGATCAAAACCTAATTAGTCATCATAAAATAAAACAATTTAATATAACGAAACCGTTATTTTGTCGATTTTCGGGAATGTCAACTTTAAAAGCTTATAAAAAAAAATTGTCAGTCACCATTTTCAAAATATTTGGTAAAAAGGTTAAGTTGTATATGATTAGGCTTTGATAAAATTTTCAAACCGATAAACCCAAAATTGTAGGAAATATTTAAAATTGTTGAAAACAATTTAAAATCTCTATACTTAGTCAGAAAAACAATCAATCCGTTTCAAAATTTTCAAGTTCCTACGATCAAAACTCAATTAGTTATGAGAAAATAAAAAAATTTAAATAACAGAAACGGTAATTTCGCCGATTTTCCGACATTTTTTGGTAGTTTTTCTTCTCCTAAGAAAAAACTTTTGGGAAATTCAAAAAATGAGCTAAATAAAGTACCAACTAGATGCCATTTGCTACCGAAAACATACCTTATTCGTGGTAGTCAGACCATTATTTCTACCTGAAAAAATGTTTTCATAAATAAAAAAAAAACATCTTTGTAAAAACAATACATTTCTCGCTCCGCTCAGAATCTAAAAATATTACATATTTATATTACACTTAAATCACCACGTCTACTATTAAAACAACATTATACTTTCTCCAAGAACTTAATGGAAGAAAGAGGGACTGCCATTTACTTTTAGTCTGTTGACTTTTAGATTCTGAGCGAAGCGAGGAATGTATTGGTTTTACAAAAATATTTTTTTTTTTTTTATGTCAAAAAACATATTTTATCTTATTTTGAGTATTTTTATATGGAGTTTACATATGTGGTACTCTTTTGGAACTGATTGGTTCAGTGGCACAACCAGGAAGTAAGCTAAGGGGGCTGTAGCCCTCTAAAATTTTAAGAAAATGTATAAATTATTTTTATAGTTTATGAAAGTCGCTACAAAAGTCTTCAATTGTATTTTACTGATTTATTTATGAATTTATTTTATAAATATTAAATAATGTAAATTTTATTTTTATTCGTAGTGTATTCATATTTATTAAATAGGGTTTTGTTTAATTGTATAAAATGTTAGTATATTTATTTAGCATTATTATATATATATATATAAAGCGTTATTTATATTTCATAAAAAAGAAAATATTTTACTTTTTCATTATCTTAATAAAATAATTGATTTTATAGTACTATTAATACAATATTCACACAACTATTTAAAGTATACAAAAGTACTATTAAATCCATGGTAAGACTCATATGATGTAGTATCTTTTAATAACAAATTTGTATAGCTGTATGGGAAACCCAAAAAAAACCACGGCATCAGCATGTTAAACTTATGGATGGCCCTTAAAGACCCTTGTTAAACCATATATATTTAACCATAATTAGTTTTACAGGGACAAGTTATATACATATATTTATATAGTTAATATTATAAATTATAAATATAATATTAATTTCATGTATTTACATTGTTGATTGAAAACACATTGTAAACAATGTGAATAGGCTAAACATTTTCTAAAAATAAAGTTATTCATATCCACATGAAAATTATAATGAACATTGAGTAGATAACAACATATAATTGCATTGATGTATAATTTATGTAGTTTTTATTTTTAAATTTTGTTTGTTTGTATCCTTCTATTAACTTTATACAATTAATCAAAGAAAATTATATAAGTATGCAAATTCTATAAGTCTGAATCCTGCTAACAACTAAAATATTTCTTATATACATCAGCTATTAGTTTACTGATTAAATATAAATTATAATAACTGATAAATGATGTCCAATAAATATCTTTAAATATTTGTGTTATTTTATATTTATACCATTTAAAATATAATATAAAAAGCATAATTCATTATTACTTATGACAATATATACATAAATTAAATATATGTTTGACAATTTTAAATTATTTTAAAGTATAAAAAATTTAATTTAAAATTATCACAATACAATATAATATTACAAGTAGGTTTTAAAGATTATTTTCTTCTTTAAAATTGATTAGGATTAATTTATCAACTAATGCTTGATATGATGTTTTATTTTTACATAGAGCAGTTAGTGTGGGATTATATCCTAAATCCTTTAACTCAGTGAATCGTTCCTGTAATTAAAATATTTATTTAGTGTTAAATTAATGTATATTTAATATTTTATTTTTCAACTGAGACATTGAAATTTAATTACATATAATAGTAAGGGAATAATTCACACAATATAAATTAGTAATAAATCCAAAATAATTATTTTTTGATTATCCTTCTAAAATAATTATTTTAACTATATTCTAATTCCACAAGAGACTATGCGAATTGATTGCTAAATGATTATAGCTTTGAATCAAGATTAGATAGGTGTGACTGGGGTTTTGATAGTGAAAATAACACGGTATTTTATAACGTGGTGTGATAAGTTGTCTTGTAGAACAGATTATATACATTTGTGATGTGAAATATATAAATAATGCATTGTTAAAATATAACTTAATATATATTTAATAAATTACTTGTAAAGTAGATATACTATGTGTCAAAACACGGGGTATGCTCAAAATATGAGAAGGTCTGAAACCTTCTTTAAGCAAAAAATCCAATATTTCTTTCAATTTTATAGGATTAATTCTTAACATTGTAGGATATTTTGAACTAACAGAACAAATAGTTTTCTCTGATACATTTAATCTTTTTGCTAAATATTGGGCTGTTGAATCTGTATTTAATATGACCCTGTTTTCTTGTTTAATTTCTATCGTTCTATACAAATATAAATTAAATTACATACAAACAATATAATTTAATATTTATTAAAAATGAAATTGAGTAGATACCTTTCAAAAACATTTGGTTTACAACGTAACATCCATGGTTTAGTTAATAAATTTGCTGATTTAGTCTTCATAATTCTTTGACTTATTTTATCAATACTATATGTGAATACCCATACGTCATTCCAAAGATCGTTTACATCAACACCATTTTCTTAAAAAATATTCAATATTTTATAATTTATTAAATTTATTAAATATACCTACTAAATAATTTAATAAACTATTTAAATAAAATTACCTATTAAAATTTCATATATTTGATTAAGCTTTTGGAAATTACGTGTAAATAAAAATTTGTATTGTATCATATGGGAACATACTTCTTGAGGATTTTTCTGTATGCAGAAAAAAATATAATAATGATTTATAATTAATAATATATCTTTTTTTTCTTAGTTGAATGTGTAAATTTCAATCATAAATAATAAAAATACTGTCAAAGTTTTACTATAGAAATTCAGTTTGAACTTTAATAATAAATACAATTTATTATATCAAGTTTTTGCATTATTTTAATATGTTAAAAATATACCAAATTATAATATAAAATACCTACTACATATTTATGACGAACAATTTAAATCTAAAAATAATTTAAATATAATAAATACATGTATCAAAACCTCAAACTTTGTAGCTAAATAATAGACTCTATTTCCATGTGGTACAAATTTTGATTCAAATACTGTTTTTTTAGTAAAATATAAAAGTTTTGGCATTGGTAACTGAAGAAGCAAAAATAAATCTTCCATTTTTTGGGGATTCCATTTTTCAAGTAATGCTAATCCACTTTTTATATTATCTAAAATTTAAAAAAAAAATAATGTATTATAGATTTAAAAATGTAGTTTAGTCAAAATTGGAATGCCTCATTTGTATATTGTATATGAACACTAGTTTTTAAGACACGAATAAACTTTTAAGTTAAGCAAATATTTATTAATTTAAAGACAATTCTAGTCATGAATAATATTTCTGATATTTAACTTACTTAAGTTCATACTGAAAATCCAGTTATTCAATAAAATTGAATCTGAAGATATTCCATTTTTAATACATTCATTATATTTCGCTCGGTGATTTGAATTATATTTTATATCTAATTTAACTTCATCTCGTAGAAAATAATTTTGTTTTTTACTAATTTTAGTACACATATTTTTTCTCAGTCCAATACAAAATTTTGTTACTTTCAACATTTCAAAAAAATTTAAGACAATCATAGTAAAGTGTTATACAGCCTTTAATAAAATAAATCTTGCTTTAA
Organism: Eriosoma lanigerum; assembly: GCA_013282895.1. NCBI lineage: Eukaryota > Metazoa > Arthropoda > Insecta > Hemiptera > Aphididae > Eriosoma > Eriosoma lanigerum. The sequence goes on from CM023361.1 coordinate 12,969,075, forward strand.
CGCTCAGATAGACTTATATCATAATATATAATAATTATTATGCTTTGTGAAATAGGAACAATGTTAAAGTTAAGCCAATGCCAAATATCAAATACCAGTTAATATTTATTATTATTTATGAAATGTGATAATACATTTTGTTTTTTGATAACGTATTGATATTACATTTTACGGTAGATAATAATTACTCAGGTGGATTAATTCACCTTTTTAACCACGGTTACCCAACAGGTAGGAAATAAGGTCTAGGTTAGTAATCCATGATATTATAATTTATTAGTTATCACCTTAAAAATGTTTTGTCATTTATTCCACCATGAAATAGTATTTTGTTCGGTGCAAGAGACGTTCGTTTATAGTCGGTCTCTCTCAAGTCTCAATAGTTGTTCACACTTGGTGTTGTTTTTCTCTCTCTAGTTCAGTTCAATAATTATGTACTACGTTCTGTAAGAACTAAGAGTGAAAATCATTAATCGCATATAGTTGTCGTATACAAAATATTTACAATGAACATTATTATTTAATAGTTTAATACATAATACAGTACTACAGTAGTATTTTACATTTGATTTAAAACTTCAGGTTTTCTCAATTATAATAATTAAAGTAGTTATAACAATACAACTGCCGTTGTGTTTAAATTTTGGTATAACTAATTACTATTCTTTTTTTCTTCCGTGTATATAATTTGTGATCTGGATCTCATTTAATTTTTTTTCTTACATCTTAAATACCAATCTATATGTAATTTTTTTCGTTATTTTCAATAATAACGTAAACATATTTTATTATTTTGATCATTCTTCAAAAAAGCCGTTCCAATGTATAAAATGGATTCAATTCAAATGCCACAACAAATTACTCAAGTCATGTATGAACGTGAGAAAATTTTCCAATGGATTATTGAGCTGTGTAATGTTGAAACACGAGAAAACGCACTTTCTGAACTGAGGTAAACTAATAATGTTCTTATGCATTCAGAAAACAATTATAATAATGTTTTACCTAATTGACTTGCTGAAAATTATTTCAATTTATAATACAAAATATAATTTGTTTTTTGATATATTCATGATAATATTTAAATTTTTTTTATCTAAAGATTTTTACTTATGCTATCATTATTTCAATAACAACTAAAGGTTTATTAAATTACTATAGTGTTTTCAATTAACCTACTTGCTACCATCATCTATTAAATAAATTTTTATAATGTAGGTATACCCTTATATTCTGTTATATTAGAGATGGGAAGTGATTGAGTTACTTGATTGTTTTAATTAATTAAGTATTTTAATTAATGTGGAAGTAATCAAGTGATTTTTTTTTTTCAATCTCTGAATTGACTGAATCAGTCTATTGATAATTTACTCGGTATCTATGTTTATACTTTATTTTTGCTCTTACATATTTTCTAGAAATTTTGTAATTGAATAATAATGAACATGTCAAGTTTAGTATTAATACCTACCTATATATTATATTGTATTATTTTAGTCTTCAATTTTTTCTTTTGGGTAGGTACTTGTTTCCTTACGATAGTCTATATGTATATGGCTTTAAACAAATTTAAAGAGTACCAAAGAACAAAAATTTATATTTAATATAATGTTTTATATCCAAACATGTAGTTAGGCCAAATAAGAATTCGAAAATTGATTAAAATAAAATTATAAACCGAATAACATTGTATTGCAGGTACTTTCGTTAATTTTAAGTTTAAAATAGGTAGGATAATATTATATATAACAAATTAAACGGATAACAAAATTACACAATCTCAAATCATATTTCGTTATATAAATAGATAGGTAATTAATTATTATTTTATTCCAATGATTAATATTGAATATTTAGTATTTTACTAATAAAGTAATATATAATTATTAGGTAGTAGGTATTGAACTACTAATTAGTAAACTAAACTACCTACTTAACTATTAAATGAGAGATTTTTTTGAAAGAATCTTGATTATCAAAATCACTCAATTGATCCTATCATGAAATAAACTATTAGATTTAAAATGTTTATTTTTCAGCTCAAGGCGTGATGTTATCCATGATCTGGGTCCAATACTATGGCATACCACTGGCACGATTGCAGCTTTATTGTATGAAATTGTGTCTACTTATCAGTATATTAACCCTCCAACTATGTCACTTCAACAAGTCACTCGAGTGTGCAACGCATTGGCTCTCCTACAGTGTATAGGAGCACATCCTAGTACACGTTCTCAATTTCTCAAGGCTCAAATTCCACTTTATATGTATCCGTTTTTACATAATGCCAACAAATGTCGTAATTTTGAACATCTTAGACTTACAAGCCTTGGTGTTATTGGTGCTCTTGTTAAGGTAAATTATTATACAACAATGTTAATACAAAAAGAAAAACATTTGTATTTTATATTTTGAGCAAAACTTTATTTTGCAATTATGTATTCTTTTTTTTTTAGTTATATTATTGATTATAAATACTATAGGGTTGTACATTCTACACTGGAAGGTTTTTTTTTTATGGTGCGCTATTCCAGTTCTGGACAGCATCATTGCAATTGCGTTAGTAATTACGGTCACCGAAAACAACGCAATGTGAGAGTATTTATACTTTATTTGAATAATAATAATAACTTGTTGAACAATTTTTAAAGAGTACTCGTACTTATTATTGCCACAGGCAACCGCCTGGACTATAATGTTCAGAACTAAAATAACGAACTGTCAAAAAACCTGGTTAGTGAGTAATCTATAATATTTATAGTCAATGGTTATATGAATACTTTTTTGGGTAGTGATGTAAAATTGTTAAATAGTATCTTTACGGATAATTAATAAAGGTACTATTATTTTAAAAAAGTAATTTTTTTTTTCAATTTTAATCATTTTTTAATAATAATAAGAAATTTTAAAAGTTTAAGCCTTTTCTTGTAACAATTACTATATTTAAAATAAATCTGCATTATTAATTAGTTAATTATATGTATTATATTATTTATATATTTATATTTAGTGCCGCATTTAGCTATTGCAGCTCTAATCATCATTAGATTATTAAAAGGTTCTATATGATTGCTATATATATTTCCAGATTTCTAGTAGTAAAATGTTTAGCGATTTTTTATTTGATGTTGGTTTATAAAAATTAACCTCATAAAATTTTTTGCTTTCCCCCTCTATTAAACATAGTTCTGATCATATTTTTATAAGGCAATTTTCAATTTTAGTTTTACCAAACATAATCAATTTTTCCTCATATAATTAATTTTTTATTTTACAGACAGAAGAACAAGAAGTTATTACTTTTTTACTTACAACAGAAATTATTCCATTGTGTTTACGTATTATGGAAACTGGTTTTGAATTAACTAAAACACTATCGACATTTATATTGCAGAAAATATTAATGGATGACAATGGTCTGAGTTATATTTGTCAAACATATGATCGATTTTCTCATGTTGCTCTTATACTTGTAAGTAAGTTTGCTTCAAAATCAACAAAACGTTTATTAATTATTCTTATAGGGAAAAATGGTTTTGGCTTTGGAAAGAGAATCGTCTACTAGATTGTTAAGACATGTTGTTGGATGTTATGTCCGATTATCAGAAAATTCAAGGTAGAATATGAATGTTTATTAGAATCAATTATATAAAAACTTGATATTATGGTCTTAAAACTAAATAAAATGTTGTATTTTACAGAGCTCGGGAAGCTCTTAAACAGTGTTTACCAGAACAGTTGAAAGACATGTCTACATTTGCTGACTGTCTTTCCAGAGATCAAACAATTGGGGCTTGGTTAATGTTATTAAAAAATAATTTAGAATCTTCTATTCCCATTGACCTTTCTCCTGGCGTACCTTCACTTATTAAACCATAATATCAAATATATTATTCGAATAAAAATCAAGTATTTATTTACCTTTTTTATATTAATTATTAACAAATATCAATGTACTTACTATTTCGACCTTTTATGTGTTTTGGTGATTGTAGTAAAATTCTAAATTATAATAAATAAAACTATTCTAACAAGTTTGCCTTGTTATTATCATAACATTATAATAATACATTTTTATATTTATTATTTAATTCATTTTACCTCAAAATTATCACAGAATCCTAGATTTAAACTCTGGGATATACAACCCATAATAGTTCTATTAGTTCTGGGAGCTCTTAACACGTCGTTGGTAAACCTATATTATCGTCGCGCACACATGTTTACCAACGATTAAATATATTCGAAAGTTTCTAAATTACATGGTAGGACGTCTTCTACAAAATACAATTGTGAGTAGAGATTGCACCCCGACATAGTAGATTTACTGTGGCACTTACTCAAAAAGAGTATTTTTCTATATTATATCCTAGAATATTGTTGTAACCTTTTCATTGGATAACTTTAAGTTAAGTTGTACTAAAGCTATTTCAGTAATTTGCTTAAGTATGATAAATAGTGAATTATAGTAGAAAATGGTATTAGGTACTAATACTAAAAATAATATTATGCTGTTTTCTGCCATTATAAAAAAAATATCATTCTTACAATAAAAATATGTAATATATCTCTAGTATACTGGTATACTGAAATGTTATTTTTGAATATTTGAATTACAAAACAATGGTATAAATACAAATTTTATACGTGGTTTATTGTATCAAAGATTTCTTAATTTCAACATTTTTGTTTTGTTTTGCCATTGGTTTATGTTTCGGATTAAGTGTATAATGAATAAATAACATTGCTGCTGACAGTCTGATAACGGAATCATTATCAATGAATTCTTTAGTCCAATCAACACGACCCCATTTTGTGCACTACAAATAAATATAGATTTATTGGTAAATTACCTGAGCCATAGTACGGAGATTTGAGAAAATATTATGAAGAAGAGAATAAGGAGTATGGAGAAATTAGTTTGGATTTAGGTCAGAAAAATCAACAATGAAATCAATATTTTGTATGAAACAGATGGTGGAAAAAATTAGAGAATAAAGAAAACTGTGTATGGTATTTATTATATCTTTAGAAAAAGCATATACCATAGAATTCTCTAAGAGAGATTTTTTAGTAGAGTATAAGGAAAAAAGGTGTACCGAGAGTATTTTTTAAAGTTGTTATTAGAAATAAATGTAGAAGATAAGAGGTGAATGGATGGAATAGATATGATAATATATGAAGAAATGAACGGACAAGAGGTAAGAAGTCAAGATCTATATATTTTTATATTTTTAAGACTAGGGTGACATGGGCCACCCCCATCTAATTGGGAGTATAAGGCAAGGTAAAAAAAGAAGATATAGTATTACTTGATATTCTTCTTCCATCTTAGACAGTAAAACTGCATCATTAACAGAAATATCTTGATGTAAACAACATGTGGTTAACACTAAAGATTTAAGTGTTTCAACGGCTAGTAATATACCTGTAATCAAACTTTTATTTTAAACATTTAACATCATTATAAAATGGTATAATGAATTATAATACCATGAAGAGCAGGAAATCCTAGTGACATCAAATATTTTTCTACTAGCATTTTTGTATTGACATTTAGACTTTCTACATAAATTCCATTAGATGGTTTTAAATTAGATTCAAAGAATTCATTGAATTTTTTAATGAGTGGCATCCATTTATTAACCAAAAGTAATTCTAACTCTTCATCAGACTAATTGAACAATTTTAAGACAATACATATTATAACAAGGGTACAACAATCTTCAATGTATAGTACAAACATATTACATCAGATATAAATAATACTGTATCAGTCTCCAAATAAGATAATATTTGTTGTATAACTTCATGTTCTGTAATTTCTGTAGGATTATCCACTGCCAAGAAACACAACTTAGTCTAAACAAAAATATTATAATTTAAACAATATTATACAATATAACACCATATTATGATATTGTACCAAGTGCATAGAATGCGTTTGAATATTTGTTTTTTGGATGTCCCATTCTTCGGCAATTGCAAGTGCTAAAGCCTTACTAGAGACTACAAGTTCTTTACCTAAAGGGGTTTTCAATTTGCTATTATCAAGTAAAACTCCATAAGAATCATTATTTTCAATAATATTTGTAGTTTTATAAAATCTACCTGAAAATTAAAAAATTGTTATACTTTAGGATTTATTCACAAAATACAAATAACGTAGATATTATAATCAGATACATTATTTTTTTCTTTGGAAAATGTTCTAAAGCAGTGGTCGGCAACCGCTTGCCTGCGCATCTATTTCATGATTTAAACTTCCCGCTATGACGAAAGTAATTGAATACCTATAATATAATATTTATAAGATAAATATCAACTAAAATTCTAATTTTAATTTAAATACATATCAAGTATTTTATTGCATTTCAGATATTTTAATTACATTTATTAATTAAATTTAAATAAATATATCAAGTTTATATTGTTATCTTGCCCTCGGAAACATTTTAAAATTTTTAATGTGGCCCAAGAGTCTAAAAAGATTGCCGACCACTGTTCTAAAGCATAGGACATTCTCTTTAATATATTTTTTCTTATAATAAATAAATAAATAAATAATTGTTTTATGTTATCAATTAATTAACTAAAAATAATAAATAGATCAAAATTATAATTATCACTAAAAAATTTCAATTTATTATTTTGTGTTAGTTTAATAAATAAAAATACCAAGAATAACTTTAATACCTATATTATTAGTAGGATCCGGATTTTGATACACTAAAAACTAGCCAGTATTAAAAATCATTAAATATGCTCTCTAAAATTATTAATAAAACTGCTTAGGTATATTATTTAAATTAGGTAGTAAAAATAAATACCAAAATAATATGGCACTTGTACATGTTAGAATTTATTTTTTTCAATTATTTTGGAAAATTTTAAATAAATTAAATAATTGTATTTAATTAATTTATTAATTAAACAAATAATTTATAAATTTTATATTTAGATATAAAACCAAAATATGCGCTAAAAGTATAAATATGTAAAAATATTCAAAAATAAAAATATGTGAAAATGAACACTAAAAAAATTATATTCTTAATCTCATTTTTTTTTCTGTTTAAACCGAGAGTTATTAAGATATTAGTAAGTGCTATTCTTAATTTCATTATTATGAAACATATAATATTATGCTCACTTTGCATGTTTTACGATTAACCAGTAAAAATATGCAAGTCTATACAAATTCAGACCTTAATTATTAGTATTGATCATATATTTTTGTAAGCTATGGATTACATATAAATTATTAATTAATAATAATTACTTATTGCATAAGATCTGGATATTGATGGTAAAACTCTGGCGACATTGTGTATTTTATATTTTCTCAAAAATGAATTTTTTGCAAGTGGTAATATGAATCTTGAGATTTGAAACATATTTCAATGCTTATTTTTGAACATGCAAGCAGAAAATATAATTAAAGATACAATGAGAATTTTAAATTAAAAAAAAAAAAAACAATTATTATTATAGGTATTTTCAAAATAGTACAACTTTTTTTTCTTTTAATTCAATATTTATTGTTTGACTATTTGTATTTGTTATTTTCTTACCAACTATTTTAATTCCACTATGAATTTAAAACCGAAAGAAAATAATAAATAATAATATTAACAGTTACAAATGGTTTAAACTTTTAAAGAATTAAAAGTTAAAACCATAGAAGGTAGAACAAATGTTAAAGTTAAACTAATATTTATTTTTTTAATATCAAAATTATCAATATAATATTTGATCAAATTATTTTTCATTAATCATAGGTTAGCCATTTGTACTTTGATAAGAACTCTCATATTATTATCCTTTAATCTTATCTACTTAATCATTATACCTTAGATAATACATACGTATCTATTATCTACCTTATACATATTCTTCAGTATCATATATGTAGAAAAGATGCTAAACAAAAAGTACAATACAATGTACTATCATAGTATAGGACAGGTAAAAAACTGTATTGGGTAATAAAATATTACACTGTATATATACTATCATATATATATATGAACGGAACAAATTGGTTGAATTTACACAAAAGAATTCGTTCGGTAAATATTATTATTGATTGTTATTATTTTTTATTCTTGTGTACGCTCCGGGCTAATCGAACCGTGTCCTTATTCGTATCAAATTATTATTATTTGATCGTTTTTTGTTCTTGGCATTTCGAGTGATCGCGTTAAATTCTGCTATCACTTATATTATTATTTCATTATTTCTACTGAATAATAATACTACAATAAACGACAAGAAAAATGCACCAGCAAACATTTTTGTTGACATTGTACATTGCGCTATATTGCTTGTTGATGTACAGCGACATTACGAATGCCGGATCTTCAACCGGAGTGTATATGGACAATGGATTTCAAACTGTCAAGCAAGCTTTGATGTCAGTTGAAGAGCGTAATGAAGTTGAACAGGAGATACTGACAATGTTCGGTGTACCAAAAAAACCTAGGAAATCTCCAAGGAACTTGGATGGTTCTGCTCCACAGTTTTTGTTTGATGTTTATAAATCTATACAACAAGACGGCATACATGATAGAAAAACTAGAAGTGCTTCTGACGTTGGTATGTATGATGACCATACTGTACGAGACAGTGACGTAATTGTTACGTTATACCTTTCAAACCATTGTAAGTACTAATAGATTATTATATTAGTTAAATATTTAAGAAATATGTCTTTATAATTATTTATATGTTATGTTTACTTAAATACTACCTAAAAAAATTTAATTTGTCTTAAATTTTTTTTTTTAAACCTAAAAAACTAAATTTTTTCAATTTAAAGTCAGAATAAAAATCATTGAATATAAAAAAAAAAATTATAAATTTAAGTAATAAAAAAATACATAATACTAGGAGGAAATCTAAAAGATAATATAGTCAAATAATTCGGTTATTTAGAGATCAAATACCAAAGTTTAATGATAATTTGTATTATTCTTAATTATGATTTTTTTATAATATATAATATCAATGTGATAATGTAAATTTTGGATGTTTATATTGGTAGTGGAATCATTATTTGTATAAAAAAAAATTTCTTTAAAATGTTACTGGTACCACCTAAAATATAGTTATGACTTATGACTTTGAATTAAAAGTTAAAATAATAAGTAATATAGAATTATTAATTTTTAGGGTATATTTTCATCCTGAAAGTAGTAGATATTTTTTTTTTTTTTTTTTAAATTTATTGGAGATTGTTAAATAATCCTATCCAAATAGTGATATCTATCTATGAAGGTTTTAATTTATGAGAACTGTAATTGTATAATAATTAGGGCGCTGATTTAAATGTTCTAAAAAACAAAAACACGATTTAATACTCTTAAAATATTACAAATATTTTTAAAAAAGTCCTAAAAATTTTTTTTTTACGAATATTATATTATAAGAAAAATTGAAAATAATAGTCAAACTTGGTTGATTTTGAAAATTAATAATATTAATTACCTAATAATAATATTAGTATGTTACCAGTTATCGATAACACTATTTTTCATCGATTATGCTTACATAATAAAGTAATGTATTCAAAAAAAAGTACAAAAATTAAGTGTAATTACCCTATCATAAATCCGACCATAAAGCAAATTCTGCCACTATTATTCGTATACATAATATTAAGGTAAAATGAAAAAATTAATTTATTTGTAATAATTTTTTTTTTTAGTAGGGCGATTGGAGGTGAGTTAATTTATTCTTTTTATTAAATATGCAAAAATACCTTAAAAATATAAAAATGTTCCCCAAAAATGCAAAGTTTAAGTTTAAATTTTAAATTTTTTGATGTATAAAATGAAGCAGTATGCATGAACTTCGAAAGCATTGTTTTAGTACATTTAGGAAAAAATGGTTTCACATTTAAATCCGCGCCTCAATTTTAATCAAAAATATTTTATATGTTGCTAATATCAACCTAACCTAACCTAACTCAAAAGACAACTGTTAAAAAAAATTTTTGTACATATTATATTAATTAAAATTATTAATTTTATTAGATATTGTATTAATAATATTTCTTTTTCCAAGCCCATGTTAGTAATGTACGCCATGAACATGGTAAACGAATTTTATTTGAATTAAACGACATACCTAATGATGAATCTCATATGATTACTTCAGCTGAAATATATATATATCAATCTGCTAATCTAAGTAATGTTGAAATGTATTCGGTGACATTGTATCAAATATTAATTACAAAGAATGGGTAAATGATCTATCATTGTCATTACAATGATACTTTGATTATAATTATAATTATTACATAACCTATTTATTTATTTTGTAATATTATTTATTCTACAGAGAAAAAGAATTAAAATTTGTAGATACTCAGAATACTACTGCAGATTTTGATGGATGGCTAAAATTCAATGCAACTAGTATGATAATTGCATGTACACACTATTCATATCCTAATAGTGGATTGTATGTTTCTGTACATCCTCTTGATAATGAAGGTAAATTTTAATTTAATCTATTATAATGTTTACTATGCATTTTTATATTAGTATAGAGGATTATTTATTAAAATATTTTAATCTGATAATAATAATAATATCTAATAATTATTATTCTAAATAAAAATTAATATAATTAATTTTAATTATATTAATTATATCAGATCATGAAATTAAACCAGAAGATATTGGAATGGTGACATGGGCTGATAAACATCAGTTTTCAGAAGCAAAAAAACCTTTTATGGCTGTATATTTAAAATCTAGAAATGGGGGAAACAAAGTAACAGCTCTTTCAATACAGAAACATTATCGAAGGAAAAGAAGGAAAACTATTGAAAGCAGTTACATCACTAATCCATTACAACGTAATGGTAAAATATATATTGATATCTTCTTTTTTTAAAAAAACAATGATTATTATTGTTAAACATTGTATACATGTTACGATAAAAGTATGAATACCAGTAAAATATAGTTTTTACTGATTGCTCTCGGTAAATATATAAAATTCGTAAAAATAATATAACATTAATAAGTTAAGAAATAAATAGTGTAATGAGATGAGAATGCTTAGATAAATATGTGGAATGACTAAAGCGGATAGAATAAAAAATGAACATATGAGTACAATTGTAGAAGTTACGTCAATAATGGGGAATATGGAAGAGAATAATTTGAAATGGTTTGGACATGTTATGAGGAGAGATAATTTAGAAGCAATGAGAGTTGTTAAAGAAATTAATGTAGAAGGTTTGTGAGGAAGAGGAAGACCAAAGAAAAGGTGGATAGATGGAATTGAGAATAATATAATAAGCTGGTGTGAATGGGCAAGATGTAAATAATTGACATCTATGGACTAGGGTTCAGCAACTCCATATAGTTGGAAGGTAAAGTGAAGAAAAATAATTCAATAATATTTATTTTTTTTTTGTTATTATATTATTGTATATTCTAAAAATTACCATATCTCGTATGTAAAACCTAAATTACAATTATCATTTCTGAGCTTTACTATGTAATTTTGTATATTCTACAATTAAAATCAATTAGTACAATTCTGAATTCTGGAAATTCACCAAGTGCAGTGTTAGTAAAACCTAGTCCTAACCAGTAAATCATAAGTTTTTCTGGAATACGTACTTTTATCATGACAAATAATTTAAAAAAATTAACTCTAAATGAACTAATATTGTTTTTATATTTTAATATTGATTTACAGTTAACACAAACAAAGTTCAGTATAAAAATTGCCAATTACAAACGTTATATGTAAACTTTCGGGATTTGGAATGGCAGGTATATTACAATTTAACATAATAAATCTTACCTGTTCAATCAAGCTACAAAAGAGAAAGTTGAAATCTTTTTCAAATACTCATTTTTATATAAAAAATAAATACAATTTACCTGTATAATTGTATTATAATAATATGATTTTAGTACAAATCTATATAATACTATAAAAACTGATTAAATAATTAAAATTATTTTTTGTTTGTTCCAGGACTGGATTATTGCGCCAGATGGCTATGGGGCTTTTTATTGTACAGGTGAATGTAATTTCCCAATTACCGCTCATATGAATGCTACGAATCATGCAATAGTTCAAACCTTAGTAAATTTAATGAGTCCATTACAAGTTCCTAAACCTTGCTGTGCCCCCATTAAAATGGCCCAACAAGCTGTACTATTCTTTTTGGAAGATAATAATGTAATACTAAAAAAATATAAAAACATGATTGTTAAAACTTGTGGATGTCACTAATATATTTGTATTTATTTTAGAATAAATTTCAATTAAGTTTTTTATTTTATGACTGTTTAAATAAACTTGATAACAATGTTTTACAAACAATTTTATATACAATTTTTATATTCAATAGCTTTAAGTTAATTGTTAATTATCATGTAATTTAATTTGATCAACTAGACTTTGATAAATATAGTATTACATTAAAATGTAATATTTTATAAGCATTAATTATTTTATACCCTTTTTTACATTAATAGTTATATTATAGTTATATAAATAGTTAATAGTAATATATTAGTTTATTAATAAATTATTGATCTAGACTACTTAAGTGCCTTATAGAATATTTATTTTTATAGCTATGCATATATTAAATTTGTTATGATGAAAATGTAATTATTAATTTTAAAAATATAAAATTAATTATATTAATAAAAATAATTTATTTTGCTCAAATTGATAATCAATTATAATATATATTTATATAGAAAACATATTATTAAATATTTTAGTATATTAAATTAGTAATTATGCTACAGAGACTAGTGATTGCTGCATTTAGATATATATTCCTAGCTAAATAAAAATTCAGCAATATAGTATTGTTTCTATCATAGACAGATATAAAGTCAAATAATTATACATAATAAACTATGTATTAAATATAATATAATGTATAGTCACAAGAATGACAATAATGTCTCAAACTAAATAATTATTGAACTTGTATTTTATATTATATTATCTGGAAAAATTTAAGTAAGTTAGTAAATTTGTAGATTAAAATGTATAATGCCTATTTACTATCAATTAGAAAATTAATTTTTGATCACCTAAAATTGAAGGGTGAAAATTCAAATGTTTTAAAAACAAATATTAAAATGTTGCCAATAAAAATATAGTTTTGAAAATGAAGTAAATTTTTTTATCTTTCTTATAACTGTGACAAAACTGAAAAAAATATATTCATTTGTTATTATTATTGTTTTATTTAAATTATTAATTGTATAATTAGATTTATAGAATTTTTAACTACTTGCTAATTGATACAAATATTATTAGCATAAGATGCACACTTCTTAATTCTAATAACATTTATTTCACTTTGTTTATTGATAACTATAATGAATGGTTATTATGGTGTATTTGTATATATTAATGTATAAATATCTATCCCATACTTGAAACATTGTTTGATTAGCCATTGAATAACAAAAATAAAATGATGCAAATCATGAATCCATGATACAATTAAATTTAAAAAATTTGAAGCTTAAATATGTATACTAAGTTCCTTCATTTTCAACTAAAAGAAAATGTTAATCTTAGAAATGATAAAGATTATAGGTATATATGTTTTTTAGAGTTCAAAATATTTTGGACGTATTATTAATACCAAAATAAATTTCTAGCATTATAATCTTAAAAATATTCATATTATCAATATGAAAAAATACAGTTAAGGTATAAACTGAGCATATTTTTGTCCTTTAAATAATAAATTACCAAATAAATAGGTAAGAAAATAAGAACTAAGAGGACAAAATTACTTTAGAGTTTTGATATCATCACTTAAAATTTAAAAATATTGTTAATTAAAATTTACCTCTACTATGGTAAGTAGCTAAGTTTCTACGAATAATAATATAGATAGTGCTAATGCAACATGTTTCACAACTTGAAAACATAAATTTACTATATTTGTGAAAATAAATAATAAAAATAATATGTTTTAGTATTAAACGAACAGTTTTTGAAATATAAATGTTAATTTATTATTTACTATCCAAGATCTAAAAAAATAAATAGCTTTGAGAATTTGGTCCGCGAAACGTGCACATGCCGGATCGACACAGAAAAAAAAATTAACTATATATTTATTTATTATACAGTTATAGCCTACGAACTATCTTATAGAAAAAGTATAGTCAGTAATTCCGCCAATCGTTCAAAAGGGATTACTGATAAAAAAATAAAATATTATTGTATGGATATAAAAATACCCTAATATTCGTAGTTTCGTCTTTCATATACTATGGCACATGACCATGACCATTAATTTTATTTGTAAACCATGGCATGACTATGTTATAAGTTACGCTAACGCGACTATAGAGTCGCTACTGTCGTGCAGTTTTCTCACTGTCCACTGAGCAAAGACCACTGTTATAAATTATAATCATGATCTTCGAAGATATTCCAAGACCATGGTTATAATACATAAATTGTATAATACCTTTGAAAAAAATACCTACGTTTTCTAAGGTGATAAGGATAGCGTATTCTGTGACTATTACTCTATAATTCTGTAAAATGGCCGTGGCCCATATGTAATCATTAACCAACAATACTATCACAGTATCACTGGCCACTGCCGCAACGAGTTAAACGCAAAGCCACATGAATATGGAATGTTTTACCATTTGAATTTTGTGTGTTTTATAAATCGTAGTAAATTTTGCTTTTTTGATCTCACTTATTATTTAAATTTAAAATCTAGATCCAAATAATAATATAATCTTTAATCGTGTTTATGACGTTCATAATAGATATTAGTTATCCTTTAAAACAAACGATATTTAAATTTTACTGTTCCGACATCTGAGAGTTGATTATGTACCAATTGCCAAAAACCACAGTCTAACACACCATAATCGCGTCTTTATGGTGTATTTGGACTCTTTGGTATACCTACAGTAATAATATATACGGTTTTGTGGATTGGTAATTAAATTGTCAATTGGTATCAGTTATTAACTATCATTGACAATATTAACGACCATCAGTTAAAGTGTTGGACGATTCGATTATTTTAATTTTAAATTTTGTGATAAAAGCTAAAAGAACTTCGCTATTCTTGACAATTTGTCAACTATATTTGTTGTCAACATCAAAATCTGCTTTTACTGATTTCGATAATAATATGACGTCCATTATAAAATTTTATACATTGTCTGGTGCTATGGACGAATCACCACCATGTTATTTGTTACAAATTGATGAGTTTAAATTCTTATTAGATTGTGGATGGGATGAGAATTTTAACATGGGTTTAGTGAATAAATTAAAAAGGTTAGAATTTAAGATTTCTGAATTAAATGTTGATATGAAATTAATACAATGACAATTATTTATTCCTGAAGGTACATACATCAAATAGATGCCGTTTTATTGTCTCATGCTGACCGATTTCATCTTGGAGCTTTACCTTACCTTGTCGGCAAATGTGGTTTAAATTGCCCAGTTTATGCGACTATTCCTGTTTATCAAATGGGACAAATGTTTATGTATGATTTACATCAGGTATGATTTAGATTTATTGTTTGATTAAGTGTTGGTTTCATTTTTTTTTTTTTTATAATTTTATTAAATATAATTTTTTATTATATAGTCTTTGTGTAATGTGGAAGATTTCAAATTATTTAGTTTAGATGACGTTGATGCAGCTTTTGATAAAGTAATACAAGTAAAATATAATCAAGTTGTTTCATTAAAAGGTATCATTTATTTATTTTATTTTATTAATATAATTCACTTTATAGATTTAAATAAAATTTGTACTTGTATAGATACAATTTTTTTTAGACAAATATACAAAAATCACGTTACATGAAAATAACTGTAGAATATAGATTAGATATTTAAAACTTATCTTACAAAATCTAAAATATTGCCTGACAAAGAAGTAACAGTTTATTGAGTTTTTAAAATTGTAAATAGCTTCATTGTTAGGTTATATTTATAAGTGTAATAAGTGTTGAAAAATATTATTTTTTCATTTAATGTCTGTATTTTGTCATTTAATTTAGGTAAAGGGATTGGTTTACGAATTGTTGCAAAACCTGCTGGTCATACAGTTGGAGGTACAATTTGGAGAATATCTAAGGTTGGAGAAGAAGATATTGTATATGCAGTAGATTTTAATCATAAAAAAGAACGACATTTAAATGGTAGCGATTTAGAAAAACTTGGTAGACCATCATTACTCATATTAGATTGTTTTAACGCTTCTTATTCACAACCAAGACGTAGATCTCGAGATGAATCATTAATGAGTATAATAATTACTTTTAGTACTTATACTTTTTTTACTTATTCACTAAAAATATCAATTATTTAATTCCAGCTTGTATTTTGACAACACTTCGTGCCAAAGGCAATGTTCTGCTAGCAAGTGATACAGCTGGTCGAGTTTTAGAACTTATGCACATGCTAGATCAACTTTGGCGAAATAAAGAATCTGGACTTAGTGTTTACTCATTAGTATTTCTAACAAATGTTAGTTATAATACTGTGGAATTTGCAAAATCTCAAGTATGTCTTCCTATATTATACTATTAAATCTCATTATACTACAAATTATATTACTTTAATTTAAAGATTGAATGGATGAGTGACAAATTAATGAAATGCTTTGAAGGTGCAAGAAATAATCCATTTTTATTCAAACATGTAAAACTATGTCATAACATGAGTGATTTAAACAAAATCCCAGAACCTAAAGTATATTATTATTACGTATTTATTGTTTTATTATTAATTATATATATTGGTAACTTAATTTTGTTGTTGTTGTTGATTTTTTTAATTAGGTTATATTAGCTAGCAATGCAGATCTTGAAAGTGGATTTTCAAGAGAAATTTTTATTATGTGGGCTCCTAATCCTAAAAATAGTATCATTCTAACAGACAGGTATTTTAAATGTTTAATGACATAATTGAAGATAAATGTTAACATTTAAAATTGCTAAATCACAATATTTGTATATAGAACTGCTCCAGGAACTTTGGGACGCAATTTAATAGATGAAGGTGGCAATAGACATATTAAAATGACAATCAAGAAACGTGTTCCATTGGAGGCCAATGAATTACAAGAATTTAGCCTTAAGAAACATACAGATCATACAGAAGCCAGTAAAAAGTATATATTTTTATTTATTTTAAAAGTAATATGAGTTTATGCTTGAATATTTTAGTTTCTTATATTAAAGAATTTAATTGATAATTAATGTTATTTAGTTATCCTGAGAGTTCAGATTCTGAAAATGAAGATGATAGAGTTATGAGAGGCCATGATTTGATAGCTGATCTTAAATCATCAAACTCTAAAAAATCTTCTAAAAAGTTATTACCACTCATGTTCCCATATTATGATGGAAAATCAAAACGTGATCCTTATGGTGTTTTAATAAAGTAAAATTAATTAAAATAATAAAACTCAGGAACAGTGGTGTAGTTGTAAAATTAGTTTTGGATAAACATTTTAATGAAGTCTCGGGGTATTGCCAAACACAGCCCTTTTAGATTAATTATCAACTATATACTATATGAATACATTCTTTCATTACAATAAAAAGTTCTATACTTTTTATAGTAATGTCATAACTATAATTAATTATAGAAAGTAATTAATATCCCTAATTTAAAAATTATGTATATTACCGGAGCCAGAATTAAGGGGGTAGTGATCTTTAGGCCTACAACCAATAAGAAAGTTATTTATTAAATTATAATAAATTGTGCGGTTTTTTACTGTGAAAAATTTGCCCCAGGTCCCCAAATGATCAAAATTTAGTCCCGACTTATTACTAAAATAAATTTGTAAAATCATTGATTAACATTATTCTATGTGCATTACTATTTAGTCATTTAAAATTAAAGTATTTATTAATTTAATGCCTATAAATTATTGATTTATAAAGCGTATGCAAATCAATCTATTAATAGACAGAATGGATTTTCTTCATTAGAAAAATTATAATAATTCTGAATTTGTGACCATGACAATCATAACAATCATAAAGATTATTCTATCAATATAAAACGTAATATAGCAATACCAATTTACAGGTTCATAAAGTATTATACATGTATATTTGATTTATTTTCTCATGAGAACATATTTTAAATTTCATCGTTATGTCATATACTCTTCACTACACCACTGCTGATGAAAATGTATAATTTTGGATTTGTATTTATATACTTTTTTTAGACAAGAAGATTTCATTAAATTTAATTCTGATCAAGATGATAATGTAAACGAAAAAGATAATACACTAGAAAATAATGAAGAAGAATTGTGCGAGGTTCCCTCTAAATGCCTAGAATATGAACAGACCATTTATGTAGCTGCTAAAATTGTACATATAGATTTTGAAGGTCGTTCTGATGGAGAATCTATTAAGCAGATTATTCTATCGCTCAAACCAAGGCGTTTACTTTTGATAAGAGGGTCACATTACAGTACTAAAATTGTTTTCAACTTTACCAAAGTATTTTCAGATAGTAAAGTATTCACACCTAAAGTTGGTCAATGTATGAATGTTACATCAGAATCTCATATTTACCAAGTAAACATTGAAAATTATAATATTCAATACATCTTTAAGTTACTAATCATACTAATACTATGCATTCATGTATAAAATAAAAATATATTATATAAAATAATATTATGGTTTTAGGTACGTTTAACAGATGAACTTATATCAAAGATTAATTTTAAGACTGGACAAAATGGAGAATTAGGTTATATAAATGCCAAGTTAAAACTTAATAAAAGTGAAACTGAAAATTCTACAGATGTTGACAATATTATTGTATCTGAAAAAAGTAAGAAAATTGTTGTACATTTAATTTTTAATTAATTTAAATATAAAGGAATAAATAAAAATAATTATTTTTTTTTTTTTTGTTATTTATAATTAGTGACAAAAATAGATGATCAATTGTTTATTTTAGAACCCGTACCAGACAATGTAAGATTTGATACAATTACTTTAAATTCAAAATATAATCATATTTTATTATTTGTAGGAAATTCTTCCTCGCAAAACAATATTTATAAATCATTTAAAATTATCAGACTTTAAACAAATTCTATCCAAAAATAATATACCATGTGAGTTGTCAAAGGGTGTTCTATGGTGCTGTAATCGTTCAGTTTGTGTTCGTAGAGTGAGTATTAGATATTATCAGAAATCTAAATTAAAAAATAAACATTTTTAATAAAAGCAAAGTAAAAAAATTATTATTAGGATTTAATTATGTATATTTTATATAAAAATACAACTATTATATTTATACAAATAATAATTGTATTATTTTAATTTGTAATTTTTTTTTTTTTTTGTAATGTAGAATTCTACTGGCAAAGTTTTAGTTGAAGGAGTTATAAGTCGACAGTATTATTTAATACGCAGTTTGTTATATAGCCAGTTTATAATAATTTAATTAAATGAATAAAATATGTATGTAATATTAATTATTTTAATATTGTGTTTAATACATAATTTTTATATTAAGAATAACATTAAGAATTTATAATATTAATGAATGTATTTTATATTTATATATATATACCTATACTTGATTTATATCTTAATAAAACTGTATTTTGAAATACATTACTTTTTAATAATTATATTTTATATTTTGAACTTCATGTATGTTTAAATAATACCAACATTCCTGAAATTAGTATTGTGCATCAATTGTAATTTTTGTTATTTTTAATTCATTAATTATTGTACAATTGTTTATATTATCTAATATAGATTGTAATTTGTTTATTGATTAATTATTTATAATGGTTTTTTAACTTTTATAATATTCTCATTTATGACTAATGTTGTTTATGTATACATTCAACGAAAAAGGTAGTAATTTCATTTTTTCAATTGTTCAGAAGGAGCAAAATAAAATTCAAAGTTCATTTCTTATTCTATTTTTTTATTTTATTTTAATATTATTTTATTATCTCTTTGGGATAGATGGAAATACAATTATTTTTGTGGTCGATAAAGAAAAAAAATCCTTTATCAGAATGCAGTGTTAAAAGTCGTAACTCAAAAACGAAAAAAATTGAGTTACTACCTTTTTTGTTGGATGTATTGATATTATATAATATACATGGGTGGTTTATTTGCAGCGATTAACAAAGTTTTAATTATATTTATTCAATACTTCATTATTTTTAATTGTAAGCAATTTTGTAACCACTCACAATTTAGCAGCCATTGTGTTTGAATAGGATGTATTTTAATAATTATTTTTAAAAGTATTTAACATAATGTTATTAATTAATAACATACTTACTGGTTGATATTTCTGCCAGTGCCCTTATTTGATATTCAACCACACAGACTGTTTTAGTTATACTACCTGTATTGGAATTATCTTTATTCTCTAGAAAGTAAAATATTTTTTGAGAAGTACTAAAGGAATATTTTTTATCATTGTACCATATTCAACAGGCTACTGTTTACACTTAATTGGAAATTAAATTAAATTATTGCATTTGAAATTATAAAAATACATCTACAATTGTAGATTTGTAGTACAGATTATATAATTGGATGCTATATAATTATCCTAAGATCATATGGTTGGAGCCATGGCCTATCAGGTACCAGCTTTCTCATCTATGTTAACAATTTGAATTGAAGCACATATAATAACATATTATGTTATGTTTACATCATACGATACAAGTGTTACAAGATATAATCTTACCAGGAGTAATATCAACATTTAATATTTAAATCTAATAAATTAGTATAATTTAATAAGTACAATTTCCATACATTTAAATACATGTTTATTTGATTAACTTGGACCACAGCTTAAAAAAAGAAAATAAACAACATTTTTAACAACTAACATTTTTATATAAAATTTAAATATTTCCATGGGAAGAAATGACTTAGGTAACATTAGACTTTTTTTTTTGGTTTCTTCATTTAAAAAGAAATTAATTAATTTCATTCAATAGTAATATATTTTGCAATAACAATGCTTCCGTCTCTTCGCCAAGAAATTAAAATTTCGGCTACGAGATGCCCATTTGCACAATTTTTATAACAAAGTTACTAAACATTTGAGAAAGAAGGACGTTGTCAAACCGTCGAAGCACTGAAATTTGTTTCATAAATTAAACTCCAAAAAAAATTGCATTAGAATCGATTTTATTATAATTTATTTATGGATTATTAGTTAATAATAAATTCATTAAGAAATATAATTAGAAATTAAAAATGTTATAAATATATATTACCAGAGAATTTTCAATAAATATGACGTTAATAAATTTTCAGATTAATAAAATAACACTGTTCATTAGCAATAACTTTGATAAAGGTATAGACCTATTATAGATTTATGGCTAAATGTTTAGGTATGAAAAATAATTTAAATGATAAAATAATTTTTTAAACAAATAACAATATTAGATTAATATTAAGACTACATATTAAGTGGATACACATGTATTTATATCTCCACATAGTTTTAAGTGTTCCATATATCATTTTAGATCTCCAGAGCGTTTTGTAACGTGTAATTTGTTAAAGGGGACGATTTTTAACCACCATTAGAGGTAGGGGGACTGAGTCCCCTTGCGTTCACCTCCACTTTAATCCCTGTCTATATAGCACTTTCGTTACTTGCTTAATACCTGTATATACGGTATGGTACATTGGTACGCATATACTAATTACGTAACTACGTAGAAATTCCTACAATGGACAGTATTTTCCAGAAAAATTGAATTTTTATTATTTTATTAATTAAATTTTGAAATTATGGTTGCGTTAATATTGGAAATAAGTATTTATTTAAAAAGTATTCTGAATACTACCAAGCCTTGTAATAAGATACGCATCCTTTTCCTTTATTCCCCAAGTATTTTATATCATTTGTTATTCCTATAACAAGCAATACACCATGGAGGCATGAAGTAATAAAATACTTCTAACCTACAAAATCACTTATCACTATTGTGTTTACACTAAATTCTGATAACCGAGTGCTTGCTCAGATCAAGCGGCATAATTTGTCTTGAGTCGCACACGTGTTTTCTTGTTTTTTTTACCGTTCCAACTATTAGTTATTATACTATTTACTATATTTAATTTTAGTGTTCACCGAATCCTCATAGTTCAATCGATTTGATTATCTGGTATATTATCTGTATTTATTTATATTTTGGAGCAGATCAAAATAAATAATAAATATTTTAAAATGGAAACCGTTCGTAAGTATATACTACATTATATATGATATTGAAATTATTAATTATGATAATATATAGATCTTAAATGTTTTATTTTGAAATTAAATATATAACATTTAAAATCTTTGGTTTTAACATTTTTTATAAGCGTTTTTAACATTAACATAATATAATTACGTAGCAATTAATTACTCTGTCACTATTGAATTTATATTATATTTGAAATAAAAAAATATATGGTAACTATAAATTGCATGTAATATTGCCATTTTAACTATTATAATTAGCAATGAAAATATTGAATAGAAATCATTTAAATACTCAATAATTGATGTATTATATAAAAAAAACTATAATTTGTTGTTTATGTTTATAATTTATTTGTGATAAAAAGTAAAACATACTTTATACTTTTGAAAATAAATAAAAAAATGGACAATTGTTTAATTCTTTCTTATTTTAAAATAAGTAATATATATTTTATATTACTATATTATTAATATATTACTATATTTTTATATAGTAATTATAGGTAAAAGCTAATGTAAGGAAA
This sequence comes from Eriosoma lanigerum, assembly GCA_013282895.1. Taxonomy (NCBI): domain Eukaryota; kingdom Metazoa; phylum Arthropoda; class Insecta; order Hemiptera; family Aphididae; genus Eriosoma; species Eriosoma lanigerum. The sequence goes on from CM023361.1 coordinate 12,991,904, forward strand.
TATTATATCTAATAATAAATTACTATTAAAAAAAATAATATATTTTACATTTATTAATAATAATCTATTTTGCATACAGATGTATGGTATGTTACAAACATAAAACATTGAACGCGATAAACTTTTTTTTGTTTCATTTAAGTATATTTACAACTTGTAGTTAAAGTAAAATAATAAGTAAATTATACATATATGTATGTTATATTTTTACAAGTTTTTTATTTAATAGATTTCGAGACCAATTATGTTTTAAATGACAAGGAGTGTTGTAGGGAAGAGTAAGAGAAGAAAGATTAGCTATTAGTAAATTTGGTTAATTAATCGTGTTAATGTAAAATTTTTATAGTAAGTTGAGGCAAAAAGAGGAATGGTTTGAATATTTAGGTCATTGTAAAGAGTATGATTACTGACATACCACAGAATATTGGTTAGTAAACGGTGGTTTATTGATTTGAAGGATTGGAATAAATCAAGGTTTGAGATTTTAGTGAAATCCCAGATTTGGATACCGTAAATCATTGCAGAACAAACAAGTTGTTTGAATAATTTTATTTTTAAGACACATTTTTGAATGGAAAAGATATCTTTATCTTAAGCTATGTAGTTTTAATATAAGTGATATTTTTTTATTTTAATGTGAGTAGCCCAAGTAATATGTTTATCAAGATTAATTAAAAAATATTTTTATTAATATGTAATTATTTAATAAATAACAAAATTATATAACCAATCATAATAATTTCTATTGTATATAGTGTTGTTTATAAAATTATTTAAATAATAAGAATAGGAAGCTATTAAAATTATAAATGATGAAAAACATGTAGTAATTTTGTTTTTAGACACTTTACCCGTGATTAAAAAAAAGAAAAGTAAAAAATCTAAAGATATAATTGTTGATGAAGAAACATTGGGAAAAATCCAATCAGAAATTCCTTTCTTTATAAAACCTTCAGAAAAAATTGCTACAATTGACTCTTCAAAATGGCCTCTTCTTTTGAAGGTAAATTTTAGTATTAATATTTTATATAATAAATTACAGTTTTTATTACAGTTGGTATATTTCAAGTTAAATAATATTTTCAATTTAATTTTGTTTAAAAATTAATATAATAAACTAAAATTATAGCTTTATTAGGTATATATAAATATTACTATATCAAACACAGTTTGAAATTTTTTTTAAATTAAAATTATTTATTATCTATACTATGATAATCCATAATTAAATTTGAAATTAATTCTTAGCTCTTTAAAAATAATTAACTACTTATTATTAAAATCAATATTTACTTAGTAGTAACAGTTTTATTTATCTACCTCTATTTATTTTAATTATGCATTGTGACTAAAGACATAGAAAAAAAATATATTAAAATTTTGGTCAATTATTTATTTACTTTAGATTGGTTCACATTCGTGATAATAATTTTGCCTTTAATAGGTATGTATATATATTTTACACACAGTCTGTTTATGAACAATATTCAAATTATCATAGGTTGACATCTGCTATTCCAGTCTTAAAGAAAGAAAGGAATAAAGTCACAGCTAGGTACTGTTCTTAAATTGAAGTTGTTGCAGTTTAATTTAATTTTGAGTTTAAAGTGTATAATCAAAATTAAAGAGAGAAAATTTACAATGTTCTGTTTTGGACATTTGTAAATTATCATTCAGAAAATTTGATCATATATTTTTTCTAAATTTAACCAGAATAATTTAAAAACTAAGTCAGCTATAATTTTGATAAATTTTTTATTTGATAGAACAAGACAGAAAATGTTTCTGAGGCATAAAACAAACTTGTGTTATTTTTACAGAACTTTGATGTATTAAATATTCGTACTAATCATTATACTCCATTACCATTTGGTTCAAATCCATTGCAAAGAGATATTAAGGAATATATTCGATCAGGATACATTAATTTGGATAAACCATCTAATCCAAGTTCCCATGAAGTAGTTGCATGGATTAAACGGATATTAAAAGTAGAAAAAACTGGCCATTCTGGAACTTTAGATCCAAAAACTTCAGGTATGACATTTTATTAATATTACAATTTTTTATATATTTATTATTAATAAGTATTTATAGTAAATAATAAAGTATATGTTGTACCTAAGAATTTTCGTTTTATGTAATTTATTATTTTAAATTAAAATATTATTCAATTCCTTATTATTATTTAATGTATATCTGATAGATTTGTATTAAAATTTACAAAGTTATCTAAATAGTACCCGAAGCACTAGAGCTCTTAAGAATATTTTGCAAGATCTTTTTTTGCTTCATCTTAAAATATATTTAAATAGCCTATGTGTTAGCTTTGAAACTGTTAAAATGTTTCAAAACATTTTTTCAATCATTTTTTTATTTTTTATTTAAACAAATTTTTTAAGATATTTTTTATTGAAGGACGGTCTACACATGTATAGTGTAATAGATAGTTAAAGTATATTAAACAAATAATAAAAATAGCCAATATTACCATTGCAATAATATATTTTGATAAATGAACATATGATTAGTTTAATAAATAATAAAATTAAATATATATTTTTTTATATTTCCACCAATTATAGGTGTTTTAGTTGTTTGTATTGAAAGAGCAACTCGGCTCGTTAAATCGCAACAATCTAGTGGGAAAGAGTATATTGCTGTTTTTAAACTTCACAATCCAGTAGAAAAAGTCCTTGAGGTTAATAATTTTAACAATATTTAAAAAAATATTTATTTATTATTTATTTATATTTTTAATTTTTAGATAAAAAAAGTTTTAGAATCTTTGCGTGGTGCCTTATTTCAAAGACCACCATTGATAGCTGCTGTTAAACGTCAACTACGTATTCGTACTATTTATGAAAATAAGTTATTGGATTATGATGAAGATAGCAATACAGGAGTAATTTGGTTAAAATGTGAAGCCGGAACTTATGTGAGGACTCTTTGTGTTCATATGGGTTTAATGCTAGGAACTGGAGGTCAAATGATTGAATTACGGAGAAATCGATCTGGTAATCATTAAATTAATAATTTAATTTCTCCAATACTTATATAACATATATTTAACCTAACCTAACATAATATATTTCATTATTTCTTTTAAGGAATAACAAGTGAAGAGGAAGGACTTAGTACATTACATGATGTTTTGGATGCTCAATGGACTTATGAAAATAATAAAGATGAAACATATTTAAGAAGAGTTGTAAGACCTCTTGAAGGTATACTTACAAATTACAAAAGAATATTTATTAAAGATAGTGCAGTAAGTAATACATTATTATTAGGGCTCACATTTTAATGCCCCAAACAATCTAAAATATAATCAATCAAAATGCATTTACAATTTAAAAATGACCAAAAATGCTATAAAACATTTTTCTAATACAATATCCATTTAAAATACAGGCATCTTTAATTTTGAAAGTGAAAACATTAAAAAAATTTATTATACAATTCTATAAAAATTAAGTATTTTATTATAATTTAGTAAAATATAAAAAATATTAAAAAAATATTATGTAATAAAAATAAAAATTACTTAGAGCCATGGAAACACTTTGAAACAGAAATGATACAAAAACATAATAACATATTTTAATTACATAATTTGGTTTTTTTTATATGTATTATCTGTGATATTGAAATATTTATATGTATTGTGCAACAAAAATTTCTGAAATATTTTCAAATTTAAATAATTGGTTGCTAATATATTTTTCATAAAGAAAATGACTTCTATATCAACTAATGTGATTGTAGCATATTTGAAAAATGTTATATCTTCTGGAATGTTATTTTCTATTCATAATACTATAAATATTTTTGAATTATTTTAAAGCTGTCATTTTCATTTAAAATATTTTTATTGACATTTCTAATATTGGTGATTTATTTGTTATATTTTTACTAATTCAAGAATTTTTATAGAATCTGTTAAATGTAATTCCAATTTTTTAAGCTTGGTCATTCCTACTGTAAGTTTACTAATATTCGATTTAATAAATAATAAACTTTTTTGTAAAAAACCTTTACTTGAAAAATTTTAACATTTTGAAACTGAAGTTGTATTTTTTTAAATTTAATTGGTTAATAATGGGTTTTATAATTTGAAAGTATTCACAATAATAAATTGTCATAATGTTTTAAGAAAAATAAATATTTATAAAAGTTAAAATATGTCATAAAACAACAAAATTTGAATATTATTTGAATAGCGAGTTCTTAAAACACTATTGTAGTTTAAAAAGTATCGTGTCAAGCATTTAAAAAAAAAAAAACATGTAAATGCATTAAAATCCAAGCCCTAATTATTATAATATAATTTATTTGCAATTTAATTATAATCAATTTTAGATCAATGCAATTTGCTATGGAGCTAAAATTATGTTGCCTGGTGTACTACGATACGATGATGGTATTGAATTAAATATGGAAATCGTAATTGTTTCTACAAAAGGAGAAGCTGTAGCATTAGGTAATAATTACCTGTTTGTAAAATTGTTGTAAATTGGAATTTGGGTTAATATTATATAATCTCTGCTTTACGCACTATGAAGTGACTCTAGTCATTGGTATTTTCTATAAGATTCAATTTCTTACTTCTCATTCACTCACACCTACTATTCTCATATCACTTTCTATTCCGTATATTTATTCTCACTGATTTTGAATTATCTCTTTATATTTTATTAAAATCATTAATATGTATTATATTATAGGTATTGCTTTAATGACAACAGCAACAATTTCAAGTTGCGATCATGGTATTATTGCAAAAATCAAAAGAGTGTTAATGGATCGAGATACGTATCCGCGAAAATGGGGATTAGGTCCAATGGTATATATCAAAATTGTATAAAAATATATATTTACAAATACTTTATTTATTTGTCTTCGATGGCAAATGGATTTTGCTCATTACTTCGAACTTATTTAAAATAATTTACTCAAGTATTTTCGACAACTGCATGATTTGGAGTAAATTCTGTTTTAATATATAGATTTTTTTTATTTATTTTATTAAGGCAAGTGTTAAGAAAACAATGATTAAAGACGGATTATTAGATAAATATGGAAAACCCAATGAAAATACTCCTGAAAACTGGAGACAAACATTTTATAAGGATGTGTAAGTTTATAATATTTATGTATATGTTTAAGAATTGTTTTGTAATATATTTTTTGTGTTTAGAGTTGAACAAATTAAGACTGAAGATGGTAGTAGAAAGGTGATTATATTATATGTTTCAATATAATGAAAATAAAAAAATTTAATTAATCATTGAAGTGTAATTAAATATTTTTTAATTATTTAGAGAAAACGACAAAGTACACCACCAGAAGAAGAAACTGTATCATTGATTAAAGAAGTAAAAAAGGAAAAAAAAGAGAAGAAAGTTAAGAAGGAAATGATTGTGGAAGAAACCTCATCGTCCACTGAAGTTGTAGAAGTATGTATTTATATGCAATAATTTACTATAGGTGGTAATCATGATTATCTACTCAGGTAAAAAGCCTTATTGATTGAGCTAAAAGTAACATGGCTAATATTTATTATTTACATGTAACGTAATTAATGAATAGTCAAAGTCTAATGGAATGTCACCATGACATTTTTAAAAATGTGTTTGTGAATAATCAACAATTATTTCTGTAGTTACTTCTGTGTAATGTTACAATGGTTTAAAGTAAAAAGGCCAAAATAAGTGGATGATAAATACATTACTATTAATTTTAAATATAATAAATTTTGTTGTATATTTAACTCATTGATAAATACATGATAAATTGTGTATTTCGTCATATTGTACGAGTGTAAGTTGTTTGACTATCACTATTCACTTCGATCGCTACACAGTCATGCCTATGTATGTATGTATACTCGGACTGAGTAGAACCTACCAACCTGAATATGTTACTGTGCTGGTAATAGTATAGTGTAAAAGGGTAGATAATTAACTAGTTCATAATTTTCTTCATTTTGTATTTTTTATTAAATTTTACTATAAATTTATGACTTCAATAAGTTTTTGGCTAGCTTTTAATTATTTTTTTGTATAATATTTTAAAAAGATAATTTTTATATCATAAAGTCTTATTTAAATTACATTTTGTGCTGTAGTGTTATTTTTTATATTGGTCCATTGTTTAGTTTTGTATATTACATATCTAGTTATTCCAATACGGAATATATTGTTGTGAAGGTCAAAATGATCCTTTTATTTTGCACTATACTTTAGTTGGGAAGATGTATGTTCAGAAATTTATTTGGTGATTTACTTAAATAAAATAGAATTCTTTTAAGAACAGATCTTTTACTTTCTGCTAACTATTTGATGGTCATTATGTAATTAATTTGAATGTGTGTAGAAATTTGTGAATAAAAATTAATTATTGAGTTTTGGATATTTATTTTTAAATTTTAAATTTTTGAAGAATGGAATTTAAGGTTTGTGAACTTTTAGATTGTAGACCGATTTGTTGTTGAGGTAGATATTTTAAAACCGCTTGAATTATCTTTTTTGTGTATTGGAGCACTGTTTTATATTAAATTATGATGTACAAATCTATATATTTTAAATAGCCTGGTGATTAATGTTGACTTTATTTAGTATTGTCAAAAGAGTCTAAAAGAAATCTAGTAATTACTAATATATATAAATTATAAATAAAATATAATAAAAATATTATAAATATTATATCTTAAAGTACGACACAGGCATGATATTTTTTTTTTTAAATTTATAATCTTTTAAAAAACATTGTCAAATAATAGAAAAAGGTTTATAAATTTAATTTAATAAACTAATTAAATAATCCCAACTATGTTCTCTTTTCTTCATATAATAGGAAGTTAGGATACAGCATCAGTTACCTTCCTTGACCAACTGTTGCTGTGTTTGTGTATTATTAGTATTTGGAAATATAATTAATTTGTTAATTTTGGCTTATACGTTTTGTTTGTATTGTGTGATTATAGTAGAGGGTTTTGATGAATTCGTTATTCACTATAATTTGATAAAGAAAAATATTTGGGCTTCGTTATTTATATATTTTTATTATTGTTTAAAAATGTCCAATGGCTTTTTGTGTAATATTTAATTGTATGTAATAAATGTTTATTTTGGAAATTTGTATGAATAATTGATACTAATTTAAATAATTAACTAACCTACACATCAAATTAAAATTAATATTTTATGGTATACAATTTTACAGAAGAAGAAGAAAAAGAAGAAGAAAGATAAAACTGAATCATATTCAGAAGAAGCATAACAATATTATTATTGAATTTTTTTATATCTATGTGTATTTAATATTTTTATTTTATACATGATTATCTTATGGTAAAATGACTATTGAAATGATAAATATATGGTATTTTTAATGAAACATTTAAATTATTCAAATCTTTTTATTTAAAATTATTTCTTTAACTTAGGTCTCGGATATAAAGATGATTACTATCGATCATGTTCTTGTTTAATATATATTGATTAAATTCTTTAATTATCTCATAAATTTAATAAAAAGAACTATATTGTACACAGTTTATTTTTTAAAATAATTAATTTTGTTTTAAGTGACATAAAATAAATTATTCATAAACACATAATAATAGATGAGAGCAAACTTCTTTTATATCATAGGCACAAATTGGATCCAAACTCCACACTTGTATCATATATTTCCAAGTGTTATGTTATTTTTTAAATTATAATTATAATGAATCAATTTTTTTAATATATGAATGCTAATAATCATAAACAATTAAAAATACAAATTAATAATTTAATTATAATAATCTCGTAACATTAATCCTTTTTTAACATAATTTTAAATTCATCTGTTTCGGATCATCTTGTTATAATATTATCTATATTATTAAAAAGTTGGAAGGTCGATTTCTTATAAGGACGTTCCTCCTTCGTCCCTTTGGTATTCGGAGAAATTGGTGGTTGATTATAATTAATATTAAAATGCAATGATAATACGTTCAAAATTTTACTAATTTTGCCAATTTTCTGCCATTATATAGTAGTTTTTCTTCTCCCAAGGAAAAACTTTTGAGAAATTTGATAAATTAGCTAAATAAGGTACCAACTAGATGCAATTTTCTACTGAAGGATTACTCTATTTGTGGTAATCTGACTTGTATTTCAATCTGAAATCGTTCTTTCAGACAAAAAATGAAATTGTAAAACCAATACATTCTTCGTTTTGCTAAGAATTTAAAATTTGACTAGCAAGTTATGTAAATTTTATTTAAAATAATTTTTATGTCATTAATGTTTAAATACTATATTACAATAATAAATACATATCTAATTATGATTAAAAATAATTAATGTTTATCGTTAATTAAGATTATCATTTTTATCAATTTGTTTTCATTCAATTCAAGCTAACCTAACCCACATGCCTATGGATAAAACTAATTTCTGTTAAAATTACTTAAATTATTTTAAGAAGTTTATTCTTTATCCAATCAATAGCTTTATAATTCCATTTAATTGTATAAAAAATAATAATTAAATTCTTAAGAAAAAAAAAATTGATTACATAAATATTATGTTATTATGATATTTATTGTCAAAAATATCTTTTTAATTTTTAAGATTTAAAAAATAGTCTATTATTTATAAAAAAACGTAGTAATTTTTCAAACTAAAAAAACATATTAAAATATGTTAGAATTATAGGATGAACTTGCTAGAATGCCCTTACTAGAATGCATCACATCACATCACATCACACTACAACACATGTAATACTTCATGTCTATCACAACACTGGGATTTATTATCTAATAGCTTGTTGTAAATTGTATTTAGGCATTTTATTCAGTAGTCCTTGTATATCTTTTTTCTCATCATAAGATTTCCATAACTCAAATAGGTTGATTATGTATCGGGATATTTCTTGTATTTTGTCAATATCAACATTAAGTTCCGCAAACCACGATTTCAAATCTTTTTGCATAATTACACATGCAATTTGTAAACAACCTAGAACATTATTGTACAATACAGCACATTATTTGTACATATGTAATACATATATGTATTTGAATACTTAAAATTAATTTTTTTTTTGTGTAATTATTCACTGTGACTCAGTCACACATCTAGAGTTTTATTTCAGAGGGGGCTGATTAAGACTTATAAAATATTTAATGTAATATTTTTAATGTATCACAAAATATACTTCTCACTAAAATATGTCTACTAAATAATAAGAAGTAAACACCTAGTTAACCCACTAATAGAAAACTTGTTAAACAATATTAACACATGATAATTTTTTTGATTTTGGACAATTTAAAGATTTGAAGCCCATTCAACCATCCCTGTAAAGACGCCTCTGAATGTAATAATAACATATGCTTACCAATAGCAATTTGGTAAGGTGGATATAACAGTGATATGTCTGTTCTTAAGCTATCATTAACCACCCTCCACGCTAAAGCTAATAATTGATCTTCATGTTGTCCAATATCTTGAACTAATTGTAATAATGGACGATACGGCTGAAATACTATTAAACAGCAGTCCAAATTTTCCAATAAATAAAATTCACATTCTAATATATGATTTGTACGGTATGGAAATTCTTGTGTATATGCATAATTTAATTTATTCTTTACTGCAACAAATAAAAATTAAATGCTGTAAAATATATTGGCATTTAATAGTAACATTAACATACAAACTGTCTGACAAGTACTTATTAATCGACTGTTAGATATTACACCGAATTCTTCAACCTTAGATGCTAAAAAAACGCAAGTAGGACATAATAATAAGGGATCTATGCTTTTCAAAGAATTTCTAGCATAAAATCGTTTAAAATATACTGTAGCAGTGGCAATTACTTGTTGCTTAAGCTTCAACTGTTCGCCTAAAATTTGAATAACTAAAAAGATATGTAATTTTGTATTGTCAGATTTAGAACCAGACTAAAATGTCTGTAAAAATGAAGGTTTTTTATACTTTTAAAAACATGCTGAACTTCATAAATTTCAACTTACAGTTAGAAAAAAATATACATATTTTTTGATATTCATCTTCGCTTAAAACTTGTAAATCCAATTGGCGTTCTCTCACTAAATCTTGTTTATCTAATATCCATTGTTGGCTATAATATAATAAAGTATTATAGTCTTTATAGTTAATTACATAATTATAATTTAATATCATATTATATTTATTGCAAAAATTAAATTTATTAAATAATTTTGAAAATGTCTTATAGGAATTTTTGATAGTAATAGGAATAAAATAATGCTAAAATGAAGACTTAATAGTTTTAGAATAAACCGGATTATTAAAAATTGTTCAATAGGGGCGGACAAGCTAAATTAATGCTAGCTGGAAATGTATGGGGCCCAAAGGTAAAGGTCAATTCCAAGTATATAGGACCAACTCATAAGAGAGTTAACCCTGTATCTTCTCCCCTTTTATCTCACACAAAATATAATTCTTTATTTTATTTTTAACATGTATATGCAATACATTTTTATACTTATAAATGAAATCACTACTTAATATTAAATATGATAGTAAAAAGTATAGATCCTGCTTTTATAAATATACATTTTATAATATGTTAAAATTTTAATAATTTGTCAGAATTTATGAACTACAAAGTCTTAAATTCAATACTTAATACTATTCAATATTGAAGCAACTTTTTTGTGATCATTATTGATGAATTGTGTTTATTATACCATTATTATCAACATCTATTAGAACGTCTTTTTCTACACTCATTAACATGAGTTTACCATTGACTTAAAGTACTACAAATTAATGTTATAATTTAGAAAAAGTACAAGCAAAATCCTGCAAATGTAATGAGTATGTAATAAATCTAGACCTTGCGTATGCATATATATTGATAAATATGTGGTGTGTTTGATGATACATAAAAATATTTAGACTGTTAAAATAGTTTCATATTTACAAAGAGATTATAATAAACCTTTTGACTTATAGGTATATATGATTTAATATTTGAATTGGTGTACATTTCTTCTAGTGTTAGAGTTAACTTAATATAAAGAATGCGTTCTTTTTCCTTAAAATGTCCAAATATTTTCGATAAAGCGATATCTTTATCCCACCATTTAGTTTGTCCAATGGTTAGAAGTAATTACATATTGGTTTAGCCCAGTGCATATTTATATGTATTTAATAGCGATCACTGTTAGCTGTAATAGTGTATGAAAAATAAAAATAAAAATAAACCTACAGAGAGGTGGGTCTACTGATATCTCAGGTGCCTATCCACCCCTGTTGTTCAATAATTCGACAAAAAACTTTTTCAAATACAGTTGTCGACTATGATTGTTCAAAATAAATAAGATGATACTTACTAGTGAGAACTTTGCCAAAAATTCCCAGCCATTTTTCGATCGATACGATCATAAACAATTCACAATGTTCGTTGGCTAAATTAAAAACAAAACACATCAGTAAAACTTTAATCGACACTCGATAAAAACTAAATTACGATTAGTATAAAACTTACGTTAAGTTTAAAGTTTTAAGTATAGTTTATATTATAGTATACATATAATCTATATTATGTAATATTAATATGTATGCATAAACATTATGTTTGTGTTAAGTATTAACTTGCAGACTTGCAGTCTGCAGAGTTATATTGTGATAAGTGATAACGAATTAACGAATTCTGTGGTCTATTTTGTTTACAAGCTTTGATAAAGAAAAATTAATAATTTTTCATTGATTTTATCATAATATAACATTTTATAATTTATTGAATTATATTATAATATTCAAATATTATAACTCAATGGTTTGATAAATATCTACAAATTAAGTAACGATTTATGCTACCCAGTGAGCTTTATAAACTGATCAAACTTTAGCGATAGCCAGGGAGGGGATTTCAGGGTTCAACTCCCCGCCACCCCAAACGAAATTAATTTTAAAAATGAAATATATCAAAATTATAATTTATATCAAACACTCTTTGTTTAGCTTTTTGTGATTTATTTTTTAGTCAAAATAAATAATCAAAACCCACTAAAATTTTTTTCTGGCTACGATCTTGGACCAAACTGCACAGGAAAATAAGAACTAAGATAAGTATGTTATACTAGCGATTTTAGCGGACTAAGTTGTATATTATTTTAATGTTAGAGTATTAACATAGATTGGGCGATGATACACATAGCTAATGAATCGTCCACTAATCAATAATCATATCTACCTAATATAATATAAAAATATTTTAATTTCAAAGTAAAAAAAAGTGGGAATGTCGATTGTGGACGTTCCTCCTTCGTCCCTTCGGTCCTCGGAGAATTAGTGGTTTATTATAATTAAGATTTGAATGCAATAATATTGCATTAGAAAATACGATTCTGAGCGAAACTCAATATATTACAATGCACTATACTAATAATTCATTCCAAAATTTTACCTCACTTGTATACTACCTATGTTAATACTTAAAAAAATTTTCAAGTCCCTACGATCAAAACTCAATTAGTTATCACGAAATTAAAAAATTTTAAATACCAGAAACCGTAATTTTGCCGATTTTCCGCCATTTTTTTATAGTTTTTACTCTCCCAAGAAAAAACTTTTGAAAAATTCGAAAAATATGCTAAATAAAGTACCAACTAGACACGATTTGCTACTTAAAGCATACCCTACTTGTGGTAATCGGACCATTATTTCTACCCGAAAAAGTGTCTTCATACATGAAAAATATATATATATATATAATATTCAAATCTACTAAAAATATTCAAATTTTAGAAGCTTATAAAAAAAAATTGTCAGTCATGATTTTGAAAATATTTTGTAAAAAGATTAAGTTGTATATGATTAGACTCTGATAAAATTAAAAAAAAAAATCCAAAAATTACAAGGAAATATCAAACATTTTTGGAAAAAAGTTATAAGCTCAATACGTAGTCAGAAAATCAAACATTTTTTTTATAATGTAGAACACTTATGCTGACACTTAAAAAGTTTCAACTCCCTATCACCAAAACCTAATTAGTTATCACGAAATAAAAAAATTTAAAATAATGAAACCGTTATTTTGACGATTTTCGGGAATGTTAATTCTAAAAGCTTATAAAAAAAAATTATCAGTCACGATTTTCAAAATATTTTGTGAGAAGATTAAGTAGTATATGATTATACTTTGATAACATTTTCAAAGCGATAAACCATAAATTTCCGGAAATATTAAACATTTTTGGAAAAAAGTTCAAAGTTCTATGCCTATGGCCAAATGATCAATCCGTTCCAAAATTGTACCACACTTGTATTGTACCATGTTTATACTAAAAAAAAAATTCAAGTCTCTATGATCTAATTCAATTAGTTATCATGAAATTAAAAAATTTAAAATAACAGAAACTGTTATTTTGCCGATTTTCTGCCATTTTTTGGAAAAAAAAAACATCTTTATGAACCAATATATTCCTTACTTTGCTCGGAATCTAAAAATGTGGTAATTTTAACAGTGTTATTGTATTATTATATTTATATTATGTATTTCAATGAGTATCGAATGAAATAAATAATCGATTATCTAAACAATGACAGTTAAATATTGTTTAAATTTAAAAACACAAAATTATAATTTTTATTAATATATATAACTATCACAATAGTTTGAAAATCAAGATGTGTCGGAAATTCGTAGTCGTAAAATCAATAAACAGAAATATTTAAAAAATGTGTATAAGTCACAGTCTCACAGATCCTACAATTTACAACTAAATAGTCGACTACGAATTATTGTTGAAGCCGAGTATAAAAATTAAAAACACATTTTATTACACTACAAATTACAATAAAATTTGCTTTGAGAATTTTTATGTTCAGTCTAACATACTTTTTGACTAAAAGTAAATAAATAAAAAATTTAATATACTTAATGATTAAATTAAAAAGAACAAATTGAAACAACGAACATTAAAAATTATGTAATTATCAATGTTCGGGATTTATAGCACTTAAAAACACAATAATAAGCGCAAAAATATGCACTTAAAACCCCTAGAATATGCATTTAATATATTTATTAATTTATTATTATGTATTATTTTATTAATAATTACAATTGTCAATTAGTGAAAAAAAATTAACTAATTGTTAGCTAGTTTTTTAAATTTTATTCGTCAATTATATAATAATGGGAAAAAATCAAAATAAAATTTTTCATTCAAATCAATAAATAAATAATTTTAAATTTATGTTTCTTACCTTCATTGTTCATTGTTATATTGAATAATTAAATGTTTCCGCAAGTTTTCTAATGTAAATGCAAAATGCTCTTCGATTGTTAGATAACAGAATTTTGTACAATGAAAATGATCTCTCGACGTCCACTAAAGTGGTCGGTGCATATTTAAAGTACACAAAGTCGTTACATGAATAATCTTCAGGAAATTGATTTATATCCTAAATTTCATCCTCTCCTTCCAAAATGTTCGATATTTTCTCCAGAATTTTAAAACCTTCATTCTCTCCAAAAACTTTTTGTAGTTTTAAAAGTACTGCTTTTCCTTGAGTTTCTATTAATGATTGAAATTTCGATTTTACTTCTTGAATAACAATAATTGAATTAGCCAATGGAAGGTTTTTCATTTGTAATTTTACAATGGTCATTGTAAAGACTTGAAAATTACTTTTGATATAAGCCAAGTTGTTTTCTAATCCTGATTTAAATAAGCACAATTTGAATTTTTTAATACTATGTGCATCATTTTCGTCTAGGACATTTATTACGCTAAATATTATTTGGAAATTTTCACAGTAATAAATTACGACCTTGAGCCATGCCCTCAACGCGATAAGATAGGTTCTATTGGTAATTCAATTCCTGGAGCTACTGATTTAAACATCATCGGGCCATCATATTATTTTCTAATCACGGAAGTATTAAGGAGTTGTGAGTTGTATATATCAAATAGATACATATGATCGCAATACTATTTTCTTTTTTAGATCGGTTGAAATTTGTAAAGTTGAAATTTTGAATATTTTTCCAAAATATGTAAAAATAAGCACTTTTCTGCAAAATCTATGAAAATCTACAAAAATATGCACATTCAAATTTTAGATTTGGTATCACGGCATTGCGAAAATAATTTATTTCGCACTCTGCAACATTTTATAATAAATAAAAAAAAAGTATGCAAATTCTATTAGTCCCGAACCCTGGTAATCATAAATAATAATAAATGGGATTAAAATTATATACCATGTATAACAAGTATACACAATTATATACAAAAAATTTTTTGATTTAATGTATGACTACTAATACGTGACTTTGACTATCAACATGTGACTTGAACATTGTTTTTCATAAAAAAATTAATTTATTTTATTTTTAAAATTCAACTATTTAACTTTTTAAGTTCGCTTTTTTACTTTGATTCATGAAATAAAGTTCAAGAAGTACAATAATTTGTTATTCAAGTTAGAAACAATGTTTATGTCACATTTTTTTAGATAAAATCTACGTGTTTACGTTCAAAAATTAAATACAAATGTTTCGAATTTTAGATTCTGAGCAAAGCGAAGAATGTTTGGTTTACAAAGATGTTTTTTTTTTATGTATGAAGACACTTTTTCGGGTAGAAATAATGGTCCGATTACCACGAGAGGGTATGCTTTCGGTAGTAAATCGTATTTAGTTGGTACTTTATTTAGCTCATTTTTTGAATTTTTCAAATGTTTTTTCTTGGGGGAGGAAAAAATACCAAAAAATGGCGGAAAATCGGCAAAATAACGGTTTCTGTTATTTTAAATTTTTTAATTTCATGATAACTAATTGAATTAGATCATAGAGACTTGAATTTTTTTTTGAGTATAAACATAGGTACTATACAAGTGTGGTACAATTTTGGAACGGATCGGTTGATTATTTGGCCAAGTATAGAACTTTGAACTTTTTTCCAAAAATGTTTAATATTCCAGGTAATTTATGGTTTAGCACTTTGAAAATTTTGTCAAAGTATAATCATATACTACTTAATGTTTTTACAAAATCATAACTGACAATTTTTATAGGCTTTAAAAGTTAAAATTCCCGAAAATCGACAAAATAACAGTTTCATTGTTTTAAATCTTTTAATTTTGTGATAAGTAATTGAGTATTAATTGTAAGGACTTGAAACTTTTTTTGAGTATCGACATAAGTATTTTACATTATAGGAAATATTTTGAAATAAATGGTTGATTTTTTGACTAAGTATTGAGCTTTTAACTTTTTTCCAAATACGTTTAATATTTCCGGAAATTTTTGATTTATCGCTTTGAAAATGTTATCAAAGTCTAATAATATACTACTTAATCTTTTTACAAAATATTTTGAAAATCGTAAGTTGCAACTTTATTTTATAAGATTTTAAAATTTGAATAATTTTAGTAGAAATGAATATTATATTTTTTTTTTATGTATGAAGGCATTTTTTCGGGTAGAAATAATAGTCCGATTACCACAAGTAGGTTATGTTTTCGGTAGCAAATTGCATCTAGTTGATACTTTATTTAGCTAATTTTTCCAAATTCTCAAAAGATTTTCCTTGGAAGAAGAAAAACTACTAAAAAATGACAGAAAATCGGCAAAATTACGTTTTCTGTTATTTAATTTTTTTTAATTTTGTGATAACTAATTGAGTTTTAACCATAGTGTTTTGAAAATTTTTTTGAGTATTTACTTAGGTGAACTTTATTACAAGAAATAATTTAGAAACAAATGGTTGATTTTCTGACTAAGTATAGAGTTTTGGCTTTTTTTATAAAAAAAACTTTAATATTTCCTGCAGTTTTTATTTTATTGGCTTGAAAATGTTATCGAAGTCTAAGCATATATGACTTAATGTTTTTACAAAATATTTTGATAATCGTGACTAACATTTTTTTTTCGTATGCTTTTAAAGTAAGAGTTCTTGAAAATTGGCAAAATTATGGTTTCATTATTTTATTTCTTGATAACTAAATAAGTTTAAATCGTAGGAAATTGAAATTTATTTTAAATATTTACATTCGTAATTTACACACGTGGTAAAATTTTGGAATGGATTATCAGTATAGCATATTTTAATATATTGATTTCTGCTCAGAATCGTATTTTCTAATGCAATATCATTGCATTCAAATCTTAAGTATAATAAACCACTAATTTCTCCGAGGACCGAAGGGATGAAGAAGGAACGTCCACAATCGACATTCCCACTTAACTTTACTTTTTTTCAATATTTTTTTTAAAAATCTTAATAAAATAGAGAAAATTGAAGGTTAAATACTTATATTTAATATATTACCTTACCAATCGGTGACTATGCTATTGTTGAGATAAAATGTCCCTTTGCTGTCAAAAATACTATAAGTGCAATAGACACAATAAAGAATAAATACGTATAATAATATTATTACCTATCTATAATTTATATATATTTTGTTATTATAACAAATTTGAATAGTTGTATTTTATTAAGTGTTATATATATACAATATTGTACATTAGTTGATGGGTCAATTAAAGTAATAAAAGTACAAAAGTAGGTATTTTATTATTAAATAGGTTAAAATAATAATACTATTTTAGAATAATAATTATTTAATTTTAATTTTAAAACACTATATGTGATTCGTCCACTACGAACATTCATAATACAATAATACGCACACTCCATTTGAGTTTTAAGGGCGGCGGCGGACTTAATATATAATTAAATAGTAAATACAAAAATTAAAAAATGCGTTTAAGTTTAAAGTTTATCATACCCGTCAAAATGTGTAGACAGTGGTCAAAAAATACAAACTCAACAGTATAATTTACTAATTTTTAATTATACAAGTTGTGAAACAATTAAAAGATTCATTGATTCTAGTACATACTATTTATATATTTTAAAAAGTTATAACAAAATAAATATAATTTAAGCTATGATGCATAATAGATTTTATGAATTAGGTATATATTTTTATACATATTTAGACAAACAGTATCTTTCATTAATAATTCGATTTTGGGTACGTCCACGATCTTTATAGACAGTTTTGGGAAATCATAAATATTATGTAGCATCGTTGCAGCGTACTTAGTCATAGTTATTATAATTCCATAATGTGCACAGCACGAACGTTCATGAAACAATAAAATTAGCTTTCGATTTCGTTTCTAACGACGCCCGTATCAGCCGAGCGATGTGCGTTCTCGTTTTAGTGTAGCGTCCTCTTAAAAGTCTGAATTTTTTTTTCATTTAGCACTAATAGCCTAATTAATTAGTACAAGTAAGGTATGCCTTCAATTGAAAATCGCATCTACTTGGTACTTTAACTAGCTAATTTTTCGAATTTCAGAAAATATTTTCCTCAGGGAAAGAAAAACTACCAAAATATGGTGTAAAATCGGAACTATTACGATTTCCGTTATTTAAATTTTATTTATTTCGTGATAATGAATTGAGTTTTGATCGTAGAGACTTGAACAGTTTTTGAGTATTTATATAGGCAATTTACTTGCGTGGTAAAATTTTGTAACTTATTATCATTATAATTTATTGTATTATATTGAGTTTCTTTCAGAATCATATTTTCAAATACAATATTATTACATTGATTTATTGATTTACAAGATTTATTATAAATTTTAATTATAATAAACCACTGATTTCTCCGAGAACCGATGGAACGAAGGAGAAATGTCCAAAATCGATCTTCCCGCTTTTTTAAAGTTATAATCCTAAATTATGACTACCTAACACAACCACTAATTAATAAATTGACAGTGTTGTGCATTATCTAGATAAAATACAGTTATCTATTTATCTTATCTAGATAAACAAATAGATTATTTGAGAATAATCATTTAGATAATTATTCAGTAAATAATTTTAAAATGTTGATACAAAATTATTTTAAACCAAACTCTGTAAACACTATTTATAATTTTAACTGGAGCATCAGATAGTTTATAATTAATAGTAATAATATTTACAAAATAATCATGATAATAACAACTATGGACTATGGTTTACACGCAGTACGAACGTGGGAAATACAATATTAAATATTAATTATCTGTTTTTTTATCTAGATAAAAATTTTAAGTGTTATCTATTTATCTCATCTAGATAAATTATGGGTTATCTTTGTACAACACTGTAAATTGATCATAATATTTCTATAGTCTATATGTAGTTTCTACTTATAGATGATGGTTTTTAGAAATGAATATAAATATACAAATTTATACCAATGTATAACAGATAATCATAACAAAAGTGCGTAGGTTATCTAATTAGAGCACTAGTAGTATGGTTGAGCATTCTCTATAGCAGTCTGCTGTCTGCCAGTCACAAGTAGATTTCCTTCAATTTTCATTGTGACAAAAAACACGATCCATGGTGGGAATGGTCGCTATTTCCCCCTATGAATACACCACTAAACTTAATGATAATAAAATTATATGAGCCGTTAAAATGCATTGAGATAATACTGTATTTTATGCACGAAATGTTATAATTTTTCTGTAGCATTACATTACTTCATTATTTATGTTAATTTTCAAATGCTAAGTCCATGTTCACCCCTCAAAGAAATCCTAAATATATCACTGCACTATGTGCACCGATATTAATATACATAGGTACATGCATTATGCATAAATGCATACCTAATAATATTAGTAAGTCACACTCGTACATATATTAAATGTACCTACTGTTTCTTGTACCATATTGTATATGTTATATTTTTGTAATTTACTAATTTATATTAAAATTAAAATAATATGGTAAGTTTATTATGTATTTTTTTTTTTTTTTTATGTTTTTACTTTTAATAAGTATCTGGGTAATCTAGGAGACTGTGTTTATGTTGTAACTTGTAAACTATGTGAACAACATTACCTACATTACATTGGCTACATTATAGTACAATAATTATTATTCTATGAAAAAACGAATGAATGAAGTCATGGTTTTGTATCTTGTCTGTTATCGTAAACATTAATTACGTTTGCAAAAAAGGAATATTGATTAATAGGCAAATAGTAAATTATTATAATATATTATGTACAAAACACTACGTTTTATTCTTGTGGAATAATTTCGGTACGCCTGGAAAAATATTTTAATGATAATAATTAATATTAGAACAATGTAACAATACCTTGAATTGTGACGAACCGAAAATTATGCATGTGACGCAATTTGCGAATCGTATAATATAATATAAATAATAATAAATACTACACAGGCACCTACCGCGTGTCTACGATAACAGAAAATATTTTATATCTCGGTTACCTTCTGGCTTATAAAGTTATATCAATTAATCAATTAATTAATTAATCGATTAATCAATAACTATATATATATATGTATTTATATACCTACTTTTTAATTATATTTCATATTGAATCATGAAACTAGTCTACTAGACCATTAATTTTTGTAACTCGTGTATTCTGCACATATGCAACACATAATGTGTTTTTTTTTTTGTAATGAGAAATTGAGAACTCATATATCTTCCTAAGTTAACATGATCAAATTCGTAAAATATCATTACGCACCTATTTTCCAGTTTAGTATTAATTACGAGTAAATTTATGCCATTGTAATTTTAGTGGCAGTTTTTAATTTTCAATCAAATGTATAAAAGTTCAGAAATTACATTCAAACTTTTGTTTGAAAACGAAAATTGTTCGTTGCTTAGTTTACTTCGGTTAATATTGAATTTACATTATTTTTTATTATATTTTACATAGTACTTGCCACTTATCGTAAAATTACCTTTTAATGTTCATTGTATTTAACACTAAATTACATTATAGAGTTGTAGCCTTGTAAATAATGTATTATACATTGTATTTAATCTAAAATTACTTCTACAATAAATAAATAAATTCAACTCTTCTATAAATTATCTAAAATTTATTAAAAAATATGTTTGACTATTAGTTAATATATTAGTTTTTTAAGTGATATACAAAACTAAATACAAATTACTAAAATCAGTAATAATCAATGGAGACTAATTTTCATTCATATTTATTAAATTTAAATAATTTAATTAATTAATTATTTTACACTAAAAATAATAAGTGTAGGGATTTAAACCCTAATATTTATTATTAACTATACCAATTATCAAATAAAAATTAGTTATATTTAAAAAATTTTGATTATAATAATAGGTAATGTTATATGCAAATAAATGTAGTTTAATTATTTTTGAATTGGATTCATAAATTTACATTATTATATCATTTGGTGAAATCAATTTCTTTATTAAATTAATCCATATTGTGAAAACTACGATTTTTACACTATGTGAACAACTTTTTTTATCTTTTCGTGAACTGTGCTAATTTGATTTTATCCATATAGTAAAATAACCTATTACAACGTTTCCTAAAAATATCTATGGAGCACCAAAAATCAGCGATGTAAATGAACCTACCTACCTTATTTATATAATTGATTGCAGACCGCAGTACACACTTATACGTATATGGATTATCGGAACCAGCATATAAAAAATTTCGGTAACGTACATTCGTGTTTAATGTTATTTATATTATTTTTGGTGCATATAATTTTATTCGCTCTGTAACTATATGTATAATTGGGATATAAATTATATTGTTATGGTCAAATATGTGAATTCATTAAAAGTTAAAACGAATTGCAATTTGTCTTTGTTCCTGAATTTCCATCAGCGAACTGACATTTATCAAAGAGGTTATACGTAAACTTAGTATTTAGAAGTAATAAGTTAGGAATATTAGGATAAACAAATCGATTTTCACTTCAAAAATTAAAGTCAATAAATTGTATATAATTTATTAGAAATTCTTAAAAATAAATAATTATTAATTTAATATTAATCATGATCAATTTCGTCATTATACTAAAATCGTATACAATTAATACGGTACTAACTATAATAATAAAAAAAAGTACATTAAATGATAATATGATTACAAATATAAATTAGGTGGTTTTTATGTATAATATTACTTATTTTTCTTAGCATTCGATGTAGTCAAAGAAATAGTTTCAGTTTCTTTTCCTACCCAATATTCTCCACCATTTTTGGCTACTGTGTACCTTAAAAAAGAAATAAATAATTAAATATTTATAATATAATTAATTGGATAGTAATTAATATTATATCTATATTAATACGTATACATATTGGTCATTAATTTGATAACATTCTTTATTAAATAAAGTAATATATTTTATTTATTGAACTTGTTTTATCTTAATAGTATGTTATTAAGCAATAATACGTATAATAATAATAATAATAGTCATTATAATAATTAGGTACTATATAAGACAAATTTCACATTACTTAAGTTATAATAAAGAAATTCGTTTTGGTTTTCAATACAATTAATGATATAGTTGACAAGTTTTAATATGTTTATTAGGTATAATAATCTAATTTTATTTATGTATATATATATGTGTGTGTATATATCAGGTTAGTTAGGTATTTTATATATTTATATACTTATTACTATCTAGAAATATTAACATTTCATTAGGTAGGTACAATTCATGTAATAATGATTAAAACTTTATTTAATTTATATTAGTCCTTAACCTATTTCTCAAGTATCATTATAATTTAATCTAGACTTTATACCTAAGATTTAATTATTTAAAACAATTAAATAGTTAATTATAAATAATTTACACATAATTGGAAGTAATTTTAAAACGAGCATTATCAAGTATCAACTTTTATGTAATTATTTTAAATATAAGGATTTCAATTTGTAAATAAACTTATGGTAGCAATTAATAAAATTCATATATATTATTTTATACTTTTATAGCATATATGCAACTTATTAAACTTCAAAAGTCGAAGTTCATACTTAAAATGGTAAATTTGTATGAAAAAATTTTCACTCCTGTAGTATAATTATTCTCTATATTTATATAGTTTATATAATTTATAAATTATTTAATAGTAAGAGTAGTATTATTTATAATATTTATTTTAAGTAGATATATCGTATAGCATTTAATAGGTATTATAATTTATTAATAATAGAAATAATTATTATTTAATCTGATCAAGAATTTAAGAGTATATATTTTTCGGAAATTTATATAATTATAAAATGCATACACTATAAATTATAATACTATATTATACATTAATCATTCATGTACTTATACAGTTACAATATTTTCTCCTATATATTTTGAAAAAAAAAATATTTATAATGAACTTATATAAATAGTATTTTTTTTAAATAAAAATTAACTAATACTATACTTGATTAATTAATAATTATTAATCAGTTATATTATTATATATTATTGTGTATTACACTGTTTAGTTAGAAAAATATTTAGAAATCAAAATAATTTAATACGTTTGCCAAATAATTAATTATGATTTGAAACACCTAATAATATTGTATCGAAATTGTTTTCTTTTTAAGTACCTATCTCGTATAGGTAATAGGAAGTATTTTCATATATAAATACTGGTTTTACCAAGTACTTAATCATTAGATATAAAATTTATCTACATAGACTGAAAACAATTAATATTATCAATTAAGTTTTTTTCTTTATATACATAAAAATAGGTAGGAACATATGTAAGTATTTTTTTTTTTTATATTTTAATATATATTTTAGATTTAATCTCAACCTTGTAATTATTATATAGGAAGTAGCAATAAGAATAGCAGTATAGTTATAACATCAATATATTTTAATGCTATAACCAACTATCAAATAACAAATTGATAGATAAAACATTTTGTATATTATATTGTGATGAACCGGAAAATTTCATAAATATTATTTGTAGGTACCTACCTAATACCTATTAGGTACTAGGTACTATACCTATCCTACATGTATATATATATATATATATATATCTACCTACAATATAAAGATACATTACGTCTTTGCCTCTAAGGTCTAATAAAATGCATGCATGATTAATACCTGCTTATGATTAAGAAAACATAAAACCAGTCTTCTTTATGTTATAAATTTAATTTAATTTTGAAATAGGTTCAAAAACCGGTCTCATTATTCTTTCCAAGTTAAATAGAAGTGTATTCATTTTTTTTTTTTTTTGTATATATGACCTTTCATTCATATATAAAATATATATTCGTAAATACAAAACAAGAAAATATTGATTTAACGAATAAATTTGTATAATAATTATAAAACATTACATTCATAATATCAGAATATTGTTATTAATTATTTTGTTTATCTAATATGTATGTACCAAATACCTGTCTTTATTACCCATAAATCATTATTTTGATTAATTATCATAAAATTAATTTATATATAAGATAATAAGATAAAGATATAAATACTAATATTACATACTATTAAATGATTGAGTATTACGTAATATTTATTAATAGTTTAGGCTTGGTCGGTCTTCATTATAATAAAATATTAGAGTCGGAAGGTAATTTGTCTATCAGATTTTCCAAGATTAGGTAAGTACCTACCTACTTACTAAATACGACTATGATAGTAAAATTATTTAAATAAAATATATAATAGGTACATCCGGTTTCAGTTTTTATCGGTTGTTTTTATTTGGACATAATTTATACTAATAAAAATATATAATTCATTGGAATATGTACATGGGTAATGTATATATATATATATGTATATATATATATATATATATATATATACATTACCTTATAAAGATAAAAAAAATGCTATAATTGTTTAAATACTTTCAACCTACTATATTATTATTATTAAAAACAATAATATATTTGTTGTTATACAATTGTTTTTTGTTAAAAAAAAAAAAAACGTTTAAACGTCCTAACACTTCTACTATCCGTAACTATAATAAATCCAGAATTAAAATTAAAAACCAAACTAACATAATTTTAAAAATGGTATCATTAAATAGCTTTATTAATATAAACAAGAAACACAATAAATTACATTATTATATATTATTATTTTATTAATAATTATAATATATTGAATTTACTTTTGTTATTTATTTCATTTGATTTGCTTGTTTGTCGGTGTATTAATATCAGTACTTGTATTGGGTGAACGTGGAGGAACAAAGTACATCTTTTTTTAAAAAAAATTTAGCGTACCCTCTCTACTTTTTCATTACACGTTTAATTTTTCGAAGCGCTCATGGATTATATTTATTTCAATCATTGCAAGAGATGCTACTTTTTTAAGTCTCATAGTCCCTTTTCTATTATTTTTCCATTTCAAACACTGATTAATATAGTGAAGAAATGTAAACGTATGGTTGTAACTTGTAATACAAGTATACAATTATTAAAATGAGAAGCTATTACGGCAATACACATGCACTATAGTTATACAATTACATAACATTTCAATGCAAATTATTATTAAAATGTGTGTCACATAAAATCCAGTTGTCTGTTACTACTATATTTGTCACATTTTTAAAATAAACGCTAAATTCTATGACAACTAATAAACTAGTTTTTATGATTATTCATTTGCTTGTTTAATTCTATACACTATTACTATAATAATATAAATTATGTCATATTATGTATACGATGAAATTTCTTTCCAAAAACCCGTTAAAGGTTAAACTACAATTACTTTTAATACCTAATAAATTATAGTCGTTTGTTTCTATTACATATTATCGTTTTATCATAATAAATTAGTCTAATATAATAAATACTAATACATATAATATATGGTAATAAGTACTTACTTAAATTTGATACTTTTGTTAAGATCTTTTGGTGCAATCCATGTGAGAACTACTCTCGATTTTTCCACTGGACTTACATGAGTTGCGGTATTCTTAAAAATTCATATAATACTAAGTATTAAAATTTACTTTTAAATATATTATTGTTTTATAAAATGTAGAAAATTATTACGTTTTTAGTTAGGTAAATTTGAAAACAAGTTTCCATTGAAAACGAATTGAGGTAATTATATAAATATTATTTATTAATAATCAATTATAATGAGGATAGCCGATGAATATTATATAATCATTAATCATAATCAATAATAATAGTTATAGTATATAAGTATATAGTTATATATACTATAACTATTATTATTATTATTAGTATATTATAATATAATATGAAATAAACAGAAGGAGAAGGAAATCAGTATTTAATTTGTTAACTTGAAAACAAAAGATTTCAGTTGGAATTAATTTTATATGTACTCGTTTGTACGTATATAATTACGTGTTGGTACTGTATTTGTATATGATACACATACGAGTTTTCATTTTATTGGATACTTGTATCAATATGTTAAATAAAAAATGGTATACATTTTAAATGAAATTTAAAAGAATAAATAAATTGTATCTAATATAAAATATATATTAACAATAAGTCAATAATTGTGATGAAAATAGTTTTTAGAGTACAATAATTGTCTCCTCCTCGTGTTGTTTTTCGAATATTATTTTTAAAAATCATTCGTACCACGGATATAGTTAAATTTTTAAATCAATATATTTTTCTGTTTTACATTAATTCGAAATAATAATTTTGATATTATCGTTGTGTTAATACATCGAGATGTGTATTATACACATTTTTGTACATTCAGTTTATCTAAAACATCTAAAATCAAAATAGATAATAATATAATATTAATATATTATAGTTACAGACTTTTTAAAATTTAAAAAATGATAAAAGAATATACCATTGTACCGAATTTCTGACTATTCTCTTAAAAAATATTAAGTACTTTTGTAGTAGATACTAGTAGTCTTTATCAAATTCATGTTAGATTTTAAAAATTTTAGAAAAAAATTTTAAATCATGTTATTATATCATATTTATTTGATCTTTGCGTGACTTATATATAGAACCCAATACTAATCCAATCAATATTTTTAAATAATACAATATCATATTATACACTTATGGGAAGAAATTAATGATCACCAACGGATTCATTGGTATATACTATGGTAGGTACTTACATTTTCTGGACCGTTGGGGCAAGTGAGCAACTTCCACTGACCCTTGAAGTCGGTGGTGTTCTTGGACGCGGGCAGTGGCATGAATGAACCGACGGGATTGTTGGCTGCGTCTCGGGCTTGAACCATGAACCCTTTGAATTTACTAAAATCTCTGGGTGACAACGTCAGCGTAATCGATTCTCCTGGCTTGACAGACTTTCGGTTGGATGTCAGCAAGTATGGAGACTCCGTGGTCTGTGCGGGTGCTCCGTGTTGTGGCAACATGGAGTCGCAAACTTCCAACGGTGCGCCGGTCTCGTATCCCTCGGCGCACAAAAGATATCCGAAAGCGGCCAGTGACACGAACGCCACAGCTAATTTTCCATTCATTGCCATTATTGCTGTAATTGAAATAAAAATTTTTTATTTTTATTTTTTTAAATCTACATTGATATTTCTTTGATCTTTGCGTGACCTATGTACAACCCAATCTAATCCAGCCAAACCGAACCACACATAATATGCATACAAACATCTAATGGTGGATATGTCGGTGTGGTGACGTGGCGATCGCCACTTATAAGTTATAAGTACATATTATTTATTTTGTTAGTTTCAGTAAGCTTTATTTAGGATATTATATGTTATATAAATAAGAAAAATAAAACTATATAATATATGTGAGCAATTATAAAAATACTATATCATGTAGGTAATGATGATTTTATCAAAATTATTTTACTTCCCAACGCGAATTAATGATACTTAATTAAATAAGAATAAAATTACTAGATATTGAAAAAAAATCGAAAGTGTGATGCCTATGTCTTTATTATATCTAGAAAGAAACAAAATGGTGCAAATAATAGGACTATTAAAATGTTGTAGACTATTATTGTTTACAATTGTATGTAATTTTTAATATGTATATAATTACCTAATATGCGGGAGAAAAATTAATCTAATAAATGACTTACTTATATACGATTATACTTTGTTGTATACCAGGTATTGTAAATATAAAACTACAGCGTATAAAATTGATTGTTATGTCTCATGTATTCAGACAAATAATATTTTTATTAAAAAATTTAACGTGTGTGGCGATTTTTTTTATGTTTAGTATTAAAGTTAAAAATACAATTACAAAAAAAAATTTCATCTAATGACCTTATAGGATAATTACTAGCTTAGATAGTTTAAAACGAAAATATCCCTTGATTTGTTTTGCTAAAACACGTAAAATAACTAATAAAACACAGAATAAACATACAATTTCGTCCAAACGCAACATTCACTCGTGCCATGATACAAATTATCGACCAAACACATTAAAATGTTTTAAATCCACTTATTTAAATTTTAAATTAAAAAAATATAAATACCTACATGATGTAAGATGTAACATCTCCCAAACGCATTTATATTTTCACAAACTCACCTAACTGTCCGTAATGTTATGAACTCAATTCAACCATAATATTATTATTGTGGTTAATAGTTATTAATATAATTTTTAAAAATTGTATTAATTATAAAACGTAATTTATGATTGATACTAGTTATTTAATAAGTATTTGTTATAATAATAAAATGTGTAAACACTAGGTATTCGTCTTTCTCGATTGGTATATCTTATATTGTTATATGGCTTATACAAATCATATGTGTTGATTTGAAATTTTTTCATATAAATATTTATTTTATTGTATATAAGTACTATAGTATATAATATAATTTAATACAATTGTATTTATTTTCAATTTCCTTAGACAACTAAAAATATGTAAAATACGTATAGTTCATTATAGTATCTATATATAATTCCGTGGAATTTATTGAAATGCGATATAGTATATTATATTTCATATAGATAATATAATGTTTAATAAAATAACAATATATTTATATAATTTATTTAGTAATCCTATACTTAGTTTCAAAACTATGTCATATTATTATTTATGGTAAGTATTATTATTATTATATGTTATCTACTTTACGTTTGAACGTTTACGTAGGTACGTATACGTTTACGTATATACCTTATACTTACATTTAAATTGATGAAAATATTTTTAGTGTGATTATTAAATATATAAGCACATAGTTTTAAATATGTTTATTCTTGAATAATCCATTATAATAATCTATATTAAATTATATAAATTCAAATGACATTAAATGACATTTAATGTCATTGAATTGAATTTCCAATAAAATATTAATTAAATTTGGTAATGTAAAATATAAAAATATTATAACATATCTATACACAACTATATCAGCGTGTAAGTATTTACAAAATTTTTACATAGGTAATATATTCATAAATATACAGATCTATTTACTATAATTGCAATATCTCGGCGAAAAATTAAAACTTTTGAACGCAATTATTTTAAAGTTATTATTTAGTCAATATGCTATAATATAACTTCTATTATTTTTATAGTTTTAAAGATCTAGCAAAAAAATTAAAAATAAACATTTTATTATTCTTGAGAAACTATTTTCGATCTCTCAGCTACAAATATTTACGTATCATTATAACGTATCATAATATTGAATATTGATAATATGCATTTCATATTCGAAGATATAAGATTCAAAAATAAGAGTTTTCCAATAAATTTAAAAAATGTCTAGACATCGACATCTTGATTAAATTAGGAAGTATATTCATCAAAATTGTCATACCTAATAATACATTTTTTAAAAGTATAAATTTTTAAAAAAAATTTAAATAAAAATTAAATTTAATAAAATATAAATATAAATATAAATTATATTTAATTAAAATTTTTTTTTTGTAATAAACATTTAAAACTAAAAAAAATAATAGAGGTAATATATAATAGCCTATCGCCTAAATAATAGATATAAAAATAACCACGTTCAAAAGTTTTTATTTTTCTCAAGAGAAATCGTAATTAGTAAATAGATACTAGTTCACTCTGTATATTTTAATAATTTTATATTTATATTTTAAATGTAACCTAAACCTTTTGAAATTAAGAAGATAACCATTAATTAGGTACCTAATTATAGATAGATACATATAAAACATATAAAACATAACATAATATAATTAATTAATATAAATAAATGACCAAACATATTTATTACATTCTATTTATATATATAATTATTTAATATTATAATAATAAATAATAATTATAAATATAAATATGATAATATGTACAATTTATAATTAATTTAAAAAAAATCTAAAATATTAATTACAATTTATAGCCAATATTATAGGTATTTAAATATTTAATGTTATAGTATAATAATTATTTATTTAATTAACAATTTATTATTAGATGTAGTTTAGGTAGGTTAGTAATCGAAATTGATTATAAATGTATATAAAACTAAAACAAAACATTTTAATTATTTAAATTATTTATGAAGCTTTATATATTTATTATATAATATATAATATTATTATATTTTAAACACGGTTATTATACTAATCCATATTATTCATTTTAATAATGAAAAGTATTATAAAAACGATTTCCAATTTTGCATTTAGGAGGGAAGGTGGCACTTTAAAAATGTAATCTTAGATTTACTGTATCGATTACCATACCAACACATATGTTTACATATTATTTTAAATATTTATGATTGTATTTATAATTTACGTAAATTGTAATTATTACTTAACCAATAATTTTTCAAATATTTATAAACTAGTTACATTATTGTATTGGAATTGGAATTATTTTTGTTAATAAATTATTATTATTAAAGTATTTATCTGAATTATCCAAGTTAGGTAGTCATGCGACAATAACAACAATAGTAGATGAGTAGTATTTAACTCTTAATATTCTCATTTATAATAAGAATATGTAATTTATGCGTGTTTTAAATCAAGTTATTAATTTAAAACATTAAATATCAATTATATATTTTTATATATGTGTAAAATTATATAGTTATAAATTTAAAACTAAAGTTGTATTTACCTACCGTATTATTTTATATATCTATTACAGCTAGTATTACATAAAAATATATAATTATTTTTCAAAATAATTTTAAGTGTAGTAAAACTTTATTAGTAACATTATAGTAAGAACAATTCACAAGTTAAAAAAAAAACAAAATGTTAACATTTGTTTATTATTATAATATGTTTTTGTTACCTTTTTATAGAATGTCGGTTTTCTAGTAAAATATAAGAATATGAGTGGACAGCAGACGGTATCGAGTTGAATACTGTACTAAGTCGATGATACAATTGTCCAGTATATTATAAATATAATAATTGCCAGTTGCCACACAAAGAATACATTGCAGATACCATTGCGGAAAGAAAGGGAACTTAACCTTCATAGAGATTGTTTAATAATAATAATCATTATTGATTTATATCTGACCTGTGCATAATATCATGCTCAAACGAACATACAGAGACACAGAAAAAACTCGTTATTATGGTTGATACTTACTTCTGTTGTCTCAGCTGGCCACCAATCACGTTCGTCATGCAAATATAAAATTACTATTATTATTCGTCTTCTGACGTGTATATTTTCCTTATTTCGGCATAACGCTTTTGGTTTACCGAAGATATTACAATTATTAATATAATAATATATTTAGTATATAAAAAAAACACCGTTTTTATGTTTCCTATACTATATACTTAGGTACTTGAAGTTTTGTATATTTATGATGATATTATTATTAATATTTTTTAAGAAATTGTTTTTTTCCATAATTATAGGTACCTATTTGTTATAAAAGAATATTCTTTGTGGTTAGTCAACTGTCAACATATAAATAGTGTTCATTGTCTTATAAAGGTCATTTCTAAATAATGTCGCATTCTAAAATTATTATTATTGTACACATTCAACAATTGGTACATCCAAATATAAATAACGACAAGGCCGTAGCTAGATTCAATTTTCTGGGGGGGGGATATTTAAAATTACTATTATAATAATTAATTAATCAATTAAAAACCCAGTACAACTTTTCTTAAAATAATACAATTTCTGGAGGGATTTCAACCCCTAAAACCCCCTAATGGCTTGAATTGTTGATGATAAAGTAGGTACTAAAATATATGATAATTAAATTTACACTTATACCTTATGCTTAATAACTAATGACAATTACGTAATGAATATATCATATTTTAAAGTATTAATTATATATTTAATTAAATACTTTTGATAATATTTGAATATATGTATATTACCTAATTATTTATTAGATTTATATTGTTTTAAGTAATACTTAATTACCTATATATTATGATAATTAATTTTTCTGTTTCACTTTATTTGATAAATAAAAAAAAATGTATAAAAATAAATATTATCAGTATATTTTATATCTGACTAATCTTAGCTCAGAATTGTTTTTTTTCGAATGAATATTATTGCATTCAAATTTTAACTATAATATAACACAATAATACTCCACCACTAATTTCTCGGAGGACCAAATGAGAGAGGAGAATAAATAGAGAACGCTCAGAATCTGCCCGGCTTTTTCATATTCCATATTTCCATATCGAACAATGATGGAACGGTCGTTCATCAACGTATACTTAGCAGGTACCTGTACGGCTGTACCTACATTAAATAAACTATATACTATAATTATTTAAATTTATGATTTAATGAACATTTATATAGAAACATGAAAAGTTTTAAATCGTATATAATATAATACGTATAATTAAATAAAACACCAATCAGATAATAACAATTAGGTTAATTACCTAAATAATCATTACCTATAAATAATTATTCATTGACTGAGCAAATAATAATACAACATATTTTAAACTATTATTAACTAGGTAGATATATACATTATTATATACTGGATATTATTATATTATATAATATACTATACACAATAAGAAGTAATTATCTAATACCATTAATTACATATTATTATGTATAATATAGGTACAATAATCGTATTATCGCGCTAGTTTAACAATGATTAGACTAATAATATTATAGAAAAAAAGTTGTCACATTCGTCTATACTATATTATACTTATATTAAAGGTACCTAATTATACTGTACCTACAACATTAGTCATGTAGTAATCAGTGGTGTAATTACGGGGAAATATGGATGTTGTATCCCCCCCTTGATCTTTTTGTTTTTTCAATTAATTCTTATGTAATATTTTTTAGTTTTGTACCTATTTTATTTCATTACAATATTATACTTTTAGTATAAAATTGAAAATTGAATTGGTAATAAACTAAAAAGATTATGGGAATATTAGATTATCAATTATTAACATTAATACTAATTTATCTTATTATATTGAAATTTATAATGTTCGTAATCTATTATCTAATATTCCCGTTAGCTTTCTATTCCTTACATACCCTATATATGTATGGACTATAATGATTTATGTTAAAATATACCTATGGCAACAGGCATGTATTTGTGTGTGTGTGTGTGTGTGTGTGGGGGGGGGGGGGGGATGGGCGGGCCCGCCCCCCCCCCCCCTCCACCCCCGAAGTTCGTATGATACTACACTAAAGTCGAAAATGAATTTGATTTTAATATAATTATTACATAAAAAATATAAAGGTAAATATATGAATATTCAGAAAAATCACGTGTGTAAGTATCTATGAGAACACTCAAAAAAATGTCCATGTCCTTACAATCAAAAATTAATTAGTAATCAAGTAGTATAATAATTCAAAATAACGGAAACCGTAATTTTGCCCATTTTCCGCCATTCTTTGGTAGTTTTTCTTTTCCTAAAGAAAAACTTTTAAGAAATTTAAAAAATGAGCTAAATAAAGAACCAACTATATAGACACGGGCTTCGTTGCTGGATTTTGAATCCAAATTGAATGAAAGAAAACATTGCGGGGGGTTGTGATCACATACCACCCGCCACCTGTGTGTGCCACTGTATATTGCCCCCCCAAGACCAAGTTTTAATTACGCTACTGGTAATAACCTTTCTTAAATAACTTTTCGAAAATGATTCTGTACCAACCTTTTTATTATTATACCTATTATCTAATGGTAAGTACAAGGTACAATGTAACTATAAGTAAGTTTAAAATTAATATAATTGTCAATTATCATCCACATTACATAGAATAGGTAAATTGGTATATGCAATTGTTATAATTAATTGAATTATTCTATTGTTTGTTATATTCAGGGGCGTCATTTAAACATTTTTTTTTAAACACATATATCTATGTAGTGTAGACCATAAAACATTTGAAGTCATTTTAAGGGTAGTTGGGTAATTTTCAATACGCCTGGTGGTGAGTGGCGTATTTATGGGAAGAAGGGAATCGAACGGGTTTAAACCCTCGTGATAAAAATAAAACAAAATTGCTATTTTGCCATTTGTTTTAGATTTTGCATTGTAATGTATACAGAATATATTGTTTAATTAAATTTTTTTGTAATTAATTTTTTTATATTGTAAAATGGTGAGGGGATGCGGATTTTTCGGCTTCATGAAAGCTTCCAAAAAAAAAATCTGAACCTTTCCCTTTAAAAATTGCTAAATACGCCTTTGCTAGTGATGTATTTATGTATATAAGTATCTATAGGTAGGTATAAATTAACATATAATAGCCATACAGTTATATACTTTTATTTACGTATTATATATATTTGCATGTTGCAAAAATATAAAATGTTTACCAAAGTGTCACGATTTACCAAATTTTATTATAAAACAACTTTTTTATTTTTTTTTTATTGACGTAATGCTAATATAAATTGCATAACACAAACACACGCGTGTGGAACAGTCAACATACTTATGGTGACATGATGGTTGAGCTCGAGTGATTCAGGTATCGTGCTAGCGCGTACAATACAACACAAATTATATCTAAAACGCCAATTCTACAATTTATTTTAACTATAGATATAATTACAAAACATCTCTTCTAGCCACACGCATTTGAACTTAGTTCAAATGTACTTGTGCAGTTCTAAAATTTTCTTAACACAAACCCTGGATTGGTTGATACCAGTAGCGCCCGAGATGGTGGTGGGGAGCGGGCATTCGATCCCTCGTTGAATATGTCGGGGAGAAAATTATAATTTTGCCCCCCTGAAAAATTGTCATTATAGTTAAACACTTAATACTTAAACATTTTAGAGTTATAGTTTATATTTAAATTACATTTTTATTATTTTTAATATTTATATACTATAATATGTAATGAAATGAATTTTGAAAAGTTGTATAACAAATAAAATTAAAAAATGTAAAACATCAAAGTTTTCAACTTTATATTCAAAATTAAATTAGGTAAATAAGATTATTGGTTTAGTCTACAAAATAGTAATTAAACATATTTTACAAAAATCAATAAGTATTTGTATTTTATTTTAATGTACATATCATGATTTTTCTTAAATTTTTGCTCCCCCACAAGAAAAATAGTTCCTGCGCCTCTTGGTTGATACAATATATATAATGTATAATAATAATTATAATAAACAGCAAAACACAAAAAGATAAACAATTATGATAATACGTTAAATTTTAACCCGCAGTCTCAGAAATCAAATCCCGGTCGTGTCGTTGAACTATGAACACTCGTACTTGTTATACAAAAATATGGTAGATACCTATCTAACCTAACCTACCTATTATTACGTTTAATTATATACTTCGTAAATAGGTACATCTATTACTCAAAATATAGGTAGGTACGTTAATTTATTCGTTTAGTTCACATATACACGTAATATTAAATAATAACTGGTTTTTGATTTTCACACGAATCGATGTTATGTCGTAGACGCAAACATAAATTACAATACTTACTCAATATAACATTTTGGTAAACATATTATATCAACATCAATGGAAATAAATTTAAATAATTTATATCAACGAAAAAAAAAAATAGAAGTACCTATATAATATATACAATAAGTATTTATTATATAAGTAATATTCAAAGATGGTCACGTCAATGAAATTTATATTAATATCTCAAGGGCTTCCAGTTAAAAATTGATGTTAATTGAGTGTCCGATCGGACGACTCTTTCTTAATATCCGAAAAAGTGTCACGGGTAAAATCCAAAGAACGATAGCGGACACTTCACGAAATGCTAAACCACAATCACAGTCTATTTGTGCAAAGGTCTAAGTTGCGTGTTAGTTTGTTGGACATTCGTATTTTTATTTGGTTTGACCTATATTTTGGTCTAACCTGTCTGTCTTAAATATCTTAAATAATTAATTAGGTGATAATAATCAATAAAATAAAATGTATTACGATATTATTGGCTAAAAAATTATACAGCTAGTTTAGGATAATATTATGTTAAATTGTGTAATATTATTATATTTGATGTTCGTGCGTATGTTTTAGTTATTTCACATAAATTATCATATTCTAGTTAGGTACTAATTCTGAATTCACATATACCTACTACTATTTTTGTCTTTGCTACAAAACATTACCTATTTTATTTCGAATAATTCAAAACTATTTTTCCTCATTATCGTATTCAGTAAATAATTATAATATTATTGATTTGTTTTAGATTCTGAGCGAAGCGAAGAATGTATTGGTTTTATAAAAATGTTTTTTTTTTATTTTTTTAAAATAGCGGTTTCATTATTTTAATTTTTTTAATTTCGTGATAACTATTTGAGTATTGATCATAAGGACTTGAAACTTTTTTTGAGTGTCAACATAAGTGTTTTACATTACAGAAAAAAATTATGAAACGATTGATTGATTTTCTGACTAAATATAGAGATTTTAACTTTTTTCCAAAAATGTTTAATATTTCCTGTAATTTTTGTTTTTTCGATTTGAAAATTGTATCAGAGTCTAATCATGTACAATTTAATCTTTTTACAAAATATTTTCAAAATCGTATGTTGCAACTTTATTTTATAAGCTTCTAAAATTTAAATATTTTTAGTGGAATTGAATATTATTTATATATATATTTTTTTTTTTATGTATGAAGACACTTTTTCGGGTAGAAATAATGGTCCGATTATCATAAGTAGGTTAGGTTATGTTTTCGGTAGCAAATTGCATCTTGTTGGTATTTTATTTAGCTCATTTTTAAAAATTCTCAAAAGCTTTTCTTTAGGAGGGGAAAAACTACCAAAAAATGGCGGAAAATCGGCAAAATTACGGTTTCTGTTATTTAAAATTTTTTAATTTCGTGATAACTAATTGAGTTTTAATCATAGGGTCTTGAAAATTTTTATGAGTATTAACTTAGGTGAACTTCTTTACAAGAAAAAATTTAGAAGCAAATGGTTAATTTTCTGACTAAGTATAGAGTTTTGGCTTTTTTTATAAAAAAGTTTAATATTTCATGCAATTTTTAGTTTATTGGTTAGAAAATTTTGTCAAAATCTAGACATATACGATTTAATGTTTTTACAAAATATTTTAAAAATCGTGACCGACAATTTTTTTTCATAACTTTATAAAGCAAGAATTTTTGAAAATCGGCAAAATTACGGTTTCATTATTTTATTTCTTAATAACTAAATAAGTTTTGATCGTAGGGATTTGAAAATTTTTTTGAGTATTAACACAAGTAGTATACAAGTAAGGTAAAATTTTGGAATGAATTATTAGTATAGCATATTTTAATATATTGAGTTTCGCTCAGAATCGTATTTTCTAATGCAATATCATTGCATTCAAATTTTAAGTATAATAAACCACTAATTTCTTCAAGGACTGAAGGGACGAAGGAGGAACGTCCATAATCGACATTCCCACTTATCTTTACTTTTTAAAAATAAATTGAAGTATTTTAATGTATATAATATATTAATAATACAATTAATTCATTTTAGTTTTAATGTTAGCAACAATATTACTAATTGTCACTGTTTACGATATCTACTAGTAGATATATTTCAATTTGTTATTGGGCATAGCCCATCAAATAAATAATGTAATAACTATTACAATTAAATAGGTAGGTTAGGTAATAGGTGTGATATCTATATATAATACCTATTATGTGTATGCAATTAATAATATATTTTAAATTTGATATCAAATTAAACATTTTATATTATTGTTCATTGGCAGTTTTTAGGGAGGCCTAGATATATTACTCAATATGTTGTTAAAATTAAATATCAATTGAAGCAATATTTATTAGTTAAAAAAATATTTCCCCCATCCCAATCAAAGAAATAAAGTCCCTGATATTGTTAACAAAATCAATAACTATACTAATAGAAATTGAAATGAAGATTTGTAATTTAACATATGGGACATTGCTCATATAGTTGGGTTGTCATATTGCGTTAGGTCAGTGGCCAGACACTTAACTAACTTAGAATAACAAAAAAACTAGGTAAATCAATAAATAAAATAACAACAGTTTTACATCCCATTTTCTATTCTCACATGTTATGATACCTGGCTGAGACTAAATATATGTCAAGGGGTTGAAGATGGTTTATGATAAACTAGATAATATGTTGGTTAACTAAGTGATAGGATTTATGGATAATTTTAGATTACTTCAGTCAGAAAGAATCATACAAATAACATGTAGTTACTCTGGAGTTAATCAATAAGTAATATATAATATTTTGAACTTTAGCTGTAACATCTACATATGTTCATAAGTAATAAGTACTAAAATAGATCAAAATTGACCGTGAATACTTGTGAAGAAAAGTTCCTCTTTCATCACTTCAGATACAATGATTGATAGTGTATTGTTTAGATTTGAGAGTAATGATGAATCATCATGTTTGAAGATTACTCTGAGAGAAGCTCAGTCGTAGCCTAATATAGTCATATGCATACAACAGTAGTATACTTTTATTAATTTTTTAAAATTTTAATTACCTTTATTGTAACTTTGTCAGGTTTGAACAATAATCTTATTTTATATGAATCATATAGCTATAATATGTAAACAACTTATTAAATTTTTTTTTATCTATACATATCTTCTAAATCTAGTTGATAATATAATAATTGTATTTACTTCTGAATTTTAAAGAAAACATCTAAATACTTCCTACATTTATTTTAATTTATTTTACGAGTATATTATGCATTCTTGATAGGACTAGAAACTTTATAAATTAATTGAATGCAGGAAATAAATACAATATTTCAAAATAAAACTGATTAAAAAAAGAATAAACAAATTTAAATATAATAAAATAAATACAATTAATATTTGTATGAATAAAACGGTAAAATAATATACAAATATACATATATATGTAAAGGGAAGCATATATTTATTACTAATAAATAATATAATATGTAATACATAATAATGCTTATATTACACTATTATTTAATTGACATATTATGTTAATATAATTAATACAATCAGTCATTTAAAATATTTGTTAATAAGGAACAATACAATTTTTCATAAAATAAATATAAATATTATAATATAAATTGATCAATAAACACTAAAAATACTTTATTTCATATTATTTCAAATTGACTAACACGTAAAATATATTTATTTTTAACATACTTTTACTGTAAAGCTACTATTAAATGCATTATATATATATATATATTATCAATGACACAAAATTATTTGTAAATATTAAAGGCATTACAAATATATTAGTATTCTGCATTTAGTTTTTCATAAAGTAACGAAAAAAAAAAAAAACATTTAAAGTGTAGCAAGATCCAATTTCTAAGAGACGCTTAGTTTAGGTTATTGAGCAAAGAAATTGAAAGGGTATATACCCCGCTCTCCTTTACATATGGTACTCTTGTTGATCAGTTGCTGGCAGTCTTGTTGCAGTAAATGTTAATTAAAAAGTAACAGTAATTTTATTTACATC
Source organism: Eriosoma lanigerum (assembly GCA_013282895.1). NCBI lineage: Eukaryota > Metazoa > Arthropoda > Insecta > Hemiptera > Aphididae > Eriosoma > Eriosoma lanigerum. The sequence continues at coordinate 13,031,752 of CM023361.1, forward strand.
TCCATGTAATACATCATGAATATAAATTTATAATTCATCTTTAAAAATGTAGTGTACATCACTGTCTGGGGAAATGAACGCTAAATAGTTGTCCAATATTTCATCATAGCTAAGCATTTCATCAAAATTTTTATCTGATTTAGCAATTAAATGGTCTGCCTCACTTTCTGCAATTAAGCTGTAAAATTAAAAACAGTTATAAGCATTATATTTTACTTAAAAGTTGTAACAATAAAATTATTTCAAATCTTCTGTCCCATCATAAAAACACTACATATATTTTCAGAAGTGGAAAATGTAGACATTTTTGTATCTATAATAGGAAAAGATAAAAAATTAAATAAAATTTACTACTAATAATTTAGGTTAATTTACCTAGTTCGTTAAGTATAATTAAAAATATGTGATTATATTTGTGCTGTTAAGAAAGGTCCCGCTGTCAAACGAAAATTGGTCAATTTAGCGCATCTCCACATAACATCCTATCTAGTTCCCCTTCCATGCCCCAGAAACATATAATTATGTGGACAGCCATCAGCAATGATAGCAGTAAAGTATGCATGCGTGTCTGTATATGCGAAGTGTACGTATTTGTTATGCTGTGTATACAGTTTTTTTATAATAAATTTGTAAAAAATCATATTTTGTAGATTTTGTTAAAATAATTATGAGTAATTAGAATTATCACAATATTGGACGTAGTCTGTAATAATGTGTATAAAAAAAATAAGTAATATATAAGTGCAGTGTATAGTGCGGTGACAGCGTTGACTTGGAAAAAGTCGTTTTTATATTTCCGTTGTGATAAGTTGATATTGATCTAGTGCCTGCATCGAATTGTTGACCCGGCTAAAGTTTTATTGATAGTCTACATATGTGAACGAAACGGTATCATTCTTACGTAGCATTGAGTACATATAGAAAATATATACCTAATGCCCTAATGGGTAGTATAAATAATAATTAAAATACTTAAAAATTAATTAAACTAAAAATTTAAAGAATTTTAGACCAACTATATATAATATAACATATGCAAGTAATTATTTTACTTAATATACTTGTGTAAGCTATGTAAATTGATTAACAAAATGAATTACTTGTTATTTGGTGATGCCCAGATATGTATTTCATCGTTTTCTAATACACCATTTTTATTAATATCAAGTTCATCTGTAAATTTAGTTTTTTCTTCTTGTAGAAATTGTGAATCTAATTCTAAAGTAAAAATATTAAAATAATTAACATAAAATAAAAATAGTCTGATAAAAATAATGATACAAAATATCTTACTTCGATCACCTATAAACTCATCAAATGTAATTTTGGAATCTTTATTTATATCAAATCTAGACATGACGCCATCCATTAGAACAGATTTCATAAATGGATAATCTTCAGGTGTATAAAAGTAACGAAATTCGATTTTATTCAATTGATTATCTTTATCAAGATCAGCAGCAAAAAATATTGCTTTTTCTTCAATTGCTTCCTACAATGAAACATGTTAAAATTAATAAAGTAGGAATTATTTATTATTTTTTAATATAAACACGAAAAGCAGGAAGGTCGATTCTGGATGTTCCTCCTTCATCTTTTTGGTCCTCAAAGAAATTAATGGTTTATAATAATTAAGATTTGAATGCAATAGTATTTCATTAAAAAATAAATTCTGAATACAAAACTCAGTCAGATATACAATAATAGGTTTTAGGTTTTAGGGCATAAAGTCTCTAGCCCTAACAATCACAAATGAAGTTACATTTAAGTTATTACTAATTATCTCATACATCAAGGTCCTTTAGGTTTGCTTAGACCTAAGAGTATACACAACTAGCAGTGTCTGAAAAATTCCTTTTAAAAAGTAATGCATTCCCATTCACCATTCTTTATTTTTATATTGAATATATTGATTTTCACATTCATCAAAAATGTAATGCATTATATGCATTCCCCAAAAAACTGTTAATATTTTGTAAGTATAAAAGTATTTTTTACCATATGTACAGAAAGAGTAATTTGATAAAATTACTATATTAGTAGTTTTATATGATCATTTATTATAGTAGTTATAATTTAATTAACCAATACCATTGATTTTATAATATACTACATAATTTAAATTAAAAAATATATATAAAATCAGTATCAATACTAATTTGAATAATATACTAAAATCTTAACTTTCTATTTAAAATTTGTAAATACTAAGAGCCTCTTCACACAAGATCACTCAGTAGCGCTTCATTAGCACGATCATCAATCAAAAGCGCTGCATGTAATTTTAGAAGCGAGTTAGTGGTACTGCTAAAAACACTTTCATATTTATTAATTTATAATAATATTAAAATATATACTATTTAATGCTTGAATAAACCAATATCTAAAGGTGCGCTTCAATGCACCATAAAAATAGTTGCATATACTCTATTCAAAATAAGAACAGGCTACGGCGGCGACCAGTTTCGGGCAGCAGTCAGGTACTGCCTATTTGTATCCCCCACTTAATCAGCCACATGTTCGTATGATATGATTTATGTATGATATGTAAATAATTATGTGGCGCGCAAGTGACGGTACGGAAAAATACAACACAATGTACTGCTCTGCACCTCTTCGGTTTCAGAGTATACAATGCAATTTAAGTTATTTGTTCAGATCGGTGGTCTATGATTGACTAATTACATCTCTCTTGCTTCATTTTTGTTCGAGGTCTGTGCGCATAGTGAAGCCACGCCTATGCGCATAAGTTGACTGCCTTAGCCTGTTCTTATTTTGAATGGAGTATAGTTGTAGTCACATGTGAAATGTACAATTTAAATTATTGTAATATGCAGCACCACTTTATGTTGCCTTGTTGTGAGGCAAAGGCAACGCAATCGTTAGAAGCTCTTCCAATTTGTGGCTGTGGCCATATGCGGAACACTTTATATACCTACGGGATTCTCAATTAACAGCGCTGCTGAGTGACCTTGTGTGATGGGGCTCTAAATGTCAAATAATTATTATAATAAAATAATATATTTATTAAATTTAGTTATGACAATAAAAGTATTTCAAACATGTGATTACTAATATTAATGTTTAATTTCTAATATAGGTTCAACCAGCTATACTAAAAAAATGCTTGACTGGTGCACTTAATGGCAGTATAAAGTATAACAATAAATACATAATATAATACATAAAAGATTTTAACATCTTTGAATATAATATAACTCTAGGTATTGACTGCAGACTAATAATCAATGCATTATCGATCAAAATTTTGTTATAAATTATGTTAATGAATTTTCTTTCGTTCTAATGACAGACAATAAGTTGAATATAATTTAATATGAAAAATTTGTGATGTTATTGACAAAAAAAAATAAAAAACTCGGACAGGTGTAACAAAATTATTAAATAGTTAAATAGTATAGCAGTTATAGTTTATAACAGCTAAGAATTGTTGATTAATATACAAAATGGCCCATATTTTTATTACAAAAAAGACAACAAGAGTATGATCAACTTAGTTATAAGATATAATAAAAATAAATTATTGTGTATCTATATATATATAACATAACTACTTGTGTTTTGTTTGAAAAATAAATCACACAAATAAGTTAAAGACATGTTGCTTTCCTTCAAATCACTAAGAATTTTATACTTATAAATTATAAAAATAATTACTTCTTCTTCCAAATTTTCACTTGAAGCATATGTTTCTCCGATATATTCTGGCCATGTGACATAATTATTTTCATCAACATCACTTGATTGAAATTCTGAATCAGCTTCATGAGTTGAAAGTTTTCTAATAAATAAAAAATTAAAAAATTAAATGAAATTAATACATTATTTTATTTACTAAAAATTACTTGTATGTTTCCAATAATTTTGAAGACAATTCATTTTTTTCAATGAAACCATTTTTGTTTTTATCCATACTATCTAGTATAGTTTTCATTCGTTGTTTTATTTCAAATGGTTCTAAATGTTTTAAATCATCTATTTCATCTTCATCCGCTAGAGTGTGTAAATTTAATAATTCAAATATTACTTAATTATAATAATATATTATATTCTATATAGACATAGACAAATTCACAAATGTTGTAAATTAAAAAAATTTTAGGATAATTAAAGTTGTAATATTATAATCGTAAATATTTTACTTAAGATGCCGGCATAAACGTCATCAGTTCTGTGGTCATGTTCAGAGATTGATTTGCGTCTTGAAATAATAAGATTTTCTTCAATTTCTTGACCATCAGTAAGATGATTAGCGCCAGACAAAACAGCAGCTATCAATGTTTCGCATACCATTGCCAGAACAAACGTAACGGGAAAATAATTCATGACTCGGCTGTGTGTTTAATTCGCAAAGGAATTAAGTAGGTACTGTGGTACGTGGTAAATAGTATTATTTTTGTTTCATACACTCGAATAACTTGTACAAATTATGAATAAGAAAAATAATATGAACAAGTCCAGTAAATAATTTAATGTCGAACACAGGAGCAAATTAACAATTATTGAAATACTGTTGTAATGTCATAGAACTCGAATTTTAAAAGATTTAATGATAGGTACTACGATTCTAAAATACTACAGTAAAACAGTTAGCATGTCACAGGATTTCATACATAAAATGAACAAAAAACTTAAAATAATTTATTTTTTATATCCGTGCAGGATATTGAATTGTTGACCGATATCGATGATAACCGATAACACTAAAATACTGATTGATCCATGGTAATAAACTAATAACGTACCACGGTTGTAGTAAAATGGTTATCTTTCTTCTTTGATAATATGTTATCTTTATTATCCATTTACTTTATCGATTTCATATTTTAATACTGTTAACAATATTTCTAAATATTATGATTTATGAGTACAACAATTTAACAATAATATCCTATATAGATAATAGACGACTCGACAATTCTTAGCTAAACCGAACTCAATCATTTTATATTTATACTTAATCTTAATTACTTCAAAACTTTAACTTTAAAGTTAGAGCATTATCCAAGTAGTATTACACTGTCCTGCGGCCTTCAAATAATTTTTTTCTTTTTGCTTGCCAATGTTGGAAGTGCTAAACATATTATTATTACAAATTTACAATAATATATAGGCACTTAATTTACAGTGGACAGTATTATAATCTTCTTTATTTCATAGTACAATCACAATGTGTAAACCAACAACGGAAAACAAACGTCTACTAGCTGCAGAAACGTTTTTCTACTCTTACCAGACGTCCAGAGTAAGTGTCTTTGAATGTAGCTTCTAACAAATTTGTATTTCATTTTGAATTATTTATAAAAATTAAAATACATTTCCAATAAATTAAATATCACAATTTTGAATGTTAAGATTGTTATTATATGTTTAATACCTTCAAATATGTTTATAATTGAACATTATAATATTTTGTTATGACCTTAGTATTGTACTTTATATAACCCCACAGAATTAGTTAAATAATAATAAATTAATAATTTAACTTATTTTGTATACGTCTGGATAAAACTATCAGTATTTTTTTTTTATAAGTACAAATAATAACCTAAAGAACTTTTAATAATAATAATATATTATAATTGGTGAACAGTCGTCAAAATGTGCCAAAGTAAATGGAGGGATGCCCAGTTATTTATTGTAACTTAATATTTGTATACATTACAGACACATTGGTGGCTTTGCCCATCCCATCTTTTTTTTATTCATTTTGTTTAAGTTTTGTAAGCATTTAAAATTTGATATGAAAGTAGATAAATGTCTTCTGCTTCACTTTACACTTCTAACTAAATGGATCTAAAGGACAACTTGGCTATCATACACCTCTATAGATCTCGATGTAAGATCCTACCTCTTATCAATTACAAATTTATTATTAATTACTAATTACTAACTTTTAACATATATTTAAAAATGTAACATCCCTTATACTAATTTTTAAAAAAATAACAACATTTTTAACAAAAAATTAACCATTCCAAACAAATATACTATAGGTATTGTTATATATTAATTATTTCATTATATAGAATATATATAATTACACAATAAAAATTACTTTTATAAATTAATAAATGTTTGAAATATTTTTAGGAAATTAATCATAGTATCATTCGTTTTGATACACCTGTTAATTTCACTGAAATTAAAATCATTTCACCATCACAGTTTTTGAGTACTGAAAACGGAGGATTCATGCTCGGGTAAAATTATTGATCAATTAACATACTCTCTTATAAGTCATTATTGACTAATAAAAAATAATTATAATTAAAATTTCAAAAACATTTAATTTTTGTTGTATATTATTGTTTTGTGTATTTCAATTAAATTTATATATTTTGTATTTTATTTATTATCATTAACAATTTAAAGTTGAATTATGTTCATCACTTATAAATATGTATTAATAATTTTAATTAATATTTATTATACAAAATATTAAATTGTATAGTTTTATGTATAATTAGAATTGAATAGATAATATGCAAATAATTTAAAAATGTTTATACAAAAATAATTTTATTTAGTGTTATTTTTTAATTGCTAAACAATATAATGTAATTAATTTGTTTACATTTAGAGCTACAGATCCATCAAATTTTGCAGTAAAGTTTTATTGTAACAATTTGTCATCAAATCGTCTAAACATCAGAACATATGAAAGATTGGGTGAAATTAATTATGATGAAAATATTTGTTCAAAAATTATATGCAATAATAATGTAACTAAGTTATAAGTTATTGGTTTAATTTTTAATTATAATAAGGCATACAATTTTTTTTTTTGTAGATATGGGCAGACAAGTTAATTGTTAGTGGTAAATTTATAGCCATAACAATTGTGATTTATGGAACACCCAAAGATCCATCTGTTGATATTGTACAAAAAAAAGATCAAACTACAAATTTACCATTCTTTGAACTGCCCGAAGGTGGAATTCCTAATATATTGGCTGTATCAGATGATTTTTACTTAGATCCAGTTTTAGCAAATGAATTTTCAAATTTAGAATTAGATTCCAATTTTTATTAATATTTCTCAAGATTAACTAGTAATTAAATTAACCAATAATACTGTAACTAGATAGGATTAACATCAACAATCATTTCATTTGTAAGGAAAAGAAAAGTGTACTATAATACATATATACATATATAATTATATATATATATGTGTGTGTATGTGTTACAGTGAATGTGTTTAATTCAGGCGTTGTATAATTATACCCATGCAATACTGAAGTTTTTTGACAAATAATTAACAATATAATACAATGCTCATGTGTTGTCGGGAAATGTAAATCATTACTGTGAAAAATATGAAATAAAATACTACTAATATAGGTAATACGAGTATATTGTGTATAAAATATAGATATTAGATAGTGGTGTAATATTAACTTAAAATATTAATAAAGTATTGATATTGACATCGTCTGCGATTGACGTTGATTGTAATGAACAATACTCCATATGAGGTGGTCAAGATTATGAAAAATATAATTGTAAAGAGGGATGTAAAATTAATAAATGTTAACTATTAAAATAAAAGTAAGCTGTGCACATTAAAATGCCACAATAGTGGCAAAAACAAATAAAAATATTTTTTTTTATATATATATATAAATAAATTACTAATAATTAAAATATACATAATACATAATTTATAACATTATAAAATGTATTTATTGTTTATTTTAACATTTAAATTATATAATTTTTAATGCAAATTGCCTGCCTTAGTTTGGCCATTGTATACAATGCCCAATTATACAGATTGACCCAAACATTTAAGTATAATATTTATGATATAGATTATCTTATTAAGAGTGTCAATAATATGAGTTTATTGTCCAAAATTTATTTGAAAAAAGTATTTATGTCTCAAGGTATAATAGTGTTATTAATAAACTATTTTCACTTCAGATTTGAGTTATTTTTTATAATATGTATCAATTTTATAAATTATACTAATATTGTCTTACCTAATATATTATGTCATATGGATTTTAAATTTGTATTCAATTGTTTTAAATTTTGTTTCATGTTTTGTATATTTTTATAATCTATAATTGATTATTAAGGGGATGTCATACCTGCATATTATGTCTCTGTCTATCTAACAGGGAATATAGCATATTAACAGCAACACAGAACTTGAATTATGATGTTTAGGTTGAACATTATTAGAATATAAATAAACATATAAAGCAAATTTAAAGAAATGTGGAAGGAATATGTTTTGTAAAATATTGTCTGGTAATGATGTTAAATGTATTAAGTTTTTAATTTTTTTTTAACAATGGATAAGTTCTTTGTCAAATGATATTTTACAAGACGGATATGATATTCCTTCAAAATATGTTTCACTTATTTGAAAATTTGCTTATAGATATTTTTACTCCAAATTCAACTTGAACATCACCATCACTAGGTTCTGTATTGCTGTAATTTTGCTATATTTCCTATTAGATAGATGGAAACAGAACATATAGGTTGACATTTACTTAACATTTAAACAATAATATGTGATAAAAAATGTATAATAAAATTTTAATAGTATTTAATAATATTAATGATTTTAACGTTTATTTTATTTTTATATTTTTTGTATTTTAATTTGGTGAGCGAATTTTAAAATAATTAAATAAAGTATGTAAATTGTAATATGTATATTGTGTATATATCCATAATTCGGTATTATATTTTATAGTTGGTAATATTTTGTAATGAATAAAAATAATGTATAATTTATATATTATGGGTAGAGGAAATTATATTAATTAAATTATTGAACATAATTAAAGATACTTAATTGAATTCAATTGTATAGTATTAGTATATAATTAACTATGCAATATTAATATATTATTATTAAATTGAATATGATTAATTTTAATTTAAAATTTAAAATTTAATTCTAAACTCATTAAAAACAAGGTATGAGACATAATACCTTCAGCTTTATAATATATTAATTTAACATAACGTTTCATAAGTGAAACATTTTGTATTATAACACTATACTGTAATACATAGTTAAAACATAAATTTAATCTGTACGTCTAGGTTATATTATCTTACATATAGGTTATACTAGTTATATCAACTAATCTTTTGAAAACTACATGTATTTATACTATATGAATGATTGAAGATCTACTATATAAAATCTAATAAATATTTGTTTATTACTTAGAGATAAGCTTAAAAATATTCAGCATAATATTTACTTAAAGTGTTATAAAAGAGTATATTGTATAGTTAAAATAATATGAATAATTTACACATTAATTAATGTTTAGAAAATAGATATACATAGTTACTGCAAACAATGGCTTATTGAATAGACAATTTTTCTGGTATGACTACTAAATAGTTTCTATAATCATCACTAAAAATATAAAATGCATTGTTAAATTATTTAAATAAATCAAACTTTAAATAGATGCTTACATTAATTGTCCCATCCCAATATTAGTAAAAAAACACAAAGAATGTCTTAAAATTTCTTGATCGTGTATCGGAAAAATCCCTTTGAATGCTTTTTTAATGTAACTAAAACATTACCGTATAATATATATTAATTTATATATATTTATTTTTACAATAAATTAAATAGTTCAATTTACCCGTTGTTAATACGTTCGTTTAGTTTATCAAATCCCAAATGTTCAATTAGTTCCAAGAACAATAATTGAAGGTATATATGAACAGATAATCTAAAGTCATTAGTAGTTATTTCGACTGTAGATAAAACCATCCAAGAAATAGTATCACTAGCAATCAAATGGGCAAATAATTTAGCATAATGACGTAATTTTGCAAAGTCAAAAGTACTCAAAATTGTATAGCTGTCATAAAAAATTGTCTCCAGAGCTTTAATAAGTAACTTATTTAATTGACAAAATATCTGAAAACATTTAAAATAGATAAATTGTGGGTAACTTAATTTGTTAATATGTATTATAATAGCATATTTTAAAGCAAAATTTTATGTTAAGTTATTGTAAATTAATATTTCGAAATATGTTGGTTAAGGAAATTACCCATAGGTCAGAACTATACATATCAACAGTGTCAAATATGTATAGTCAAATACAAAAATAATAAGAATTGAAAACAATATTATTACATAAATATTAAGTATAGATGTAAGTAATGATTATAAAAAAAAATTAAAAACTTAATTTATAAATTTAATAAAAACAATCTAATTATAGAAATTTAAATATTACTTGTGCGACATATCCAATATTCACCGGGTATAAATTATGTTCGTAGCTTAAATCAAATAGCATATAACAAAATTCCATTTCTTCTCCAGGTTTCAATCTTAACTTCATGAATTCATTAGCTGTTCTTGTATAACTGAAGTATGGTGCATTTATGATGTAATTTATCCTATTCCGTAATGATTTCATATTCTTGTTCATCAACTCTGTTACATTTAAATAATAATTATATTGTGTGTAACATAAAATATAGATTATAGACTTAATCATTGTGATGAAAGCAATAATGGCTATAATAATTAAATAATAATATTTATACCTACTAACAGTATTATATTATAACTTTAAACAATAAAAATAAGGTATTAATATTAATAACATTTGGATATAAATAAATTCTTACCATTCATTTTATCATCAATCTCGTTATAGTTATATATGAGTACATATTCATCGTTCATCTTTATTCCTATGATTTGCTCACAAAATAATTTGTACAAGTGTTCATTGGTTTCGTATTCTGAATCATACTGAAAGTTATCTAGAAAAACACAGTTATTATTTTTAAAATTAAAAATTGCTTAATTTTGAAATAAATATATTATTTGGTACCTAAACTTTCATTAATGTCTACATAAGAATCAAGAGATATAAAATGCGCAATTTGATCATCTAGCTCAAAGTCAAGTTGTACTTGTTTTTTAAATCCATTTGTGTATATATTATTCAATGTTACTTGTAACATATATTTAATCTATAACATAAAAATGTAAATAACACAATTATTAAAAATATTTTTTTTCTTTTTAAAATATTTGCTGGTTAATAAATACAACTACAGATTCTGATCACCATAATTTTAATTTAATAAACCAATAAAATATTGAAAAAGTTTTATTTGGAACATAAAATTAAAATTGTTTTTTAATAATGAAGCAAACAGAATATGAATTTACCCTTTTATTAGTACTTGGTCTATGATAAACATTACACATTATATTTAAAATGTCGTCCATTTCTCTTTTATTGACTTCATTAACTTTGTGACCGCATATCATTAAAATTGTGAACACTAACTCCATTGAATCCTCAGTTGGTGGTTTTATTAATATTTTTAATAATTCTATAGCTACATCTACACTGACCTAAATTGACATTTATCAATATAATATAATATAAACTTAAAATCAATAGTAATTATAATAATTAACATATTATATATAATTAATTTATAACTTACACTATTGTGATTTATTAATTGTGCGATAAATGTTACTGATGCAGAAGTCAGATGTTTGTTCCTTTTTTCATATCCTACTTTTAATTGTTTAATTAATCGTTTCAAGAGTAATTCTCCTAATTTAGGAAACTACAAATATAAAATTTGAATTATTTATAAATGAATAGATTGTATATTTTGTCAAACAAATTAAAAATACTTACAGAGGGGTTAATAAGGGAAACCAGAGTAGCATAAGATCGAGTATTTTGGAATAAACGACTCTGAGTTTGGATAATAATTTGACAAAACAGACCTTTACCTCGCACAAGATTTAGTTGTAATAATTGATTTTTTATTTTCTGGATATTCATTCCATGACTCTGGACATTGTCTATTAAAATCTCCAAAGACTTTTTCAAAATATTCCAAGCAAAATACTGGTAATCAACACTAAAATGAACAAATAGTTAATTTCTAATAACATAATAATTAGTTAGGTATGTGAGCCTAATTTGTATAATAACACATTTTATATTTCTTAAAATATCAGTAGGTACCTACCTATGAATTTATTTAAACTATTGAAATTAACAAATAAAATAATTTTTATTAAACTTTAGTATACCTTGATTTATCTATTGTCTCTCCATAAAATCTTTTTCGTATAATTTCTAGATCTGTAATAAAATATACATGATAAATATAAATAAAACATTATAATTACCTATCTAAACTAATTATAAAAATAAAATAAAAAATCGAATAAAAAATATAAATAAATAATGAAGAAGTTAAAAAATACATAGAATGAAATATTCAATTATTATAATAACGGTAACGGATCTAGGATTTTCTCACGAAGAGGGGGATAATAAATATATGTGTACATATAAGTATATGTACACTTTATTAATATAGACTATAAATAATAAATTTATATTACAAAAAAACTTTATTTTACCTATCAATTGGTGAGGGTGGTATGGATATGATATCCCCCCTGGTATGCTAGAACATTTTAAATTTTTAGTTTCACTATCTGAGTACTACTATTATTGATTAGTACTAAATTATGGTTTGTGAAATCTTTCTTTCCTAGGTATTGGTAATTTAGTAACCTAAAAATTATTAAAAAAATGTTTACTTTGTATTACATAGTAATTATAATAATTGACCAAAAAAGCCAGAGAGGAAATGCCCCTTTTTCTCCCCTCCTGTAGACGCCCATGGCTCCATAATTTCATGTGGTTCTTTTGGGAGTGCCGTGCACGCCCAGTACCACTGTTAAGTATGGTGCCACATTTAAATGATAATATTAGTTATATAATTTGTACCATTTAAAGCACTCTGGTTTAATATTTTTTTTTGTTGTTGCATTTATTAGAGAGTAATAAACACACAGAGAATTTGTTTGATAATCATTATTTTAAAGATATTGAACATCAATATAGATTAATCTTGGTTATTGGTTTAACATTAGTTAGGTAAGTACTTTCAAATCCTTAGTGATTTAAAATATTATGTGCAAAAATATGTAAGCAACTATACATTTCAAAATCAGGTAAGAGGTGGTTCACAATTAAAAAAACCGGGCAGTCGGTTCTCGGTGTTTCTCCTTTGTCCTTTCGATCCTCGGAGAGGTTAGTGGTGGAATGTTATTTTGTTAAATTATAAGATTTGAATGCAATTCGAAAAATTATTCAGAGCGAAACTCAGCAGATATAGTACCTAAAAATGGATACAATATTTTTCTTCTCTTCTTTAGCTTTTACAGTCCATTAAGGACCTTCGCTGCCTCGACCATACCTCCCCACCCATCTCTGTATTCGCTGTCTTCAATTATTGTTTCCTCTGAGATTTCCATAAGGTTCATCTTCACCTTTTCCGCACATCACTATCTCAGTTGACCTGGGCCTTTTACCATTCAATCTCTCAGTAAAAGTGTTCTTTACTATGCTTTCGGAGTTCAGACTTCCAAATATGACACGCCTATTCTAATCTTTTACTTTTTAGATACGATCTGAATATTGTGCAACAGAAAAATTAGTTATCATAAAATAATGAAATTCAAGTTCTTCAAAAATGTAGATTCTGCGAATTTTGCTGTTTTTAGTGATTTGTCCTGTGTCATTATAAAAATATTGAAAATGTCAAAAAAGACTTGTACCAACTTTTTTAAAACCCAATTTTTTATATGCAGATTCAGGAGTACTTATGTCATAATAAATACATACAATTTTTAACTTTGTATATTTAAAATCAAAAACTTTATGTTAAAATAACATACAAAAATCTATATAAAAATAAAATATTTTTTGAATTTCACTCAAAATCAAAATTTTAAAAATTTATTTAAAAAAAAAATTATACCTACTGTCGATTTACGAAATTTTTTATAACAGGATTAAGAATAATATGATTATGCTTCTATTAAATTTTCAAATCATAAAACCTAAAATTGCAAATGATAATGAACATAATTGAGAATAAAATAAAATTTTTAGAAAAATTTCAAAATTCTATACTTAGACATAAAATAAATATAACAGTTTCAAAATGTTCCCGCATACTTTATTATGTAATGCTTGAAAATATTATCGAGTCTCTCGATTTAAAATCTGAATTGTAATAGTTATCATCAGTAGCGTAACTGGATAAAAAAAATACGGGAGGAATGGGCAAAATAATGTACTCACCAAAATTGTTAACGGGAGGGGGGGGAGAAGGGTAAAATACATTTTTTTTTACATATACCTAATTTTTTGTTTTTACACTACTATACAAGGCACAAGCCTTAAACTCATGGTAATTATTTTAATTTAATTTTAGTTAATAATAATACTAATAAGTGCTAATACATAATGAAATAAATAATAATATCATAGAAATACTGTATATAACAACCAGTTATAACATATTAGTTGTTTGTTATTACTTATTACAAATTTTGGATTCATGAACGTTGAATGTAGATAATTATGTGAAAAAACTCGCGAATTATCATATTCTGTATACTAACATGTTAGTAGTGTTAATAGGTACTTTTGCGTTTCAAAATTACATTCTGCATAATATTATTCTTCCAATTACTTTTAAAAATCTCAAAATTTGAACTGTTGAATAACCTGGGGAGGGGGGGCAAAATGATACTTTAGTCCTTTCCAGATAAAATTAAGGGTGGAAAGTTCTTCCACTTGCCACCCCCTCACAATTACGCCACTGGTTGTCAGGAAATATTAAAATTGTATTCGTCCAAATTATCTATAAGTTTCCGTAAATTTTATCATTTCCAGTTGTTCAGCCATTTTTCGGTAAGTTTAATTATTCTAAAGGAAACCTTATAAGAAATTCGAAAATGAGCTAAATAAAGTACCAATACTAGAGGTGATAAAATATAAGATTTTAAAAGAACATGTCTTATGTAGAAATTTCGCTTTATTCAACAATCTACAGCGAACATCTAATAGGTATCTTGGTACTCGGTGACGTAATTTAGAGTTTACATCTTGCAACCCTTAATTATATGTTAGGGTCGCAAGTATATAATTTTTCGATTCCTAAAATATCGACAATTTTGAACTAATTATTATTATTTTTATTTAAAAAAAAAAACAGTAATTTTTATCAAAATAACATTATAATACCTATTATAATATACAAGATATCTTTTTTCAAAAAATGAACATTTAATTATTAAAATATTGAACTGTTATAAGTTCAATAGGTACTTGGTAAAATAAAAAAAAAATAATATTCAACAGACAATACTATATACTTTTCAGAATTAATTGTGTATATAATATATGGTGATTGGTGTACGGTGGTAGGGAGTAGGATAATTTTGTGATGAGACTAAAATTTAATATGATCCAAAAAATTTGAACCTATTGAAATTATGCCAATGGAGGAACCTATTGTGTTTTTAACATACGTATAGATACGTCCATAATTGTCCATTATTATTGTTAGGTAATATTATAATTGTTATTATTGTAGTTAAAAGAGAATAACAGGATGTGTATTCTACTCTCGAGAATATTAAAAACCATTTACAAACCGTTTCCAATTTTTCATTTACAAATGTAGTATAATATACTTAATCAAAGTAATGCACAATAATATAAACAAAATAAAGCACCATTATAATATTATAATCATTATAAACTTACTTTTATATAATAATTTATAACGCTAAGTAATTATGATATAATTATAAGCATTTTTAACAATTGTTTTGGTTAAATTCCGACCATTGCGTAGGTAATATTAAAATTATTGAAGATCCACCCCAATTCCGCCCCTCGATGGTACTACTGACGTCTGATTAATTATTGATGAATAAATAAAGACAAAAGAATACCTACCAAAATCGACCGTGACTAAAATTAGATAGTTATAGTATGCTATATTAAACTATGCCACTATACAACATAATATAATATATAAGATTTATTATACAAATTATAATCAATAAATTAATTAAAAACGTTTAATTTACACCATTTACCGTAAAGTACGTTGTCGTCCATAGCCTGACCATAAAACATTGCCGGTGCCATTTCGGAAATCGAGTGATCAATAAATCAACGAAATAATGAAATAATAATATTCTGATCGACAACTACGGTCGTAGTGTTGTACAGAACGGTGATGATTGACGGTGGAAATGAGCGATGAGTAGTAAGCGTCTTTCGGGTTGTTGGTTCAACGGTGACTGAAGTGGTGAGCAAGGAGCAACAAGCAAATACCCATAGAGCACACAACGTCGGTATGTGGAAGGCAAATGGCTAATGGACACCAATAGACCGCGGAGATGCGCCCGCCACCGCTAAACGATGTCGGAGGAACTACAAACGCGGTACATAATTTCCAAGCGGGTGAAACGCGTACTAACAGTCCGCCGACCCTTCCTATATAGATTATTTTCTTTATTATAATATACCTATCACCGTGATGGATAGAGAAAACATCTGCATATACTAACAATACGCGTCGTAAACAGAGATAGAGGGCACTATTTAGTGGTCGAACTATTTAGAACCGTTAGAGGTATAAAAGTGGCCCGTTTTTTTTTTATATATAAATATATAATATTATTCCTTAATACCTATGCATTGTATCAGTGGAGAATTTACGATTTTTCGAGGTTGGCAATGGATTTTTTTACATCGCATTGTTACTCTTAAACTACGCATAACACACAATTGTATTTTATTATACAAATATCTACTTAAGAGTTATTTTTTTTATGAACATTTCCAAATCAAATATAACGATATCCCCGGATATTTGACGATTTTATTAGTAATTTTCAAATAAATGTATAGGTTATACACACGGGATCGTTTTAGTATTTAAACAATGCTCAAAACATTCAGAAATAAAAATATTTTGAATTTATTCTTCCATCATTTCAAACATTGGTGTAATACTAAATTATTATTACTAGGTAGTAATAATTATTATTGACATTCATTAATAATAGGATAAAATATAATTAAAAATTGTATATGACAAATACGTAATAATCGTAGATAGCATCAATATTTAATATTATAGAATATAAACATAATCTATAATATTATGTTTTACAATTTGATAAAGTAATAACTTTAGATAAAAATATTACGTAAACCATTGCAAAAATAACCAAGGGGGAATATAATTTCCTTCAACCGTTGTCAACCCTCTTTAACCCTCTTTAACCCTCTTCAACCCTCTTCATCAAAAGTAAATTCGCCATTGATGAAATTATTTCGCAGACAGTTGATTATTTGAATTAAAATTCATTTTAATAATTGTAAAACCTACAGATGTCTTATGTTATAATATTATATACTCCGACAATAATATTGATTAACGAAAAACTAATGTTAGTAGTTTAGTACTATATGAGGTATATGACAGAGGCGGTTTGACATTTTTCAGTTGGTGGTTCAAGATTAGTAAATACCACCCACCCACCTACAAAAAAGTCAAACTACATAACTTTACTTAATTTTATAATTTTTTGACGATTATTATTTATACTAAAACTTGCTAAGAAATTTCAATGTTTTGATATGATTAGTACAGAATTGTAAATAACCAATCAAACAATTTAACATTAGAAATAAAAATATATAATTATATATAAGTAATAATATAGTTTAAAATAATTTAAAAACTATTTTTAAAAAAGCTATTTTCAAAACTAGGTTTTTTTTTGTTTTGCTTAGTAATAATTTATTTTGAAGGCTCCCCTAGAATTTAACTCTAGATCCGCTACTGGTTAATACGTGACTATATTTTCATTATAAAGCTGTATATAAGTTAATCGTTAATGCAGTTAATGTATGCTATTCAATCTTTGGTGATTGTATCTATTTGCTGTTAGCAATGATTTGGCTATCAAATTATCATTTTCATATTACCACCTAAGACCAGGTAACCTAAACCAAGTCTACATCTATTAAAATGACACCCACACCAAAATTATTGGTGGTTCAGTGAACCACAAAATGCATGATCAAGCCGCCTCTGGTATATGGTATATAGTTTATTATATATAGTATAGTTACTATGTTTTTGAGAAATAACTGCTTCCAGATCTTTTGAATATGTTAGATGGTTGGGATACTAGGGTTAGTACAAACATTTATTTTTTGGTAATTTGTTGATTTGCTAAAATTTAATCCTAATTATTTTAAAGATCGTAGTGTCAATAATATAGTGTCTGCTTCTATGAAATTTGAAGTTTGCTACGCCAATGGGTATAGAAGTATAGTTATTATATATTATGTTTTATATAACTATTATAGTTGTTCAATTTTTTTGATTGGCGAACAGACAGATGATTAAATGACTATAAAGTATAAATTATGACATATTTATATAGTGGTACAGTCTTTAATGAATCGTTAAACTAAATACTGATAGATAATGATCTTTTTTTATATAAAATTCATAATATTTATATTATTTTCAGTGATGTGAATATTTTTTAACACAACCTCCTTGGGCTTCCTTGGTTATTAATATTTCAACTAACCCCTTATTCTAATTTATACAATTTCAATATATTTAGACCTTCTGCAGAGGACGTATAATTTAAACCCCTTCTATACAAGTCCTTTCACATTAATAACTTTCCAATTCAAAATATATTTATTACAAAAAAGAACACTTAATATTTTGAAAAAGTATCAACTTTTTCTTTTAGAATTTAGTTTTATAATTAAACTCTTTTTGGTTTACCTTAACTAAGTATTTATATTCGATTTTTATATGATTGTTTTTTAAGAACTAATTATAACATGTTTAAAATCAATTTAATCATTTGAAATGTTTATTTAGTATTAGCTGTCTAAACAAAATTATAATAACTTAAAGTCTTCTTCTTTTAAACTATAATATTTATTTTTAAATAAAAGTAGTGGCAACAGTAGCCTATACTAAGGTAGCACATCGCGGTTAATCAAGGTAATGAAAATACAATGTACTAACGACCAGAAGCTTATTGAACATGCTAAACATATTAATTAATAATTAGTACATACTTACGTAATTAGTACATCACTACGTGTAATATAAACAATGTAATGTTTGCTAGACGCAAATGTTATAGAGACCAAAGACGCAAAAAGCAAAGAATAGGCCTTTCCAATAATATATGCAAAACTTAATTAAAACACTTCAGTTTTATACATTTTTAAAATTATAAACGGTTTTTGCCATTTAAATATCACTAACAAGTGTTAGTTAGTTATCTAGTTGATGTAAATCTATACTGGTTAAAATTATAAAACTAGGTAATAAAATATTATATAAGTTGTTTCCTTAGCGTATACAACTAATCATATAGTTGTACTCAATAGGACGAAAAAATGAGAACATTTTTTTCTGTTTTTTATTAGCTTTAAAATTTCGGACTTAGGATAATTACTCGTTAAATAATAATACAAATTAAAAATAACCTATTCTACGTAAATTGTTGCAAAATTCTACCCTAATATGTTGGGTCATATCATTTTTCACCATAATGGTGCAAAATGGTGTCAGGTGGTGCTTCAAATCGTATTTATGATGTGACCCAACATATTAGGGTAAAATTTTGCAAGAAATCATTTGGAATACGTTATTTTAAATTTTTATTATTATTTAACGATTAATTAGACTAAGTCCAAAATTTTGAAACTAATAAAAAATGGAAAACAATTTTTTCATTTTTTCGCCCCACTGATACGGCTATATGATTAGTTGTATACCCTAAGTTGAAACAACCTGTTTATGTTTAATACTAAATTACAGGTAGATCTATATCTATATCTATATCGTATATCTATATCGAGTACACTCCTACTATTATACTTATTGTCATACGTTATTATACGTTATGGTATTATAGAGATTAATGTATGCTAATTTACCGATATTTTTTGAATCCCTGTTCTAGATATAAATATATTGTAGGTATACCTGTCTAATAAGTATCTAATAATATTATGTCACACATATTTGAATATGAGTAGAATGTATTTGTTATGTATTTATGTCTGGCATTTTAATTGTTTTTATATTTTATTAGCTCGAAAGAAGTTGATCATTTATAAAGAGTACTTTAAAGTCACTTTTCTATGACATCTAATATAATATTTTTATATAAATAGTAAATATATAATTTTATTTACTGTAATACATTTTAATAATAAAAACTGTTAAGATACAATAGAAATATCATGACGTAATAGTATAAACACACGATAATTCACAGGTACCTAGATCTGTAGAGTCCTTATAACATTTGTAGCATGTTTATAAATTTAAATTTTATATCAGCTGACAAAAGTTAATTTTGACTATACTTAAAATTTGATTAGTTAATATAGTATTTATGAAAGTCCACGCAACTATGTAAAATATTTTAATATATATCTAACTGCAAGCATACGTGTGTGTATATTATATATGATTTTTTATTCAGGCCCTCTTTTTATTCGTTTAATTAAATATGTATAGACTTGAGTTACGACACATAAGTTTTATTTCTTTATATATTCAAACCTGGTTAAATCGTTGACCTTATATAATTGGCTTTTAATTTAAAAATAAAAAACATAAGCTGAATTCATATGTCATACAGAGTTGAATATATTCAATTTATTTAGATATAATATGTATGTTAATCGTTAGTTTGTTACCCTGATGTTATTAACAACATTACAAGTATACGTTACATAACACGATAAACACGGTGCTATTATAATATGGAATAGTATGGATGGTGGATTACTCAATTAAACTAAATTATGTAGATTTTAAAAATTAAAAATAGTATTAATCAGCCTAAACAAAATTTTTTTGAAAATAAAAACTGTTTCTTTTCATATACATATTGATAGTCTATATTAATGATTCCGTATAGTATAGACTTGTACTTGTACATTAGTTTTAATTAGCGAATTTACAATTATGATTTATCGCCATATAGAGATGGACGACGCGTCGAGTTTTAAAATTTTTATCCACATACAGTTAGTTGTCATTTAAACATATACTTTAAGCTAATATAATTTAATATTTCATGAATCATAAGAATGATAATAATATTACCTCATAATAATAGTACAAATATAACTCTCGGCCTGAAAAATGCATAGCTCATCAAATTTTACTAACTCAACGAGTCTATTCGGGCTCTCTTGCAATTTATTTTTATTGTATATAATTTTAATTTCTGTTTCATGTTAAAATAAAATATAAACTCTATATAAACAAATAATATTTTAGTATGTATAAAATATATTTCTAAAATGTTTAATTCGGAACAAAAATACATTATTATTATTTTAGAAAATAATAATTAAGTATCATATATGAGGTTTCATATGTTTATTACTGGTCAATTAAATTTAGATTGTATGTATATTATATACGAGTATATATATATAGATATATTTATTGTAATATATGTTTGGAATATAAAAAAAATTGAGATAATTTTTAGTACATAATTTTCTGGAATTTATATCAATATAATTATATATATACATATACAATTTATTAGCTTGAAGTTGCCTGTTTGAAGACCGATGAGTAAAATTGTATTCAATATGTATTGATATTACATACTATGTAGTCTAATACATGAATTATTATACAATGAACCTTAAAAGAATTTATAAGCTCGGAATTGACCTCGATATTACCATTATCCATTCTTCTTTGTATTCAAATAATTCAATATCTAAATTAAAAAATATTTGTAATTAAAAAAATAATTGATTCATCAAAGCTTATACAGTATAATTTAAAATAATGCTTTTCTTACGCGTAGGATAATGATTATGGTTTCTCGTCCATCAATTAACACACAAAACATAAAATATGTGAGAATAATTTACTATCATTTGCTATAATACAAAATTACATTATTAAAAACGCAAAAAGAATAAATAAAATATATAAATTGTAATTATTTGTTTTAATATGTGTACCGTCTATTGTAAAAAGATTGGAAACAACATTTTTTATTATTAAATATGCAGTCCAATTATGTTAAAATAAACGTTTGTTTTTAACAGCTACCATTAATTTTCTAGTCAATTCAATAATATTACGTCACTTAAATTTTCATCTTTATTATATATAGTCTTTTATTATTTTCAATGAACAATATTTGATTATTTATGATTAATAGAGATGTTTATATATTTTATATTGTTCAATTTGTATCTTCTATTGTTAAATTGTATTACAATGGTTAGATGTGGATGGTTTTGACTATAGGGGCATATTCATAATAAAAAATAAAATTACTATATTAAATTTGTTAAAATATTTGAATATATATTTAATAATGACTACTGATTTTTATATTTTAATTATAGTATATTAGACTTTAATATATATGTTAAATATATTTTGATTGAAATACAACTATTGGTAAATTTGGAAAGTGATGAATTTGTTTCTCGTATTCACTCATAAATACTGACAATATATTTACATTTTTATAATTATCCCATTTAAATAATCAGTGGTAAAATTAATATGTATATATTTAAAACATAAATGCATTTTTATAAGATATAAAACAATATATTGGAAACATAAAACCTAATTACATTGCTCAATAATAAATTAAATTGTTCAATACATATTTTAAGAATTTTAGTAGGAACTTCTAAGACTGTAAGTAGATATTTATACCCAATAATAAGAATATTAATTATCAGTGTTGGGAAAGTTCCTTTTTAAAAGGATCTCGTTCTGTTCCTCGTTCTTTTTCTAAAATAAGAACTCGTTCCAGATCCTCGTTCCTTATTTTAAAAAAGAACTCGTTTCAAATCTAATTCCTGTTAAAAAAGAACTCGTTCCTTAGTTATTTAAAAAATTATCGCTAAACAATAATAATTTTTAATTTATGTTAGATAAAGAATAAAGACCAAAAAGTTATAACTTAAAATCCAAAATTAAACAGTAACTCAAGAATTAGATTAATACAAATATATAAAATAAACTCAAAATCTACAACTGAGATTAATGCGACCAGTGTCTATAAATTTATTCTATGTAGAAATAATAATTTGAAAAACCCTCAACAATAAATTAAGAAGTAATGACGATAATATCCAATTGACAGTTTGACATCATACGATTTATTATTATTTATATAATACTACTAAACTTTATAAATATACTTAATGTTATTGTCATAATCCGCACTGGCAATAGTAAACATAAACCAAATAAAAATTACATTCTTATTATTTAGGTATTAGTTATTTATAACACGTAGAAACAAAGAAATCTATATTAAAATATATTTTTCAAATTAAAGGAACTGTAAAAATGGAACTATGATTTTTGTTCACGTTCCTCAAATAAAAGAATTCATTCACTTTCCTCGTTCCAATATTTTTAAAGGAAGCAGTTCCAGGCTTCGTTCTTATAAAAACAACTCGTTCCAGGAATTCGTTCCTTTTCAACACTGTTAATTATATGTATATTATACATATATAATGTTAATTATTACTTTGTTTCTTTGTAATATACGTAAAATATAATATTACTGATTCAATGATTCAATTCAAATGAATAATAACATCAATAACAAAACTATAAAAGAAAATAATGTAAGCATTAAAAATACATAATGGTTTATTGAATATATATTATAACTAACAGCTGTAATAAGTAAAGTTTGAATAGTAATTTAAATTTATTTATTTATTTATGATATATGTAATTCATATTCTAAATATGTTACGAAATACAAAATAGTATATGTAGGTACTGTACGTCTGTATAACTATAAGTATATAACATTATATTATAATTATAAATTAATAATTAATAGTTATTTATTAGTACTATAGTATTAAAAATACCTATACTAATATTATGCATACACAATTTATTTGAATTTAATTAAGTTAAATAATTAATTAATTAAAAAGATTTATCTATAAATGTTTCAAAATTGTCAAAAGTGTCTAAATATACTATTGGAGAAATGTTGCAATCAGTGGCGTGTTTAGGGGGGTGTCCTGGGGGTTAAAACACCCCTCAATTTTTTTTTTTGTCAGAAATATGTGGTTCATCTTAAATTCTAAAAGTGGAAACGTGATATATTACTGACAATTATAATATATATATATATATATATATATATATATAATAATGTGAAGGGGTGAAACTTAAAACTGATTCTATATGATCACACTAATTGTATTTTCAGAGAAAAGAATATTGTCTGGATACCCCTCAAAAAAATCCCTAAATACGCCATTGGCTGCAGTATTAACAAGATTAGTTTTAATTGGATAGATAAACAGAATTAAGTGGTTATGCGTCAACAAGCAAGACAAATATAGATTTGAAAGGAGATTCACATCATCAAAAAGAGATTAAGTATCCTTTTATTAAGAAATAGAAGGCTAGGCTACTTCCTTTAACAAAATATGTCTATAGTAATTATGTCAACCCTTACAGAGTGACATTGTAAACCAATACATAGCTGAAAATAGATTTAAATTTGTCATTAAGTTTATTTAATGTAGGTTCTCTACTTATTAACGAAAATTTAGACATTTAACTTACAGGGATTGACAGTGCAATGTTGAGATGCATTATATACATAGAACATAAATTTAAACTATTTAAATTAATTACTTACTAATTACTAACTGTAGTTATCTTTTAAAAAAAAATAGATCGATACGATTGAAAAAGGTAGAATGTATCCTGCATAAATTAGGATATTATACGAATACATGATTTACCAGTTCATGTATGCATTCAGTTTATATAATGTACGTGTACTTTTGTCATATATGGTAAGATGAAATGGAGAGTAAGATCTTTAATTTTGAAGAACAACAATATGCGTACATTAAAAACTTTCTCTAACTACAATCATTCATTATAGTGTATATAATTAGATAACGAAATTATAATATAATAATAATAAATAATATTATCAATTAAATGCTACTATGGGCCACAATAACAAATTTGCTTTTATTCAACATTATAAAAACCGACGGTATTCTGGGGTTATGTAAAATAATAATAATAATAATAATAATATATCAGCGGGACGTTGTGTTGTGCAATAATATATTTATATCTTTTAGGGTGACTTAAGTAGTTAAAAAGTGTCCTGTTACATAATATCGTTCATCGAGTTCTACATATATATTATAATATTCATATAAACGTGAGTAGGAATTTGAAATTTTGTACATGCAAAAAATACTTAAGTTTTTATTTATACTTAAAATAAGTTAACTATAAGAACCATAATTGTATATTATTATTTTTTCAAATTTATTTTATTTTGGAGATACATTTGTATTACATAGTTGAATATAGCTAGGTTATTATTTACCAATAATTATAGCGAAAGTTAATTAATTTGAATAAAAATGATCATAAAAGCTAGAAATTCAAAGTTACAAACAAATTTGTATATATACAAGTATAAATATATATCTACCAGGGTCGTTTTAATATATTTTTTTATTATTATGGGAACTACAAATTAATGCAGAATGTTCATATATATATAAAATTCAAGGGAAGAAGAAAGTAGAACCCCTAAATCCCTACCTCGTATATACGATTAGTTATAAATTTTGTAGCAATACTCGGCTGCACTATAATAAGCTAACAACAAAATTGACTATAGGCCTATATTCAAAATTTAATTTAAGACGTATTACCAATACATACTTATATAATAAAGAAATAATTTATATACTAATAACCATATTTTTTTTCAACAATGAACGTGTTTAAAATAAATATATCGATATCGTGTAAACGATTGGTGCATTACAATACAATTTTGGTTACAATAGAGGCAGCTGTGATTAGGCGACAATCACAATCACAAATCCAAGATGACAATCATCGCATGAGGTCATTGGACGGATGAGCATAAAGCACACAATTTTAACTATAGTGCTCAATTTGTAATAATTAGTGCTACAAAATGAAAATTAGTGTGCTGTACAAAATTAAAAAAGTTATAAGGATCCATGTAGAGAATTCTTAATGGTCGCATAGATTCCGAAGACACATTTTAATTATCAATTAATTTTCGTTAACACCACAATATCTGTTGTGCGTCTATTATAAACTTTCTTTATAAACTGCCTGTTAAGGCGTTAAATAAATAATCAATAACATTAACAATAAATTATAAGTAGATAGTTAATAATATTAATTGTTCCTGGTATCATCTGCACGACCGACGATGCACGTGCGGAATGTCTTACGACCGTGTCGATGATGGGAGGCGCAGTAGGTAGTCGTTGTCTGCAAATTAATAATCGTGTTGTCGGTGAGCGAAACTGGCTACTGGAATATAATAGATCTATTGCGGCGTGTCGGTGAAAAGGACAGAGGTTAATCATTTAGGGGGGCGGCAAACAAATTTCTGTTCAGGTTGTAATGTTGTAAATTTATCAATCGGCAAACTGGATTCTCAATGCCCCATAACCAGTGTTGTGCATTATATAGATAAAATTGTCTGATAAAATACAGTTATTTTTTATCTTATCTAGACAAAAAATATATTTTAAAGACATTTTTATCTTATAACTAAAAAGACTATCTGAGATAATAGATAATTATTCGATCAATGATTTAAAAATGTTTAAAAAATGACACAAAATTATTTTAAACCGCGCTATATAAACACTATTTATAGTTTTAAATGGAGTATTGGATAGTTTATAATTGATAATAATAATAATATTTACAAAATAACTAAGATAATTTTAACTATGATTTACGCCGAGTGCGAACGTTAGACAGTGCCGTGCTACATTAATTTACGCCCTAGGGCAACTATATTTGGTGCCCCTCAATTCGGGGTGGTTCTCCCCTCTGAAATTTCAATTTTTTTTACCCATTGTAAATGGAAAAAAATGTTTAGAAGATAACGCATATAATTTTAAAACAATAAAATATAATAGGAATAATCGTTAGAACATTTGAACATGTATCAAACACAGATTGTCATCTCCTACTATAGTGCTATCATATTATTATAATTTAATGGAGATATCTGAATAAAATATGACAATCCACAAAGTAAACAAATTATCGATTTCATAATTTATTTTTAGCTGTGGGTTGTTGCAAAGAGTCTGGCACACGCAATCCCGCACCCTGCGACTCATATCATTATCTGAATAACAAGTAAAACCATATCTACGAAATCGTATAAAGGCAATAACAATTATTTTTAAAATAGGTAGGTACTATGGTATAGAATATAAAAATAAAATATATCGTATTCATACAATATGCAATAACAAATACGTCAACCATCATGAAGTAATTAAAATAGGTATACATATATATTTAAATTACATCTAAATTAATAATTATAATTATACAAAAAAAAAATATACATATTATAATAAGTGCCCCTAAACTTTTCATAAATGTTGGCGCCCTAAGGCACTTGTTCCTTTTGCCCCTCCCCCCCCCTTAGCAATCTCTGACGTTAGATCTACAATATTAAATATTAATTATCTGTTTTATTATCATGATAAATTATGGGTTATCTTTGTATAACACTACCCATTACTTAACACTGACCTGTTTGATAATAACCGTTATAATTAGACATAGGATTTTTATGTTTTTACTAATTTTTACTGAGAGTATGCATCTCCAATTAGAAGAGCTTTCTCGACGATTTATTTTCCTATTAACTGATATACAAATAATTTTTAGCGCATAAAAAAACATATTTAGGGGTTAAAGAATATTTTGTGTGAAATGATATGTTTTAAAAATATATATTGAAGTTTAATTTGAACATTTCACAAAAAATATAATGGTTTTGAAAAATATCCAAAAAGAATTGTGATCTTGATCAATTTCTACTTCTCAGATACCACGATTAGATTATGTGAAGTATACCGTTCAATTTAAATGCGATATATCAATATATCAAGACGAAAAGACGCGATACAATATTGATAACAAAATGAAATATTTATTAATGTATAATTTTATTATTCAAAACATATTATTATTTATATTCTTTTTGAGTTCATATGGCTGAATATTAAGTTTATAATATATAACAATTTTAAATAGTTGATTTTATTCGTTTTTTCAATATTTTATACATTTTTATGAAACATCATATATTTCTAAAAAAGAATAAGTATGCATATAAAAGATTATTTTGACAAAATTATGAAGCATAAAAACATTTTATATTTAGGTTTTTAAAGGCATATAAATCTGGTTTTTAGTTAAAATGTTCGATAGATATTCTAACTTCAAACTAGCCATATTATATATAACTAACCTAACCTAGGTACATATTGTATACTTTAGTTATATTTATTTTATTTAAGTTATTATACTTATTTTAGTATTTACTTATATATCCTAACTAATTAAGTACACAGTTCATTTTTCATATATTTTTTTTATTAGTAAGATTTGAGAAACATCCCGTTATATTCGTAAAAATACGTCTTAATTTTCCGAATATTTTAGATTCTGAGCGAAGCAAGGAATGTATTTGTTTTACAATGATGTTATTATTTTTTTATTGTGGGGTCTGAAAACATTTTTTTGTATAGAAATAATGGTCCGATTACTACGAATAGATTATGGTTTCGGTAGCAAATTACATCTAGTTGGTATTTTATTTAGCTCATTTTTCGAATTTCTTAATAGTTTTCTTTGGGAGAAGAATAACTACCAAAAAAATGATGGAAAATCGGCAAAATTATAAATATAAATTTGTATTTCGTGATTACTAATTAAGTTTTGATCGTAGGGAATTTAAATTTTTTTTGAGTACTCACATAGATAATATTTGTGTACACGCGTTGTAAAATTTTAAAACAGATTATCAGTATAATATATTATACATCTGACTCAGTTTCGCTCAGAATAGTAGTTTCTAATGCAATATAATTGCATTCAAATCTTAATTACAATAAACAACCAATTTCTCCGAGGACGAAAGTTGAACGTCCAAAATTGAGTTTTGGGTTTTTTTAAATATTTTATTTCAGTATGCATTATAATAATATATTAATATAATTAAATAATTATATATGATTATAATATACATTTAAAATATATTTATATGAGAAGACAAATATTCTTTTTATGAAAAAAACTACTTGGTTTTAAATTATTAATTTTTAACATCTAAAAAAATACATAATAGGCATTTTAAGTATTAAATAATATTTATAAGTTATAACTAAGGCTGAGGAATTCTAGTTTTTTCATATTTATCTAGAAAGGTTGTAAAACAATGTGAGTGATGTATAAATATGTTTCATAATACTAAGTTATATAAAACATAGTTACTTTGCATATAAATGCATATTTTAACATTATTGCATATTAATGCAAATTTGAGTAAATTGGAATATTTAAGAACATGTTTTAAAAGAACGGTCTTTTTCTTTTTATAAAACATTGTTAATAGATTATAGACATTCATTTTTATTTGAAAATATAAAGAAATATCTAATTGTTCAATGCAATAGAGAAGGTAAAAATAATTACATATAGTAGGTTAGCCATACAAATTAACCAACATTTTTTAAATTATTTTTATACATATAAATAGATGAAGTAGAAAAAGATACAGAAAGAAAAGACACAAAATATGTTAACGAAGACGAAGACAACAATTAATTACAGTTTTATTAATAATAATATCATTTTAGATTCTGAGCGTACTCATATACTATTTAATCTATTTACAAAATATTTTGAAAATCGTGACTGACAATTTTTATCATGAAATGATAACTCCTTGAATATTGATCATAGGGATTTGAAATTTATGTTGCATATTTACATATGTAATTAACATTCGTGGTAAATTTTGGAATGGATTATCAGTATAATATATTGCAATACATTGAGATTCGCTCAGAATCGTAATTTCTAATGCAATATTATTGCATTCAAATCTTAATAATTTCTCTATCTCCACTAATTTTTCCGAGGACTGAAGAGACGAAGGAGGAACATCCACAGTCGGCCTTTCCCACTTTTTTTTCAAGATGTTTTTAAAATTTTGAAATTTTTTAGAGCATATTTTAAATGCATATTTCTTGTCTTTTTAGAGCATTTATGCATACATATTTTGATTTATTTAAGTACTAAAAGTCCTCTGCTTTAGTTATAACACTCGCGTATAAAGTATATTTTAAAA
Source organism: Eriosoma lanigerum (assembly GCA_013282895.1). Classification (NCBI taxonomy): domain Eukaryota; kingdom Metazoa; phylum Arthropoda; class Insecta; order Hemiptera; family Aphididae; genus Eriosoma; species Eriosoma lanigerum. The sequence continues at coordinate 13,061,939 of CM023361.1, forward strand.
TTTATACTTCGATAACTGAATGAAGTTTCTTAAAAATAATTATCGACAATTGTTAGAAAACTTATATTATTTCTTTTATTATATAAATATTCTCTTTACGAGGCAATACACATTTTTAAGTAGTCTATTAATACTATTAAATAAATAAACAATCTCATAAAAGCACTACATATGCGCTTATATACAGTATTATTATTTTAGTCTGATAAATTTGACTATTTCAAGTTTTTTTTAATTATTTAATGGTTTTATTACAAAAAAAAATGTTCCTATGTATATAAAGATTCAAGGTTATTATTATTTTATAATAGCCAATATTATATTGTATTTTTATTTTTCATGATTCGGTCCATTTTCAACGACTAAGAGATTATTAATTATTGGAAATAGTCGTATCATACCATATTAGGCAAGTTTTGTTATGAAAAAACTAATAATTTTACATTTAGGTTTTAAGTATACTATAAGAATAAGTTTATAAAATAATTAAATGTGTGTATGTATATTGTATATTCGTATTAATTAAATATAATAATAAACGTGTATATAACGTATAATACGTATAACAATAGAATATGTATGAGTAAAAATAATTTGTATTTATGTAACATTGTATTTATTTATTTAACTATCATGGTAGAACAGACAATAGTTAGTGAAATATAATCTATAAATCGTCAAGTAATATCTGATCAAAAGAAAAAAAAATACCGGACCTAACCCGGATGACGCAAATTGGTGTAATACAAAATCAATTACAAAGTTTTTAATCCCACCGTGGTATGTAGACATAAAATTAATCAGCAACGAATGTGTTAATAAACCTTTTCTGTAAATTTTTTTTACTATATTTCTTGATACTTTTTGCTTAAAAAGCTGCAAATTGGTTCAGGAATGACAGACAGATTAATCAGTCCTGCGATGTAGTCCGGTCACAAGTAAGATAGTGGTGACTACTTTTTCATCGAAAGTACAAATTACTATGAATCTGTTCCCTGCACGATTGTCAACTCTACAAGATAAGAGACAAGATGCATATAATTTAGGCAGTATAAATCTCATCATTGACACCATTGACATACCATTTTAATGTACTTGAATATAGGGTGATCTAAATATTGTGTTACAAAATAGGTGAGGATTACAGACATTTTAAATTTTATTTCCATTTTATTTTTCAATATTCTGATCACTTTCGATATTCTCTGTGTGACCAAATGAACATCTATATTCAAATTTAGCTGAACATTCGTTCAGAATATAATATCCACTAAACAAATTTCCAAATAAAATATTATAATTTCATATATATTTTTGTTTTAAATTTTTAAAAATATTTAACAATTTGTGAGGGTGGATAATAGTAATAAAAACTGGGCCACCTTCGCTCTTAGTTTGTCCCATCATTAATCAATACATTTAGTTTTTAGACTTACGTCGAAGATTGACTTGATTGTGTGCCAAAATTAACTCTACGTAATAATTTTAATAAGTTTACACATTTATATAAATATCTAGATTTTCAAAGTTTAGAACGTTATCAACTACTGTTCACTTGATTCAGTATATTATTTAAAATTTAGCTGTAGAAATGTGTGTGAACAATGAACATCTGGAATCCATTAGCATTTAAACAAAAACAAAGTAGAACACAAATAGTTATTCTATTAGCTGTTTATATTTTTTACTAAAATATTCAATAATATATATATATAAATACTATAATGAATAATAAAAGCTAAATCAAACCATTAGGCCACTGTACTATAAAAATTATATAACCATCTGTTTATTTTAAAACATGTTCAATCTTTTTTTCGATTTATAGTTATATAATATATAATACTTTTATTTCTTAATGTATATAAAGTAGGTATAATTAAGCAAATATCAATTAAATTAAGTATTAATAGTAGATTAATTATAGACTATTTAAAAATATATATTTATAACGAAATAATATTTATCTAAAGTATCAAATATTTAGAACTAAATAAAATTTCAAACGTACCCAACATCTAACGTTACGAATTTTATGTTGTTAATACCTTAACCTAATAAAATTTACTTAATTTACAATTTAAATGGACCATTAAGTGTTAGGTATACTTTTTTGAAATAAAATTTAAAATATAAAACAGCGTGACCATAATATTAAAATCAATTTAACGTATAATATATAAAATTAATATTCTCGATTGAATTGGGAAAAAATAGTAAAGGGACACAAAAATGTATTTTAAAGTTTTTGTTCAACAATTGAAATCTTAATTGTATATAGTACATATGAGTAAGATGGGGTGCGTTGAAATATTTTCAAAAAATTAATGTTATTTCTCCCCTGTGAACTATTATATTTCAACTTTCAATACTATAATCTATAATCTAGTGAAATTCGCATTTTTTTAATTTATCTAATATTTTATTACATTACTTAAATATTTAAATACATTAAAAGTTAATGATTTTCAATAATATATTCTTTATAGTTTTGTTGTAGGTATAACTTGAATAGGCATTTATTTAAACGGACATTTTTTATTTACCTCTTAACGTATTACGCTTATTTCAAAATAAATTAAACGATTAAAAATTATATATTGAAGGACATTTTTAATATAAAATAATGTGTAACTTAATAAAATTAATTTAACATTATATCGATTTTTTTTGTTAAAATAACATTTCTGTAATAAAGAGAAGTAATACATAACTAGAATCATTTTTATTATTATTTTTTTTTAGAAATTTAAAAAGGTTAAAATATAATTTCTAAAAAAAGTGCCTATAACTAGCCATATTTTGTAACTCGTATATCTATATATTCGATATATGCAATATGTATATATTATAGACATACTATATTTTTATTCATGGACAACGTGTCATAGTTCAAGAATTTGTAATTAATATACTATTATAATAAATACAAAGAAATAATTGATTCATATTTATATTTCCTTGTCCATTAATCGTTGTCAGTAATAATTATGTTAATATAATACTCGCATATTATACAACTCCAATTTCAATTACAATTGTACCAACATTGTGTAGGTACTTAAATTTTTATACAATTACCATTTATATATGAGTATATTAGAAAATAATAATGTACCTACATTGTACAATACATATTAAGTACCTATAAAGACATCATTAAAATGATAAATTTAATCAAGTATTAGTGTATGTTTAATGCCAATTATATGTCACATGTTAATTTATGTTTTGAAACTTGTAAAGTTATACCTAAAATAACTACATTTAGAACTTGGTTTAATTTATTATATTCAATTAAATTGCACATTAATCTCTTGGTTTAGTAAAACCTCGGCCAAATACATTTTTATAAGCTTATAACAGATAGTTAAAGTAATAACAAACAGCAATAAAATATTTTAATATAATATTAATTGGTATCCATTTATAAGTATTAAGCATTTATGTAGAAAAAAAAAATACATTAAAAATTAAATATGTTTCTGGGCATACCTATAGATACCTATAGCACAATAAATTTAATCTTTATTATTTAATTATATAAATAATAAATATTAATATTACAGTTAAATTTACAAAAACATTACTCTGAAAATTCGATAAAATATACGCATAATTTTAATTATAGTCATGTACCTAGATTAAAATATATTTCTACGGAATACTGCATTAAAAATTGTGAATCTTAAGTATACCTACTATTTTTATTCACGGCTAGTTATAAGCAAGTTAAATGTCTATTTAGATAATATTGAAGGAGGTGACATCAGTATTATGCTTATAATAGCTTTCAAATAGTTGCATATTATTTCTAACCATATCTTTAAATTCATTTTTTTATAAATTCTTTAATTCAATGCTAGCCATAGGCTCAATTAAAAGCGCATTTAGGAGGTAAGACCCCCACATTTTTCAATAACCTCTCTGATTTTTTAATTAAATTATCTTGTATCATTTATAATATTATTTAATTATTATATTAAATTATTAAGTAGGTCTCTTAAAAGAGATCTAGCTAGGTTATTATTAGTATTATTATTAATATTAAAGAAATTATTGATAGTTATTTTAAAGATAGGTAAATTGCTTTAAAATAATACAAACATTACCTATATAATTAATGATATGTTTTTATATTTAATTGTTTATGTACATGTACTTGATGCAGTATAATCTAAAATAAGATATACCTAACTAATAACTAATAAATATTAGGTACAGTTAAAACTTTTAACTCGTAAATATTTTTTATATGAATATAAATGCACAACTCGCAATTGTAGACAACTATATTTATAACGAAATTATATATAACAGATGCGGTGACAACGCCTTAATATATTAAATTAATATGTACATTTAAATAGTCTATCTATATCTCTTATGTCAAAAACCCCATTACTCAAAAGTAAAAAAAAAACAACCGAACCACAAGATTAAAAATAAATATTATTTTCGTTCGATAATTTAAATTTTTTTTATACTTAAACATTATTATCTCAATAAATTTGAGTTATTGATGTAGATTATGTACCTATTTATTTCTATATGTACACTGCAGTAAAAGTATAAATCTATTTAATATTATTTTTATCATAATAGTTTAATAAAATCAAGTATCATTTTTTTATTAGTTTTTAATAATAATATGAAGAAATGAGTACGTTATTACTTATATTTACATATTATATATATATTATACAATCTAATGTCATCATATAAATACTAAAATATAGTCATTATATGCGTATAATATTATTATTAATAGGATAAAAATTTTAAATGTCAAACAAAACAAAAAAATCAAAATGTCTAAAATCCGAATAGTCGGCGGTAGTGGCATTGAAGATATTAACCACGTTAGCGGACCAGTAAACAAAAAATATATAAATATTATATCTGTTTATTTATTTAATGTCATAAGACATAAACATGCGATGGAGGGGCGGCGGCGACTGGTGGTTGGGCAACTGTCTATATATTACATTGTTGGCGAAGGCGGACCGTGCCTTCTCCTCCTCTTGGATGTCTGGCAACCAACCGCTCTATCCAGAAAACTCAACACAAACTTGACCGTTTTAATATTTTAAATTTGTATAGACATTCTCCTTTCAAGTCAAAATTGCATGATTTCATGAAAGACGTAAACTATTATTTTTTATATCATATTATTAAATTATTATTTTCGTCTTAATTTAAGTTACTTTTTAAATTGTTTAATTTTAATATATATCCATTATGCGTTAATATAAATTGTTATCTAAAATTATATTTAATTTATATAATAATTAATGTTTATAATTTTACGATTTCGTAATTTATAGAAATTATTTATAATCTATATAGGTATACTTACACCTAATAGAGGTTATAGTCGTTGTAATACACTTAAAGTTATCAGAATATTATGTTATAACAATTTAATTTGAACGCAAAAAATGTAGAGAATTCAATTTGCTTTTTAAATGTTTTCTACAGGTGAAACTTTTCAATAAATCTAAGACACCGAATAATTTTAAATTATATTTTTTTATGTCGTACGAATTTTTATTCATTTTGAAAATTAAAACGAGAAAGTTGTTTTTACTTCTTGTTTTTGTTTATTGAAGAAATGTCGACCGCACACTGTATATCAAATGCATGGCATGTGGCCCAGAGAATACCATATTTATAATTTCATTTGATAATGTTTAACATCTATCAAGTTTTTTATTCGGACCATGGACATTAACTACATTGTAAAAATAGCTTTATCCTACATGCAGTATATACATATTTTATAACCACAGCCTATGTGATATAATCATTTCCAACATACACGTTGTTTAGAAAAACACATAAAAATACATTTTAAAAATACATATAAAATTACCTCCCGGGCTCTTCATCGTTTCATAATATAATTTTCAATGTAAGCAACTATAATATATTTTATATTTATTTTTTTTTAAAGTTGTAATTTTTCAGTAATAGTATAGGTTATAATTAAGGCTGGGATTCAATGAATTTTGCATTTTTTTTTTTTGTAAAGGTTACTGTGAGATGTTTTTTTGGACTCTAATCCATTACATGTACTTTTGAATAAGAATAATAAAAATTATTTTTTTGCATTTTTTGATAATTTTAGTTTTTAGGTCATATCTTCATTTTTGGCGTATTTTTAGAGTTTTATTTTTTTTTTTATTTTAATATTTTTACACACAAACATTATTTTTATACAAATATAAGTATAAAAAATTATAAAGTAGGTACTCATAAATCGTAGTATATTGTCGGACAATATGTTAAAGCGTCAAAACTTAGATATCGAGCGGCTGCATCTGTGATAAAACTAACGTGGTATATTTGTTATGAATAAATTTGCAGTTTAATAATTTAAAATCGGTAAAATTTAATTAAATTAGTCAATTTTCAATTTGAAAAATTGAGGTTTTTTAGCGTTTTTTTAGAAATTTTAAAGTAATTTTTGCATTTTTTTAGGGCATCTTTCGGTTGTTTTTAGGGCATTAAAATTCTAGCACTAGATATGAGTTTTAAATCTTTTTTTCCATGTTTTAACAACATATATAGTACTACCTGACTGGTAACAATGATCAAATGTCAAATGATTTTTGGTTCAATAAACATGACGTTTTAGTTAACCAAATGATTGAGGGGTTATAGTTAGTTAGGTTAAGTTATATACCATTACATATTAATTATAAGAATAAAATAATAATGTTACATAAGAGAACATTTTTTCTAAATATTGTTGTAATACGTTTAATATAAAGTCAGGACCAATAACAGGAAGTAATACTAATGGCCCAGTCTGCCCTTGCTTTAGTTTAATCTCTAATTCATAATAATTAATACTGTAGGTACCTAATGCAGACAGGCTATATATCATGAAAATAGTATACATTATACTATAATATAATAACTAATAAATCGTAATACGTAAGAAGTAATAGCATCGCGGCATCGGTATTACCTTTTTATAATATTATTCCTTTTATATTTTCGGATAAACGTCAAATAATTTAATTTTTTTTTTACTTATGAAACATTCATTTTTATTTTCCTGTGATCTTCCAACCGAAAAATATTTTCATTATTTAATATATTACTATTTATAATGTTATTGGTTTGGGTTTCGGTTTATTTAATATTTCTTTTTGTACTTAGTTATAGCTTAGTAACCCAACCTAACCTTTAGATGTCTAGTGTAAATATATATGTGTAATCGTATTATCTTTAAGAAATACTCATATAGTTAAACAAACATTATTAATAGTTAATAGGTTATAACAATATTAAAAAACATAAAAGTACTTATATACAATTCATATATGAATATATTCTAATAAGGGATTGAATATTTATAATAATCAATTAATCAATTAACACTTCTGAAATCAATTACTTAAATTATATATTTTATTATATTATAGTATACAGAAGTTAACCATTTTCGTTCATGTTTCATACAAATAAATGAAATATTAATAATAATCAGGTATTTAAATGTTCAAAAAATTTTAATTAAAATAATAAAGCAAAATAATTATTTAATTTTAAGTATCACAAATGACTTAATTCTAATTCGAACAATGTACCAATTTTTTTCCGTATATTAATATCTTAAAATAAGGAAATAACGTTGTTACTGCTACAGTGTTTCTAGTATTTTTACAGAGTATTTTTTACATTAATAATTTTAGACGGATATTTGGACTTATAGATACGAAAACTACGGACATTTGTTAATAATAATTACAAATATATATTTTGTATTGTAATTATTATTTACCAACACTATTAAATATGTGCCAATCCCTATAATCCTTCTCTAAATATTTATTATTTACTGTATTTACTAGGTATCACTAACGTCGTTAATATCGTATATTTATGTAATTAATTTCTACATTAACCATTTAAATATTTTATTTTATTGTCTATAAGCTATATTTTCATGCTTGTAAAACTATATATTTTTAATCAATTGGGCTTCGGCTCATATTATTTTAACTATTAATATTGTTGTAATTATTATAAATTCAGCTTCACACATAATCGATGTCACATATGATATAAATAATTAATAATATATAGATCATAATAACCACATAATATTTATGAATAGATAAAATGATCGCTTCAACTAAATTATCGTTGATCTAAAAATAATTGTATATAATATCTTTTTTCCTCTCGCTCCACCATTAAATGCTTGCTCTTCCCACGGGAATCGTTGATATATTTGTAAATTATACACGCAGTGCTTGAATTGGGAGGACGTAGCATGACAGCTTACCTATTCTATTCTAAAATTGTTTTGCGTACCCTTTCTAATTTTTCGAAGGGTTAGCACAAATTCAATCGTTTCAAGGAATGGAAATGTTTTTAAGACCTATTTTAATTATTTTTCCAATTCAATCATTACAATTTCAAACATTGTATGTACCTACAAGAAAATAATATTATATTAAATATTTAGTTAATTCGAAAGAAAATAATGCAGCCATAGACGTCTTTGTCACTTTTAATAATATTGTACCCAACAATACGATTTGAAGATATTTTCAAAACTTTATTGACTATAGTTTACAATGTTAGTATTAGATATATTTATGAAGATTAAAACTAAAATGTATGTTTTATGATAATATACCTAATGGTATAGCATTTTATGTTAAGTATTTATGTTTGTAATTACAAAGCATATATTAGATTATAGTCATGTAGATAACACACATGCATTCAATATTTGTAAATGAAAATCCAGACATTATTTGTTTTTTTCTTATCTTGAGTCAACAAAACAATATTGAATGTCAATATAAAACCAAGAACGTTCGTTTAACATTTTGAAATTTAGGATTACAGTTTTAAGAACTATTAACAATATTAATTTTAAAAATAATACCTTTTTGAACATATGCTTTTTTGTTAATATTATTTTCTATAAACATACAAATATTGAATAATATATAATATTACAGTAATTACTTAAATTATTAATTAGATTACGGTATTACGATAGCCCATAAACGATAAAGTGCAAAGTAATTATTGTTCGTCTAGTATTTTATGTTTACAAAAACTGTTTGAACTATTATTATTGTAAATAAACCTAATAATAGGAATTTAATAAATTATAACATAATAAATGAAATTTAATTCTATAAAACTTTTGGAGAGATCCGTTTCCTATTTCTAAATACCTACTATTAATGCTTAATAGTTAGTATTTTGCCTTTATATAATGTTTTTTGTTTATATTTTTGTCTAAATATTAAATAATGTGGACGATTTTATCAAATATAAAATATATTTTATACCTAGTTATAAACCAGATTATAACCATACTAATTGTATAGTGATGTTATTATTTCTTGTTAGTTGTTGGTTAAACTCAAAGATGAGATTGTTGACAACATTTAGAAATTTAAAAAATAAATGACATTAAAATATTAATAGTGATCATAGGACGTTGTAAAATGTTATCTTTGTGCAAACATTAAATTTGTAGATATATCTATAAAAAATATTTTCTATTTTAATTATCTATTTGATAATAATAATATATTATTATACCTATATAATTTAAATAATATATTATGATTTCTTAGTTTGAAAGAAATTCTACGATAAAATAATCGATTTAATATAGGCAACACGCAATACATCCGCAGACGTTCAATATACGTAAATAATTCTGACGCGTCTTATCTTATTATTTGTTCGACTAAAATATTATAAGTCCAGACCACCCATTGAGGTCACCACACGTATCCATACGACAGAAATTTTGATTACATTTCAAAAAACAAGTTAGCTATACTATATATATTATCATACCATCGTATTTAGTTTAAGACAGACATGTGGTATTACGAGTTAGGGTGACACGAACGAATAAAATATGATGCAACGTTTCCAACCGCGTGTTCTTTTCATATTATGTATAAGCTAGAACAGATTTTAATTTGTTTTTGTCGTAATCCTATTTTCTTTTATCGTATTCTATATATATATCTATCACAAGCACTGGACAATTTATAAGGATAAAAAAAAATTAAATAAAACATACACACAAACACAATAAATAAATTGAAGTCATATATAGGGTTGCAACTCCAAGCTCTTTCAATACGAAAAATCTTTCGCCTTTTCAAAGGGTTATATTATAACAGTCGAATTACCATTTTACGCACGAATGCATAATATTAATATATTATTTCGTTCACACTCCCTTTTACCATTCACTCGTATAAATAGTATACACTAAAGTAAAAATGAAAAAAAAGCCAAATGATGAAAAATAAATCGTACATTAACCGTTTATGATGTCAACATATTTTACGCGTTATACGCATATCATATATTATATAATATATATTATGTTATATGTCAATTTATTTTTACCAGTTGTTATATTTATTTTTTTTTGTTAATAATATTGATAACTTTTATACGAATAAATAAAATATATAAACAATACAATGTTTTAAAAATTATAATTTCTATTAAGATAAGTACCTAGTAGAATTTAAATTTTCTGTTTTTATGTTCGTTAAAAGTAATAAAAACATAGATTACGTTATTGGCTGATATTAGGTCTTTATGTTATAGAGCGAAAGATAATTCACTGTCTTATTTTATATTTCTTTAAAAATAAATTGCGGCATTAATTAATATGAATATAATTGATTAATTAATTTTATATTCTTTGGACAATTTCAATATTTTTATAGTTACTAGGTAACTTAATTGAATAAATACAAGATAACAGCACTGCAGTCAAAGGGCACTGATGATACGTGCATAGTCGTCCGCAGAAGGGGAAAGCCATTGTACACCATTTGGATTTTTTTTTTGTCAATTTTTTAATCACTTTAAAATACAAAATACAAATTTTATACATTTTTTAATTAATTATAGGTTACTTAATTTTAAGATTTCACATTTATGATTAATTCGTCTATATTATTCAATATAATACGACTTATTCGTAATAATGAACCGATTCTCACAAGTAGGGTATCCTATTGTTGAAAACTTTATCTGAGAATTTTTTGAAATTCTAAATATTTGTTCATTGAAAATAAATATTATCAGTGTATTGTTTATATCTGATTGAATTTCGCTCAGAATCATTTTTTTTGAATGCAATATTGCATTCAAATCTTAATTAAAATATAACATAATAACTTTCCACCATTAACCAAATCGAGGACTGAAGGGACAACTGAGGGACACCCGGAATCAATGACTGTTCAGGTTGTTTTTTTTTTTAAAATTAATAAAAGTAATAATATTATGGCGTGAATATTTTAGACGAATAATGTAAACTTTTTGAGTTAATAAAAAGAGCTAAACATTTATAATAATTTTATGTACATTATAGTACACAAAAATAACTGTAAATTAATATTACAAACAAATATTAAAATATTTATAGCAAAAAAACATTTGTGTGCAAATTAAATACATGATTATGATGGTATTAATATACCTATATTACCTAGTATGAAGGTTGTTTTGTATATAATTTGTTATTAGTGGCTCCGAACCATGTAAAATTTGTAATTAGATAGCTGGGTCTATGAATGCTAATGCTTTGGATATTTAACAAAATAATATTATTATATAATTATATTCGTATACTATAAAAGACGTCCCATCAATCACATTTATACTAGGTATGTATACGTTTTCTAAATAAATACATTATAAAATTTACAATCGTATCAAATATATAAAACATAATTAATTCTATGGCAGGAAAAAATTCTGCGCTTGGTGAATGTTTAATTTATTAATATACTCATTGAAATAATATATAATTGTCTCATTATAAGTACTATACAAATTTAAGTATATTGTGTTTAATTTGTTTTTAATTATATCATATTTTATTTTAATTTATAAATGATATCTAAAAGTATTCAATTTTATGGTAAGAGGGATCAAGATAAGGTGCTATAAATTAATGTTTGTCATATTTGTAATTTTAGATTTCGGCGCCACTGTTTGTTTTTACACTTTATACTCACATTTTATAATTTTACACTTTTACTTTATGAATATTTTTATAATAAATATGTATTGTATATTATACAAAAATTTAATGTAAATGTTATATCATTAATAAGTCTTAAATACTTAGTAGTTATTCATTTGTTATAACAATGCTAGACAATGCAAAATTAATCAATTATTATATAATATAATATAAAGAAATAATTATCATATAGATCGATTGTTATTGTTAAATATAGAACAAATTAGGAATATTTAGCTATTGTAAGAATGATATTTCAAAATATTTGTCAACATTCTTCTTGTCTCTTTTTCTCTTAACTTCACAATAGTTCTCACTACTAAGAATTCTAAAAACAATTAAATAACATATTGTGTAGATAAGATATATAAACAATATACTTGCAGGCTTCGGTATCTAACATTACATGTATTTATTTATTTTATATGTCTTTGTAGTTATAAATACACTATTATTTTTCTAACTGATAAAAATTGTCTTATAATTAATATCTATCTGCGAGATTAATTATAGAAATAACTTTAAAGTTGACCTATAAATATGAATAATTATTATTCATTATTAAATATTAATATTCTGAAAATTCAAGACTATTTTTCATTGTCAGAATATAATGTTAACACGCGTAGCGTGTGTGTATATTGTACTGTGTATTTATATTCAACATAATAAGAATAGTATTATTACTATGATAATGATTGATGTTGTAATTTATTTCCACTTATGACATTTTGACAGGAAGTTTAACCAGTAGCAACAGTGGACAAGGGTCATATTTTGTTTGAGCAACAAATAAAGGTATCAACTCTTAACCATTGTACAATAGAATTTCTAAATACAATACATATTTTATTATTATTATACGTTCCGTACATTTACGATAAAGACTCTGGAGAGCATTTTCCAACATTGGTTTTTAATTGTTGATGTAATATGTGTGTAAAGTTATCATGACGTATGATGATGTAACGCAACCTGTCTGATTGTGGGCTTAACAATATAATATAGTCGAAATATTGTGAAAATGTAAAAGGGGATTTTTTGTTGTATACAAATTTGAAATATAATGTATGTGTGCTTGTTACCGGTTGGTATAAAATGAAAAAAAAAACATTTACTTACATTGAAAACATTATTTTTCTACTTAATAACACGATGATGGCATAATTTATCATACCCTTATTATATTAAGCGATAGTGGTACTAAAAAAACAATTATCAAAATACTAATTTATAAAGTTTAAGTGACGAAAAAATAAATAATTTACATATTTAGATTCTAAGCGACGTCAAGAATGTATTGGTTTAACAATAACATGTGCATTTTTTTATGTGAGTGTAAAAACTTTTTCGCGTAGAAATAGTAATTCGATTATCATAAGTAAGGTATGCTTTCGGCAAAGAATTTCATTTTGTTGATACATTATTAAGGTCATTTTCTGAAATTATAATATTTTTCTAATGAAACAGGAATAACCACCAATAACTGGAGAAAGCGTCAAAATTCGCGGAATCTAGGTAAACTAATTTTTCTATTGCACATTATTTGATAAATAAATAAAATAGTTAAGTCGAAAGTATAGAAAAAAAATTACATGATTATAAAAAATAAACATAAAATATAATTGATTAAATTAATTAGATAATTTTTATGATAATGGAATGGGGTTGATAGAACTAAACAATATACCTATAGATTTCTGATATAGTTGTAGTTATTATATTTGTTATTAATTACTTCTACTATAACTTATTACCAAAGTTTTATTTTAAAATATAATTTATATGTTGTTATGTTGAACAATCGTGTATGTAGTTACCGGTGCTTGGAACATTCTTTTAAAAAATGAATTATTTTACGTTCATGTTCTTGTTGGAAAAAGCTAAATACTTAGGAATTTAAAAAATTGTATTATTTTAAAAATGTTTTATTTGTCCATTAAATACATTAAGTTAATTTCAACATACAATATAATAAATAAAAATTTAAAAGATAATATTTAGTTTTTATAATACCTTTATTATTTATACATTGTAGCCGCAATGACTAGATTTATTATTTTGTAGTTAATATTTTCATATATTATTCTATATACTATATAGATTTAATTTTATCCCTAATTATTATATTATTATATAGCCTAATTTTAAAGTAAAATATTATAATTTTTTTCATAAATGAACGAAGAAAATAAGAAAAGAAAAATATTCCTTATGCTCCTCTAAAATATGTTCCTTTAAATGAGAAATAAATTAACTTCTGACAAGTTTCTGCAAATTGAACGAAATCAAAGGAATTAGATCTTTTGAACGCGTCCCTTTCAAGCATTGGTAGTTATTATATCATAATATATAATTATTACAAAATTATGAATTAATAATCTGAATCTATACAATAATATTAAATTTTATATAATATATTGTGTTATATTCGAGTTCAAATCGTACATAATAAACTTTAAAGTTTTTATTGTATGAATATGAATTTTATAATTTTCATAACTAATGGGTCTAATATTAGATTTATATTAGACATTTTAAAATTCTACATATCAATTATTTTTATTTTATTAAAAAAATATAACATAAAACTTTCCTTAGAAAATTGTATACAAAATAATATTGTATAATCTAATGTCTAAGCTTTTTTGGTATGTTTTTTATAGAATATATAATTGTTAGGATAATATTTTGTTGGTTTCGCCCAACTATTAGACGAAAAATAATCAATTGGACAAATTCAGTTAAAACTTAATATTTAAAGTTTGTATTATTAAATATTGGAAATATATATTATGTACGTTTTTTTATGTTTCGTTTTGTAACACAGTAGTTGTATATTTTTATTTAATAAAAAAATATGTCTTCCGTTCGACCTCTATATTGTGATGACATTGTATTGGGAACAACAACATCAGGGCCCTGTTTCCTAAAGGAAACAAGTCAATTTTGGCCATAGGTAAACTTGTAAATTTCATTCACTTGTTAAATTTGTGTTTCATATGATGTACAAGTGACAAGTTAAAAGTAACCTGGAAATTATTGTTAAAATAATTGGTTTTCGTTTCATAAACAACAATAACTTGTAAAATATATTGAAAATATGATAACAATTTGATTAGTCCCCGTATTATAGTTTTTTCAAGTGGCAAATTGTATTAATATAATTTTATATTTCTTCTTAAAACTTTTTCAAATTTTTTTTAAATGTGGTCATCCTCATCTTCAAGTATGGACAGTGATGACGAAAATATTATAATTCGTCGAAGAAGAATATTCCGCCCGAGAATTAATAATAGTTTTATGGCTGAATATGAATATAACGAACGTTTTAGGATGAACTCAGTGAAGTTGGAGTATATTGTCAGCAGTATAGGGCATCTTCTAGTTCATCCAACAAACAGGAACCATGCATTATCCCCATCCAACAAGTACATTTATGCTTTAATTTTTTTGGGAGTGGTGCTCAGTACTTCTGTATTGGTGACATGCATGGTGTATCAAAAGCTACTGTTTGTCGTGTAGTTAGAATCGTGACAAAAGCCATAAATGAGGTACTTTTTTCAAAATTGGTTCGATGGCCTAATGATATGGTAACCGTTGTTCAACGTTTCCATAGTATAGCTTCAATACCCTTAGTCGTAGGTTGTGTTGATGGAACTTTGATTAATATTGATGCACCATCAATGAATGAACCGGTGTTTTTTGATAGACATGGTAATCATTTTGTTACGTGTACAGCAGTTTGTGGACCAACTATGCAATTTTATTTTGTATATGCAAACTGACCAGGCTCAGTATATGATGCTAGAGTCTTACGCAATAGTTCATTATGGGCTAAAATGGAATCAGGTTGGAGACCATTTGAAAATGGTATTATACTTTGCGATAGCGCATATCCTTTAAGAGATTGGCTAATACCACCTACTATAAGAAACCCAAATGATACAGCAGAACTGTCATTTATTCGACGTCATAAAAAAACAAGACGAATAATTGAAAATGCGTTTGGAATTTTAAAAGAAAAGTTTCCATGCTTAAATTATATGAGACTTGGTCCAGAATTAACTTGCAACATATTTCAAGAATGCAATGATTTATGTAAGTTAGTAAGGAACAATGATGAAGATATTATGTATGAAGAATATGAAAAGAACAGTAGCAATGATAGTAGCTTGTGAAAACAAACAGCTGATTTGTAAATTGTTATTAATTTGACAAGTCATTTTCGACTGAAATATTTTTATATGAAACAACGCTGACTTGTGCTTGTCAGTTTTCACATGTTACTTGACAATTGTAATTTTCAAACTTGTTTTTTTTATGAAACAGGGCCCAGTTTATTTTTATTAAATTAATTTACGCAGATAACAAAGTCCATGACCGACCAACGGACTATGTAGCCAACTTGCCGGCGGTTTGGACGCCTCTAGATCATAATATGCTTACGCCAGAAAATAGAGAGTTTAATAATTACTCGAGAGGTCAAGGTCAAAAGGACGATAAGATATTAACATAATATATTTTTATTTCTAATTTATACTTTCCGATTGTATATATTCTTAGTAATAATAATATTATAGGCGTTGTTGTTTACATCGTTATTATTGTTGTTTTCGATTCGGTGTATTAGATTACCTATATCGCAGTTCATATTTAATTCAGTAAAAAAAACAAGATGGGACGTGTGAATATTTGAATATAATATAACTACGACTTATAACATAATATTATACTATATAGATACCATTCTTTTATAAATGTTTGATTTTGACGCGTAAAATGGACATTATACTATAAAATATGGCGTGTTGTGCCTCGTGTTATTTTTTTTTTGGTCATTTATAATTATATTATATATAATATGTTGATGGAAACGGGTCCGTAAAATAAAGTAGTATAATAGATACTATTGTATGGTGTATTTATTATAATATTATAATTGTGTTATTTTGAGACGATGTGTACTGCATCTTATTCGTTGTCCCGACACTGGTTTATGAGTGTGTGAAGAAACGTATATAATATTATCTCTTTGGCGTGCACATCTGCTATTTGGAATGTTAAAAACATTATTAGGTATATATACCGTCGTAGAGTAGTACATAATATTATTATTGTACTCTAGTTGGGTCGACCACCAAACGGTGTTAATAGGTACAAAAAAACCTTTTCGAGAGTAGCAGCTGTATAAACAGTAAATAATACTATTATTGTGAAATATTTATTTTATGAAAAACATATAACACATAGGTACCTAAATGCAGTTTAAATAAATTTTTAAAAAATGGACATTTTCCTTATAAACTTAAATTTATCATACTATAGAGCGAGTTTACACTCATATAGTCTTTACTAGTTCTATACATCAAAGAGGAACTCCTAAATTATTATTAACGATTTCAATAAATTATTATTTCGATAATAATGCTATTTGCTATGCTGTAAAAACATTTTGTGAGAATGGTCTATAGCAATAAATGAAATTAGAAATAAGGTTTATCAATAGGCGTAGGAACTATTTTTCACAAGGGGGAAACATATTGTATACCCCATATACCTTAAAACTTTATAAAAATCAACACCCCATTGCACCCTCTATTGAAAATAAATAATTTATTACAGCAAGTAAATTTTAAATTTTATATGATCATCGTTTCGTCAACATTTATTGTATTACCTACCTAAATATAAAATACATTTATAAAATAAAACATATTTTGATAATCGTCAATAAAATATGCAGATTAATTTTTACTACTTTAGTAAACACTGCATCAAATGAAGTATGTTTTGAGTAAATTAAAAATATAAAATAATTATTTGCGAACATACGTTTACAAAGTACTAATCTGCGATAAAGATTTCACAAACTCGATTGGTACAGCCAAAGAAATATTGGGCTCTTAGTAAAGAAAAAAAATAACATTGCAAAAATTATAATTTTATTTAATTCTTATAATTTTTATTTTAAAAAAAACATATTATCTACGAACACATTATTAAGTAAAGTAAATAATTATGTCTAGTTTACAGATTTAATTGAAAAAATATAATTTAATTATAATCTAATTCACAAAGATTAAATATTTAAGATCACCAATGTTAATGGTATTCATTTAATGAAGAAAATTTTGGTAATATACATGTGTTTTATGTACATATATTCTGTAGGTACTATAATTATAGTATGAACTATAACAGGAGGACCATATTATTATTAAAATAATCAAAATAATATATACGTTGTAATGGCCTTTCCTCCTTTTCCGGAGCCACAGAGTAGATTTATTTGTTATTTTATAATTGAAAAAAATAAAACGAGACACAATATTATCTATAAACGAGAATCAGTAAAAATGCATTTCTCTGTCGTATGAACGACTACAATAATCTAAAATAAAATTTATGTCAGCCTATAGAAGCAAATGGAAAAAAAAATATTTGAAAATAAAAATACCCATAATAATATATTATAACGGTTTCGAATAATAATATAATAATCGCTGCGTATAATCTTTTTAATAAAATGAATGTTTACAATAACGGTAGGTATAGGGTACCAGGTGGTAGAACGGTATGTGGTATATATATATATATATATATATATATATATAGTCGGTAGGTCATTATAATACGGTGTCGACCCAGAAGAATTTTAATCGAACGTCGATGTCAACAAAACGTTATAATATATAGAAAAATAAAAAGTGAAAAAAACCCAACAAACAAACAAAATATTCCAAAAGAAATCTTCGATACGTTTTAACAGGTAAACATCATATGAAAACGTGTATAATTTACATTGGAGAATCCATAACCCGCTTTGGGTGTGTGTGTGTGTGTGTGT
>CM023361.1:13080853-13463576 GCA_013282895.1 Eriosoma lanigerum
TGTGTGTGTGTGTGTGTGTGTGTGTGTGTGTGTGTGTGTGTGTGTGTATTGTGTGAATAGTGAATGCGTGTTGTTGTAACGGGAAGGGAACGCACTCAAAAACGCAGGACCTACTCGCCTTGCAACGATAACTATAAACATTGTCGACTACTTGGCGTCAGCGCAGCAGAGGATATTTTTATGTTTACGCACATTTTTATTAGTGTCGGGTTGCAGGGGTACTCAACGTTTTCCCGTCGTTCAAGACGTTTTATTTTCAAAGCGTTTCTCTCTCAACAGTCCGAACGCAATACGCCCAAAATCCCAAATCACGCATATCGGTGAATAAATCGTTTGTTGAAAATATTATTAATGTCGGTCGTAGTCCGGATACGGACAATGATCCTTGCAATGTGTTATCTATGCTCACAAAAGCAATTGAAAAATGAAAAAAAAAAAACAAACTTCTTTCGTCATTAACTATTTTACATTATAATAACAAAAGTATTCGAACAATATCGGGTTACGACACTATTACGTATCTTATTTAAATATATTTCAATACAGTAAGAAAAAAAAACAATAATTTCTCAAACGTTATTAATAAACATTTTACTATTAGTTATTATTATATTTATAGACTATTAATATATAGTCTATCAATTGTTTAATACGATGAACTCGATTGATATTTCTTGCTATAATGTAACCGTATTTATCATTGCTCATATCAAAATGACATATTAGACGTTTGACACTTTGACACTTTGACACTAGTTTCAAAAAACAAAGACCCAAATTATCATCATACCAATTTATAACCATAATACGTGTATAATCATAGTCATTTTGAATACGCGTTAATGTAACACCAATTAAATACATAATTTGTAACGAGACATAAACAAGAGGCACTAAAACTATTTAAAAAAATTAATTTTTTATAAATATCTTAAAAGCTAGAAATTTGTGAAGTCAAGGCTAAAACATTACATTTTTATTTTATAGTCTTAATGGTCGAGTCTCGACTAGACACGACTAACTGCCAAGAGGACAAAACAGACTAGTCATCTACTCATCTATTTTTAACCTATACAATATGTGATATACCACCTTCTTTATTCTAATATGCTTATAAAACCGAATGTTTAATCATGTATTATGTTATAAATACAATCACAATATATAAAATAGTGTTGTTAGATACCTAGCTAACAATTCAGCTGTATAGATGTAGCATATGTTTATAGATAAGATATTGATATCGATTACATGGAACTAATAAATAACTACATAAATGATCGATAATAAATACTCAATTATCAATTAAACAATAATCAAATTCATTAATAATATATTTTTGTAAATATATTGATAACTGGTCTATCATAATAATAAATGTAAAAGTGTTGCTTGTTGGAATCAATTAGAAATAGCTTCAGTTGGGTACATAGTTTTTTTAACTGTGGGTATAACAGTTAATGAATAAATTTTACATAGTTTGCACATAATATTATTATAATTAATTTAATAAACGAATATTTATACATAATACAATTATACAATACGTATACATTTATAGAAATACAACACGAATTATATTGTAGGTATACGAAATTATCAAACAGTTATTTAATTTATACGAAAACACTAGATTTTTGTATTGTCGTGTGAATATATTGTTCCCAAATATACTAAATTAATATTTATATAATTTTGTTGGAGGGCCCTACATTCGCTTGCTTAATAAGGGGTAAAAATGTAGGCAATTTCTAGTCTCTTTGTCACCACCCGTGATGTTAGTGGCAAAGTTAAACCAACCCGTGTTAGTCGTAAATGACCATAAGTGTGAGTGCACGCTGTACATTTACGCACGAAATGATAATGTGCACGTGTCAACGACACTGCCGGAGAATAAATAAATAAAATCTCAGATTTTGGTACAAAACACGCTTTACATGAAATACTCTATTATTTTTGTTAGAAGGGGGAAAACTTTCTACAGAGCGCATTGAACTTCAATTTTTGATTACTTATGATAAATAAAATCACATACAAAATGAATTTAAATGACATGTTAATATTTATAGTATTCAAACTCGTATTATAACATTTAGAATATGATTTTAGAAAATCAAAGTTCAATGCACCCTGTAGAAAGTTATCCTCTTCTGTCATAAAAAAATTGATTAAAATCTGACCTTTCTATGAGGTATGCGGTTTTTTTCCAGTAAAGGATGGTTTCGATAAAAAAAAAAAAAAAACAGGCATCGTGCAGACTCTTTAAATATAATTCGTAGGTAATTAAAGGACAAAAAAATAGAGGCCACCGACTATTTTAGGGTATTATTATGGCACTAAAACGGGCGAATACCAAAAAATATAAACTACCAATTTTTTAGATATTTTATAAAATAAACTTATAAGTGATGATATTTTGTGTCCTTTGAAGTTGTTTCTGGACATAGACTATAAATAACAAAGGCGGAATAAATATTGACATTAATACTCGTAAGTATAAGAAATTACATACGAAATAAAATGCAAAAATGCAAAATAAAATAAATCAGTGTGCTGCTATCGCGTGGTTATATCTAAGAACTTAGTAATTTATTACAATTAGTTTTGACGTGTGCTGCTATCTCATGCTCATTTGAATAATAATGACGCCGACGTTTGAACATAATACGTAAGTTAAAACCATTCAAAACGTGTTTTTAATTGTTTTAACGAATACTATGTAAGTATAACGTAGTAGAAGTACTGAAGGTACTTAATGGACACAAACGAAACTAGACACTTTTATTGGGACAGGTAGAACATATTCAAAATTATCGTCATCAAATAATAATTCTATTAGATAGGTATCTAGTAGATGTGTCAACTCGGGATCTAATGTGCCTGGAAGGCAAATTTTTAAAATAGGCCTCTAGAAATCAACTCTTTAAAATTAGTTAGAACATATAGTTATATTTTATTTTAGTTTATAATTTAATAACGTTATAATATAATAATTTAGTGAATATTAATTTACGATAATAGACTAGAATAAACATAAATAACTTGTGATTTCTTAATTTATGTTTATGTTTATTATGTTCGTATATTATTGTAGAAAATTAAAATGATCTAAATAGGTAAAAATCGATATGACTAATAAATTAATGGGTAATGTTAGCTTACGCTTTATTATTATTGTTTGGTTATTTTAATTTTAAATATAAATTATATTATAAAAGTTGTACGACTGTACTAGTAAATGAATTTGATAAAATGCAAGTCTTATATACTTAACTAGTAAAATACAATTCAGAATATCAAATATCTATTTGTCAAATTAAACGATATTTTTGATTTACGCATTTTTTAAGTATCCAAAAACCAATTTGTTCTCAATCAATCTTTTTTATTCTTATTCAAACTATTGAAACGAAATTATAAGTATTTTATGAAAACGACAATTGATATTTGTATTGCCTATCCTAATTAAAAATGTAATATGTAATTCGACCTCGGCCAATTTCATTCATTATGTTATATTTATGGGATGATACAGAAAACAGTGTACATAAAAAAGGAAAATTATGAATTATTAGTTATGACTTATTGATAACTTAAGTCCTATGCAGTCACTTATGTCTAAAACTCTAATACGCTAAACGCTATAACAACATTACTACCAAAAATTGGTTATTATAATTTTTAGGAAAATAAGCTAACAAAAGGGTTATTTTATATAATTTATATTTTGAGTTTATATAAATAATAGAAGACAATTAAATGAATATGCTACAATGTTCTAATATATATAATTTATAAGAAAATAAATTGAAATCATTTTATTATGGCGAAGGCAAACACGCGTGGATTACTCTGCGTTTTAGGAAAGTATTTTATAGAGAAATTTTAATTCAAAATATCAGACTACTACGCAGTAACATAATGTATAAAACTATGTTTTTTCTCGGTATTTTTACGATAGGTTTTAGGTAAAAATCTGTTGCCAACCTAACTACTTTATTATTATAATATTATAGTTAACAGGTAGATTTTTTTTTCATTTCACCAGTTGTATCCCATATCCGTGATTCCTCAATATTGGAAATGCATCCGATTACGAGACTTTCTATTATGTCTAATATAATCTTTAAACATTAAAATTTATTCTTTGAGTTTATTGACCGTACATTACGCACGTTATTTTCTTAATCTTAACTTGTGGGCCAATTATCATATGTAATACTTTTTCCATATTATAATATTATCAATTATCATTCCGTCTTTCCACGTGTTAATTGCTTATTAATCTAACGTTTTACAGATAAGCATATTTTAATTTGAGATCTTATGTACTACAGCTTTATCTTAAAATATTTTCAATGACCTTTAAAAATTGTCTTACAGAATTGTATTTCAGAGCCTATTACTGTTGTAGTGTTATGTAATGAATGCTATATTTTTATAACGTGGAACTTATTATTAAACGGATACTATTTAAATTGATATATTTAGTTTATAAACACCAATATTTAATAAAAAATGGCTTTAATTCCATCGTAGTTTTGATATCACATATTATATATATATACAACAAATATTCCTACTCGAAGTTTATCTCCATGTGTTTGTATTATAAATAAAATAATCTATTCTTTCAATATTGGATATTGTTTAAAACTCATATTTGTAACAAAATGTTATTAGTTGTTAATTTTTTCCATAATTAGGAAATAAAAATGAAAAATTGGTTACTAACATCCTTATGTCGACAGCATCGAGATTAAAATAATAAACGTGACCACACTTTTATTATCATAAATAAAAATGTGAACATTGACAAGAGCAGATACCATGTCTAAGATAATATATCAGACCTGTATATTTATTATTGAAAGTGTTATATTGTGTTTTATGACAACAAGGATGTCGCATTTCAAACTCCGGTCTAACTCCGATTGATATGCATCGCTATGACGTCACCGGATGTGACCGAACAGAACAAAATACTTCATAAAATACATCCCCTGACGCACGATTGTATAAATCAACAATCTAATCGATCGACAAGCAACACTTGGATATATTAAACTCACAAACCACTAAAATGGTATGCTTTGCAATATTATTAAATTACACTCTATATGCAAAATAAACTATATATTATTTGAAGTGGTTTAGACAATGGTATTATTATACTAGCATATACATTTTATACAATATAAATTATAATTGCCTTATAATATAATACAAATAACATTAGGTTAAAAGGAGATGAAACAAAAACCACTATGAGTTGGAAACTATTTGCATTAACTAAAACTTTGACTTTATCGAGTTTCGATAACTTATTCATAAACTTCGACAACTCTATATTATAGTGGTACTAATGGAACTATATGGTTGTAGAATAACTAAATTATAAATTATCATAATTATTATAATATAATCGAATTTTGTTGTTTGAACATCAAAAGCTAAGGCCTTAAGTGCATTTCATATTATCAAAATAGGTAGATCTAATAAAGTAATAACATACATCATAAATTATTTGTTTTATTTTCTTAATTAATTATAGGTCAGGAACGCTACTAGGTATATATTAGGTATTATAATATACATATTGGAGGGTAAGTAGATATTATTTTTAAAAAGTATTACAAATTAAAATCAAATAAATCTGCACTAATATTTGGCACTAACTGTGCTTATTTATTTTTTTTGCAACTTGGCTTGTTGCACCCCCTGCACTATCGGTAATTGCAGCACTGGTATAGGTATAAATTATGTATTACATTTTAGCATAGTCATATTCAGGGGAGGGGTTTTGTGTTCAACCATCCCTTTCCTCCAGTTAAATTTTGACGATGTATTAAATGATATACATTTTAAAAAACAACAAGTTTTTCATTTAAATACCTATACATAATTAAAATCTAATAAATAATCTCATAAAAAAAAAACCCACATAAAAATGAATGCTAAATACGGCTATGCATATTATTCAGATCAATTATTATTCAATAAGTAATTAAAATTTGTATTGCATAAAATTATACCGCATACCTGTAACCAATGTAACCTAATCTATAGAAATATAGAATATTAGAATGTAAGATGCACATATGATATGTTTATCCTTCCACTTCTATACAACTCATTCCTATATATATAGTCGTCACATAAAAAGCATATTATATTATTATTCGTTAGATAAAATATAAAATTATATTAAGAAAGAATAAAACAGATATTTTTTTCAAACAATTGTGTTTATTATTTTTATAAATTATTTGTATAGTAATTTTTACATTTAAATTTATTGTATTTAAGATAATGTAGTATATGCACTAATAGTTGTGATACTTAATAACTTTGGAACTTATACCCAATAATTGATTTTTGTTTTTATAATGTATTTTTAAGGATAAAATAATAAAAAACTGAGTAATATCCATAAATTTTAAGTAAGTACTTTCA
The DNA here is from genome assembly GCA_013282895.1 of Eriosoma lanigerum. Classification (NCBI taxonomy): domain Eukaryota; kingdom Metazoa; phylum Arthropoda; class Insecta; order Hemiptera; family Aphididae; genus Eriosoma; species Eriosoma lanigerum. Next base: position 13,087,310 of record CM023361.1, read on the forward strand.
TATTTAAACATTTAGTGTTACAACAATATTTTTACAATTTCGTTTACGTATAAATGATAAATATTTTGGATTAGTTTTTATTATACCCCAGACAAATGGTACCGACGTATTTGCTAACTACTAGTTTAATGTATACTACCAACAACCAATCTTACCTCAAACAATTTAAAATTAAAAATGGTTTTAAAATATAAATACGTATGCATAACGTACTCAAAATATAAAATATTGTACCTATAATAATTATAATAACAATATACCAGTTTTATTGTTATTTATTTTTATGCTATGAGGTAATTCAAAGTGATGAATTTATAAAAATACGGATTCACCTATATTAATTCTATTAAATAATTATAATAAGTCTATATAAAAATTAATTGTAAAAAAAAGTATCAATAATACTATTTTAAGTTAGATGAATTTGATTTTGATTGTTTTGGATAAATAACAAAATATAAAACATAGGTTTTTTTATTAATTTAATTTTATAAAAAAATTATATAGGTATTTTACATAGGTACGTGATAAAATTTTAGAACAGATAGTTTTATTTTACGGGCTCAATATAGAACATTGACAATTTTCGTAAAATGTAATTTTTTTTCTATATAATAATTAAAATATTTTGCAATTTTGAGTTTAATAGTATAATAATATAATACTAAACCTAGTTATAAAAATCTTTTTTGATTAGCTTAGAATAAAATTTAAATTCTTAGTAAAATTGAATATTGTGACATTTTTTTGTGATGATTTTGTTATAATCTATAAATATATTAATTTTAAATACATTAAGTTAATTTGATTTGTGTTTTATGACACAGTTATACTTACATTTATAAAATATTATGACAATTGATTTTTTAAACGCATCCAAAGTTAGTTATTATTATTTTACACATTATATGAGATATAGCTTTGTTCAGAAACATTTTTTGAATGCAAAATTGCTTTCAAATCTTAATAATAATAAAAATAATATAACACAATATCCTTTTATTCCTAATCTCTCCGAAGACTAAAGGAACAAAGAAAAAACGTCTGGAATCAGTGTTTAAGACATTTTTTAATTTCTATAAATATTTAATAATTTGTCTTGTATAAATTGTCAACGTCTACATTAAAATCTAGACGCACTCATAATTACCACCAGGGCACTAAATCAATATTGAACCTGCTAATATTTGGAGAACTGGGTGTAATTAGGTACTTCAACACTAGGTAAACACTATTAATTAAATATACTTATATTTGTATGATTCATCATTCATCATTCATGTACCTCAAATTTGAATAATTTATGTATATAATATAATAATTTAATTCTAAAAAAAAGTAATACGCAATATGTAATGAGAGTTTTAAATAATGATATTTGATTTTTTTGGAACTTATTTTCTCCACCTGTTATTTGTTGTAAAATCAATGTATTTCTGACCCAACCATGGAATATCTAAATAAGAACTACAAAATTACCTCTTTAACTTCCAATTATTATTAGTCATATATTCAATTGTAATTAAGTTAATTGTGATTTGTGATCAACGAATTTACAATCAAGTTCAAATAAATATGGTTAGAATAAAATATCGTGAGAGTCAACGATGAACAAAATCGTTTAAATTGATATAATGTAAAACGATACAATACTATTAACGTTTATATAATCATTTATATAAAATGCCTAAATGATTAAATTACCAATAACCTTGGAGGCTTGGAATGTATATAATGTGTAAAATACAATACACTTATTACAAACAATGTTATATCAAAATGGTAGGATCGTCTAGACGACATTAACGAAGAATGTCGTCAAGATTCAGAATTCGGGGAAATAATCAAATAACTAACATAAAAAAAGAGGGTTTGTAAGTTGTAAATAATAGTGTCTGTTATAATGGTAATGTTGTGTATCTTAGATAGTATTATAATTTATGATACCATAATAATATAATACCATGTTAATATACGATATACCAACCTATCTATTTAGAAAAAAATAATTCAATATACCTATATATACCTATTATAATATTAGGTATATAAACAAAAATCTTAGGAATTAAAAATACAATATTAAAGTACAAATAAATATATTAAGTAGAAATGTATTATTATTTATAATTGCAACCAAAGATGAACAAACAAATTAATTAATTCGAATTCGTTAGGTGAAATAAAAAAAAATTAAATAACTGAAATCGTAATTTTGCTGATTTTCCGTCATTTTTTGGTAGTTTATTTTCTCATAAGGAAACTTTTTAGAAATTTGAAAAATGAGATGAAAAAAGTAACAGCTAGATGCAATTTAATACCGAAAGCATACCTACCTAACTATTATTTCTACTCGAAATGGTGCTTTCAGACATAAAAAAAAAAAATATCTTTATAAAATGAATACATTTCTCGCTTCGCTCAGAATCTAAAAATTAGATTAATAATATAACTTAACCTAGCCCACCCAGTACCTAGTGTATAGATATTTATTCGTTCCCCTGAAACTCTTATATGTTTCCCTCCGTAAATTAAGCAAGTGTGAATCTGAGGAAGTGTCGAGGAACAATAGTCACCGTAGACCATAATGGTCAAAATGACCATTTTGATACTAATAATTCATATATGTCGTATAATATTATATGTATAAATACAAATTTATATTATAAAAATAACCTCTCCGTAAAAGTATTATGATTTGCGCCTGAAATTACATCTACCAAATGAAATCACAAAAATCGTGTTTTTTTAAAAAAGCGTTTGGATTTTATTTTATATGTGAAACCATTTTTCAAGCGCGAAGGATATACACAAAAACGTATTGTGATAATATATTGTACGTTATTATCGTTGTGTTAACAATATTATCATCGTAGCGTCTCGATCGCATATAGTCTACGTGACCTTCAGTGTCTCTGACGGTGCACCCTAATCTCGGCGACCATTATGAATACGAGACACCTGCGGCTGTTGGTAACGCGTCAGTTTGCCAAGTACATCCGACGACTGAGTATACGCGTGTGTTTCAACTGTATTATAACTTGTTTATACTTAGTCAGTTACTTCGCTGTAAATCGCAATGCACGCTCATTTCAATCCAGTTGTTTGTTTCGGAGATCCGACATTGAAGCGTTGGTTAAAATGCTTCTATTACACTTACTATTGCATCTTATTTTTGGCGTTGATTCTTATGGCTTATTTGATTTACAGCTTGAAAGAATATTTCTTTTGACGCTGTTGTAACAAATATACACGATAAAATGAAATGAACGTTCAAAGTAAAATAACTGATCGGAATATTATTGATTTCTGTTTTTATCAACGAACAATACATTTTAATCGGTTATTATATCTTTGATGTTTAATTTCATTTTTCTTCATAATAATTCGTCATTCATTATTTTTTTTATTTTATTCTACTCAATATATTCACTAGCCGAGACAATTATTTACTATTTAATATTAATTTATATGTATAAATATAAAAAAATGTTATATGCCATTTAATAACAAAAAATATTCATAAATTGGTTCAATGGCGCGAGTCATCAATAGAAGTCGAAAATCACCATCGTGAATGAATGGATTATAAATTGGTAACTATCGTAATTATTTTATTTTGATAATTAAAACAAATGCATTATAATTTATTTTTGTCTCACCAATTTTATTATTAATATCATTACGAAAATTTATAATTACTATTTATAAACATGAGAAATATTTTCGATTTGTTTGAAATTATATTCTAACTATTAGACAACCAAAACTGTTTTGGATTAAACTAAATAATCTATAATTAAAACAATTTATCAATCTGTGGTTTATATAGTTAATATCACTACAAGGAATTAATTTTTTTTTCACCTTGCACGTAATAATTATTATTAATTAACTAATACATTTACTTTCATATATCATACCACCCAAACAACTAATTTTGAAACAATTGTTCAAAAATAACCACTTTACAAATCCACTACTATCAATTATTAAAATTAAATCAAGTTCGGGTATTATAAAAATAATTATTTTTACTTTTATTGTATAACACGTAAAACGTAAAATCATCTAATTGGCTTTTACCCCTCTCTTACATATAAGAACTAATATGCCATTTACTTATTTTGGCCGATAATAATTAATTATTTTTCCCCTTATCCCGGAAGACCTTGTCGAAAACGATATAATTTACGGTTACAACTACAACCACCTCCCTCCATTTACCTCACAAAAATCACTGTGTTGCTTTAAAAATATGCAATTTGAATGATTTAATAATTTAAACTTATAATTTCAGTTGATTTTGCCCATCGAGAATTCGGAAATAATTACTTCTAAGGATAACTCAATATTTCAACAGTGCAATACAGTTACATCATTGAATTCTCCATCTTCGATATCATATCAACAGACTTGTAAACACCTCAACGAAAAAAATAAAACAAAAAAGTCACTGGATCTTCATTGCATTTACACACTCATACTCAAAATTACTTCTCAACCATGGAAAAGAATATCAAATGTTTAAATTATTTGATGTTATACTTTGATGTTAGATTTATATATCTTAGATGTATTTTGATGTATCTTAAATTATGGTGTATACCTAATAATACTTGTTTTCATTTTTTAAATATTAAAATGTAATTGTGGTATATAATGTTTAGATTTATTTTATATACATATTTAATTATTTTTTATTTTTTAGTATATCAAACACATAATAATAATATAATAAATCATATACTCGTATTTATATTTTATATTACAAATATAGTAGGTATACCTATTGTATTTAAATATGTGAAATAGAAATATACTTTAATAAATCATATTATAAATATTTATAATAATGTATTATTATTTTATTCATTAGTAAAAAACAATACCTGCATCCATATTTTTAAAGAATATATGTAAATAATAGTGTTTTTAAAAACTTTTCTTTAGTGAACATTAGTCAAACTCAGAATGCTACTGAATTTTATTATAAGAAAATAGTAATTGGATAATATTAGATCATAGAAAATAGTTTATTAAATATATGTAAATTCGTAACAGATGTTTAATCTTAATATATAAATTATGATTAATTTAATTAATAAAGAACTACATATAAAAGGTTATGAAATATAGGTACCTAGGCACCTACGATTTTAACAGAAATAATAATTTATCAAGACAATAACAATTAATACTTTGTGATGGTAATTTATTTTATAAAAATAATTTATTTTGGATAAATAATATGATTTACATTAATTATTATATAAATTATGAAATTGTCTATGAAATATAAATATAATAAATGTGATGTATTGAAAGTTTGAAATATAATATAAATTAATAATTCTAAAAATTAATAGAATATACTGTTATATTATTACTATACGATTACATATACACTATACAATAGTTAAGGATATTATTAAATATTAGCTAGGTATTTGTACATATTTGTAACTGTGCAAGTATGATAATATATCTCATCATATTTAAACAAGTGTCAAATGTTCTTTGAAATTAATTCTATATTATAATGGTTTTAAAAATGATAATAATGTACTATTTCACAATAAAACACTTGGGAAGTCGACAAATGTCTATTCTATTTTACAATAATTATTGAGGTAAATATTTAAGTATTATTTGTATACAAATAATATTTATAATTGAAATATTTTAATATCGATTAATATTCAATCATTATTTTTAATATATTCTATATAGATAAAATAAATACTATCGGAATAAGAAAACTAATAATGTGTTTTATTTTATCATATTTCATATAATATATTATACTATAAGGATAATTATTAAATATTAAGTTTTGTACTTCGATAATCAATAAATTATAAGAATAAGATATAAATAAACGTTTAGGTATAATACATACACATACAATATACATGAATAAGATCGTATCGAAAGTGGAAAGAGTAATAATATTCTACTTAACATTAACCTCTGTAGTTGTTCAACAAAGTTCACTTTCAAAGTAAATTGTAATTATTGTAATCATATTATTATCTATAATTATACATTTATATTTATACGTGTACATTGTGACTTACTTTCGAAACCTCTACTTAAAATAATAATATTCGATTAATTATTTATAGAAAACAGATGGAATGATTTATTTATTTATTATGATTTTTCTTAAATATGCATTTTGATTTGCATTTATGAGTAACTATTTTTAAACTTATATTTAACTGTATTTGTACTTAAAACATAATAATTACATAATGTATTTCATTTCGTTGTGAATTTTAAACATAAATATTTTGAGATAGGGTACCTACATATAGTAAATATAACTATTATTTAATTTTTTAGTTTTTAGAACATATGTTATTATTTTTAAATCATATCCATATTACACATTTATCTAGGTCTTTGGATACACATTTTTCATTATTTTATGAAACTAATTACATATGTATCAAAAATATTATATTTAGATATTAATATTATACTTATTAAAGTTTTTTTATAAATATGTTTGTATATTAGTATAGAATATTACCTACATTGCATAGTCATTAAACAAAAATATAATTTATAGCATTAAAATTGAACTTGAACAAATAATATTTATAACTGATTAACCAATATTTTGACATAGATTGATACCAATAGAAAGCACATATATGGTAATGGTAGGTAAGTAGTAAATGATTTTATTTTACCTACATAGATATATAATTATATTTTCTTGCAACTTGTTGAATTAACTAAAAAAATTCATATTATTAAACAATATAATAAATAGCTTTATAGTAAATAGGTACATACATTATATAGTTGTCTGTTTCATTATAAGCAGGTGATTATAATCGATTTATAAACTATTATGTATATATATAATATATCAATATCCCATATATTTTGTAAGTAAATTATATGTTATAAAAGATTCAATTTTAAATATAAAAAACAAAAATAGAAAATTACTTAACATTATTCATTTATTTGTTTATAAATACTCATATATATAAATTAATTAAAATTATAAATGAAACACAATGCATTTTTGTATGTATGATTAAAAAACTGTTCCAATTAAATTTAATATACAATTCATATATACTAAGTATTATAACTAATTTGTAGTATAATAAATTCTAGAGTTGTATTTATAATTGATAATTAGAAAGATACTCTATGTCATAAAAATAATTACCAATTCAAATACGTATTACACATTTCCAAACATATTTCGTTTAAAAAGTAGTCTGTATTCTGTTTTGTATAAATATATAAAATAATAATAATAATAAAAGATATAATATGTTACATAATATACCAAGTTTTTACTATAAAATACATAATATATTAAGATTTTTTAATCAATTTATTGGATTTGTTATAACTACAATAATATGTCAGTCGTTGATTATTAGAAGACGATATACTTTAAATTATTAAAGTGTTTTTGAATTCATCGCTAAAAATAAAAAAATAATTATGAAATTATAAACAATATATAAGTATAGATAGGTATAGATTTAAACACTTACATTAAGCCATCCAAACCGAGTTCCGTAAAAAAATCTTTAGAAAATTGATAGTCCTTTTGATTATTTTCAGGAAAAATTCCTTCAAATGCTTTTTTAGTGAAACTGAAATAACAAATTTTGGAGTTATCTATATTTGTATTATCATAAACAACATATAAATACTATAAAAAATTATAGGCATAACTATTATTGTATTTGTATAATACTTTTTTATGAACCATATCAACTATTAATGTTCATAATCATTTATTTTTTCAATTGTTATATTATAAATTATAGTATGTTAAATATAATAACCTAATATGTTTTTAAAAAATGTCACATATATTATTAATATTATACACCTAGATTAAGTTTAACAATTAAGTAGTTCTATACAACGTATAGTCATAGTTTATAAAGGAATAGATAGGACAACAATGCAATTCACACAGTAAGTTAATAATAAGTTTGAAGTTAGATAAAATGGTCTTAAATTATTTGGCTCTCTCATAATATTTTCATTGAATATCAGTATTCTCTCTTCCCTAAAAAAGATCTTAGTCCCGTACGGAATTGCTAAATAAAGGAATGAATAGGTCACACCTATTCATTCCTTTATTAAGTGTTAATTAAGAGTGACAAGGAAGACGATAAATCAATAAAACTTTAGTGGTGTGTATGTAATAAGCAAGTATATATTCTAAAAAAAAAATAGATAACAAACTAGCTTATACTACGTGTTTCATTAAAGTTATCAGCTGCCATTTTAATCAAGATTTTAGTCACTTAAAAATCATTATAATTTTGTATTTTTACTATTTATTGATTAAACGATAAATGTGAATTTACGACAAATACATATTTAAATTTTTAAAATTATCAGAATTTTACGTTTTCAAAATATATTATATTATAATATTAATAAAAGTTAAAAAACTACAGTTTTACATCCTCTTTTTCCCCTTCTATTATCATACTATGTAACTTTACTGGTATTTGGTAACAATCATAACATGTCAAGGCCAAGGGTCCTTAAACATTATGACGTTTTAGTTAACCAAATTATTGTGCTATTTTTAGCTAATTGCTTACTCCAGATTCCAAACGATACCACGCGCAACAAAACTCGGTGGCTACCCAAGAATCGAACCAGAATCCACATGAGCCGAAACATAGCCGACCCCTATATTATTTTAGTATTAATAATTTTATAAATACATATAATAAATGGTTTTGTTTAATTTCTTAGATAAACCAACTGACAATTTTTTAATTGAAAAAATTATTATTTTATTAAATGGATATAATTTAACATTTATGTATGCTATTGTTATATTATTATTTAATATTAATATTTTTATAAAAATAATGCTAATTTTACGTAAATAATTTAATGTCTTTGTCAAGACCATATAAAATTATATATTTATATACTATACAGGGTGTTTCCTTAGCCTATACAACAAATCATATAGTCGTACTCAGTAGGACGAAAAAATGATAAAATTGTTTTCCATTTTTTATTAGCTTTAAAATTTCGGACTTAGCTTAATTACTCGTTGAATAATAATAAAAATTAAAAATAACCCATACTACATGATTTGTTGCAAAATTCTACCCTAAAATGTTGGGTCACATCATTTTTCACCAAAATGGTGCAAAGTGGTGTCAGGTGGTGCTCAAAATTGTATTTACTGTGTGACACATCATTTTAGGTGAGAATTTCACCAGAAATTCCATGGTAACGTTTATTTTTTAATTACTAATAATGTTACTCAAATAAATTAAAAACAAAGTTTTTTATCTTGTATTTGGTAATTGATTATACTCGATTGTGTGAAATAGCAATCTTATTTTGTAAATATGAAATAAATAAAATAGGTTTTTTCAAAAAATTATTTTTTTTAATTTAAATTTACAATTGTATTTATAGAAGTTGCTCAAAATGGCGTCCCTCAACCTATAATAGGCTAAGGAAACACCCTGTATATATGGTACCTGGATAATGAAAGGTAGAAACTTTTTATTTATTTATTAAATATTATTATCTGTGGTGATATAGATAATAAACTTTTAATATATGAGATAACACTTCTCAGCTACTACTAAAATGGTGGATTGGGAACTTCAGATTTTAGTTGTGGTTATCCATCTCGTTTATTATATATATATATCTGTGATGTTATATGACATGTGAAATACCACATCTTACTCAGTGGTGTATGTGAAGATCACGGTGTAACCTACCCTTTCCTACATTAAGTATAATACTAACCTTTCTTGTACACGAGTTGTCAGTCCATCATATCCCATGTGATTATTTAGTTCTTCAAACAATATTTGTATAAAACGTCTGCTTATAGGAGTGGTCTCTGTTTCATTAAGGTGTATTGTTGATAAAACGTTCCAAGAAATAGAATCAACATATAAGAGAAAAGCGAAAAATTTTGCAACATTCTGTAATTTGTCATCTTTAAAAGTATGGACATTTGCATAGCTCATAGCAAAAACCGTCTCTAGTGGTTTAACCAACACACGGTTCAATTCACAAAACATCTAAAGAAAAAAGAAATATTTCAAATGGTTATTTAACTTATGTATTGTAAATAACGACTGCAATTCTCTAATTCCACTTTCAGATTATTATGCAAATAAAAACATTAGCGTAAAATAAAAATTATAATTATTATTTTAGCAAAATTAATTAATTTTATATAAGTATTTTATTTTAGTTTTTAATACAAATTTTTGATTAAATTGTAATAATGACTGTCAAATCGTAACTATCATAAATCACAATGTTTTCGAAATATATAATATCTTAATTATTTTGTCACAATATACAATACAAATGCTATATAAAAGGTCAAAATAATTAGGTAGTTATACTAATAGACAAATGTATTATTTTTAGGTTTTAATCAATTTATATTTTTAATTGTAATATTTACTTGTGCCATACGGCCATATTGTTCCTTATAAACTCTTTGATCGCAACAACGGTCTATAAAAATGGACCACATGTTAATTTCTTCTCCGGGATACATTTTGATTTTGCGTAGTGCGTCATCAACTGCTTTATAAGTAAAAGTACAGTCTAACAATGCATTTAATGATTGTTTAATGGACAATTCGGGCAATGATATATACCATTTAACTGTTCCTATATTTAAAATTAATTAAAACAATGAACATGTTATTGTATAATTTAAAAAGTTGATGCAGTATATTATATTACGATAATCATTCAATACCGTATAAATATAATTATTACCAAAATTTTATTTTTGTTCAATAAAATATTGGTCAGAAAATATTTATTTAAAAAACCACTTATAGCAGTAAGCTAGTAATAGAGTTGATAACATACAGGTCAGTCATACAATACAGTTACATATACAGTACGAAATATAATTACATACATAATTATATATTATATAATTACGTAGTATAAAATTATTAAATATTAAACATTTAATTGTTAATTAGGGTTTGTGTATTTTAATAATGTACTTGAGAAGTCGAGAATAATGTTATTGTCGATTTTTAAATAATAACTTTTGATATAAAATCGATTTCTACTTATCTTATTTCCGTTAACCTATTTCGTATATTACGTGTACATAAATGTTTAATAGAAAAAAAATAGGTAATGCATTTTTATTTTAAAAATAATATAATTCATAAAAGATGATTAATGTTTATTACACTTAATTATTATAATAGTTATTATAAATTTTAACTATTTTTAAATTAATAAAATTTATCTATATGAAACGTGAAATGACAATATTAACTTAGACAGAAATTATAAAATAATACCTATGTAATTACAGAAATAATAAATATCCTAGATTATTATTTTATTGCTTTAAAAATTTAAACTAGATAAATTGTACTGTGCGTAATATTTCGATAAATACATTATCTTTTCTATGTAAATTCTTAATTCATAATAACTATATGTTTTGCTATAAGGGTGTTATGTTGTATCGTATTGTTAAGCAACATTTCTAGGTAGTTAAGTATTTTTATCAATTAAGTCCTTACCGGTTTCTTCTTCGTTATCTCTTTCATCATCAGCATCACTTATTACATCACTTACGTTGTTTTCTAGTTCAAGTAGATCCATAGCATACAGTTTATAAATTTTTTCATTTGCTATATAGTCCGTATCGAAATCAAATTCATCTAAAATGATAATAATAAATATATTCTCGTTTAATATATGTAAATTAATATTTACCTAAGAAGTAAAATCCGTCGTTAGTGTATCTCAATGTCAATTCGTGAGTGAATTGTATTTTATTTTTAGGCATATAGTCGTCTAAATAACATTGCGGTTTGTCACCCATGAAACTCATAGCATTTAATATAGTGATTAACTTATAATTTTCCTAAAATATATTATATTATTATATTATTTACATTTTTATAATACATAAACAATATATTCATGTATAATGTATATTGTACATATTATATAGTATTGGAGGCGTATCCAGAATTGTATATGTATTATTTAAACAACTTTTATCTACCAATTGAATAATATAAAACAATATTAATTTACCCTTATATTGAGCGTTTCGTTACAGAATATACTTCGCGTCAAGTTCAAAAGTGAAGTCATTTCCTCTCTTTTTTCTTTATACAATTTATAGGCACATATATTTATAAGTTCATAAGCCAACTCGATCGTTTCTTCATTTCTTGACTTTAAAAATAATTTAAACAACTCTATAGCCAAATTGCTATCGACCTACATTAACAATTAATATTAATTTTTTTATAATCAAATATTATACTGTTTAAGGACTTGTAGAAAATACTATTTTTACATTAATGTTTAATCATTTTACATGTATAATACAATAATATATGTTATATAACACATAATAATTGTTTAACTTGATTTTGTGTTTTTTTTTTTTTTTAATTGCTTCAATGAATTAAAGTTTAAATAGAATAACATAATAAAAGTACCTACTCAAATAATAAAAAATAAAGACTATTAATTTTAACTCACAACACAGCGATTGATCAAGTGTCCAATAAATATCACCAATGCTGTACATTTAACTTTATCGTTTTGGGAATATGCTCTTTTGAATTGAACAATACATCTTGAAACGAGTAATTCCCCCAAGTTTGGAAACTAAAAATGTCATAATACTTAAAATTATGATCAAATTGTACAAGATAAAACAAATTAAAAATACTCACATCACAATTGATGATGGATACCAAACAAGCATAAATATCAGTATTCTCCAAATAATTAGCTTGTATTTGCATAATAGACTGACAAAACAAGCCTCTACCCCTTACAATATTTAAGTTTGTTATATGTCTCTTTATATGTAGAAGATTTGTTGCGTTTACATTATGAATCAAATCGTGAATACACTTGTGCAATGTTACCCAAGCACACTGCTGGTAAAGCAAACTAAAATATAGGAATAAATAGTGTAATCTATGCATTATATAATATATAGAAAATAAGTAATATCAGATATGATATAATAAGTAATCTTTTTTTTATTAACCTATACAAGAATCAGGGTGGATTTTATTGCTTGCCAGAGGTGGTGGCGAATTACATATTTTTAACACTAAAGACAATAACAATTACGAACTAACGATTGATAATAATGATATTATTACAAAATTAATACACGAATTTATTGATATTTATTACATATAATTTATTAGTAAAGAAAATATAAAATATTTTAAAATGTAATTATTATTTTAATTTTGTGATTGTTTATATATTGTTTATACATATGTACTGGGTATTTAATATTATTGATATTAGTGATAATATCTGTCTATCTGTCAGCAATTACACTATTTTTATTGCATCTTGTATTTATTTTATTCCCATGTACTAATATCAATTGTAATACCAGAAATGTTACTAATTAATGACTAATTATTTCCGCCTGGAATTTGGAATATCATTAATATCACATTGTATGACAATGTGTGCCATTAGACTAAAATAATAATTGCACGATCATTTAATGTCATGTCATATCATATGAGATTTCCAAACTTGTCAGCTGACTTCATATTAATACATATTCATTTAATTACAAAATGTTAAATTTAATGTTGTATAGGAATTTATTATTTTAATTAAAATTTCTATTATTTTAAGTACTTATAAAATAAAAAAACCACAAAAGACAAAATAATTAGTTATTTTAAAGTACGATGACTAGACACTAGAATAACAAAAACGTGTATTTATACTTATCAAAATGTTTATGTGTTTATAGAATAAAGAGACCAAAAACTAAACTACCTAATCAATAAAAATCGCAAAATTACGTTGTATTTTTGGTAAATTTTATTATTATATCTATAAATTAAAATGTTTATTATAATATTAATTAATTATTATATTAAACGTTATAAAAATTTATGTAAGTGAATAAGTAGATACCTATTTACAATCGCCAAACTTATAGTGAATAAAAAAATTATAATACTGTGTCCAGATATTGTTCATAAAACAAAGAAAAAGGTAGTTAATTTTTTTTCCTGTAAATAATATGGGCAGTAACGTGTTTTGTATATTTTTGGGGAATGTCCGGACAATATATCGTCAAATAAATAGGTAACAAGGGAACACAGCACAGCGAGGTAAAAATATAAAATGCTTAGAAAAGAACAATAATATTATTGTTAGAAAATTATATTATTAATAAATATGCAACAGTACATTCGTAGTATCAGTGACATGGTGATTTTATAATTTTCCAGAGAAAAATTACAAATTTTTTAATGACAAACCCATCGATTCACTACATGTTTTTATAAAACTACCATCTACATAGTATTAAATTTAAATTCAGCAGGAAAAGTCATTAGTTATAGTCGTGTTCTTTGTACCTAAAAAGTACTTTTATCATAAAATATTTCACAAACACAATTAGATTGTCATCTTAATATATATATATATATATAATATACCAAACTGTATAATATACCAAAATTTAAGAACCCTTTGAAAAACTCAAAGGAAACCGCCTCTTAAATATTCCATTTACCATACCACTGAGTATAATGTACTATTTTGTATCACCGGTAAATATTATTTATGGCATTATATATGTCTTACAATATACATATACTTATATTATATGTAAATAATTTATATCGTAAGAAAACTTAATAAAAACTTAATAAAAATAAAGTGATTAACCTACAGTTTAATATGATATAATTTTAATAATAAAATATAAAAAGCCGGAAAGTCGATTTTGAACGTTCCTCCTTCGTCCGTTCGGTCCTTGGAGAAATTAGTGGTTTATTAAAATTAAGATTTTAATGCAATATTATTGCATTCGAAAATACAACTCTGAGCGTGCCTCAGTCAGATATGCAATAAATTATATTGCTTCTATTCGAGAAAGTGTCTTTCTAAATAATCAATACATTCTTCACTTTGCAAAGAATATAAAAACTATTTATGTTGATGGCGATGGTATTATATGAGTTCTTAATTAAGGGTACTAATATTTAAACACGATATTTCCTTATCATAAAAATAGGTGGTTAGAATTTAAAAATAACATTTATCGTATTCTTACGTACATATACAATATACAAGGTGTCCCAGATTCATTGACTAATATTGTAATGTCTCCATGAAAAATTTAATTTTAGATTCTGAGCGGATCGAGGAATGTATTGTTTTTACAAAGATTTTTTTTACATATGAAAAAAATTTTTCGAGTAGAAATAATGGTCCGATTACCACAAATAGGATATGCTTTCGGTAGTAAATTATATTATCTTGGTACAAAATTACGATTTCCGTATTTTTTAATTCTTTATTTTGTGATAATTAATTAAGTTTTGATCATAGGGACTTTTTTTTTAAAAATAATTTAAATAAGACATTTATTCAAATTTATCATTTGATACATCCCTACCTATAAGTAACTTTAAATATTACAAATTTGTTGCACCAGAATAAATTTTAAAGCTTATTATAACGCTAAATTATTCAATTTTTCCAAATATAAATTATCAATCGTACTGTGTTAATTTTAAAGTTTACCTTTACAAAAATAATTTTAAATGGGTAAAGTACCTAACCCTGTTAAGAAAATATAATATTTTTTATAGTTAATGAATCATGAGCACCGATTCCTTTCCACAAATTCATAAAATACCACTATGAGGCATTATAATAATAATTTATAGATTGTTAACATTAATGAAATATTTCACGTTACCAATTTTAAAATATAAAATATAACTATAAAAGTTACCTCGATTTACTGATTGAATTACTTGATTTGATCTTCAATTTTCGTTTTTTTGGTGCTGTAAAAATAGCAGATATTATATATAAATACATTTAATATGGCGTATTGGATAATATATATATATATATAGGTACTAACTATAGCTAAATCGCAAACACTACATACTTGGTATTATAAAAAAGCTAAAATTATAATATATAGCAATTTTACTAAATACTGTGTATTTATTTTTCTTCTGTTTCCATTTCTTGATACCTCATCTGGCTTTTGTTGAACCTAAAGCCTAAGTGGTTACGTAATCTAACCCTTCAACGAGTATTATAGTTTCAGTTATAATTATATTATAACCAATGCTTCGCATGGCGAAATCTTATTTTATGTGCACAATAATTACAGGAACTATCTACATTTATTTGAATAATGATCAACATAAATATACTAAAATAATATTATATATATATAAATTCAATTGGGGAGAAGATCATGGTTTAAAATATATATTAGATATATAAAATAGGAATCAAAATAAATATATTTTAAACTATATGGTGTACTTTTAAATTACAAGACCATATGTATACTATATATATACCACGAACTAATATACCTATATGATAAAAATAACATAATAAGAGGGTTTGGTGATTTACTTTGGTCTTGTATTTATAGATGAATTTTGTGTTGGTATTATGTTAAATATTTTCAAAAATTGAAAATTCGAACTTTTTTCCTAATATTAATTTTACAAGATTCATCTAATTTTTCGTGTTTTAAAAGAGTGGAGAAAAGAACGTAAAAAAAAAGTCAAATCAAGAAATCGCCGATCTGATTTTTAAATTAATAGTCTGCTTCAATGTTTCTTCCATTAGACTAGACCTCGACTCGGAAGTTTTGAAAAGATTACCAAAATCATAAAGCGGAAAAAACCTGATACATGACAATCAGGAGACTGGTAACCATATCAACGTTATGCTCTTACAGTCATTTATTTAAGATGATTTTTTTGCTTAAAATTGTATAACTACTGTATTCCTTCCATATCCACCCAACCTAGCTTCCTGTTACTTGTATTTCTTTTGCATATAAAAAATATATGAAAGGAAATCCTTTTTTTGACAATGCTTATGTGAAAACAAAAACGTTTACGAATTTAAAATATATTTCGAAAAGGTTATACAAAATTAGTCGAGAGTATTAGCTTCACTGAAAAGTATTTCAGAACCGATAAAATGTCTTTTAAAGATTGGTTTAAAGGTATAGTTCCTTATAGGTATGCCTTCGTATGTAATAATAATTATACAATTAATTTCTATAGCAGCATTAACTCGTCTCTCCTATGAAGTATTTTTAAACCCGCCACTATTAATAGGATTGGCAATCTGGCATACTTCTTTTTGGTTATCCATAACATAATGTCATCATATGACACTAGAGCTTGGTTATGTGATTGTAAGTGATTTCAATTTCATAGAAAATACTTAAATCATATATTAGTATATTATTATGATTTAAGATTATATATTTGCTTATAATTTTGATTAATTACAAAAATTGTGTACAAAACGCTTTGTGGATAATATGTTTAACTCGTAAGTTATATCAGAAAATAAATACAAAATATTTATAAAATAATCGATATAATTTTAATAATTTTTTTAAATGTTCCACCTGATTTTAAATATTAAAAAAGTAGTTAAAATGAAATATTATACAATATTGGTAAAAATAAATAAATATATATGGTAGGTATTAATTGAATCGTTGCCGTGACATAGTCAGCCACAGGAAGACAAAAAGCGCATCGTTGTATCATCTCATCTTTAATAAATATTATTATGTAAAATATATATTTAAGAAAATTTAACTAGAAAAACTGGTTATTTGAGTGGTTTATTATAATATTTCTAACCACTTGCACCTGTCTAACGTGTGCTAGAAATATCACGTGAGAAAATATAAATCTACAATTATCATATATGCTCATACTAGATATAATAAATAGATATTATATCGACGGTTTGAGTTGATTATTTTCTCAATATGAAAATTATGTTCATCAAACAAAACGGTTGAGTTATGTACCTACCAATATTCAAATTAATGGTTCAAGTTATAGAAATAAATTTCTAAGAGGAGGGGGGGGGTGCGTTTTATAGAATTATAAGACTGTCAAAGTTATCGTTTGTATATGTATATATATTTCTGAGGGGTGAACTGAATGTCAATGGGAAATATCCCCCCCAAAATTATACGTTAATTCAACACCGATTTCGGTCAATTTCATATCTGGAAATATCATCAACAACAGCTAATACGAATGCGCAAGACACTCTCTAAAGGTGAAAATTATAATCAATTATAAAACAAAACGATCGAAACCATAATTTGGATAATTTTAATTCATGTTGATTTCACTATGATCATCCGCGCGCACGCGATTGTCCACTGCATATTCCATCGGACAATCGTGTCGGAACTATATAGGTAATGTGTACCCGTGAATCGCGCAAGAACCGCAATACAGTTATTAGTAATAAATTGCATAATAACAAACGTTAATAAATCGTAATCGCGATACTCACGAGAACGCTGATCTCTCAGCGAATTCGTCTTGGTCGATTCCAATCCGGACATGGCGCTTGGGTACAACAAAAATAAATTCTTCTTGTGTCAATAATTACATATATATATTTTTATGTATAGATAATATAGCGGCGATGAACGCGTGCACGACACGGCAGTGCACTCAGTAAAACTGACGGCGGAGGACTAACCGCGAGTCCGTGAATCCGACAGAGAGGCGCGGCGTGTGTTGCCGAAGCGGCCGCCCGAGAATGGAGACCCGAAACTCGGAGTGTCGCCGCCGCCGCCGCCACCCGCCGCCGCCACCGCCATAGCAGAAGCAGTTACCGCCGTTCGTTTGGAGGGATTTTTTTCCCTTTTCTATTCCTTTCTTGTAAAACCCACGTCCGGAATTCGGGATATCTCAAACGTACGGTGTTCATATGATTGTGAGAGAATCGTTGAGATATTTATTGGTTATTAACCGCAAACGCCGTATGCGTCTAGGTACAATATTCCGAAATTCCAATGCGTGTCCATGGAAGAGAAAATCTCCGTTCGTGCGTGCGTGCGTGCGTGCGTGCATGCGTACGTACGTGAGTGCGTTTGTGCGTGAGTGCGTGTTTGCGTACGTGCGTGCGCGCGTAGTTGCGTACGTGCGTGAACGGTACACGAGCTCGCGCGATGACTCTGACGACCTTGGTCGGCGGCGGCACTGATCGTGGATAACAGCCCGCAGAGTACCGTTCTGGTTCGGCCGTCGCACGACGAGTTTTGGATGACGTTGTATAGTGACGTAGTTGAAGGAGGGACGGGGGGTTATGAATGGATTTTCCCTGTGACGACCCTTCGCAAACGTAATCATATTTTGTACACGTTACGTCTTGCATACGAATATTCGGAAAGGGAGTACGGGATCTGCTGCGTGTCACCGTCACGTTGGTTTTATTCGTCTTTTCGTGAAGGGTGGAATGTGATATTTCTTTTAAATCTCATTATACCACATCCAGAGACATACACAGGGGTAGGGTTCTAAAGTTCCTACTCTTACGAAATTTTTAAAAACTATGACTTGTTAAATTGTACGCATCTATTGCAATTAAAAATTGTCTAGTTTTCTTATTAGTTATTATTGATTATGTTTACGGTATATTAATAATTTATTATATTATTATTATTTAAATATTATTAATAATTCTCAAATTATGTACAATATCTTAAGAGTTAAGACAAATATAAAAATAAAAATAAGAATTTTGAATTATTTTGTGTATTAATGTTGCTGTTATTTACTAGTTAAGTTAAAGTGTGCAAGTTGAGTGGCTGTATTGATCTCTATGGGTCTATCATGGTACAATGAAACCCCTAATCGAACTAAAATTCTGCTTACGCTACTAAACACATCTACTAACTAATTAACCGATTGGTCAAACGTGAATCGTAGAATTATAAAATTTACCCATAAGCTTTCTCAAGGTGAATGGCATGCGGGATAGACCCTCTTTATGGTCATTGTTTTTTTTTTGAAAATGCAAATAAAAGAAAAAAGTTTAAACACAATTTCTTTTTAGATTCATTCCAAATATCAACGATTATTCTTTCTTTTTTTTTTATCACAAACTTTGTTTTATAATCATTTATTAAAAATGAATGCCCTTATACTTTTCACTTTTCAGTTTTCAGAAATAAAATTATTCTATTCTATATAATGTTTCTGTGAACAGCAGATAATGAACCTTTATTTAGTAGTAGTATTATAGTAAATTACTTACCACAGCAATAAATGTTAAAACTGGTATAAATATCAGAATATACTCTTATGATGCACACATTTTTTTAGGCATTTTTATTTTATTTCAAGTAAATCCCGAATACCCTCAATATTTTTTACCTAATAGATTGATTTTAAAAAATAGAATTACTAAAATTAACAAAATTATTCTTATTTATTTAACTGAATTAATTTAAAACCAAAATCATATAATAATTTTTTTAAATGGCGGTTTCTTTTATTTATTCGTTTTATTTAAAATTATCACCATTATCTAGCAATTTAAATTAATACAAATATTTATATATAATAAAAATACTGTTATTAGTAGGTACCTGTATTAATTTGGCAATAAGATAAAATAATGACCTATAATATAATAATAAGAGTATCATTTTGGTTTGAAATAATAAAATAAAATAGAGCGTTCACTGTACAGTAGGTATCAATATGTTCATAATTTTATATTTCACAATACGAATTCCATAAATATTTAAGCAAGTCAAATGGAATTTCAATAGATTATTATAATATTATAAAAATATTTGAAATTAAACTTGACTAAATTCTTGTTAATACTAAACGACCTGGTAAGTACAAATCAATCATAAATCCATTAGGATTAATAACCTATTGGTATTTTTTTTTATATAACTACCTGGTGGCATAAATGAGTCTCGACTTTTGGTGACGCAGAAAAATAGTTTTATCTCTAATCTACCAATACTTATATTTACTTCTTAATAAATAAACAATTTATATTACTGTTACAAAAATTTCACTCACAAAATTAAATAGGTACAAAATAATAAATTATTTCAATTGAAGAATAATTTTATTGTCACAATAAGTGAAAAAAAGTTAATCATTAATTTTTCAAATTTTCATCCCTCTTCAAAAGATACTACATCAATAAATCTCCATTTGTCTTTGCTTTTGGTTAACTCATTTTGATAAAAATTAATGGACAATTAATGAACAATAATGTAAATAAAAAAAGTAATAACTTAAAACCAGGGATTTGCACCTAAATTAACCTGAACCCGTAACACTTCTAAAAACCAGTGGCGTTTCATCTCAAAAATAAGCCAGTGTACCAAAGTAAAAAAAGGCCCCCTTCACTTTTTAATTCTAAATAATATAAATATAGATTCATAAATTCAAATTTATTTTTGCTCCTAAAAATTATTTGTGATAAACATTTTTAAACATTGACATAACGATGTCGAATAGCTAATAAAGAATCATATCTTGATGACGAACGAGAATTACATAATCTTTTTAATGTAATTGAAATACCTGATGACTCTGAAAATAAAAGTAATTGCCAACGTTTAATACTCGAAAAAAAAGTCCAAAGAAAGTTTTTACATCCGTTAATGAATTTATGTTTGAAACTAAGTTCACGTTATGTAAAATACAATGGATATACGTGACTAATTTAAATAAATAACGTTTAGTCATCATAAATCGTTATTTGTTTCGCAGAAGTAAAGATAATCAAATTTGATACAATAAATGACAATGATATATTGATATCCGATTGAAAAGGAGAATTATGTAAATTTGTGAACAATCCTTTTAATTTTTCTTATATAATTGAATTTTTTTTCTGGAACGTTGAGTAATAATGGCCCCCCTAACCAAGGGCCCGTGGCATTTGCACACATTGCACACATGTATGACATGCCACTGCTAAAAACCCTTAAAATTCTAACATCCAAAACCTTTATTAATCCGAAAAATATTTATTTGAAAACCCTGAATTAACCCATAACCCGAATAAAGAATTTGGGTTGACTCAAAACCCAAATAACTTATTCAAATAAAAAATCAATATGAAATCTTATGTTATGGACTGAATACAAATTTGTAATCAGTTTATATAACTTTTCATATTTTAATTCTTTGTAGTACATATATATACTTAATCTAAAGAAGTAAATAGTAATAATAAAAGAAATTATACTCATATTGTAATGACAACGACAAACTAAATAACAAAATATATCATTTTAGACTTGTAGGTATTATTATTTTATAACTGCTGTATTATGTTGAACGTAAACTGTCGACCACTAATAATAAATTGAAATAGATACAAATTATTAATTATTATAAAATATAATTAATGTAAATGAAACAAACAAATTTAACAACGTTTATTATTAATTAAAAATAACATATATTTGTCCTGAACGTTAGATGATGTGTCAATACCTAGTATTTTAATATGTATATCACAAAGAGTGATTTATTTTACAAGTTTATTAAATAATAAAATAAAATATTTAAGTTAAAATCTAAAACACATAATAGCTGTGCCAAATATTAAAAATGTACATATAATATATAATTATTATTCGGTGGTTAAACATGAATGCTCAACGTAAATAATTAAAACGTAAGCCTTTAATTAAAACACAAAATAACAATATTGATAATGATAATAAATGAAGAACATTTAAAAACAAAACCTATGTAAAAATTAAAATTTTGTACCTAAAATAATTATAAACCTAAAAAATTATATACCACTGGCTTTTTTCCCTACTAACATAAAAAAAAAAAAAAAAAATAGTAATATTAATTAACATAGTAATATATATTATATTCTGATATTATTTTTAGTGTAAATGAAATTATAATTTTAAAATAAAATTTGATATGTTAAATTGTCCACTCGAATTTAGAATAATTTAAATTTTTAAATTTTTTCTATTTTTTTTTTCTTTTTGTTCTATTATTACATTAATAAACTATTTTTAATGTAATAAATTTACTCTCTATCTCATCACAAGCATCGCTTAAAAAGATAACCTTGTATATAATAAATATAATATAATGTAATATCAATAAAGAAAAATAAATTATATATAAGTACATGCAGATAAAAATTCAAAATTATTTTATTTTCACTGGAATAGACTTATAAGTAAAAACAATAAGTAAACAAAAAATGTTCTAAAAAATAATTTTACTAATCCAAGTTATACAAATAAGATTATTATTAGATTATATTAGGTGTATTAAAATTCAAAATATTATAATAAACTGTAAAAAAAATACAAATAAGCAAAAAAAAAAAAACGAAAAATCAATTGAAAACTGAAATGTTTAGTGAAGATAATAAAAAATATATTAGATATAGGCATTATATTTTGTAAATTTATCGCGTGTTTCTTGAAATGTCGTTCATTTCTTTTTATTATTGCTAATTCGACCAGTATGTTAATTATATAAAGATTAACTTAACAATTTAGTAACGTCTATACAATAATATACATGATTTGTTCAATAACGTAATTTTAAATTCTTATTTCATGTCAACAAGTTTTTATTTTTTTACATAAATTATAATATTTTTTTTTATTTCTATGTACTGATTATAAAATAAAAAACGAAAAATCTGGTTATCCATTTAGTTAAAAATAAATAAATTATATAGGTATTAGTAAGGAAATTAGAGCATTAATTTTAATATATTTGACAAACTGTTCATGTTGAAAAGTTATCTAACCAAATTGAATATATATATATATATATATATGTATATATATATGAAAAATGATTATAAATAAATAAACAACTTATATAGGTATTTTATATTTTTATCCAAATGTAAAATTTTAATTTTCACATGTTTATGATAGTTGAAAATATACGAATAAAGTTACTTAAATAATTAAACACAATAATGTTATTAAGTGAAAAATGTTCATTAAACGTCTTACTTAACCTAACCTAATGCCAGTGGTCGTGACACATCAATCTCTGTGGTCCTAGAATAACTCTTAGAGGTAACGTAAATTGTAAAGAAAAACCTATCAATTTAGAGATATTTTGAACCTGTATGAAAAATATAGCCAAAAGTTAAAGAAAAAAAGTGTCATGAAATATTATATGACAAAACACAAAAAGAAACCACGTTTTAAATTAAAATTTGTGAATATATGGTTTTTGAATTATTTAAAACATAACGCGTGATATAAAATACAAATATATGGTCTTTGAAAAACTAATGCACTCAAGAAAATTAATATTTTATAACTCTAAATTGACCTATAGAGTTCAATGACGATTAGACTAAGGAGAGCATAAACAAATAACATAAGTACCTATCGCATAATAAACCTTAAATCATTATTATACTATAAGTGTTAGGTTTTTAAATGTGCGACATTATAAATTAAAATAATATACATAAAATAAAGAATATCTATATAAATATTTATATTCTATAAAATTATGACCTATTACATAATAATACGAGTACCTATCATTTTGTTTTGGTATAAAAAATATAATACAGCTTCCAGTATGAATATGTTCATAATTTTATATTTCCCAATATGAATTCCTTAAATATTTATACATGTCAAATGAAATGTCAATAGATTATTATAATATTATAAAAATATGTGAAATAAAACATTTTAATTCTTATAAATACTAAACGACTTGATAAATATAAATCAATCATGAATCCATTAAGTACCACAGGTATATTTTTTTAAATTGACATTCATATATGATAATCAAATTATTATTGTCTAGTTCTTGTAGTTCTTTATATTATATCAGTTTTTTCCATTTATACAAAAATAGTTTACTGTATTTATTGGACAAACTATATACTATTCTTCGTTAATATATTTCACCAACTTAATTTACTGGCCTTGAGTATTTTTAAAAAAAATGAATTTTTGATATGGTTTTATGACAAAAAATTAATTCATATTGTGTGAATTTTACACGTCATACTTTTGTCAACTATAATTTTGTCTTCAAATCCCTTTTTTTTTTTGTATTAATATTAATACACCCTCTATATTTTGAATGAAAAATATTTTATAGCTGATAGTAATAGTATATATTGTATAGGTTAGGTTAGGTTAGGTTAGCTTATTTTACCAGGCTATTATATTGGTTCATACACTCATAGACAAGTTATTGTTGTTTAACTAATATCGGAATATGGAATTAATAATTATATTAATATATATTTTTATTAGGTATTTATGTTCCTACTCAGAAGTAATATATAAACGTAATATTAAACGTATTTAATATCACAAGTGAGTTTAATATAATATTTCTACAGTACTTAAAACAAATTAGATGGTAATTTTTCGAGTATTTAACATAAACTCGAGATTCTTCACTAGTATTATCGTTTATTATTTATCTACCATCAATGAACACATTTACAATATTATTATGGATAATATTTTAGATAATATTACAAATCGTCTCGCGATTGAAATCGGAGGAGATGTTATTAATTAACATGGTATAATATTAAGTTGGTATACATATATTGTTACAAGTGGAAATATAATATAGACAAAACTATTATAATATTCAGATAAAAAAAAAACCACTAAGTTTTTTAAATATATATAATATTATTATATAATACTATAGTATTATAATATATTAGGTATATATAATTTCAAATACATACATATTGTAATCGCTATATGATGTAGGTACCTTTTTTTTATACAATAAGCGTATATTAATTATAATGGTTATCAAACTATAATACAATTTATAATTATTTAACAAAGAACACAGCTATATTACATTGCATAGAAGTACGTTATATACGTTATTTTTTATATATCATAATATCTTTATTATGCAAAAAATATAATATTATATCTCGATTAATATAATAATATTGTATTCTGTGTACTTATTAATACGACAGGACGTTCCTCACGTGTATATATGCCTACTTTTATGCTATTTATATAGTATGCCACGATAAGGAGAGAATATAATACAAGCATTTCAGTGTTACTGAACTCTCAAAGAACGCATTTAAATATAGGGTGATATGAAATTAGTGTTAACGAAACCATGGTAATCGTATACGTTTTCAATATCATCACCATTATTTTTTGTAACACGTAATATTCTGAACACCCTGTGCATAAATTCATATCTATTATAATTATAATATTGGAATAATTTATGGTAGGTAGGTATAGTTATTGTATCTTGCACAGTAAACATTTACGTATATGTTGTCGCTGTTTGTTCACGTGCTGACGAGATTTTACAGCTCCTATAATACACAATCGGCTCACTTATAATACACGAGACTATAATAATTATATAATATAAACATGTTATGAACAAGTGCTCTTTATAAGTTTGACGGAGTTTTAGATTAAACCTGTATGAATGCAGGAGACTTATTCAAAGTGTGTATAATCCTATGGTGTTATTTTATAAAAACACTATATTAATTAGATAGAGTAACGTAAAGTAAATATACTTGAATGGGAAACTTTAAAAATACGTCTTTTAATTTAAAGCTAATAAAAAATGTATAAAAAGTAGTATGGGCTTTTACAGAGCTTTCTCTCTCTCTCTCACTCCCTCACCATTGATAGATAATTATCCAACAATCATTTAAAAACATGAATTTATATTATATTTTCGATATTCGTAAAACACCATTAGATAATTATTAAAACAAGTGGAATAAAACACGACCTTAAAGATCTCCCAACAAAACATACCTGTAAACCTCTAGGTATATACTAATGTTGCTAGTATAATTATTATTTCGCCAATAATTATTATTCAATTACAGAATAATTCACGAGACCGGTACCGAAATTCGCACGCGGTTATTCTTTTGGTCATTAGATAAGAAAAAATGCAAAAGATGACTGTGGTAGTAGATTATTATAGAATTTCTATAGCTATTTTTATTTTAAAAAATTATACCAAAAAGTGAGGAAGAATAAAATCTATTTGTTTATTTAAGGATTCTGCCACTAAATACTTTTCTCTTTGAAACATTTGTTTTCATTTTGTGTTCATGAGCTAAAAATTGTCTTTTGAATAATATAATACAAATTTTTAGTTATATCATAAAATTATACAAATCATAATCTTAATACATAATTTATTATTATTAAAGATACCTAATATATATTGAAAATCAATAAATTTAATAATGATGGACACAGTGGCGGATTAACCTTCTCGTCGCCCTGAGGCACATTCTGTGTTTGCCGCCCCTTTTTTTTAATACTATTCAAGAATCGTAATTTGAATAAGCTAAAATCGAAGAATGATGGGTAATCCGATTGGGTATAGCCACCCTAGGAGTGAGAAATGGTTCAAAGGTATTATGGGTGAATAATTTACTCATTAGTTCAAATATTGTATTACATACAAGATACAATCTATAAATTACATAAAGGGTACAAATGATTTAATGCAGTTCTTTTCAGAGCTTTTAATTAGGGAAAATCATTTATCAAAACGTCAAAGTCTTATTCATTTATGGTATTATTCTTAATACACAATAGTATATATGAGTATATTTCTATAAAATTTTCAAATTGTTAAATCTAAAATTGCATGTAATATTAAACATTTTTGAAAAAAATTTCGTAGGTTTATACTTAGAAAATTAACTAATCATTTCCAAATATTAATCTTTTATGTAGAACACCCATTTATATAGTAAAAAAAATTCCAAGTCCCAACGATAAAAACTCAATTATTTATCACGAAATAAAAAAATTTAAGCATCGTAAATCGTAATTTTGCCGATTTTCCGCCTTTTGTCAGTTTTTCTTTTTCTAAGGAAAAACTTTTGAGAAATTAGAAAAATGAATTAAATAAAGTAGCAACTAGATGAAATTTTCTATCGAAAATATACCCTATTGGTAGTAATCGGACCATTATTTCTACCCGAAAAAGTGTCTTCATCATAAAAAAAAAAACATTTTAGTAAAACCAATACATTCTTTACTTCGCTCAGAATTAAAATTTTCCGCTCCATAAAAGTTGCCGCTACCAAGCCTAGTGGTTAATACGCCACTAATTATATCTACAAATTTACAATTTATTATTAATAATTTGTCATCCTATATGAATTATGTTATTAAAATCGTATCTCACCTTGAGTAGGTAAGAGGTATAATGTATCTGGTAACCTGGAGATACTAATTTATTTACATAATATACCGTTATAGCTTATTGATATACGATAGTCATATCGCTCACCAAGAAGAATGACACATTATATTTAATATTTATGTTATTATTATTAATAGTAATAGTAGTAATAGGTATGTGTTATTGTAATCGTATACGCAATTATTATCTGTATAATATATATTGTACTTACGCTGGTTACGCAAAAACATAAAAATGACTATTATAATAATACTACGTAGTACTTATTAGTTTAGAATACTCGTATGATGTATATTAGATAAAATTATTACAATATTATGTCGTTGCTGTTTAGGGAATTGAAATTTTTTCTGTTAAAATTGATCACGACTTTCAGCACTAAAATATATAATATAAGTGCATCGTTATCATCTCCGTAATAATCAGGTGAAAAAATATTGAAAAATTAGTTAGACTAAATGATATACAATGAAATTTCCATATAACGAACTTCCATTTAAAGAAATGAATTGTCCATTTATTTCCGCATAACGAATCTATTTCTATACACCGAAAATGTTATAATAATAAATATGTTTATTTCTTATATTGTATTCTATTTTTACGAATTTTGTCACTATAAAATATAAAATATTACATTAAAGTACAATAATTTTATATATTTATGAAATAGTTTAAGTTGACAAATAAAGATTTTTATGAAATTTGTATAAAACTTAATGAAATACGTAGGTAGAAACTTTATTTGAAAAAAACTAAAATGTATTATTTTACAAAAATAATAAGTAAACGTAACTCAAAGATTATTTCAATTAAAACTAAGGTTTCATTCAAAATTGTATAAATTTAAATAAAATATATTGGCAATATTATTATGTTAAACATTTTATGATTAATGGTGTATTTTTTTATTTATATATAAAAAATTGTGTTCAATAAAGAACAAGTACGTAATTATTTGATTTTTTAAATTTTTTATAACAGAACATAATTTTACTATATTATTAGTAATATTTTACAAAAACATAGATGATTAATTCCATTATTATAATATGGAACTAACTCAAGACGGGTGTGTAACCGTCAGTTCAAAATTTAAAAAATAAAGGTATAGTACCTATACATTTGTATAAAAACCAAGTGCTATTATAAGTACTGATTTTTATACTGATACCAATAAAATTAACTCAAATTGTATTAGTTATAATTATTCCAACTAGTCTATACCGAAGAAAAAGAGAAATTAGATTAGGCATTCATTGAACCCGAAGATTTTGGTTTAAAATCTAAACAAATACTTTTTGGGAAATACATTTTCGAAGAAAATAGTGATAATAGCTAATATATATTGAATAGGATATTATGTTTAATATTAAATATGATAAACACAATGATATCTTATAATTTTAGATTCTGAGCGAAACGAAAAAAGTATTGGTTTAACAAAAATGTTTTTTTTTTTTTTTTGATGTATGAAAAAACTTTTTTTAGCTTTTTTAAAAAAACGTTTTTTTTTCGATATTTGATCATTTATCATGTTAAATATTACAGTATTGAAAAATGAAACTTTTCAATGAAATTTCGGTACGGTCCGAAACGGGTAAAAATAGAAATATTTAAGAGAAAACGTCAAAACGAGTATACTTTTGTAGCGTTCTAAATTATTTATTTTTATTATGTTCAATTATACACAGAAAAATAATCGCAGATAAATAATAAATTAAATTATAAATTGGAGGGGCCTTCAATTATAATTTTTGAAATGCGATTATATTGTTTTATGTATTTACAATAAAAGTGATAAATAATATTGAAGGGTGCTAATTTATAATCACAAGAGACTATCCCTTCTCGACATCACCCTAGTTTCAGTACTGCATAAACAAATACACGAAAGAATCATAATTCAAAAGTGCCTTTAAATCAGATAACGAAAAAGTATACTTATATTTCAACAAATAATGTCATAAATTATATCATACTTAAAACGTTAAAACAGTCATTTTAAAAAAAATCGTTCAAGATTCTCAAGTAGGTAACTGAAGCATAATTTCATACTTCAATACTTGTATATTGTATTAATATTATTTTTCTTAAATACAGTTATGTGCATCGTGCATGTAATTATAGTTTATATTTTTATATTAAATAAAAATGTCCACCTGGACATCTTATTTTGTTAATTTTATATAAATAAAACCAAGTAATTAAATTAAATTACACTTGAATTTTGATAAACATGTTTCGGACCCAACTAACCATTTCATGAATTTCGAAAACGTATTATTAAACTAAAAAGTATAAAGTATGTAGTTATTCAGTTAATAACGTAATAAATTATAATTATAAATAAATTATATTAATATTGTAATAATAATTAATTTAGTGGATTAGATTTTTAGATGCAAATAAATTTCCGTACAAAACAGAACACATATATTATATAAGTGTTTCCGAAATTTCCACCAAACGGATTTTGTAAGTACTAAAATTTTTAATTCAGTTAACACAAAAAAAATATTTATGCTGAAAATTATACAATTTGTAACATTCTAAAATTAATGTTCTTCATTCACACATAAAAAAATTA
This sequence comes from Eriosoma lanigerum, assembly GCA_013282895.1. Lineage (NCBI taxonomy): Eukaryota > Metazoa > Arthropoda > Insecta > Hemiptera > Aphididae > Eriosoma > Eriosoma lanigerum. The sequence continues at coordinate 13,117,988 of CM023361.1, forward strand.
TGTATAAAGTTGTTTATCTTTATACAAAAAAGAAAATCGAAAATTGGGATACTAAATAACTTTCTCTATTGACAAAAAACAAATATTAATCCATCATGTGTATTTCAGAAAGTGAATTCTAAGAAATCAGTTAGAGCTAATGATTTTTAACTGTTTTTAGAGATTGATGAGTTACTGAGTAATATCATGTTTGTGATAATATGAATTATTATCGTTGACATTTTTTAATAAAGTTTATTCTGGAATCAACTGCAGTTTTTGGTATATACAGTGAAGTGGTATTACCAATTAGTATTGGTGTGACAAATTAGTGTAATCGCAAAATTTAACTATTTAAAAAAAAGCCGCTTCTTGTTCCTCTTTGTATTACATTGGAATAATAGATTAAATATTCTTAGATAATTTTGAATTTTGTTTTTAGTTATTAACTGTTAATACACAAATAATAATATATAGATATATATTTCGTTGTTTTTTGTAAATTGAAAACACTAAATTATATCACCTAATATATTTATATATATATATATGGCCTTAAGGTAAAGTAATCAAAATATTGAAATTTAAGATCTTGATTAATTGAACCAAATGTAGTTTCACAAAAGTTAGAACAAAAATTATTATTTTTGAATAATAAGTATATTTCTATCGGAGTTCGTAAATTGAGTCCCATTTTAACATATAATATATTTATGTTATATACGTTTTTATTTTTTTAGCGTGTTATATATATATATATATTTAATTAATTGTTAAGAATAGTATATACGAGTATATGTAAAAGGTTAAACTAAAATATGTTCGAAATTTTATATATTTTTTCGTATATAGATATACTTGTATTATATATTTTAAAATAAATGATATTATTAGATATATAATGTACCTATTGCAACAATACAAAAAAACTTTTAGTGTAACGTGTACTTTTATTGTAATAGGTACTGTTATAAATGCATATGTGCAAAAAATATTATATAATGATGGGACTCCATTTACCGTTTTTGTTAACCGATAATTTTATTTAAGACTCAATTTACTTATGACCCTATATAAAATGCTATTGAATAGAACCTAATTAATCTATTAACCCTAGAAAACTAAAAAAGAAATGTCACACGCGTCTACTCCTGTCTATTTATAACTCGAACTCTTACTTCCCACCTCTGATAATTACTATTCATTATAGTTATAAATATTCTACAAATTATTCAAAGACATAATAAAAGTCACGTCGAAATCCAATTTAAGACGCTTCATGATTTAAATTCCAATTTGAGTTGGTAGAGTTAAAATTGTATAGGTATTATTATATTTATTTATTTATAAAGACTTCACAGGATATACCATAATTAATTAAACACGTTTAAAATATTACATATTAACAAAATAAGAAATTTTAATACAAATAATACGTATACAATATAAGATTCCAGTAAATATTATTATTGACACTATAAAAATATAATACCTACTTATTAAACTTTTAAACACATACGAGTACATATTTTATGACTTAATAAAATAATAAATTATAATTTTAATATAAATTTTCTGTCGTTAATATGTATAAATTGTTCAATTTTCAAACAATTTGTTCTATTCAATACCGCAGGCCGATTCGGAATAATAATAAAGTGTAGTAATGGAACTACTACTTACTAACAATGTAAAAATGTATGTATATTTCCTCTGTTTTTATAACACGAAGTAATTATATTACCTGTCTCCCTATAGAACTTAATTATAGTGTGCACATCACATACACCATTTCTATTGTTCCAAACGTAATATGTACATTTAACATAAGCATGAGACAAGTGGAATCTCTAATTAAAATTGTTTGATAGACGATATTCTAAGTCGATTTCAAAGTCCAAAGGCGATATACGTTAAATAGTCTATACATAACAGTAATAAGTCACACTATTATATAATACTATTATCTATAATATTTATCTCGTCGGTACACAAAAATATATAATATAGCTGTTGTACTTTGTAGCCTGTAGTGTAAATATACCATCGTAATATGTATGATAGAGATTATAGATGAAAGAAATAACACCGCGTGAACAAAGCAATTTATTACCTACTTTCGCCACTGAGAGACTCTCGGTTTTCGACTACTATAATTCACTGGAGTTACATTTTCAAGGTTATCGGGGACTCTGAAGGGATTTATAATAATATAAAAGCAAACTGGTTTTTAATAAACGCATTTGTTCAACAAGTCACCGTGTACTATATTGTATAGAATATAGACGTATACACTCGTCCTTGTTATTATATCACGTAAGGATATCATACGAAATTGACACGCTTGTTTATTTATTATTTACTGTAAATTGTAATACCTATACAGAACGGACGACATTTAATGTTATAATAGACATTTTATCGTTTCCATGTGCGAAATAGATAATATGTTCAAACAAATTTTAATCTAAAACTATTTGGAAATTACAATATTTTTCTACGTTTTTTTAACTACGTTTCCAAGGATGACCATTTGAAAATCAATTGTGAACCACCTAAATAATTTTCACTATTATACAATTATTTGTATCACCCTGTATATATTAGTAGTCATTACTTTATATTATACGTGAGTCATGATGCAGGAAGACCTATAATCATGATATAAATATATATTTTTTACAAATATTTATATAATAATTATTGTTATATTTTAGATAATGGTATAGAATGTACTCGTATATTATATTATAATTACTCTGATACCTGGAATGGACATTGTATTACATATACATTTCTGACAATTCTTTCCATTTCTTTCTAACCTATAACTATTTTACACAATCAGAGCATTATTTAATAATATATATTATAATATAATTATTAAGGTTTTAAACCGACATTATAAGCATAGGCACATATTGGGTATGAATTTAAGGGGTACTAGAATTATAATTGTATATATATATTAAAATAACTATAATTTTTTCTTTTATATACTTAGGTACTCGAAGAAATACTATTTGATTCAAGTGTATACACTTAATATTTTTTTAAAAAGTCTTCAGTGCCGAATTAATAATTTAGGAAGCAAAGCCTTCGTTAGCCACCGATCACCACCAATACTGGGAGTGCTTATTTAAATCTTGGGGCTTAGCATCCCCAAGCACCACTCTCCTATTAATGCGTTTATGATCGTAAGTAAAAAATTATATTGTTAGTTATTTCTGATTAAGTACTTATAATATCATTTGCATCATATTTATATTATTATAATTTATATAAAAATAGTATCGGTGGGTACAAATATAAAATAATAATAATAAATTAATACTGCCTTTAACGGATATCGGTTTGTGGTAGCGGTTTTATTTTAATATTGATTTATGGTTTTTTTAAATGTTTTGGTTTTTTTTAAATATCGGTTATTAGTTTTATATCGGTATTAAAATTCAGAATATCGGGTATTATTAAAAAACTAGAAAGTAGTATCGACCCATCCATTATTATTATATGCTAAAATTTTCACATTATATTTGAATATAATTATGCTCGGTTTTAGATTAGCTACAACCTACTACATTGTGTGTGTGTCTATATTTTATTTGATAACACCATTATTAATAAATAATGTTTATAAAGAGCAAAGACTAGAATTTATTTATTTTATACTTAAAACAGTAAACAGTAGATATTTTTATAACCAATAATGAATTAATTTTGATATTTAATTATATTAAATTATAAATATATAATTATATATTATACTATATAAACATGTATAGTAGGTTCTTGTTAATTTTTTATTTCAAAATTTAAATTTACATTAGTGTATAAGTAATTTCAGAAAATTGTTTATTAATCGACCGTAAATTATTTATATAAAATATAAATTTGACATTTTATACCTATCAATTCAATTATCAATACTAAAATTTAATACATTTGTTAAGTGAGTGGTAAATTATTAGAAAATCCCATTAAAATGTGTTTATTTCAATTAATTAGCTTCAACAATGCGAAATATAAAATATTATACTAATTAAGTGCTCATAGCAATTGCTCTAGCAATAAAGTCAATTTTTTCATTTTAATAATAATACGTATATTTCAATACGTTTCTGTAATATTGTTAACGTTTTTGTTTAAATTTATATTCTAATAGTTATTTTATTTCTATATAATCGTATGGGCACATTATAATAAATATTTATAGTAAAATAATAATATCTTTACTAAAATAGTTTTATTTTTTTCACATTTTTTAATAAACATAAATAGACAATATAATATATTCATTATATTTTATGATTTATGACATTATGAGTATAATGACACTATCGTCATTTTATTGCGTAATTGATATAATATATCAAATATATCGCGTGTTTATACCTAGGTCTTAAGTGAAAGCAAAGTCACCATAATAATGCACCTGCATGGTACAAACTTGCTCTGTGTCAGTGACTTTCCCATACAAGTTTTTATAGGCTGTAGTATATATTACACCAAAATACATTAATTAAAATATACTGGGTGATAATTAACTTACTAGATACACTAATGTTCTTACTTGGTGATTGACTTTTTTTAATTATAATAGTATTTTATTATTATTATTATTATTATTTACATTCATTTCCAGTGATTAAGTGAGTATTTTATGTAGATTTATGTAATAATAATAGAAAAATGTGTATAAAATGAACGAATTTTAAATTATAATAATATTGACCAATCACCAGATAAAATAATCACCCTGTAATCTGTATATATTATATAAATTTCGAAATACCATATACCTATATAATACCTAATATAAGTACATACGTATTTATATACATAACCTATTCTACAAAACAGTTTTCTAATTATTTTTGTCCCAAAAAATTCAATTTTAAGAGAACGTATTATATTATATACCTATGTTGTTGAACTACAATAGATAATATTATGCAAATAATAATATGTTTACTCTTGTACATTTGTATGGTTTGAACCGCACGGAAATAAACCATCCTATTACAGTAAAAATTAAAACTAAATAATATTTGTTAAGTGTAGGTAGTGTTATATTTTTTCATGGGTATATGTAACTAAAATTTTCAAATTATCGTAATGCTCATAAAAATTAATTTACCAATTATATACTGGTCTCTAAATAAAGATTATACATGCAAAAGTATCAACATCGATATTAAGCTCCGAAATTATGAATTTACAAAGTTGTCTACTTTATGAATCTAAACGTTGAAAGGATTATTTCTATTTTATTTTTGTTTTAATAATGGTGGGCATAAGTAATGGAATGTAGTTGTGTTATATTATAATTATAAGATTTCCAAAAATATTGTATTCCAAAATACGATTTCAGAATAGCACAGTCTACTACTCGTATATATACTGATAATATTTATTTTTCTAAACTTTCTTTATCTATCAAATAAATTACAAGAGAAAAAATAGCTATTAAAAAATAATGAAACTCAAGTTCATCAAACATGTAGATTTCGTCAATTTTGCTATTTTCTGCCGTTATTAATAGTTTGTCCTTGATTAAAGAAATATTGAGAATTTCAAAAAATGATCCAAATAAAGTACAAAACTAGGGAAAATTCTTTACCTAAAGCATACTTTAGGCAATCAAACCATTATTTCTACTAAAAAAAATGTCTTCATATATAAAAATATAATATTTGTTCGACTTCAACATTTCAATTTTAAATGTTTATTAAAAAAAGTTGGGACTGTTGATTTACGAATTTATTTAAAACCTAGTTAATTAATATATGATTTATTTTTTCTTATATATAGAATATCAATGTTAATCTTAATATTCACAAATATATTTAAGTCCCTACTTTTAAAATTGCATTAGTTATAATATAATATTTACGATCGAGTTTGTTAAAAATAGTTTTCGTGAATATTGCACAAAGTAACATTTTTTTATAGTTCATCGTGTTCCAAAGAAAAACATTTTAGAAATTCGAAAAATGATCTAAATAAATTATGTATCAACTAGATAAAATTCTCTACCAAATGTATACCCTAATTGTGGTAATCGGTCCATTATTATTTATTTCTACCCAAAGAAATGTCAATATACGAAAAAATAATAATTACGCATCATTGTAAGACCAATATATTCTTCACATCGCTCATAAACTAAAAGAGATAATATATTGTATTATTACAATAAAATATTGACATTTCTTGGCATTGGAATTACGATTCACGTGAAGAAGTAACCTTTATATCCAAGCACTTCAAGTTACAATTCGTATATAACTTAAATTGGTTAAAAAATTTAACTTGTTTCAAAATTATCTAGGTTGTATATTCGAAAGAATAAAAAACTATTAAAATCTAGTAGATAAATGTAGAATTGGCAAATGTAAGTACTGCAAAACCTAGACATAACGCATAAACTATAATTTATTATTTTACGAAAATATTATGTCTGTAATTAAAAAATTGTATGATTGTATAGGCAATTTCTGGTCATGTATGTATATTAAATATGAATTTTCTAGATTTTATAATATGAAATAAATAACAACATTCCAGAATGAATATTGTTATATTGAACTGAGTAAAAATATGCAGTATTTTTTTGAATATATACATGCGTATAAATGTATAATGACAAAATACTGGTGATACCTCCTATAAAATTCTAGCTACAATAGTATAAGTACAACCCACTTATTACGTCGTAATAATCATCCAAAATGAATCAAAACATATATTAAAAACCAACTTCTAACAAAATTATAGTAGTTATGAAAAAAAAACAGAATATTTTTAATCAATGCGTATTGCGGTTATATAAAAATTAAATTTATAACTTCAATGTTTTTTATATGATTAAATTTACCACTTTATAATGGCATACTGTAGATTAGATTTGGTTTGGATGTCAACTCCACTCTGTATTATCTACACGTGGCTACTCGAAACTGGAAGAAGTTTACTAATAACAAATATTACTATAAACTTTTTAGAGTCTCAAAAAAGTAGAGTTAAACTGTTTTTAAAAATGTAAAACATAGAAAGAGTATGTTAAGAGTTTCATGTTACAAAAACGGTTAGAATTACATATAGGTACGTTTTCAATATTATCTTCATCGTTATTGTAACACAATACATTTGATCAGCCTGTTACGCGTTTAATATTCTGTAAAATGTCTGAAAAGTTTAATTGCCATTAAATATGACAAGTTGAATAAAAAAATTATTTATAAATGCTGTTAATTACAACACATCTCTCCCCGTGGCTTAATAATTTTTTTTTTAAAAAAAATATAGTAACTAATATTATTATTCTTATTTCTTAATGTTTAAAATTTAAACACACGCCTTATCAACGACTATTTTATAATATTACAATTTTATATTAGCCTTAACTCCTATAATGAATAAAAATATTATTTTCTTATTATCTTTGATCATAATATTACTGAACATCTGCCGGCTGCAAGCAGTAAGCCGTAACATCCGTTTTTTACTATTGGGGTGGTGTGACAACCAAGATATCTAATTATTATTTAATACCACTCGTAGTGCATAGTGCATTATAATGTATTGTCTACAGCTGGTTCATAGTATAATAATAATAGAATATTAATAGTGGACGTCCTTGATCAAGATTTATATTATATGATACAACGATCAAGAAAGAGGAGGCATTTAATGCAGGTCAAATAAGAGTATATAAAAAAAAAAAGATATTATATTTGTAGTGTTTTTGTTTATCCCACCCAATTTGAAATTCCATTCGGACATACCGGTTAAAAAATAATAATAATATAATAATAAATTATCATAAACGTTGGGAAGTTATCGCATCGTATATAATATATTATAATGGGTCCCCGCGGTGAATAATATTTTATATTATAATATTTTATAAGAAGAGAGGCCCGGTTCTAATGAAAATACAAAATTTTTAACACTATTAAAATATTCTTTATATACCTACTCGGCGGACGGTCACTAACTTCTAGGTAGGTTACAATAATGTTGTTCTCAAACCAGTTTCGACTGTGTTCATTAATTTTGGTTTGGTAAGTTCCTACTCGAAACGTCGTAATATAATATATTATACATGCCTAAATATCCAATTATTAAAAATATTTTTTTATTTTTATTATATTAAGGCTTCATTTACTTTGGTTATTAACCTTTAAAAATTAAAGTACAACTAGTAAGGCAACGAATAATTGTAAGAACGCACGAACTCGAAGAATATATAAGGTTTCTATTATATTATTTTAAGTAGTAGAAAAATAAAAACAATTATCTACAATTATCTTTAATTATAATCCATTTGTGTGTATTAATTTAATTATTTTTTTACAATTATGAGGTAACCGAGATTTAAATAATAGATAATGGTTACAATAAATAATTTTAAACTATGAGTTATCTACATGCTATAAAAATACCTAAAATGATTTAGCATTATGTTTAATACGCATGGCAAGTTCTTTAACATTTTATATTCGCGAATATACCCTGCTATTTTTTAAATAGATGGTGGTTGAAAACGCCTACTCCCGAAATTAAACGCCAAAGAGTGGTCTATAAATAAAAAGGAATTGAGATGATATAAGGGCTTCGAGATGGCCACTATAAATTCATCCAGATTCCAGATATTATAATTATAATCTGGTAAACAAATCGTACTACTAACGAAGAACAATTCATAATATTGAAGTAAATCAGTGATTTTAGGACTATAGTGTATACAGCTACAGTTAACAACATTTTTTTATGTAAACATATTACATCATAAGCAATGCAAATATATTTTTTCGACTTACTTTTGAACACGCCCCTGTATTATACAGTGTATTTGACATTTGTAAATTTCATTTCCATTTCATTATTAAATCGATCGCTGGGAATCCAATGGGACAAAATGTAATTCGGACCAACTGTCACATCATAGATATGGTTAAACAAACATTGAACCCCATATCTTTTTTTTTTTTCATAGGCGTGTAATAAAATAATACTACTTTACTAAGATACCAGATTAAGACGACTAAACTTCTATATTGCATTAACGTGAAACCGCATGTTTAGCAGTCATTCTATGTATATTATATTTTGTTGTTTAATATTTTTGATAAAACAGCCTCTAATAATTTTGTATTTTAATATATTATTCAACTTGATAACCCCTTAAAAAAAGCAGTAATACAATCAATATACATTAAATTCCTGTGTACTCTAAAAATGACGCATAAGAATAGTAGTCATAGAATACTATTCAATAACAATGAATCATGAATATGTATTATATATTATATTGACACAAAGTTTGGCTTTGCCTCTCATTACATAATAATTATTAAATATTTATCCGACAATATTGACAAGAATAAACTTCAGACCCGTTGTGATTAGTAAGTAACTAATTACATTATTAGTTATTAGTTTATTACCGCATTCGTCTTGCTAAGTTTCTGATTAGTGATTACCTACACATAAATACGTAATACAAGTTATAAAACGAATAATGACAAATAATTATTTTGTAATATATTTTTTTGTTTTAATGTTTTTGATAAAACAGTCTATAATAATTTTTTATTTTATATGGTATTCAACGTGATAACCCCTTAAAACAGGCAGTAATACAATCAATATACATTAAACCCCATGTACTCACAAAATAACGCATAAGAGTAAAATTAATTGAATACTATTCGATAGCAATGAATCATGAGTGTATTGTATATATTGACACAAAAGTTTGGCTCTTATCACATAATATTATTAAATATTTATACGACAATATTGACAAGAATAATCTTCATGTGTGATCAGTTTATTACCGAATTTGTCTTGTTAAGTTTCTGATTGCCTACACATAAATATGTAATACGAGTTATAAAACGAATAATGACAAATAAATATTTATTTATTAATATAAAATAAAATATTATCTTGTCCATAGTAAAATTTAAATGCATCTTGAAATGCGTATGATTGAGTTACGGCGTACTAATTAATAAATAATAATTTGTTGAGGCGTTGTATATGATGCATCATCATAAATGTAAGGCGTTATTATCTATCTAAAGACGCCTAAAAAAAATTTAAAAATATGTTCCATCACGATAAATTGACAACAAATAATTTGATCTATAATAAATAATCTATGTTGTTTTCATTTCATTCTTTTGCAAACATAATTTCTTTTGGAAAGTATTTATGCACTATTAGCAAATACTTAATGTTATATACATCACCCCAGTAAGGCAGTAAGTTGTGCTTACTTTATACTCGTTCCACTACTAATTTCACCGAGGACCGAAGTGACGGAGGTGTAACATCCGGAATCAGTGATTTTCCGATTTTGTTATTTATTATAGAAACTACGAAACATTAATAAAAACTTTAGTAAAATTATAATTTTTAATTTTATGCTTTTACAATAAATTATAGAAATAAGACTTGGTAAGTACTAAGAAATGGACGGTTCCTATAATAATAATTATTTAGTACTTTGTAACGAATACAAATATTAAGCTCTATATACATACATCCCTCTATTTCTTTTTATCAATTTAGACCACTGTGTAGTATATTGTATTAACCATATAAATTGATGACAAAATCATTTATTCCGATTTTCTGATATACAAAATAATTGTTGTGTTTTTTTTTTACCGTAACGTATGTTTCTCATTTGGGTTTTTTTTTATCGATTTTTAGGAAAAAATAATAAGTTTTCCTATTTACATCAGAGTTTAAATTAAGGCCATACAACACTATGTATAAATGTAGTTATTTTTAATCATTATTTGAGTGATTGACTATAATATTATCTCTATTAAATTAAATTTTAAGCGAAACCAAGAATATATTTTGACTTTAGAATGATGTGCGTTTTTTTTTATCTGAAACCATATTTTTAAGTAGAAATAATGGTCCACTTATCATAAAAAAGGTATGCTTTCGGTAGGAAATTGTATCTAGTTGGTTATTTGGTACATTATTGAGTCATATTTCGAATTTCTCAAAAGTATTTCTTTAGCATAAGAAAACCTACTGAAAAATTGTGAAAAAACTGCAAAATTCATGAAAATTGTAATTTTAACTAACTCGATTTTAAATCATTTATGAAAACTAATGCAATTTAGAACATAGGAATTTGAAAATATTTTCAAAAATTTATTTGTTTTCAAAAGTTTTTCCTTGAGATAATGAAAAAACTATCTAAAAATGATTGAAAACGACAAACTTCGCGCGCAGAATGTAGATTTTTGACAAACTTGATTTTCATTATTTTATGATAACTAATTTGTCTGTTGCATATTATTTAATAAATAAATAAAATGAATAAAATGAATAAAAAGAAATATTATAAGTATAATGTGTATTTTTATTTCTTTTTAAATTATTAAATATTAATTCACCACTAACCTCTCCAACGTTCGAAGGCATGAAGAAGAAACGCCTAGAATTGACTGCCTAGCATTTTAGTTTTAAAAGTCTAGTAAAAAAGTAGGGATTTGTTTCAATTTTTAGAAAATCATATTTCTGACGTCATTATTTATAATTATTTTATCTACTAATTCGTGTAATATAAAATTCATATTATCAATATATAATATTATGATAAGCAAGTGATACATTAATATAGATCATATAGTTGCTATATAATTTTGTAACTACTGCAGTTAGAGAACATTTATGATATTTGTAAAATCAATTTTGCATTCCACAATATAATAGGTTACATAATTACAAAAAAATTAATTTTTCAATATATGAAAGAAAATCCTGAAAATTGACATTTTGATTAAATTTGGAGTTCGACCATCAACATTTTCATAAAAATATACTTCTTAAATTATCTATCATCAAATTTTACATATATTAAATAATAAAAAGTTGTCTTTAAAACTTTTTTTCGAGACGTTTCAACTAAAAAATAATAGAGGTAGGTAATATTATAGTCTCTTACAATTATTAATTAAATCTATGATAACCTGTGTGTAGAATATGAATATATAATATCTGTAATATGTTAATATACTCGTATATTATTATTGAGTGGCATAGAAGTGCGCGAAGTTATACAAACATTTTTCAACATATTACTCTAAATACTACTCTGGAAGAATTTTTAGCTCACGCAATTTAATAGTATTTAAATTATTTCATATTTCAATAATAGTATGTAGGAATTTGAAAAATTGTTCAAATAGGTACTTAATAGTAAGTAATATATACGTATTTCATTTTTGATATTTATTAATTGTAATCATTAAATGTAATAACTGTAGTGTATTAATTACAATTATAAATACTTAATATAACTTATTAATTGAGTGTTTAATTATGTCATGAATAAATATAAAAAATATTAATCATTATTATAAACGACGTAATATGTCGAAGAAATATAGGTATTTATTTAAATACTAAAATAAAATTGTTTTATAAATTAAAGATTATATTTTGTAAGTATTCAAATAAAAACACAGACCAATTAAAAAAAAGCCGTGCAGTCGATTTTAGGCGTTCTTTCGATCCTCTAATAGGTTAGTGGTTGAATGACAATTGTATTGTATTAATATTTTAATGCAATAATATTACATTCGAGCAAAACTTAGTCAGATATACAATATACTGTAATATTTCTTTATATAAATGTTATTGATTTATCAAATAATGTACAACAGAAAAATTAATTATCATAAATAATGTAATTCAAGTTCGTCAAAAATGTAAATTCTGCGAATTTTGCTGTTTTCTGCTGTTTTTAATGGTTTTTCCTGTTTCATTAGAAAAAAATAATGAGAAATTCGAAAAATAATCTATATAAAGTACCAATTAGATAAAATTCTCTACTGAAAATATATTCTATTCGTGGTAATTGGACCATTATTTCTATCCGAAAAAATGTTTATGTATACTTACACAAAAATATTTAAATATTTAAAATGTTTGTTAAAAAAAAAATTGATACTGTCGACTTACAAATTTTTTTTTTTAAATGGAATTAAGTTATATGTTATTAAATTTTTATTGAATTTTCGTACCGTAATAAAAACCCAAATTTGAACATTATTCAGAAAAAAAATTACAATTTTGGTAAAATTTAAAATTTCTATATTTAAACGTTTAATCAATAGCAGTTGTATGTACAATGTAGCAGTTCCAAAATGTTTTTTTCAAATGTATAATACTGATGTTATTATTAAAAAGATGTCCATACGTACAAAATATCATTAGTTATCAAATAAACATCATGATATATTTTAAATCGAATTCGTCAAAATTACAGTTTCCGTGAATTTTGCCGTTTTTTCAATAGTTTGTCGTATACCAAGGAAATAATTTTGAAAAATGATCCGAATAAATTATCATCTACATAAAGTTCTTTATAGAAAGCATATCCGATTCGTGGTAATCAGTATTTCTACCCGAGAAAGTGTTTACACACATAAGAAAAGCACACATCATTATAAAACAAAATATATAGAATCTACATTATATTATATAGTTATTACTAAAAGTACGTATACTGCAGTATCAAGACAATTATTTTAATATATTCTTTTAATTTTTATTCGTATACTTTACAACTTTGGTAGTGAGTACATATAATTTGTTATATATGATATTGATGTTGATAATTGATATAACTTCAAAATATTAATATAAAAATAATATACGGATACGAAATTTGTTTTTGTCCTTATAACTTTATATTTCCGAGAATAATATATAGTTTTAATTATTTTGTTTACGACTCGTGTGTCATATACAACTTATACGTTATACCTATTACTTATACGCCAATGGCGTATATTAGTTTTTTTTTTTTCAAATGAATATATAATTTTGTCGTAATCGATTTGAATATTTCAAATAATGTTACCGAGTCAGTTATAATAAATTATATTTTAACAAAGAACTCTGGACGTAATAAGTATATTTTATTATTCTGGTATATATAAAAACAAAACACGACGATAAAACTGTTTACATTGGAATATATTTTTAAATTATGTTATTAATTGTGAGTTGCCACTCGTATTATTATATTGATTGATAATATATATATATATCGCTATATAATATTAAAATGTATAAGTGAAGCATTAGTTAAAAAAACAGCATCAACACGCATAATATTATTAATATTCAATTTTATACGAAATTTAACGTGTGGGTACGCTAATTTTTACCATCGAACACGAAAATGTTCCGACGGTGCGTGTAATTGTATATATAGGTAATAAATAATAAGTATAAGTACTCTTTCACACTACCTATAATTTAAACTATTAAAGTTAATAGTAATATATTAAATTAAATTAATTTAAAGTACTTGTTATCGGGTGACGTAAGTGACTCTCATTTTATTGCATGGTAAAAACGTTTGATAATTCTCATAAAATTTAATATCAGGTGCACATTTGAATATTAAACATTTAACATTTTAACACCTTATTCATACATTTTTAATTATTACTTACGTATTTTATAAAATTAATTTAAATAGGTACCTATTATTTTATTTATTTTACTTAAATAAGATATTATTATAATTGTAGCTAGTGTTTTATAATCTTTTCGTGTGAATTAATTAAAGTTATTTTTTATTTTTATTTATCAAACTACTAACAATATTATGTATATCCATATCTATATACATATATAGGTATAACAAATAACAATACAACACCTTTGACCTTTATATATTTTTTTAACATTGTAATGTGTATCTGTGAGACTGTTTCAAAATAATTTTTAAAAGACTGTTCAAAAACAAAATGTAATACATATTTAATTTCATAATATTTAGTTAAATTTGCATAAAGTAATTAAGTAGATATATACAAGCTTTATTATACGAATATTATAATATCATTTAGAATACGTGAACCTAGAATTATAAATATACTCGTACGAATACAAACACTTTTAGTCAATCCTCATAATTTCAAAAATATAAAACAATTAAAAATGTTTTTATTATTGTATCACAACAAATCTATAAAATAAATACCTATAAAGATTTCAAATGCGTTTCTATTATTATATTATTATAGTTACTGGTTAGTGATGTTGGGTAAAAACAAGTTAAAAAACTAAACTTACGTTTACTTTTCATCACTTTGGTCCTTAGAGAAATTAGTGATTTAATATAATTAAGATTTAAATGCAATGATATTGCATTCGAAAATATAATTCTGAGCGAAACTCAGTCAGATATACAATATTGTATATAATAATGATAATTCGTTCCAAATTTTTACCATTAGTGTAGAGTACTTTATGAGAATACTCAAAAAAATTTTAAGTTCTTATGATCAAAATTGCATAAGTTCTCATGAAATATCTAAAATAAATTATGTCAAAATTACGATTTGCGTACATTTTGCGTTTTTCGTTATTTTTTGGTAGATTATTTTATCCCAAAGAAAAACTTTTGAGGAACTCGAAAAATAAGCTAATAAGTTCAGTTTTAAACCGAAAGAATACCATACTTGTAATAATCGAACCATTATTTCTACCCAAAAACATGTTTTGAGACATAAAAAGACATCTTTGTAAAACTAATATACATTCCTAGCTTCCTTTAAAATATAAAAAACAAACAAAATATAATAATTATGATTTATATCTAACTGCCCAAATATAGTGGCAAATGATTAAATATATATAAAACAAATTCAATTCAATTTTTGAAAAAATTATTTTTAGTATTATAAATTATAGTCAATTGGATTTATTAAAATAGAAGTACAAGTACATATTATGTATGTTACCTAACTTAACTCGGATTCTATAAAAATTAACTTTTTATTTATTGAGATAATACGTAATAAAAAAAAAGTTAAGTTAAAAAGTTAATATTAATTTAACAACTTTTTAATTGTTGAATGCCCAGTAATTTTTAATAAATATATTAAGTATAATTAATACGTAATTAAATATATACATTATTATAAAATTATTTTTAGTAATAAATTCAACAATACTAAGTTAATATATATAACGGTCCGAGAATTGAACATAATTAAGAAACTAATAACTATAAATATAATATTTAAGTTACATATTTAATTTTTGTACTTGAAGATTTATAGGAACAAAAAACTGATAAGAATAATAATGACCGTCTTAAATTTCAATGATGTCATTGAATTGTGACTATATTGTTTCTCTATTTTAAGGATTGAATCGCATATCATGACACAATTTCTGGTTTGTAATTTACATCGGTTAGTTTATACCTAGTGTATTAAGTTTAATTATTTTCCTAACACGCTGTAACTTTTGTGTTAAATGATATTTTTACAAAACGGATATGATATTCCCTTCAAACATTTCCTCTTTTTTGCTAATATAAGTTCAATCAACCTAAATAATAAAATTAAAAATTCAACGTTGTCGTGATTTCGCTGCTATATTCCCCGTTAGATAGACAGAGACTGAACATGCAGGTTGTGGTTAAATCAAGGTAACAAAATTATACCTTGTGTATTATTATTTAATATAATATTAAAATTAAACCAATAAAAACGCTTTAGTTATTGCTCTGTGACGTTCAAAGTTTATTATATCGCACAACAAAACATAGCAACGATCATTATATTATAATAGTTATGAATATTAGGAATACATGGTGTCCCAGATATATTTAATAATTGTAATATCTCTATAAAAATTAAGGCTTTTAAATGCAGTTTTATAAAATCATTATTTAAGCAATGTTATTACCTCTGTTATTTTTTTTAGCTTTGAACGTTTAGTAAAAAATTTAAAAAACTAACTTTTTTTTAAGTCATGTGAAATTTGAAGATAACCAGTTAAAAGATTATATATTTATGAATATATTGATAGGTAAAATTTCTAATTTAATAAAGATAGTGATTTTTATGATTTTTTTCATTTATTGTAAAAATCATATTTTTGTAATTTGTTTATACTTACCTAATTATTTAATCTATTATAGCATGAAATGTAAAATTATATTATTATACAATATTATGATAAGTAAATTGTTAACAATAAATTTTGCATACTATGACATTAAATTATTATAATATTACAAATAATGACATCAGAAATATGATTTTTTCAATAAATTAAACATTAGGTCGACACATAAAAATCACATTCGAATATACTCTTTATTAAAATAATTTGGTTTATGAAAAATGGATCATTTACTCTATTTTTGGCAAAGACAAGTTAACCGCAGATATTCAGTGTTAGGGACTTGATGAAACGTTTTATGCAAGGACAGACCTTAATTAGACATTCTTCGGGAGAAAATGGCACAGAAATCCTTGGTTAACTTTTCTTTCTCAACAATGGCGTTAAAGACTCTTTTTGCATTAACAAAATCAAATGGTTTTCTACAAATTTCACATAATCTAAAAATATAAAAGTTATTTTATTATTTTTTGATGAGACGTACATTTAAAAAAAAAAAAAATAAAAAAAGTAATCCTAAGCTAACTTAACTTTACTTAACCTAATCAGCCTATAATTAATATTATACGCTGTTGCCTTACTAATAATTTTTAAAAACCGTATTCAACAATTTTAACTTTTACATCGGAGATGTAGCAATTAGTAAATATATTTGAGACACTATGTATAATAATGTATTTTAACCAAAAGTGGTAGTCATATATAATAAACGTGGTTCAAACGAAAATCCCGTCGTCGTCGTCGTCGTCGTTATCGTCGACAACGTTGATATTGCGATTCTGTTGAACGACAACCATGTTGGGATGCTCGTTATTACCGTCGACCGCGACCAGGTCGCCGTTGTTGCTCTGCCGACTATTTCTCTCGATGTTTTTTCGCTCTTCCTCGGACAGTCTGTCCCTGTCTAGAGGCATGTAGTACTCGACGTTCGGCATGTTATGCATTACGCACGCTGACAATGCCGACCGATATATTTGCATGTTCTTGGCCTCGAACCTGCCGGCAGAAGAATTAAGGTGGATTTCAAAAAAACAAAGATCGTGTGGGGGCATTGTATTCGGTGTAAATGGCATATAGCTTTGTTGACAGCCAATCGATAAATATCGAAAAGCTCTTATCGTCTATAGGTTAGGTTAGAGGTTACTCGAGTTTGTTCGATGACATGATTTTTTGGTCGAGTTTCGGAGAAAACCGCGTCCCTCGTTATCGTTAACTCGCTTGTTTACCATTCGTCTGTACAATCGTTGTAGCATTCCACCTGCGCTATGGTGGTCACCCCGTTAAAACCTCCGGCCACGAATATCATGTCGTCCAGCACTTCTATGGCGAAATTGCTCCTCGGGTTACACATGTCCACCACCGTTGTCCATCGGTTCGTCGACGGGTCGAACTTCTCGCCGCTATTCATTCTGGACATCCCGTTGAAGCCGCCCATCACGTACAGACACCCGTGGTACGCTATGCACGACACGCCACTGCGCCTGGTCAGCATCGGCGGTATTAGCGTCCACTCGTTCGTGTCCACGTTGTACGTCTCAGCTGTGTTCAAGCACTCCTGTCCGTTGAACCCGCCGGTTATGTATATTCTCTCTAACATCGTTTGTTCGATGTTAAAACGAACAATTGCAATTAATGAATAATTGTAATACGATTACAATAACCGTTAGGTTAGGTTAGATTATCGTTCGGTTTACGCGAAGCGACCAAAAGCGACCAGGTCGCTAAACATTCAACAACCACAACGTTTTTGCGGAATTGGCCGCTCAAATTGTTTGCTCGTTTCAATGACCTGGTACCTTGGTTTAACTGATTATCGAAATTGCTGTTTAGTCGCTAAACATAGTCCTAATAAGAACTTATAATATCATGGTCCAGATACAAATCGAACAATACGATAAGAAAATCAGCAAACCTTCTGGGTTAGCGATACTCTAAATTTACCGGCGAACAGAGCAAGTCAAATGAACAATTTGGACAACATAGATACTTTTGGTTGCTCCGCGAAAACACGCATATTATTTTACAAATTATGTCGAATGATATTTAACAATAATTAAAATATATATCACTATCCAGAAAATATCTCTTAAAAATACAATTATTATAATACCCCACACTACCTACTCGGGCTTTTCGATATTTTAAATTTTTTAATTTTCAAATAGTAACAAATCATTTTAATAATATAATCTTAAAAATATCCTCCCAAAAAGACACTTAATGGGTTAGTGACGAATTTCAACAATTTTCTAGAAAACGTTTTAGTAGTATGTAATAATGTAATAGGTAATAATAAATAATTTTATATATTAACCTATTATACAATTGTACACATTAGAAATTTTAATTACATTTTTCATTCCAGTTTAAGAAGTACTGGAAC
Source organism: Eriosoma lanigerum (assembly GCA_013282895.1). Lineage (NCBI taxonomy): Eukaryota > Metazoa > Arthropoda > Insecta > Hemiptera > Aphididae > Eriosoma > Eriosoma lanigerum. Next base: position 13,137,330 of record CM023361.1, read on the forward strand.
TCTTTAAATCCACCACTAGTGGGTAGGAGGTGGGTAGTGTAAGCAGACTATATTAATATGGTTTATATTATATGTTTATATGGTTATATTATATGGTTTATTGATGCGAATGCGTAGTTAATATAAAAAATTACTTATATTTTCAGATTATTTGTAAACTGTGATAAAATAATACAATCACCCTGTAATACGTACTTATAGTATTATAATTGTGTTTTACAAGTTTTGGAAAAATTATGAACGATGTTATAAGAATTTTGATTTTTTAGTCATAATCCAACCTACTACCTACCTATTATAAGCGGTAGGTTACAAATAAATAACTTTCAAGGAACACTTAAAATGATGCACATAAATGTATAACAATACCAAATAAGAACAAACAAAATTTCAGGATCGTATTAAAAATTCTTAAAAAATTAACTTAACGACGATAAATGAGTTACACGTTGCCATGGCAATAAATTAGTACCAACGTCACAAATATATAAGAAAATGTAATTTTATATACATTTTACAGTAAATTAATTATGCGGAAATGGAAATTGTATATTGTTAACTAACCAAAATGAAAAATTGAATACAATAAAAAACTTGTATACTCGAATAGTTTTATAAATCATACGATTTTTTTACAGTGTAAATAAATAGTTGTGACTTGTGTAGTATCATTTTTTAACGTAATACATCGATTGATACGTTTGTATTACAATCTATCATTCAAAATAACAACATTTTTCATATATTATACTCACTATTTAGCACGGCGGCACAAGCGTCACTCCTCGGAGAAGTCATCGGCGCAATCATCGTCCATTGATTTCGTTCAAAATTATATTTCTCCACGGAATTTAGTCTTTGGTGACCGTCAAATCCGCCCATCGCGTATATAGTTCCATTTAACAACACCACGCTCACGTAACATCTGCAACGGTAACAGTTAAATAGATTAATAAAATATCACCAAAACAAAATTCATTATGTATAAATAAGATAACCATTTACATACAAATTTAACGTTTTTAGATATAGTTGTAACACAGGGACAATATTAGACATATCGTGGACCAGTGACCAAGAAGCCAGAAGGCCACAAAAGATGTTAATAATTACATTAATAGTTAAGAAGTTATTGAGAACTCTTTGAATGATGTTAAACTGAAAGGGCAAAAAATAAAAATGCAAAAAATCTTGCATGTTAAAAGATAATATGTATAAATCGATAAATCCATAAATCGTTTGGTTTGAACATTTTTTAAAATATATCAAATATACAATCGCTATCCATTGATTTTTTAAAATTATTTTTACGAAATAAGAATTTAAATTATTTCGCAATTATAACTAATAAAGTGAGTAAACAAATTAATTGAAATATTTTAAATTATTGTCAACAACGACGATTGATTAATAAATGTTGATAAATACAGGTATTTCTAATAAATAACTGTCTAATCTATCTACCTATAATGTTTTTATAATAACCTAATATCATTGATTATAGTCTATTAGTTAAACCTAAAATTGCATGTAATATTAAACAATTTTGGAAAAAATTTCAATGTTTTATACTTAGTTAAAAATAACCAATCAGTTTCAAAATTTTACTATGCACGAAAACTACCTATTCTTCGAATTTCTCAAAAGTTTCGATGGACAAAATTACGATTTCTGTTATTTAAAATTTTTTAATTTCGTGATAACTAATTGAGTTTTGATCGTAGGGACTTGAAATTTATTTTTTTTTTATTCTTACATAGGTAATATACACATGTGGTAAAAATTTAGAACGTATTATCTGTATAATATATTGTATATTTGATGGATTGGTTGATTTTCTGGCTAAATATAGAGCATTAAACTTTTTTCAAAAATGTTTAATATTTCTTGCAATTTTAAGTTTATCGGTTTGAAAATTTTGTCGAAGTATAATTATATACTATTTAATCATTTTATAAAATATTTTGAAAATCGTAACTGACAATTTTTTTTTATAGGCTTTTAAAGTTAAAATTCCCGAAAATCGGCAAAATAACGGTTTCATTATTTTAAATTTTTTAATTTCGTGATAACTAACTGAATTTTGATTGTAGGGACTTGAAACTTGTTTTGAGTGTCAACATAAGTGTTTTAAATTATAGATAATAATTTTTGAAACGATTGGTTCAATTTCTTACTAAGTATTGAGCTTTTAACTTTTTTCAAAAAATGTTTAATATTTCCGGAAATTTTTTATTTATCACTTTGAAAATTTTATTGAAGTTTAATCATATACTACTTAATCTTATTACAAAATATTTTGTAAATCGTAAGTTGCAACTTTATTTTATAAGTTTCCAAAATTTGAATAATTTTAACAGAAATTAATATTATGATATTTATTTTTTATGTACGAAGACACTTTTTCGTGTAGAAATAATGGTCCGATTACCACTAGTAGGTTATATTTTCGATAGAAAATTGCATCTAGTTGGTACTTTATTTAGCTCATTTTTTCAAATTCTCAAAAGCTTTTCCTTGGGAGAAGAAAAACTACTAAAAAATGGCGAAATCGGCAAAATAACGTTTCTGAAATTTAAAATTTTTTAATTTCGTGACAAATATTTGAGTTTTAATCATAGTGTCTTGAAAATTTTTTTGAGTATTTACTTAAGTAAACTTCATTACAAGAAAAAATTTAGAAACGATTGATTGATTTTCTAACTAAGTATAGAATTTCGACTTTTTTTTCAATAATGTTTTATATTTCCTGCAGTTTTTATTTTATTGGTTTGAAAATTTTATCGAAGCCTGGACATATACGACTTAATTTTTTTACAAAATATTTTGATAAACGTCACTGACAATTTTTTTTTGTAAGCTTTTAAAGTAAGAGTTCTGGAAAATCGGCAAAATTACGGGTTCATTATTTTATTTCTTGATAACTAAATAAGTTTAGTCGTAAAAAATTGAAATGTATTTTAAATATTTACATTCGTAATTTATATACGTGGTAAAATTTTGGAATGGATTATCAATATAGCATATTGTGATGTATTGAGTTTCGCTCAGAATCATATTTTCTAATGCAATATCATTGGTAGGTTAAGTCGTTCCATTAGTTTACCACGTGTAAACGTGGTTTAAGAAATCTCAAAAAAATTTCAAGTGCCTACGTTAAAATTGCATTAGTTATCAAAAAAAATCCAAAATCAAATTTATTAAAATTACTATTTCCGTTTATAGATATACTAAATTTTCAAGTCTCTTCGATCAAAGTTCAATTAGTTATCATGAAACAAAAAAAATTCAAATAACAGAAACTGTAATTTTGCCGATTTTCCAACATTTTTTGGTAGTTTTTCTACTCCAAAAAAAAAAAAAAAACTTTTGAGAATATCGAAAAATAAAAAAAAACTATATAAAGTACCAACTATATGTAATTTGCTACCGCAAGAATACCCTATTCGTAGTAACCGGACTATTATTTCTACTATTTATTACTATAATATTTCATTTTAATAATATTATATAATATATACGATTTCCCTGCGCTTTGATTTACAAGCAACTATTGGAATCATTAATCGTAGCAATTTAGTTGAGTGGGAGGGTAAAGTCATCAAATCCATTCCCCATCTGTTTACACCTACTCTTTCATATATTAGCTATATATGGACGACAAACAGTAACTATTTCACCTTTTGCAATTCATGGGTGCTACTTCTTTCCATGTTTTCGTGATGGTATTGAACTTTCTACAAGAGTTGAAATATTCCAGTCCGTTGAATCCTCCGATGACGTAGATGTATTGGTTCATAACCACTGTACCGTGGTATGCTCTTGGCCCGTACATGTCCTCTTCGAATATCCGCGTCCAACGGTCCGACTTTGTGTCGTACGTCTCAATGATCGATGTCGGGCTTCCACCACTCCAACCGCCAATGGCGAATAGCACTTCGAACGGATACCTGGGCCGGGCGAGCGTAGGCGCTATAGAATTCGTCATGTTCGATGTCAACTGCAAATCGTACAGAAACTTGAGTGTCTCTATTATGTACGGTTTACAGTCTTCCCGATTCTTTATGTATCGGTGATCCTTGACCTATGCACAATACAGACTGATGAAAATCCAATAACGAATGTAAGTAGGAAGGTTTTCATTATGGGCATTTTAACGGTTTAAATATTACATCGCGAAACAAATATCACCTATATTTTATCATTTTAATACGTTATTATCAAACGTATTGAAAATTACGCACGTTCTCGATGAAATATTTGGAATCCATCAGGCCGAAACGGATCTTGGGTAAAAGGTACACCAGATCGTGTTTCCGGTTTTCCGGATCCTCGTCGACCCATTTCACCAGTACGTCCCAGATTAATTCTTCATGTTTCACGTTCAACTGGTTGTCTTCGATTATCCGTTTGAATTCGTCCTCCCGAAGTTTCATAAGCTCGTCGCTTTGTTCCGCGATTTCCGTAAACTCTTTGACGATATACTTGTACGCCACTTCGGTCAATTTGCCAAAATAATAGTACCTAAAATAAAACATGATTATATGTAACCTAGGTACGTCAATATATTTTCACGTCTTAAAATGGTCCCAAAATGAAAATTATTTTGAAACTCAAATTTAATTAAAATTTGTACATTTGATGGTAAATATATATAATATATATTTTTTTTTTCATATATATGTATAAAAAAGAAGAAAATCACTAGCTTTAATTTCGATTATAATATTGTTAGATTATAGCTATAAGTTGGAAGGAATATTTGTAAGTTCAGTTACGGGTCCGTAATATATAAAAATAATAAACTTTGATCTATTAGTAGTTTAATCGCAATTTAAACGTACTTAGAAAATTGCAATAGAGTAACACAATTTTCAGGTTCTAGACAATCGATTATAAATTCATGACAAAGTTGCACCAAACCATCGATACACAAGTAATCAGCTGTCCGCATCACATCCAATACGTTATCGTAACTAATGTCTATTTGCCTCATGTAGATGTACTGCAAAATCAACTCCATTGTTGGACTTTCTATCGTTTTCAAATTTATTTCCGTGTATTCTCCATCATGTAATGTAGTTGTAAAAAGAATTCTAGAAGAAGAAAAATTATTTTTATTCAAGAATGAAAATTATCTGAATGCCTATAATTTTTTAGCCTATTAAAATACAAATATTTATAACTTTATTAATAAAACTAATAAAATTTAATTTCCATTAAAACATTACACATAGTGTGAAACTTCTCAAATATTTTACATTACTACATAGTTATACACAAAATGTATGTCTTTTGTGTCAAAACAACAGAATATATAATTAAAATAATAATACATATATATCTCCAAAAATTTAATTAAATGTTGTAGAATATGGAAAAATTTATTTTTCAATAAAATGCAATGTAAAATAATTATATCACAATTGAAATACTATTTTTATATGTTAACTTGATAAAGTAATAAATTTGAGAAAAATGTTAATCATTTAATCAATTTCATAATTAACATATATTCGATAATAAATGTAGATATATAATAATTTTTAATATCGTTAAGTAAAAGTATCTAGTAAGTATTTGAATACCTTTTTTAAGAGTATTTGAAATAGTATTTTAAATAAAATTGTTTGATAAACACTTTAAATTTTGACATTTTGTACTTATATCACGATAATATACTAACTATATATATACTATAATTATAGCAAAACATAAAACACAGAAAAGGATATACCCACCATGTCGGGTCAACATTTTTAATATTTAATATTCTTGAATGAAATTGATAAGTATAGTTATAAAACATAATAAATATATCATAAATCATAATATAATGTCATCTATCATATAATATATAACTATTATATACATATTTTCAATAGGTACTAACATTGTTTAGTAATTGTATTATTAGTTATATAGTATACAAGCCTATAAGATGTCAATCACAAATATATCTCATAAAATAAATACATATTTTTGGAATATATGTACTTTTTTAAACTATTATTTTTGAAATATATTATTTACAGGTTTAGTTAAACCCGAGGTATTACTTACCTATTTAAATTCATAATAAAACATATAAAACAAACCTAAAGTAATCGCTTGATCCGCTGAGAACCGATCGATGTATTGGAAACGTGTCGCCATTGTCTAATATTAACGATGCGTCGCAAAGTTTGGCGTTCAATCGAAGTTCGTTGAAGCCGATTAAAGTATGCATGGAAACTTGCCGGGTTAACCGTCTTCTGTACGCATCTTCTTCATTTTTATTAATCATAAATTCTATCAATAGTAGATTGATAACGAAAAAAATAACAGTAACAAAGTCACATTTTTTTTTTTTTTTAACAGCATAATAATAATATGGTCTTTTTACTTACCGTCCATATCTCAAGTTGAACAAAATTAGGTTGGTACTGAGGTTAAAATAATTTTATTTATCCGTTTTATTCATTTATACGTGTTAAAATAATTGTTATAATATTATATTATTTAAATGTCGTTGCCTAGAATCTACATTTAAAATTTTAAAACCTATTTTGATAGAAAAAACATTATATTTGTAAACAATAAACATGGAAACGATCACTACAAATCATATAGTTATATTGAAATTCCCATACAATAAAAACATATACATATAATTGCATACAAAATTACTATAAATACCTATAATATTATTAAAATATTGATTATAATTTTAGAAAATATGTTAGTCTCTAATAGTCTTTTATATATATATATATAAAAAAAAATTATTTATTAAAGCACTATTTCTAGTTTCTATACCAAAATAATTTAATTCCTATTTTGATAAATCAAGAATATATCTAATGGTTTTACAATGATATGTATTATTTTTATGTATGTAAATATTTTATTAATTTGTATGAGTTAGGTCTTCGATAGTTGAATAATTTTGTCTAGTTTAGTAAATTCATAAAAATATTTTTTAATATTAAATTTATTTTTATTTTCTTCTACATATAAACATTTTCATTTATTTGTAGAAATATATGGTAATTAATACTAATGAAAATAAATAAAATTTTAATATTAATAATCAATGACCAATTTAAAATAATACTTAATAATTCAATGTCTTATATTAAAACGTATTGTCACATTTGCAGTCCTAAATATCGTAATGTTATCAATAAATCACAGATAAAATTAATGTACTCGTATAATAGTATTTCGGCACCCTAGGGTCCAGTTTTTATTTTATCCCCTGAAAAATAAAGGTAATATATTAAATTCTTTAAAATACGGTAAAATGGGGCAAATAGGAATGGTTTTGTTGGTTTTGTAGTAATATCATAATCAATTTTTAATTTAAAAAATATATGAAACACATTTTGGATAGTGTGGGCGATGTTGCATTTTTAAGATGTAAAATGAGAACTTTAAGTTGTATGGTTATTTTTAAATTATTTTTTAAAGTAGTGTTCCTATTTACCCTCTAAGTGGGGCGAATAAAAACAAAAATATTATTTTTGACTGTTTCCTTACATATTAACTATAGAATACATAGGATTATTGGAACAAGGTAAACATTTTTAAAAATACGTTGTACACTTTTAGATAAGTTTTATTTAAGTTTAACTTGATAAAATATTAATTTGTAATAGAATTAATACTAATATATTATTGTTTACAGGCCTATATTTAGGCGATGGCTGATGGGTCGGAGGGACAATTGCCCCCGGAAGCACTTAAATTCTTGGGGTTTAGATTAATATAACTAGTATAAGAAAACACTAATTTTCTGTATATGCTATGAGTTTATGTCAATAATGAACTTCAAAATACACTGCCTACTTAAAACTACAATTTACAAACTATAGGTATTTTGACTTTTGACATCATTTTGATTTGATCATTGAGGTTGACAGTTATCTATTAGTAGAATATATTATTGATAAGATAGCAGTCTCGTCATCATCATCAGTTTATTATTACAAGAGACTATAGATTTTAAAATATAAAAATAAATACAACTTATATTACTTAGAAAATTAGAATTTATAAAATAAAATAAATATTAAAATACGTCTATGGGTCATAATATGTCTATATATAGTTAATTACTTTTTTTATTAATTCTAACTACGAGTATCTAACTTAACCTATACTCCTGTATCCTGTTATATTTCTTTTAAAATAACAAAAAAATGTAAAAAAAAAAATTAATAAAATACTTACCTAGGTCACAGACATCATTTAAGAATGGGTATGGGAATGCACGGTACACCTGAAAAAAACGTTAATAATAACTAGGCACGTAGTTAGGGGGAGGCCTTGGTGGGCCCGGCCCACCCTAAAATTGCTTTGGTCTTGGGCCGACCCACCCACTTTTAATTATAAATAATACATTTTTTTCAGGTGCCAGGTTAATAATCTATATATATATTTGATTGGCTGTGAAAAAATGTAAATTATAATATTTTGATTACAAATTTTTGACGTTCTGATTAAAACTCATAAATAGATGTAAATAATGTTATAATATAATACCATTGTATAATTATTAATCTATGATAATACTACATTGGTCTATTGACTTGTTTACTGTGTAGTATATAGACGTGTAGTCCCATAAATATTAAAATTATTATTTAATCTTATATTAAATTGTATATTTATATTATATAGCTACAAGTATTATTGTGGTTGTTGTTATTGTCGATATTTGACAAAAACCTGTCAACAATAGTCTCAATAATTTAATAATAACATGGACTTAATATACCCATTTTAAAATAATCTTTAAATATACATTTATAATTATTATTATATATTATATAATTATTTTATTAAGTTAATAAGTTATACTACTGTACAAGTACAAGATTGTTAATTTAACAAAAGACGTGTTAATTCTAATGATGTATTAAAAAACTAAAAATGATTATATAAGAAAACACACCTAAACTACTCAAATTTCTATAAAAATATTACATTAATAATTTTACAAATTTTAGGGTGGTTATGAGAGGTTCTGAGGGGGTTTTAGCCCTCCCCCAGACCACTACCAAATTACGCCCATAAATATTACATAATTATTAGAATAGGGTTCGAGGGAGGAGGGCTTAAATTATATTAGCTTACCTAATAAATATTTTCTGGCTACGTGCCTGATAATGACCCTGACCTAGGTCCTAGTTACTTATCCTAATAACAATTACATTTAGAAACAATACACTTACAATTATATATATTATATATTTTTATATATTAAAATTAAAAGTAGGTATTAAATAATTGTTTCACATAAAAGATGGATGGGTAAGTAATTATTTAACTATCTAGTCTGCCTCAGGTCTGAATAATATTCTGCGTGCCACTGCGTTTTGAGAAATATCCACGGTAACGAGTTCTTATAGGTAGATAAATTACCTATATAATTATGTTTTAAGCAACCATCATTCCAACAAGTGTATATGATGCACATTGCAAATAAAAAAAGTTAAAACTTTCTAATAATTCAGTAAACAAGATGTTAATAAAAGGAACCGTGTGATTGTGATACGTCACACATTAGGTAGGTATGTAGTTTAATAATTAGTTAAATAAATTCCTAAATTGTTTGATTGTTCATTGTTAAGCGTAGGTTGTAGGTATAATAATATATTAATAAAGTCCCACCGTCAGTCGTTCGTCGACCTCCGCATTAAACAATCAACGGTTTGCAAAACAGAAAACCATATTTTATGTACCTATATGAAGTTTTAGTTAACTCTAGTTGTAGTGTTGTACGCCCAGTCAATAATAAATATGAAATGAAAAAAATAGTTACCTGACTTAATTAATAATTATGTAAGTTTTATAAATACTATATGTATTAATATATACAATATTTACTTTATAAATAAAAATTGTTATTAATTAACGAAAAAATTGTAAATGTGCTAATTGTAAATTGTAAATATTAGGTGTAGGTTATACTTATATCTAATAGCTGGTATATAAATGGGTACTCAATGTACAGTTAATATTAGATAGGTAATAAAATAATGACCTGCAAAAACAGTACCTATTACCTATACAATTAAAGTGTTATACATTTATACATATAGGTAAGTTAAGGTAGGTATCTAAATAGTGTTTTTCGGTGCTCTCAATATGTTACCTATACTTATATTTTCTGTGCTCTATGTTTTCAAAGAATTTTTTTGAGGGGAACGCAAAACTGTTTTGTTCTTGTTACGATGGCCATAAATTATTGTGTAATTTTCTAGTTAAAAACCATGTGAATTCTGAAAGTTAGTAGTTTTGGACCACTCTAGAATACACGTTTCTCAGATATGATTGAAAAAAGTATTCATACACTTTAATTTGAATATTTTATCAATATACAAATAAACGAATAGGTATATATACTGTATACTATATTGTATTTATTAATATGGCGTTTTTACGGATTGAAGAGTATAGATCATCCTGACTATTTTTTAATATACATTTTATGTACGATATCAGTAAGGCATTTGCCCCCCATGACCCGTAGAGTATATTTTTTAATAGGTATAAATATATGTGATGTATATGAACACTATTTATACTTAAATATGTTTAACGTTCAAATTTAATTTTGTCATTAATGTGAAGTACCTATTAGTTTGTTGTGAAAAATTATGTTTAATAACGATTATATGGGTTTAAAAATTATTTTGCCCCTCCCCCCCCGCCATAATAACGCCATTACCCGACATCATATATTATAACTCTTTTGTGCAATATTTTGCTTTTTTAAAGTCCTTCCCCTTAAGATATTTATAAATACGCCACCAAATAAGGGACATGGTCACATTTTCCAGAGTATCAGAGATAAATATTCTACTTCAAAATGAGATGTGATTTATTTGTAATCACCGTAATTGTGTATAATATGACAATACCTGTATGTTCTAAATCAGTTGTTCCACTTGTAGTACCTACTACTACTATAATATATATTATAATTTATAGATAGATCATCTGCAGTATACTAGCAGTGGTTAGGTATAGGGTTGTACATCCCCCCTTCCCAGGAAACAAAATTAACCAAGCTAGAACTAAACTCGCCATGAAAGACTTAATGGAATGACCACATTAAATATAGTATATACACAGTTGACATTCCTGTTGCAAAGTAAACACAGCGCTTAATGAAATGGCAAAAGAATCTAAAATAATTAATTTAAGATTATACAATTTGTATTTTAGAGAATTTTATACCCGCATGTTCCGTCTCTGCCTATCTAACGGGAAATATAGTAAAATCACAGTAATGCAAAACACAAATTGTGACCTTCAATCTAAATTAACAATTTGAGACAATTTTGACGTCATAATGAGTTTATGACGTCCTCTTTAAGTACCTAATAAAAATATGGATATCTCATCACTTCCTTTTATATTTTATACATATGTTTATTAGGTATTAATAAAACATAAATTATTTTTAAAAGTAAAGAAATATGGTATCTTTTAGACAATATTTTTTTTTAAATTTATTATCTATCATGTATAAATTGTTTTATTGATTTGATTTATAACGTATTCGCTTAACATATTTTTTAAAGAATTATTTTATTGATTATATAAGACGATTTTTTTCGTTTAACCATCCCAAGATAGAAATATGTTTTAAGTGCTAACGAATTTAAAAACATCAAATTTGTTTTGTATATTTATAAATATATTACAAAGATTTTCATGAAAACACACATATTTTTACGGATGTACATATTTACGACATTTAGGACGATATATTAATTAAAATTTGTATAATGTTATATAATATTTCAATATACGAGTAGTTACAATAATTGTTTGATCAAAATATTTCTAACGAGTTCAAATATAATTGACAATCATCAATTATTCAATCATCGTGCAAAGAAAAGATAAGATATTTTCGGGTATTTTTCAAAAAATATTTTTCGACATGCGTTGTAGGTTGACGGTTTATCATTGATTGGCGAATAGTTACAAATACAAAATAATACAATGATATAAATATATAATATAAATTTATTTAATAATATTATGAATTTTTCGTGCAAATTTTCGCATATTTAGAGGTTTTTAATTTTTAAGACATATTATTTCTGAACTTTACAATCTATTATTGTAGGTATATTTTGTAAACATTTTATAAATGTATATTTTATTTTTAACGCGTAACATTGTGCATTAAATGACAATAATACATCATACAATGATTAAATCGATATTTTAATTATGTTTTTTTTTTTTTTTAGACATTTTTAGAGTATAAATTATCGTTTATTATTATCATTTCTTATAATTGAAAGTTGCCGACGATTGTGCGGCGGCGGAATAATATTCGACGCGTCCGTCGGGCACTAGATCGCGCCAACGTCGGGTGGCGTATTACAAAACAAATGAAAACAACATCGCGGCGTACACACGGTACAGTTTTTGGCATAGTACTACCGCCCCACCACTTCGTCCCGTCCGACTCAATGACACCGCACACTACGAACCGCGCGCGCACGCACGCACACTAACACGCCGGCTTAGCACCGTAAACAGCAGTCCAAAGTGCCAAACAAGAGTAGCATTCGCTAGACGCTTCCAACTAGCCTGGGCGTGTTTTCGTCACCACACACACACACACACGCACACACACACACACGCACGCTCGTAAGACGTACACTTTTTGTCGTTTTGCGTGTGTGTGCGCGCGCGCGTATGATCGTACTCGTTGGCCACCCGCGATCGACGTCCACTACGGTCTACAGACTACGACGACACATCGATTACGGTTCGTTACGACGTTACGCACACGACCATTCCAGTTCGCGTTCCAGAACTTTGTCCACCGCTTCCGGGTCGGTGTCCGGCTTCTCGAAGTGATCGCGGCGTACAACGAAAGGTGAGTGACTGGAACGAACTATAGTGTCTTGACACTTGTCCGCTCGACTTTCAAAAATACAATATACTCTTGGTCCCTCTGAATTTGTTCGAAAAATCCATAATAAAATAATTGACCCGTTGCCCGGGGAAGGTGTTTCGCAAAATTCGTGTTCGAAAACGTTCGGTTTGGTTCGGACACAAAAGACACCGTCGACAGGTTTCGCACGGAAGAACGGTAATGAAATTATTATTATAACTAGTGTTCATCGATTAGCTATAAAATGTTATTCGCTCGGTTCGTTGTCCAGTTTTCGACTTTTGTAAACTCATTGTCGTCATCACTCATCGTTTGTGATAATATAGTACGAATCCATATTGCTTGATACAATAATATTCCATTCTCTCCTATTAAATTTCAATTGTATAACTTTTTTTCATAAGTATGTGGACAATTTATCTTTACAGTCAATGACAATTATCCTACAGTTGTGTAAATATTATTTACAATTAAAAATAACTGTATTATGTTCCATAATTAACGGATTTCATTAGGTAATTAACATTTATATGAAATTCTGTATCAAAATTAGTTTCAATTACCTATTTAAAATAATATATATTATATAATTAATTACCCTTACAATTAACAAAATTGAATTAATGATACTACTGAAATATTGTATAACATAGTTGTTAACTATACTATGCATATCTATTTGAAATGACTAGAAATAAATAAAACTTCGGAAATAAAAGAAACTCAACTTCAGATTAATACGATCATAGAATTAATCTTAATTTTTATTTTTATGCATAAATTTAAAGCAAAAAAAGTACACACATACCAATTATATAATTGATAACAAATTTGATTATTTTGTAAACAATTATTATTGCTAATATTTACTAATAACAATTTTAAGTTTGATATTTAATATAAAAATATGTATACAAATTTATAGTTTATTTATTTAATTGATTTAATAAAATACATTTTCCAGATTGTGTTATATTTTCATCAATTTCCATGCATTTGAATTTGGATTTTACAAATAAAAACATCTTAAAAATATTGCTTTAAATAGCTAAATTTTAAGTCCATTCAGTTATGTTGGAAGCTAGAATATTGGCTTCTGATCGAGAATCAGCTACGTGGCAAATTAAATCAGCTACAAACAACATACGACCTCCACCACATACTCCACACCATCATCACATGTCAGCTATGAGACCAGGTAGACAAATTATTATATTGTGATTATAATTTTAAATTAGTGATTTAAATTTTGAAATTTGTTTATTGTTTTATAATAAATAATTTATTTTTCTAGTCAATAAATCTAACCAAGAAGATAACTGTTATGTAGTTGCAAAATATGATTATGTTGCTCAAAGCGCTCAAGAATTAGATTTACGGAAAAATGATAGATATCTACTATTAGATGATTCAAAACATTGGTGGAAGGTACAGAATGCTCGTGGATTCTCAGGTTATGTACCAAGCAACTATGTTAAGAAAGAGAAGCCTTCTTTATTCGACAGGTCAAACATATTTACATAAAATAATTTTTATTGCACAAATAAATTTTAAAAAATATTTTATTTTCAATTAAACATATTTTTATTTTAGTATTAAAAAAAAAGTGAAAAAAAGTAGTTCTAGCACAGGGAGTAAAACATTACCTTGTAGTAGTCACGGTAATGGTCGTACTGTAAGTGAATCTCCAACAATGGCTAGACGTTTACCAGCTGATCCATCTGAACCTATTGGTACAGCTCAAGTAAAATATAACTATCAAGCACAGCAACCAGATGAATTATCTTTAATCAAAGGTACAAGAATATTAATTCTTGAAAAAAGCAATGATGGGTAATTATTTTATTTAATGTTTATTAATAATAATATAGTAAAACATGTTTCCATTTTTAAATATTCTATATTTAAATAATGAATACTATTCATTACTGAATCTATAATGTGTTTAGGTATTAAAATATTTTTAAAAGAACTTAATACATGAACATATAAATTTGTGCATAATATTTTGAATGGCCTATGAGTATTTAAAATATGATTCCATATTTGTATAACAAATTATATTGAGATAAAACTTTGTATTAAAATTAAATTTCAATAATTTTGGATCATTTATTTTTCTCAGGCTGTTAATGGAGCTTTTTGGAGCTTTACTCCAAATTTTCTAATAAAATAAGAGTTTAAATTATAATCCTTTTTTTTCATATAAATAGAATTGGTTATTACTTTAAATTAGTTATATTGTAATTATAAAAATAAATCAGTATTTAATAGAATATGAATTATATTTACTTAATTAATTTAACTAATAGTATGCTAAAAATGTACATTATGTTGAAATATTTTCCGTCTTAATAATTAAATATGTATTTAAATTTTCATTAAACGTGTTAATAGTTGGTGGAGAGGTCAAAGTGGTCGTATGACTGGATGGTTTCCTAGTAATTATACTTCACAAGAAGACGATAATAATGATGACGCAGGTCTTCATACTTATGCAATGGCCGAAAATGTATTGGACATTGTTGTAGCGTTATATCCATTTACAAGTACATCTGATCAAGAATTAAGTTTTGAAAAAGGTGACCGTCTAGAAATTTTGGAAAGGCCTATATCTGATCCAGAATGGTATAGAGCAAGAAATGGACAAGGCCAAATTGGTTTAGTGCCCAAAAATTATTTACAGGTAATTGTAATACATGTATTATTCTTATATACAATAAAAAAATATATATATTAATATATAAAAATTAATTTTTGTGTAATTGTTTATTTTAAGGAGCTCAGTGAATATTTAGCTCAACCATTGACTCAAGCAGCTGATAGTGTACAAGTAATTGATAAACCACACTTAGTTGGAAAACCATGGTATTTTGGTAAAATTACACGTGCTCAATGTGATACAGTTTTAAACAATAATGGTGAAAATGGAGATTTTTTAGTTAGAGACAGTGAGACAAATGTAGGATTTAATATATTATTTTATACTAAAAATAATTAAATACATAAATTGATTAATAATATGTTTTAGGTAGGAGATTATTCCGTGTCACTAAAAGCACCAGGACGAAATAAGCATTTCCGAGTACATGTAGAAATGTCGTTATACTGCATTGGTCAACGCAAATTTCATACTCTAGATCAATTAGTTGATCATTATCACAGAGCTCCTATTTATACAAATAAACAAGGAGAAAAATTATTTTTGGTCAGGGCATTGCCTCGATCGAGTTCTTAATGATTTGTGTAAGAATTATTTATATAAAAGACATACAAATTTGTTAAAAAATACTTATGTACATCTTTGATAACTTTTCATAGAAAATAAAAATCAATTTCTTTATTATACCTAACGTAATATTATGAATATTTCAAAATAATTATATAGTTTTATACATACAAAAATGATATTACAAAAAGCATTTACATAATAAAATAAGATTAGATAAGAAGATGAATATTTGATAAAAATTCTTGCTCAAATATGTAATTTTGGGTCCCTTTTAACAAATAAAAATCAGTAACAGTTATTAAGAATATTTACATATTATAAGGTCAAGTTTGAAATTTTATTTATACGCAAAATAATTATTAAACAATTAGGGAAGTGCATTTGCAATATAAATGATTTATGTTTTTTTTTTTTTTTAGATTAAGTTAGGGAATTAATCATAAATACATTTGTTGACATTATTTAGTGGACAATATAACAATTGTTTCTTATATTTTAATTTTATTTAAATAGAACTAGTTTCATCTTATATGCATTCAAATAATATGAGTTATTTAACTACTTATGACTTTTTAAAGATGAAAATAATTTTAAAATAATTACCTTGATAGAGCATAGTTTATGAAATCCGGTTTCT
Organism: Eriosoma lanigerum; assembly: GCA_013282895.1. Lineage (NCBI taxonomy): Eukaryota > Metazoa > Arthropoda > Insecta > Hemiptera > Aphididae > Eriosoma > Eriosoma lanigerum. Next base: position 13,154,112 of record CM023361.1, read on the forward strand.
TTTTAATATTAGGTAAATTTACTCTTCTATTAATTATAAATAAACTCAAGTAAGAATGTTAACGTAGATCATGCTCTATATTATGCGTATGCAAGATACAAAACAAACATGTGGAGAACTTTTATGTAAATATGTTTATTAAACTAAATTAAATCTCAATTGATTTTATTTCTCACATGATGAATATTGGTCATTCTTTTTACTTGAAAAGAATTATATTCTTTTTTTTTTTAATATTTTGATCCAGTTTTATATAATTAATCTCTAAATAATATATATTCTGTTTTGTATTTTCAGAATTACGAAAAATCCATGATCATTGATGTGAAACAAAATTGAACTTTTGATTTGTATATGATTAATTTTAAGAAATCCCAAAAATAATGTTTATTGTGTATACAATTATAAAAACATTAACATTAGACTAGTCATTTAATCAGTTTTCCATATATTTTGTTTTTTTAGTTTCTACTTTACTATTTTATATAAACATTTGAACTTAAATAATTCAGATAGTTTTTTGTTTATATATCATTATTATTATTACTCAATAATTTCTATCAAACTTGTGTTGAAATAATAATTATTTAATATCAAACATTTTTATTAGAACTACTGTTCTCTCATAGAAAATAGTATACTACTTCTCTTGTTCTGTTCATAATCTGCTGTGAAAATGTGATATTGATTTATATTGCTTTTTTATATTTTAATGTTTATATTATAATATGCAAAAATGATGTAAATTGTAAAATTAAATATTATTATTAAACTGAATATTAAAATTAAGTACCTTCTATTTTATTCTTAAGAAAAAAATAGAATGAAGAAAATTAGATTCTTTTTACTATTTAAATAAGTATGATAATTATTATGCGGTATTTGTAAGTGTAAAATGTACATTATATACTAGTCATAACTGTATTTAAATAGTTCATATTTTAAGTATTGTAAGTACATGAAATATAATATCAAATAATTTTTATTATCAGAATAAATGTTCTTATGCAGATCTCAAAAATATACATTATATATTATTATGTATATGCAAATTCAAAGTCCTGAATGGATATTTTAATTAAATAACTACACCAAATATAAATTGCTCTCATACGTAAGTTTATTAATAGTATATAAATCTTTAATTATGTAAAACCACTAGTCTTTCTGCTCTAAAAAAAGTGGTAATGTGTTTTTTTTTTATTTATACATATATACTATAACTTCTAGGATTAATTATTTTATTGTATATACTCTATAATTATTTTTAATGAAGTAATGGCATATTTATTAAATTATATTTTTAATTGATAATTTTTTTTATATGAATTTGCTGTTTATTATCAATTATTATTATAATTATAATTTGGTTTAGTTATTCCTAAATATTGATGCATTAATGAACATGTTTGCAGTTATAATGAATATTGTTAAATATGTGTTTTAACTGGATTACTAGAAATTAATTTTAGAAATTATAATTATAATTTTGTACGTTTTTATTAATTTTCCCAAAAGTATTTTGATGTATATTATATTATTTTCACTTATGTATAATTTCTTTTTTCACTAAATATAAATTTAAGTAAAACTTTACACTTGAGTTAATACAAATATATGACTATTACATTTAATATTATATTTTCTGTAATATAACTGAGTAGTTGACAAATAGAATAATTATTATTGTAGCATGAATTAGAAATTGTGTTTTGTTCTTTTATATGATGTAACTAACGAACAATACAATATAAATATTTGAAGAGAGATTTAGTATTAATAAATTAACGTACATAACCAAGTTATTATATATATATATTTTAATAATTAATAGCCAAATTTCAATAAAAACAATAAAACATTTTTACAGGCTTTATTTAATATTTATACTAACTTTTATAATTTTAATTTAAGTATAATTTTTGTTTATTTTATATCCAATTTTTAAATTTATTATTTCTTTTATTAGTGTTTTTAAATCTAAATAATATGATGTACTATATATATTTTTTTTTTACATTATTCAATTAAATGTTTGTATCCTAAGTATTTTAGTTATTTATAATAACAATCAAACATTTAATTAATACAATATCTATCTATTTATTTTCTAGTAATATATTAAATATCTGTGTAGCTATGCATTAAACTGGGTTACACTTAAACATATAATTTAAATATATGACTATTAATTATGAATAAATGTAATTTGGACGTTTTAAATTTAATAACACTTAAATTATTGTGATATGTTAACAATATTATTTTCATACAATTTCTTTCAACTAAAGTAATTAAAAAATATGCTAATAAGTGTATTATATTGATACCTAGTTTAAATTTAGCGATCGTAAGAAACTTTGTTTTTGAAATGTAGAATTGAAGTTGGGAAATTTCAATTTCTGTATATCAATTATGATGAATATTGTAGTGTTGGTTAGATTAGATAGTTAACCTATCTATTAAACTTTGGTCAGTTCTGCAAAAACCGCCAGGGCAATGCCCTCTATCTAGATCATTGAATTATGTTTTAATGTTTAAAATAAATAAATATTGTATACAATTTATAATATAATAAATAGTATATTATATAAATATATGTTACGGGCAAAGTGGAAAATTCGGGCAATATAAATTATGAACTATTTATACAAAATATACTGCATAATATATTATGTTTTTATTGCAAATTATTAATATTATATTATTATACACAATTAATAATCATCAAATGATAAATTAGCTTAAATTATACATTTATTTCAAATATTTTTTTTTATACATGAATAATTCTTGGAAGGAAAAAATGTAAAAAAAATTAAATGTTTGTTTAGGTACTGCACAATGTAAATTGAGTGACTTTATACTACAACTAAAGTAAAACTGTAAAACGTTTCAAAATTATATGATATAAGATATTATGAGTAGATGTGAGATAAATATGAGAACTGATGTATCGGGATATAAAGTAAATTCACATAATGTCATTAATGTTTAACCAGAGGGAGGATAGACGTAACATATAACTATTTATACTTTATGAGAAAAAAAATATATGATCATTTATTTTCGTTTAATGATTATTAATTATGTAATTATTATAATAGTTGTACTTCATATTTATTTACATTGCATAAATAAATTGTATATATAAAAAAAAATTATTTGAAATAAATGTATAATTTAAGATAATTTATCATTTGATGATTATTAATTATGTATAATAATGTAATATTAATAACTTGCAATAAAAACATAATGTATTATGCAGTATATTTTGTATAAATAGTTCACAATTTACATTGCCCAATATACCTTGGGCAATGTATACAATGTCCAAATTTTCCACTTCGCCCGTAACATATATATACATATATATCGGATCTTTGTTTTGTAATACTTACTTCATTAATATAAAGTAATCAAAAAACTAATAAGTTCTTAGTTACATTTTAATAACAACACATTGGATGGTAGGCCAGCTTTACATTAGATTTACAGGATTTTAATCTTTGCATAACATGTGTTATAGGCATAAAAAAATTGTATATACATATGTCTTAGGGCTCCATCGATTGTGTATGGGCACACTAGAATTCTAGTTGTGGCACTGACTGGTCCAGTTCTTCAAATACCTCTATACAGCTATTTGCTATTTGTAGGCAACTCTCGCTGTTTTTAAGACATTGATCTTTATTCTTTATATAAATCAAACATGTTTTGTATATTTAAATTTGATGACAAAATGTACCCAACTATTATTGACTAGTATTTTTTCTTGGACAGATTTTTAAAACAGAAAAACTTTGTATCAGTATAATTAAGCATTTTTGCTTCTTAGAAAATTAAAATAGTATGATTTAGGTAGGTTAAAAATATCAAAAATATTTTTATCAAATTTTAACATCCAACCTTAAATGTATGCAGTTTTTCTATTATTTTTGTAAAAATTTTAATAAAAGTATGAAAATTACAAATCAATGTGTGTTTGAGAATGAAAAAAAAAATAAAAATATTTTTTTTAATTTTAACATCTAACCTTAAATTTATGCTGTTTTATTAATGTATCTACCTTATATTTTGGTAATAGATTTATGTGACATTTCTTTTATAGAAGTATTGTTTTATTCATAATATGTCCATGTCATATTCATAAATGTTTTTGGAACTTTTTGTAATTTTTTTTATTTATTTGCAGTTGTAGTCTGTAGAATATTATTATAGTGAGTTTTTGTTTTGGTACCTGGAACCTGAATATTGATTTTGTAATATAATTAGTTGCGCCTTTTAATTTTATCTATTGGAATGTTATCTATTAATGTTTAATTTTCTGGCTGAAAGTTTCCTTTAGAAAAGGAACTAGATTAGGTGCAGTGTAAAAATGCGCTAAACCGACCAATTTTCGTCCGACAGTGAGTCCTTTCTTAAATGGAGTAGAGTATAATATGTAATTTAATATTTATAGAAGCATAACTACGTATTTGATTATTATTTAACCTAACCTAGTTAGACTTAAAATTTTAGAAAATAAACATGAACATTTTTCATTATTGAAATACGAAAATATGTTATGTGCAAAATCAATATTTATTCATAAAAAACTAAACAAAAATATGGATAGATATTATAATCATGAAATATCATATATTAGGTATATTGTTATAAAATAATTTGCTGTTTTACAAAATTCATAATTAATTATTTTATGGACTTATGGTATAACTTCTTAAATTTCAAAATAATGTTAGCTACAATTATATTTTTTTTGATACATTAATATAGAACTTAAACAATACATAGGTAAACCACTTAACCACATTTGCATTTTAGCACTTTTTAGGTTTCGGTATGTATTCATACTCGTATAAATTAGTACGAAAAAGTAATTATTTATTATTTTCTACTTTATCGTCAGTAAGTCAAGTTATTTGTAAGTCTTCTTCATGTGCAATGTGCATACGTACAATAACGAGTTGGTATCTATTTTACTATTTATATAAACTATGTAAACATAAAAAATCAATATTTCACGTTATAAAAAATGCCTACAGGAATTACATACATTTCTGGTGTTATTTCCATTATATTTGTAACATAATATTCTGATCACTCCGTATACCTAATATACCTATATCATTCAAGGTAATAAATTTTTATAGGTACTTAATATAATACTATAATATGAACAATAGATTATATTATGACCATTGTCCAATGACCATTATAACCGTATTTTTCTAAAGGTTTCTAGATTAACGAATAGCTTAATAATATATTATCTAAGTACGAGGTAGATATATATTAGTACGTAGTTTTTGCCACTGTCAAAAGTAGGTTTCGAAAAAAAAAATCAACAATTTGTCATTTCGTAATCAATTTAGTAGGTAGCTTTTTTAAGTGTCTTACAATTTTAAATAATTTTCATTGTATCAAATCCTCTACGTACAAGGCTACAATAAATACAATACTAATTAAAATATTTACGATATAATTTTAAATTAAATGTTGTACTATGACTTTAATACTCTACGAGTAGCAGTAGATATAAGTAGTAAGTAGGTACCTATACTATTAGTATTTATACTACTTAGTAAATACAAAAGTATATTCATAAGACCATAACTCTATAAACAATATAACCTATTATATTGGTAGGCTGATATTTAATACATAAATATGCGTATAATACCTATTCGTTTCAACGTTTATTTATATACTTTATACACCTTAGTACTTAAGTAGAATTGTTTAATGTTTAATGTACAATAATAATAATTATTGATCATAGTTTTAATTGCATCATACATTTTAATCGAGAATATAATATCGTTTATACATCAATTATTTATCTTATATAATATAAGGTAGGTTACCTACATATAATTATAAAGTTTTAATAATTTATAATTATCCATTAGGTACTAGGTGTAGTAATGTAGTATAAATATATAATATTCGACCTGCAATTATTATGTTAATTATTGTATTGAAGTAGATATTTATCAATAAGTAGGTTGCCTATTTAGGTATATATATTGATGATGATTGGAGAATAGGTAGGTTGATAAGTACCTACCAACTAATTAATAATATAATATATTATATATAGATAGGTAAATAATGCCAAAAAAACAAAAAAAAATACAAATACGTAGCAAATATTGTCAGTCATCGCTCGTGTATGTATATTATGTTATACACAGAAATACTGAAACATAGTGATCAAAATTTCGTGTTGAAAAAAAATAGTAGGAACTGCATAGTTTGTATAACGTTTTTTAATGTTATTTCCATAGTTTTTGTAATATAACTTTGTGATCGCTCTGTATATTGTAATGTTGTATAAATCAGATAACTGCAAAACAATAATATTGATATTATAAATTATTAATTACACATTATAATAAGTATGCATATGTATATGTCTCAATGTCTGTTCAGTATTTGATGTAATCGTACGTGATGTAGATTTATAATAGTTATATATAAATATATAATTATTATATTTAGATCATGACGATGAAATAGATATTAAGTGAGTGCTATTTTCTTTTCCGGCTGAAAACAAACAAATCAAAAATAATATATATATAAATATATAACGCAGGTATTTAGTTAATATATTATTATAGTTATTTTTACATATTATTTTATATAGGTCACAATAGTTCCGTAGACAGAAATTTTGTTGAGGGGAGGTTCATAATTATTTTAAGTTAATTTAAAAAAGTATGAATAACATACAATTTCTATAAACATAATACCTATTATAACAGACAGATTATTCTGTATTTATATAACAGTATATCTATTTTCACTCTATTAATGGCCCCGATAATAATAAATTTAAAAATAAATATATTGATATATGGTAGTAAATTGTAAATTTTACATGTTGTAAAAGTATAAGTGGCCTTTAAAGTTTGAACCCCCTAAACCCTCTGTATCTACGGTCATGAGTCAGATACTTATACTAGTTATTTCACGTGATAATTCATTTTTGTTAAAATGTTAATTCGCATATATTAATTTTATATCGTTAACAAGGTATTTATTGTTGGCATGAACTATAATACCTAAGCATCACCTCTGGATAAATTATACACATTTGCGTATGGAGGCTTTGGGGACTATGGTCCCTCCAAAAAATTCTTTAGTTCCTTTCATTATTTAATTTAAATTATTAAAAAGTATTTAAATTAATATGTATACGAAGAATTAATGAAACTCAAGCCCCCTAATTCTTTGGACCGTGCAACGCCAACGATTATACGTACCTATTACCTATATCACTGATTATATTTGTATTTAGTCAATACCTATATATTATCGTATTATACCTATATAATAACCATATATTTATAACAGTGTAAGGTATAACAAATTTATACTTCGGTAAACACGAACTAAAATTGAGAGCATTTTTCAAGAACATTCTGAACATTGTACGTGACACGCCGGTTTTTTTTTATCGATTTTTGATGTTTAAAATTTAAACAACCTTAAATTGAAATAAAGTTATGTAATATTATGTTTTTCAGTTAAACGGTATTGAAAACAAATTATTTCACCAGATAGTATTTAATATTTAAATATTCGAATTTTTAAAAACCAATTATGTCTCGGATCAAATATGATACTTGATATACGCGTGTTGTGTTACCAAATAGGTATTATATTAAAAAAAACAAATAATACGTTTGTGGTTTGTTCCTAAGATCGTAAGAGTATAATCTTTAAGTCACGTTGACGTCACTGACAGGTCGCAATATATTATAGGTATGCAATATACAAATTAATATTTTAATATTACATCTTAAATAGATATATATTAATATTATTAACACATTGTTATAGTTACCTACTCTATATGAACTGTAATATATACAAGGTGATCAGAATTTCTTATTACAAATATTATGAAAATAACATTGAAAACGTATGTAATTAGCACCGTTTTGTATCTAAAAATTCCGATCACTCAATATATTACCTATGCGTTATATCATTTTTATTTGGGTAAATATAGTCCATGCCACGTAAATATACTGTATTTTATATATTGTATAATAATACAGTGTAATCATAATTTTATATTACGAAAATTATGGAAAGACGTATATTTTTAATGTTGTATCTATTATTTATGTAACATGATATTTAGATCATCTTATATAAATACTATTAGCCACTAGCCAGAAGGTAATTTAAGGTTGTTATCCTTTCTTTAGATTTTTTCTATATAACTTTTCTTGCAATTCGTGTTCAATTAATCTATTTTATTATTATAAATATAAAGTATACCAATCTAAATATTATTTATTAAAATTACATTATCGATTCGTTATAACAAAAAACATTTTATTATTGCATCTCTCCGGTAAAAAATAGACATTTTTTTTAAAAAAATTGGGTGTGAAAAATAATATAAATGAACATTTCGATTTCGGTAGCTGAATTTTGGTTAACTAAAACGTCATATTTTAGTTAACAAAGAACCAAAGAATCTTAATCTTTTGGTATGTAATAGTTGTTACTAGTTAGGAAGCATAGTATATTAGCATGTTATTGTTAGAATGGAAAAGAAGATGTTAAACTGCTAATAATTATCTATCTAATTTTGTTATAATAGATATTTTAAAAAACCTAACATTTTACGAACAGTAAATAGTAATAGTAGTAGTAGGAACATCAACATCTATTGTAATACCTAATAATTTTTAACAATACTATTATTATATATTTTGTATTCAATATCATTTGAAACGTTAGAATACTTAAATTTTTGTTTTTTATCATCAAGATATTATATAGAGTAGGTAGTCAGAATTTCACGTTCTAAAAACAAAGGAAACTTAGGTATACCGTATACACTTGTTATCTGAATTATTTTTATAACACGAATTTTTGATTAACTTGTATACTCGTAAACACACTTATCTATTTTTTAGTTATAAAAAAATCTCACGATCTTCTTATCTCAGAGGCGCTATATATGTTTTAATTGTTTTATAAACCTCAGGATATTGTCATGGAATCATAGTTCATACTTGTTTCTTTTAATTAAATGATATTATACTAAAATTGTGAAATATATGGTCATTATAATAACAAATGATTTAATTTACGTGTGACTTTTATCGTACTTTTCCTATTAGCTTTAATTTATTAATAATAACTAATTGTAGATGTTTATAAATGTTTTAACGTGACAAAAAATTACACTCTTCAGATTACATTAAATAATATGTGTACCTACAAGTTACAGCTCGTATAACTGTATAAGTATAAATATTTTTATTATGAGTTATATATTTATTTATATTTATAAAAAGTGTATTGTGTTTACGAGGATCTGACATTTTTTTAAACATAAAATGTCAATGTTAAAATGTCCTCAAGATACACTCTGTATCATTATATACATGTATCTATTTGCTATTTCCGGAATCGAATTAAATGCGTCTCATTTGAACTCCTGCTGGCTTCTATTTGCGCTCTTCTCCATATTACATTAAATAATATCCGAATATTACACCAGTGCATGAAGAATAAATAGTATTCTAAAAAGACGTTCAACTTCCGCGCTCGTTCTACACTCTCTGACACACACCCTACCGACTGTATTCAGTTTCAGTATGTTATATTTATACAGAAAAGACAGAATCCAATTTGGAAAAAGAACTCGTTTTCGAACTAAATAGATAAGTATAATATAATAGTGATGCTCTATTTCTGTATACGATTTTATATTAACTTTTCAGCACAACCCCGCGTAGTCCACACGGAACAATAACAACATAATATGAATATGAATATTATTATTATTATTATTATACGAATATTCGCGTTTCATAATATTCGCTAAAATGAAAACGATAATAATATATAGAAACTCAATGTTTTTCGTTTAAATCTCACTATCAACATAAAATGTCTTCTGTGTTAGAATACTAAATAAAATCCATATTGCACAACGCAATATTTAGAACGAGTTTAAATTGATAACCATTAACTATAATTCATTTTAATTAAGTTATAGAACGAGTTAAACATTTTCTAAAATATCAAATTATTTTTAAAAATTTATATGAAGTTAAATAAAATAATATAACTTGTAACTACTTTTATATAAAATAAATTGTGATTATATTTAATTTAATTTGCAGTTTTACACTTTCATCATTTTTAATTTGTCAATATATGTAGAGGTTAGACTAAGTTAGGTAGGTATATATTTTTAAATTATGTTCTTAATATTTTATTTTTAAAAATTATTTATTTATAACAATTATTATTATTATTATTTATCCATTTTTTTATTTTTTTAAAAAAGTTTAGTAACTTTTATTTTCATTTTTTCAAAGAAAAGTTGAAATTCTAGTCAATTTTTAACGAAACGTAGTTTTAATAAAACTACATTATTATAAATTATAAGAACTCGTATACACGAACACTGTATAATGTAACTATTATAACGTTAATAATTTCTATCAAAATTTATAGATAATTAATACGAGATATTATAAAATATATATACCTAATGTAAAAAAATAACGCCGAAAAATTGATTTCTGCCGTCTTAACCTCTTATTTTTAAATGGTTGGAACGTGACTATTTATAGCTATATGATGGTAGGTATTTTTTTTTTTAAACAAAATTTGTTGTAAATTATTGGGGATGGTTGATATTGAATTATATGAATATTTTGATGGGGATACAATAATATATTGTTTTGCACCTTTTGAGTTATTAATAAATAAACTAATTAATACAACATATTTAAAAAAAAAAAAAATAATTTTCGTCGTTATTTCATTTATTTATGAATTAAATTTAGTTTCGGTTACTAAAAATATAATAATCAACTAAATACAATACACCTATTGGTGTATATAGGATAAAATAAATAGAAAATTGCACGATAGAAATAAAAAACATAAAACATCTTACTTTCGAGTGCATGAGGAGGAACGGTAATTCGGCAGTCAACTCGCCTCCCAGCGCGCCTAAGTATAGTTTGATCTTGATCGAATACGATACGATAATGCCGAACACATCTTTGAGGTCAGAACTTGATATTCTGAAATTTATTATGATATTGTATTATTGTGTTATGATACATACATAATTTGCGGGTATATTATGGTGTTTACAGGGTGATCGATAAAAAATGTAGACGATAATAAACTCGTATAATAATAAACAGTAACGATGCAAACCATAGCTATAAGAGGAACATTTGCATAAAGTCAACCCCGAAGTATTAAATTACAATTAATGGTAAATGCAGCAAGTATAATAAATTAAATATTATAAATTTATATAATATAATGTACTATTTCTTAATTTAAAATTTTCATTTTTCATATTTCCGATATTATATAGTGGGTATAATGCTTATAGTAGGTACCTAATATCCGATTTCGTTACACAGAATGATTCAGTGATCTGAATATTATTTTGTTGCAAAAATAATGAAATAACATTAAAAACGTGTGTCATCACTCATCCCCACCATGTTTGCAATAAGTATTTTCGATCACTATTTATATTATAATCTTAGATAATAGATAGGTAGGGGTACATATAATACGAATTATCTAAGATTATAACCGATTACAACGAGAGTACACACTTTCGAAGAGTGTAATATATTATGTTTTACTCGAGATTTATGTTTATGTGCATCAATAATACGTATAATAACATTTCTAGTTCTTAAACGAATTACGTCAATATGTGTGCAAGCCCTACCTTCCGTCAGTCATCATCCTGTAGCGTAATATAATATATTGAACTCATTAGGTTTTAGGTATCGTAATAATTCGTAATATATGTATACGTTAATTACAATTTTACAATACTATCAATGTAAATCCAATATAATAATGTTGTTTGCATGCATTTCATCAAACGTCTCGAATATTAGATAAAGAAAATCTTTATATATATATACGATAAATAAAATCTTTAATCTTTTATCAATAAAAATGTGGTTTAGTGATTGAAAATGCGGTTATTGTAGTTAAGATAATAATATAACTGAATAAATTTTGATATAAACGTTTATATCTGTATAACAAGGTATCTAGTGTTCTATGAACAGGGGAAAGATTTGGGTCGCCCCTCACCGAAATATTGGTAGAAAGATTTTAAAATTTTATTCTTGTAACCTAATTTATAATCCGCCCAAAAAAATTGGATTTACTGAAGGTATCCATTTTAAATATGCAATTAACAATTAAAAGATAAAATAATATAAGTATTAGTTTTGATTATTAGGCAAACATGGAAAAACATTTTCGAATGTATAATGTTAGCGCAAAATTGGGTTGATAAAGTTATAGTTTATTTTTTATTAAAATAATATATTCGCGTACCTATACAGTTATATTATACTATGCCTAAAATAACGTATTATTTTTTTATGGTACCAGTTTAAATTTGCGTTGTTCAACAGCGATAAAAGTCCAAATATAATACATGATATTGGTTTGCTGTACACACTACCTATAACCTAATCTATAACGCGGTAAATGTTCACTAAAATCAACAACTATTATTATTAGTAATGACTAATAACTAATAAGTAATGACGATTGACGACGAAACATGTTTTGCAAATTTTGCATCAATATAGTTATACGATAATACATATACGGTGTAATTATACAAACACAATTTACCTACAGCAGTCTGCAATAATTATCATAATGAAAATAAAAAACGAATGTACGCTATAAGTTATAACGTCATAATATTATATTATAACGTCGTAAAAGTAAAACACATTTGCCTTCTGTTATCACAGTAATAAAAGCTATAATATTATCTACATTCTATATTAAGCTTAATAATGTGTATAATATTATTAATAATCAATGAAATATTTAAATATTATATATTTATGCTGATAATTACCCCAGTGTGATCCAAGGATGGACAGTAATTGAATTAAGTAATACGTATTTGCAAGTTATGAATCATTGTGAAATAAAAACAAATTTTCTGTTTGAAAAAAAATGTTCATTTATTTCCAATCAGTACCAATGGGTAGGTAAAGTAATCATATTAATATTACCATACGAGTCTAATGTAATATTTTTTCGTAATTAAAAATTAATAAAAAATAACATTAGTTACAAACAAATTGAATAATTATTTTTCGAAGAAACAAAATACCAAATATTAATTCTTTGGAGTTCGGGAAGTGGAGGATAAGTCAGAAAATGTGAATTCAGTGTTTAAAATTTGAAATATTGAGAAAAAAATTATTTACGTTTGACCTAATGGGATAGTCATATAGAATGATTTCTAACATTCACCCGTAAACAATTAAATTAAATGTTACTGAAGTGATTTGCTTAAAAATTGCCTAAAAGAGGATAACTCACTTATTACAACTTATAACATATACCTATTATAATTATGTAGAAAATAAGTCATGACGACTTATCCCTTTATTATGCACAAAATTCATACTGACATAACTAATTTTTGTCAATAATAATAATTACTTAATAATAAGAAATATTCTTCTTATTATTATTATATTTATAATTAATAATAAAAATGTTTTGTATTTTTTAGCAACCACTAATTTTATTAGATGATCACAATTTATTATCATTTATTAATAAAATATAAATTATTGTAAACAAATTTAATCACGTTTCATAGAATTTAACAAAATTTTTAATTATATATTATTAAAATAGAATTATTTAAATTAATAAATGAGTTATATTTTATTATTTTTAATAGGTAATATATTATATGTTTTAATCACGCAAAATAATAGAGAAAAACAACTTGTGCAACTTGTTCAAATGTCACCAGTGAAGCCGAACTATAAATAATAAACTATGGCAGAGTTTACATTTTAATGTAACCTACATTTATTATTTAAACAGTGCATACATACATATCTATTTTATCATCTATTTTATATCACATAAGTACATCACAAATTTTCAACTTAGTAAATACTTACTATAATGTTAATATTTCTCATTTTCACTTCATACCTTAGTTTTGAGGAATTTAAACTATTAGTTAAAAAACATTATTAGGAATTATAGGAACACCATTTATTATTTTTCACTAAGCAGTTGCTAAGCATTTTATTTTTTATTATATGGATTAAATTTTTTTAAAAACGGTAAGGTTAATTCTGGACGTTCCTATTTCGCCCCTTCGGTTCTCGGAGAAATTAGTGGTTTATTATAATTAAGATTTGAATGCAATAATATTGCATTTGAAAAAAATAATTCTGAGCGAAACTCAGTCGGATATATAATATATTATACAGATAATCCGTTCCAAAATTTTACCTCACGTGTAAATTATCTATTAGATTATTCAAAAAATGCGCAAATCCTTACGATCAAAATAAATTTAATTTTCATAAAGTATTTAAAAGCAAAATAACGGAAATCGTAATTTTGCCGATTTTTCGTCATTTATTGTTAGTTATTCTTCTCCCAAGGAAAAAATTTTGAGAAATTCGAAAAATGAGCCAAATAAAGTACCAAGTAGATGAAAGGAACTCATTCATGGTAATGAGACTATTATTAATACACGAAAAAACGTTTCCAGACTATTAAAAATACATAAATTATCATAATATTCAATTATACTTATATAAATACTTATACTTATATCAATTAGCTATTATAAAAAAAAAAAATGTGACTAACGATTTTCAAAATATTTTGTTAATAGATTAAGTAGTATATGAGTAGGCTTCTATAAAAAAATTCAGCTGTTAAACCCAAAATGACAGTAATATTAAAAATTTTAGAATAAATTTCAAAGGTCTAAATTTAGTCAGAAAATAAACCTATTCGTTCCAAAATTGTATTACGTATGATAACTATGAAATGACTCAAACAAATTTTCAAGTCCCTAAGTTTAAAATTTCATTAGTTTGATCAGTTGTATTTAAGTCATAAATAGCTTATTTTTTTAATTCACTTGATAAATATATAAAAATCTTTATATAAATATATATTAAATGTTCATTAGAAATTTACCTAGACGCTTTTTATGGCACAAAATTTGTAAAATAAAATCACAACAGCTTACTTATATTTTAGACACAAAACTTTAAAAGTTATGGCATAATATTATACTTACAAAACGGACGAAGCTAACGAAGTTTCTTGATGATCATTGATCCGATCTTCCAGTGCAACACCGTACCTGCCCCTAACGTGTTCCAAGGTCGGCAACATTACTATTGTTGTCTGCATAGACGAGCCAGGCAATATAGGACATCCTTCCCTGGATGGCGGTATGAAAGCGAATAATTCATAATTATCAACCATTGAAATAATATGCTATGCGGATATTATTATTTCAATAAGATTTTTAAATTTATAATATTCTTGGGTTTTCTTTTTCATGTTATATGCACATCATAATATAATATTTTATTTTATCTTATTAAATATACTTGATTCGATCGTGGTACGCACAAATGGTAGTTAAGGGGAAAAAATTCCATGTCCACAAAACACGTCAAATGTATGTTTTAACATATTTCATATTTTACAATATTTTTTACTTTAGTAAATTATTGTATGCACAACCGCCCCCTCCCCGAAATAAATCCTATGTGCACACTAATAATATTAACGTTACATATTTAATTGAATCATCTTATTCACTAATAATGAAATTCAACCAGTTAGGAAAACAATAATACATTTACATTTTACAATGTATTTAACCAGAAAATATATAGAAATTACATATTAAACGATATTTTAGTATTTTACTAGGAATAGTTGGTTCTTACAATTCCGCTTTAAAGACAATTTTCATTGAAATAATTTTCCTATTATACTGTTTCAATAAATATATTATTATTTGTAATACTCACTGATTCTCAGCGGCGGCTATAGTGGTCCTGCATTGTCCGTTTTGGAATATAACAATATCCACGATCTGCTGTATCAACACTTTGATTTTTTTTACCATTTTATTGCTACTATTGCGTATGCATATTGTCACCAACACATTTTCTCCATGCGTATATAACTAAATTCGAACACAACACATTGTAATCGTATTAAAATTATTATATTACGTATTACTAATACGTATTAATTATCCTTTGAATAATAAAACCATAATTTATTATGAAATATATAACATTATAATATTATTTTGTGTTAAATATTATATAAGCAGTTATATATTATAATATATTATATATATATATATAGTGGCGTATTAGAGTTCTAGGGTTCTAACCATCCCGAAATTCCTTCCAAACTTTAGATTTTGAGCGAAGCGAGGAATGTATTTCTTTTACAGTGTTTTTTTTTATGTATGAAAACACTTTTTCAGGTAAAAATAATAATCCTATTACCACAAATAGGGTATGCTTTCGGTAGAAAATTGCATCTTGTTAATACTTTATTCAGTTCATTGTTTAAATTTCTCAAAATTTTTTCCACAAGAAAAAATAACTACCAAAAAATGACGAAAAAACGGCAAAATTTACGGAAATCGTAATTTTGACTAAATTAATTTTAGATTTTTTATGATATATAATTCAATTTTGAATGAAGGTACTTAAAATTTTTTGAGTATTTTCATAGGTAGTTTATATTAATTTAATTTTAAATAAGTATTATATCTTTATCATTTTAATAATTTAGGTAGATACATATATAATATATTTATAATTATGAAAAAAGCGGGAAGGTCAATTTCGGACGTTCTTCTTTCGTTCCTACAGACCTCGGAGAAATAGTGGTTTATTATAATTAAGATTTGAATGCAATAACATTACATTCGGAGATACGATTCTGAGCGAAATTTAGTTAGATCTTAGATAAGCAATATATTATATATTATAGTATATATTATTATACTGATATCCATTACAAAATTTTACCACGTGTGTAGACTACATATGTGAGTACTAAAAAAAAAAATTCAAGTTTCAGCGTTTAAAATTGCATTAATTATTATGAAATATCTAAAATACATTTGGCCATTTTTTCGTTATTTTTTGATAGTTTTTCTTCTCCCAAGGGAACACTTTTGAAAAATTCGAAAAATAAAATAAATAAAGTATCAACTAAATGCAATTTGCTACCGAAAGAATGCCTTATTTGTGGTAATCGGACCATTATTTTTAACTAAAAAAATGTTTTCAAAAATAAAAATCAACATCTTTGTAAATCCAATACATTCCTCACTTCGCTCAGAATCTAAAATATGTTTTTGTAACAAAAAAATATTACACTATTATTGTAATAAATTAATAAACTATTAATATGTTTTAAATTCTGCTTAATATGGTTTTTCACCCTATTGTCCGTCAACTCTTCCTGCACTCTTACTGTTGACCAAATGTAATGATTCCTATGCAGGAAGGGTTTCTGTCATAATATAGAAATAATATATTATAAACAGATTACAGGGTGATCAGAATGATATCTTACATACATAACAGATAAAATATTGAAAACAAAATATTATGTAATTTCCCACATTTTCGTTACACTTTGATCATCCTGTATATATATATATATACCTATATGGTAAAATATTGATATTTTCTTGCGCGTGCGTGTATACCTGTTTGTCAAGTACAGCTTCCAATTCCAGTTGGCCGGGACTAAACATGAAGTCTTTGCGGATGATAGTGCAAGGATGTCTGCTCAAGGGACGCATAATCGGAGCAAACTGGATTTTACGGATGCGCATCACCACAAAGCTCCTGTAGGTAGCGAAAACAAAATAATTGAACATAACTGTTTCAAACACGTTTTGACCTCGTTTAAATCGCCGAAGGTCGTCGCCCTTCAACTATAGAAACAGTCACCCGTCAAATACATTATGAAATTACATATTAAAATATACGAATATAGACTCGTTTTCCTTTGAGGTTATATAATATTTAATATAGATGGTATATACTACATTTTTGATGACCTTTTGGGTGCTAAAATTATAAAAACACTGCAAGCGCATAACAATATTTTAAATTTCCCAAATAATATTTTTAAAAACTAAATAATAATTCAATTTAATGTTTTATTTAATATTTACACATGATATCAATTTTGTTTCGTATAAGAATAACACTGTTTTAATAATATATAATCGATAATAGAATTATTGAAAATTGTTGTCATGAGAAATTTTGTACAAGTTGGAATTATATTTTAAATTGTTGGTTATAACAATTTGAATGCATAATTTGTTAAGAATAAGAAAATATTCTTATAGCAGTTGAGTTTATAAAAACTGTCACTTGAAGTGACTAACATATGTTGCCATGTTGGTACTTTTAACTATGTATTACTGCTTAATTGCCTATTAATATTCAACAGCCAATTTAAATTAAATATAAACTAAGATATATCCATGACTTTAGTTTATGGACATAAATAAATCTGAAAAATTCAAGTTAATTTATCAACTCATGATAGATTTGATTAAGTAGAATTCAAATTGGATTATATTAAAATCGTATGTTTTCAAATTATTTTGAAATCTAGTCAAAATTTATAAAATAGAGAATAAATAAATTAATACAAATTGTAATTTAATTATGATTATGATTAAGATCTATTAATTATATACATAAAATATATAAGTATAAAATATATACAAATTTTTTTTTAGTAGAAACATATGCCGGGTTGCATGAATTCAATAAAGTTATGAATCAACAATTTATTCATTCTGAAAATAAAAATTATAGAACGAATTCCGTTTCATGAATGTATCATGTATAATCAGGTTATAATTATTTATGTAGCATTCATCATGAATAAAGCTAATATAAAAATAATATTCTATTAATTCAATGTCTATAATCTATGGTTGTAATTTATATACTTAATTTGTTATAAGTAATCAATGTCTGTGATAAACAGCGCTGTAAATTTCACATAACAGAAATCGGACCAATAAATAATTGGTTCAGTATCTTTTTATTTGTTAAAGTTTTTTTTTTATTTTACATACCTGTTTCCTAGTTACCGGTTCTATAAATTTTCATGTGACCCAGCACTAGTATTTCATAAATATTGTAATACGTATTGCCGACGAAAATTAAACAATTATATATACTTACTTTAGTTAAATCTATATTTTAAATTAAAATATTACGGATATTTTATAAATTACTTTGCACGATTATGATCCGTTTCCGATTCCCCAGCAAAGATTTTCACATAATACTGCACGCCACATGCATCCATAGAATTTGATGTCCCGTCTTGCAAAATAACTGACGCCGGTGCGTTCTCGGGAATTTTCAAACTGAAGGGCGTGACGTTTCCCTCTAATTTTGATATTAAAGATTCCTACAATAAATTCAACAAACATAAATTCATATAATATAGACTAATATTGATAATAATATAAACTAATAATTTTGACCAAAAAATAAATGAATGTGCGTAATATAAATATATTTTACCTATTATATGCCATAGGTAACAGATATATACAATTTTAATAGCTAGCTATATCCTAAACAAACGTAGTTATTAAAAAAAAGCGGAAAGGTCAATTTTGGTGATTTAGTAGTTTATTTTTTTTAAAATTTGAATGCAATGATATTGCAATAGAAAAAAACGTTTCTGTGCGAAACTCAGTCAAATATACAATATTATGTTATACTAAAAATCCGTTCTAAAAATTTACCACGTGTGTAAATTTCCTATGAAATTACTCAAAAAAATTTTCAAGTCCCTACGATCAATATTGACTTAGTTATCACGAAATATAAAAATTCAAATTAATGAAAACCGTAATTTTGTCGACTTTTCGTAATTTTTTAGTAGTTTTTCTTCTCCCGAGGAAAGATTTTTGAGAAATTCGAAAAATGAGCTAAATAAAGTATTAACTATATGTAATTTGGTACAGAAAGCATACCATATTTGTGGTAATCGGACCATTATTTTTACCCAAAAAATTGTTTTCATACATAAAAAAAAAAGACATCTTTGTAAAATTAATGTACATTCCTCACTTCGTTCAATATCTAAAACACTATAAAAATAAAATACTTTGGATTCAAATATTAAACTATATATATTAATATGTTATTTACATGTGGTAAATATTTGTATACTTTCTAATTTAATTAATTAACTATAGATAGAGGTATGTATTTGTAATATTGTATTGATTAAACAACAATATTCAAATTGATATTGGTCCAATATTAATTTTTTTTTCATTTTATCATAATCAATTGTATTACAATTACACGTTAATTCATTATTACAAGAAAAAATAAAACAAAAATGATTATTATGATAAATGAACAATTGAGAAAATATTGTTAGTTGCTGACATGCATTGTGTCTACGAAAGAAACTATGTTTTTTTTTTTCAAATAAGTATTGTTCACCTGAATTCTGGTCAGCTTAACTGAGTCTCTGTTATCAAGAGGAGGATATATTTGTTCTGATGCCAAATACATGTTTTTTTGAAAAGACAATCCCATCATTTCGTCTTCTTTCCTGCCGTATCGAAAACTGCACACTATTTGGCCAAATATTTTGGCGCTTTTCAAATAAGAATTATCTATCATAATAATACCGTCTGAAATAAAGTACAATATACGTAAGTATAATATATATTTAACACCTTATCAAATACTATTTTATGTATTTATTCAAAATAAAATCGAATGATGTTATAGTGATATTTGTAAATAAAATATGCATGTACTCAGATACTTAGATACATGATATAATAAAAATTATACAATATATAATTTAAAAATAAATATACATTATTATAATATTATTTCTGTTATTTTTGTAACATGAAATCCTGATCACTTTCTTTATGGATAAATCCTATAAACTTAAATTAATATTACCTGAAATACATATTATTTACACGATTATCTCATATAACCAAACATTAATATATTTACTACTTATTAATAAAAAATTTAATATAATGTTTAATATATACTAACATATAAAGTTACGTATAAGTAAAAATATGCTACTTAAGAAGTCTAAGTAAATTATTTACTTATTTACATTATAACATTTTTGTTTCGTATACCTATTAATATTCAATTATTTAATTTGTAAATTTCCATTAAAAACTAAAATTTAGGATTATATTATCAAAACAATAAAATAGTATTTCAAATTTATTGGCATCCCTCTTTTAGTATTTTCTGTCATCAGGTGTAATATTTTTTAAAATAATTTACTTCATAAAATGATCACACAGGTAATCAAAAGTTCTGTTTGTGAAAAAAAATACATAAATACTTATATGTTTATATTAACTATTTCATATGATTTTATATATTTTTTCCAAATATTATGTGAATACCATAAATGCGTAATTACGTACCAACAGGATCAATGAACGTTATGTGGTCAACAATATCCCGTTTGCTTAGGTATAGAACAATTTTTCCATCCACCGAACATTTTTTGAAAACGCTAAAATTTGAAGACATTTTGAAACACGAAACAAATTTTTACTGGTATACGAAACAACCAGATTTGTAACCTCGACTATTTTGATTAAATAATGTTCATTTATGATGATGTGCGTTTTAAACGACGGCACTATTGTATGGATTCTTCATTAAGCTTAAGCTCATTAAGTTGTAGATAGACCTTGTACACATTTTTGTTATTATTAAATTAAATTTAAAACCCAACTACGTCGTTATTTTTTTTGTCTGTTCAATGTCACGCATGAAACCCCATTTTTGATTAAATTATGCTAGGAAAAAAAGTATATTGCGCGCTGCTGTACACGTAATAGGATACTGCTATTGTAGCGTCAGCTCATTTCGATTTTCTTGCCAAAGTTATAAAACTATCATACAATAATTCGTTTATGAATTATATCTCGATGGTGTGTTTGTAAGTATAATTATTGTTTCATTCAATCACACGTAAACTTCTGAGAAAAGTGTCGAAAGCTTTAAGATATTGCCAGTGGTCGACTTGAGAGATTATACGTCTGAAAACAAATATTTGAACGTTTTTGAAAGTCTTCTAATTTATATAAAATTGTATAACTTTCAATTTTTAGGAACACAAATTCTTAATACCTTTATATTTATTGCATATCTTTTTTGATAATAATTTAAAACAATTTAAATGGATGTGTTGGATGTTACAACATTTATTTTTATAATAATGTAAAAAGTAAACATATCTGTATCTAACTTACGTTATTAATAAGTATAATTTATATATATATATAACATTTAATTAGTGCGTTCAGAAATTATTGACACAAAAATAGTTGAAATTGTGTTATAATTTGTAATCTTAAATCACATCTGCTGTTTTAGCAATATAGATTTTTTATCATCCTGATCCTTCCCATATTAACTAGGTTAAAACTATTGTTAAATAAATTGAATATATTATACATATTAAACAAAATTATATATATATATATATAGTCATTATCATTACTATATACATGATAGATATAATTTGTATAATTTCCAATAACACAGTTTTTATTGTTTAAAAAACTAGCTATAGGTAAATACTATTAAAGATTTAAACACAATTTGAACATTCTTTTTTTAGTTTTTTATATGTGAGCTTTACAACAAGACTCACGTATTTCTTTCATCTATTCGATATATTTTAATTTAGCTTTATAATTATAAAAATATAAAGTTTAAATTATAGTTTACATTAATGGTGTACGTCTATACATATGTATATAGTGCAATACAATACACAATATATTATGCATATATATATATATATATATATATATATATATATATATATATATTACACTGATAATCCGTTCCAAAATTTTACCAGGTGTATAAAATACCTATAATAATATTCAAAAAAATTGCAAGTCCCTACTTTTAAAACAAAATTAGTTCGTTGTAGTTATACCGATTTCCATCATTTTATGGTTGTTATTTTTCTCTTAAGGAAAAACTTTTAAGCAATTCGAAAAATGAGCTAATTAAAGTATCAACTTGATGCAATTTTCTATCGAAAGCATACTCTACTTATGGTAGTCGAACCATTATTTTTACACGAAAAAGTGTCTTCAGTCTTTTAAAAACACAAATTCAAACATTAATGTGAAATGTTTACTTTCAAATTTTGAAATATTTTGTAAATGTTTAGTAGTAGTTAATAGTAGTATATGATTATTCTTTTATAACATTTTCAAACCCTTAAACCCAAAAATGCATGTAATATTAACCGTTTTTAATAAATAAATTACTATTTTGGATAAATTTTAAAGGTCTATATTTAGTCAGAAAACCAACCTATCTACGTTCTAACATTTTATTACGTATTTAGAATTACTATAAAAATACTCAAAGAAATTTACAAGTCCCGAAGTAAAATATTGTATTAGTTGTCATGAAAATCTCTAATCAAATTTGTCGAAATTAATTATTCTGTGAATTTTGTTGCTTTTTCGTTATTTTTTGGTAGATTTTCTTCTTCCGAGGAAAAACTTTTGAGAAATTCGAAAAATAAGCTTATTAAAGTAGGTACCAATTAATTGCAATTTTCTACCGAAGGCATATCCTACTCATGGTAATCGGACCATTAACATTATTTTTACCTGAAAAAGTGTCTTCAGACGTTAAAAATAAAAAAACATCATTGTAAAACCAATATTTTTTTTACTTCGCTTAAAATCTAAATGTAAAAGATATTTTTATTTTTCATTGCGATTTAGTTGGCGTGTTATATTTCAACTAAATTTTATATGAATTTCATCGTTTACAAAACATTATAAACGTACGTACGTGACTGAAACATTCGAGAAGGTAGTGTTAATGTAAAGTGAAGAAAAAGTCGAAACATTATTTAATATTTCATAATAAAAAAATCACAAAAACGTTAAAAATTGAATCATTGAAACATATGTATGTTAATATGCATATTAGTATATACACGCGAGTATCTACTACAAAGTTATAAAATTAAATATTTTGTAACAAATAATAATTATAATAAATTATAAAATATTTACTTACATAATTGTATCAAATATTTAACCTAACTGTCACTGTGTTACTATAATAACACATTTTATCTTCTGTCAGTGACACATTAGTCATAGGTATAGTATGTACCTACTACCTAGTACTTATCCACCAAATTCTAAATACACTGCTCATAAATAAAATAATAAACAATATTTTTATAATAAAAACAATTATAACATTTGTTTTGACATTTTGGTTTTTACTTAAATTTAAGAAAAGTTTTCTGTGTTTATACAAATCAAGCTCATTTTCCTTATGTCGGTATAATTAAAGGTATGTTTTTCTAGACACGTCTAATATGTCTGTTTTATACGATTTATCTGGAAATGTTTTCCTCGGCGCGTTTGAAAGGCAGCAAGGTTCGTTACCATGATACCTGGAGGTCGAGTTTAAAAACATTTCGACGAATAATTTAAACCGTCAAGGTTTAGTTTTAAAATTTGCATAACAAAATTTCCTTTGATATTCTTAGACGGGTACCAGGAAAATATTATCCCAGTACACGCAATTTCCCTCAATCAGCTTATACCCAATAATTGTACTAAGTATACCTGGTTGCAGTATTTATACCCCAAGGAAAATAGAAAATATAAGATTTAACGACTATATGTATATAGAAAATTTTTAATTTAATTTACATATATAATTATAAAATTATAAACATGCATTCCATACTTAATACTATTATTATATTTTAAAAAATCTTATTTTTTCAAAGTTATGGGTATAACATAGTTATATTTAAACAATTATTAAATTTTAATTCATCTATTCATTTTTAGTTCTTTAATAATATTTTAATTTTGAAGGTCTAACTTAATACCTCAACCATTCACCAAATAGATAGTCATTTGCCTCGGTAAAATTAAAAAAATTTAAATATGTTAAAAATGAGCGTGTTTATATATATATTTAAATATTGATTCATTTTATCAAACTATATTCGTAAATAATTACAAAAATGTATATTTATTTTCCAGTGTAATTTATTGTAAATAATTAATAAATTAACTAACCGTAATGTAATTGAAAGCTTTTCTTTCTATGTTAATGGTTTAGGTAGTCGTTGATATGGATTTATAGTTAGTTAGATATTTTTTAACTAAAGAAAAAATAAAACTGTTTTTGATTTAAACGTAAAAATTCAAATTATTTTTAAATTATCATCAATTAATTGGTAAATTCTTCATTTTCGCGAGATGTAAATTGAATTTCTTTGATTTTCATAGGTATAATTTCTTCTTACTTTTTTTCTAATAAATCTTAAATTATAATATTATTATCTATAATAAATATATATGAGCACAAAGTAATAGACAATATATTAAACAAATTATTATAGGTAGATACTACCTAATATTAATTTGTCACTACAAAATATATATAAATAGATATTGGTAAATATTATATAATATGTCCACAATTTGATGAAAGAAATCATTATGATCATTTTTACAAATTTACCTACTTTAATTACATTCTATAATATCCAAAAGTGGCAACAAAATGAAAACAATATTATTTTTCTTGGAAATTGAACATGTCAGACGCGTTTAAGAAAACATTTTCACGTGTTGTTCAGCGCTCAAAAGTATATCTTGTAAGGGGCCGACAGGTCGTCGCGACATGTTGCTTATATGAAAATTGTATAAACTATATAACTGTTTTGCAAGGCACGACAGGTCGTGACGAGACCAGTTGTAGTGTCGCACGACATATGACGACGACAGTATAGTACGTCGACGAGAATACGTCAGATCGTCATTTAAGTATAATAATAATATTAATTAATCATGGTAAAATTAGTTTAAAATAAAAATTGGATTAAATAAAATATAATTCGATTGTTCTTGCATTTTTGTAAGTCGTAGTTTAAGAATATTTTATACATTATAAACCTTATATCCAATTATATTGTTTGAATTCTTCTAACAATTTTGATAAACAGTTTAACTCTTCGGAAACATTTAATAATCGTTTTGTTACTAGTCGTTATTGTTCGTCGATCGAAATACTTACATTTATATTGGTCGACTGTATTCAACTTATAACTAATTATTATTAATTAGTAATACGACTAATTTTTTAATTAATATTAATAAATATAACTATACTATATACTAATTAATATTAGTAACTTAAGCATAATAAATCAGTATCAAGACTTCTAAGTATTAAACAAATATATACCTAATATAGATTTTCTTATGTGTAATAATATTTTTAATCAAACATAAAGATGATTATTGGATGGAATTTAAAATAATATTTTAAAATAATTAACTCACTAAACTGTTTTAAATCAACAGAAATTAATCATAATAATTTTATATTGATTAATGATTTACAATTTACACTGCATCGTTACAGTAGCCTAGTAAGTTGAAGTTATTCATAACATTGCAATTATAAAGTATAAAATACAAAATGCTTTTAACTATTTCACAGTTATAGACTTATAGTTATTGTAGATTAAATAATAAATGTTTTTTAATTATAATTTTAAACATTTAAGGTTAACATTTCTTTAAGTATTTGTCTCTAAGGTCCATTGAATACAAAATATTATATTTACTTATTATAGGTACATATTACGTATACAAATAAATGTAAAAAGTATATTATACTTAAAATTCTGTAGTGAGTATTTAATTTTAATTAAAGAAAAACAACAATATATGAGATGCCTTTTCACGTAAATCTTATATCCAGTTTTGGGATTGTTTTTTTATATGTCATTATATTATACTAAATTATATATTATATAATATATAAAATATTTAATATGTGTTAAATCACTATTTTTAGCAACAACGAAATCACCAACCAAAAATATTTTTTATTAAATTAATTTTTTTTTTCGAGAATTAAATTTATTAAAAACAACACAATGTAGTCAACAAGGTATATACAAGGACAATTTATACGCATAATATAATAATATTATATCTGTTTTAATAATGAACATATATTGACATTGTGCAATGACGTTTAGTAGTAGAAGTTAAAGACTTGTTGCCGTACCAAAATGTAAACTATATAACATGCGTATTTTTAACAAGATAATATATATACGTATTATAAACGTTTGTTTCCGGTTTTCGCATAGGGGGCGTAGTATTCGTTGTCGCATATGTATGTGTGGCGTGGTCAAATGCGCGAGTACACACGAGCTACAAGTCATTTTATGTATAAATTAATAGTTAATAAAGTTATAATCGTTGTAAAATCTTTCCAAGCCATTTGGTTTGAACATAAACAAAGTTTAGACTTAAAATCTTATATCATCAAACGTTTTTAATGTGGGTTTTTTTTATAAAGCAATATCTATATTTTTAAAGTTATTCATATATAATTACATATACAAACTATTAAAAAATGTTATAATTTATTTTCATAAATAATCATTGATATCCAAATATAATTATATATAATATATTTTATATTATAATGTAATTATATACCTTCTTGTTTTATTGTTATATTTTTTGTAGAACTATAAGTAATTTTTCTCTTGTAAAGGATTTACACAGATAAAGAATTAAATGTGACACAAAGTAAAAATATATTAATTTTTAATTTGTATTTACAATAATATATATATTTATTATTTCATATACATTTTTTTAGGGAAAAAAATGATTTGTCATTTAAAGATGTGTTTCTTAAAGAACTTCAAGAATGGAGACCTATTCCACCACAGGCATTTTACGATAAACCAAAACTACACTTACAAGAAATCGATAATGATGACGTTCATATTCCTTTTGGGAATTATTTAGTTTATCCAATGAAAAACATATCTAAAAAAAGTTATTACATAAAGTGAATATATATCAACAATTGTTCAATACAGTCATTATTGAATGTGTTTTATATCTAATTATTATTACTATTACAAACTGATCAAAATAACATACGATTGATATTTATTTATATATTGTTTAATGAGATTCATGTTGTTAAAATTTCAATATAAGAATTGTGTCATAATTTTTATTCAATGTTTTATATTGTATCAGACAGATCACATAACAAACAAATAACATTTCTGTTAATTTTTATTGTTATTATTATTATTAGTAAAAATTTAACATATTTTAGTTATAGTTATCATGTAAACAAAAAATAACTTTCGTTTTATACGTAGTTAGGTTAGTTATTAAATGTGTTTTATTTTATAATTTGCAGTATTAAATATTTGTTAATTAATTAAAGTATAATATAATTATAACTGCTTTGAAATTATATTAATTTTCAATTTTTGTTTTATATTTATGTTAAAAGATCATATTATATTGAAAATCTTTGAGTTAATTTCTGATTATTTTTGCATTTAAGGATTTCTAACATAAACGCGTTTTAATATACCAGATACAGAATATATAGATTTTGCACTATCTTGTTTTATTCTTCATAACTTTTTTTAAAATAGTAAAGTATTTAAATGAACTATTTTACCAAAGAATAAAAAAATTAGTACAACTATACATTGCCTTTTATTGAATAATGTATTTAGTAATTTATTGCATTCAATTAATAATAATAATAATAATAATATGTTTGTTTTTTATATAATAAAAAGTAAAGTACATTTTTCTTTAAACTTATACAATATTAATAATTGATAAGTAGGTACTTTTATAATTACTTAAAATTAAAATTAAATCTTTTTTTTTACATTTTTTTATCATCATATTGGACATTTCCAAATAATTCTGCTTCAATGTTTAATGTAAATGTAGTTTATTTAAATAATATGAAAGGACACTCGTGACTTATCCCAATCACCATATATTTCTTTTCGTTTATGCATTGTATTAATTTTAATTTTTATACGGGCTATAAATATATTTAAAATAAAACAAATATATATATATATATATATATATACATATTTGTCTAAATAAGTTATTATTATTTAATATTTATATATTTTTTGTAATATTCTGGCCCCTCAAATCCTAGCACTATAGGGCAGGTGCCACTGTATAACACGCTACTGTTCCTACACGACTAACATAAACTAATGCGCCCATTTCATATTGTCTCCAATTAAGAATTTAAAGAAATTATAATATTATATACATATAGATCAAAAATCGCAAAAGTTATAGTTTTATAAAAATTTCATACATCATTATTGGTTTTCATGATATTCTTATATCGAATGAAAATGTGGTGCAAACCAGGTAAAACCACATAAACTACAATCAAGTTTCAAAACGTGTGTACAGACGTGAGTGTATATACAATAACGTGCTCGTACACGCGAACACATGTAGTGGAAACGCGCTTTTACACGTTTTCAATTATAAAATATTAATATTATTAAAATATGTGTATTATTATTTGTTATTTTTCATTCGGATAGTATGCATAGGTATAATAATATTATTTCATATTTAATGTTGCACTCCACCTGTCAGTGACCAAGAATCGCCACTTCATACATAATAATATATAAGTAGCTGATTATTATTACCTGCATTATTTTAGAAGGTAATTAATATTTAAATCATTTATTTCAATATGTTTATACGTACCTACTAGTTATATAGATAGTATTCTATTATATAGTATAGAATAATATAATAAATTATTATTATTATTTTAATTCCTTTATATTTTCCAATGGTTTTTGTATTTGTGCTTTATAGAACTTGGACCAGGGAAGAAATATCCAAGTATTTCTATCAAGCACAAGTACAAATTTCTTCCCCGAACAGTTATCGGTTTTCGGAAATGTCGAAAAGGCGTGAAAAGATGAAATTTGTTTTGTGCATAGAACGAATATGAGGGGCCAAGAGGAAATAACACCCCCGCCCAAAAAAAAAAAAAAAAGAAAACCTCGAGTGTAGTACCCAATGGTAGTGCGCGTGTCGAAGTGTTTGAACGTATATTATAAGTATGTGTGCGTGCAATCCATCAGGAGGGTCCGACGTCAGCAAGGACGAGAGGCTGTGCAGAGAACGAGCGTGCCTGCAGAGAACTGGGAAAAATCAATACGCGGTTCTCTGAAGCGTCAACGGTGGCGGGTAGAAGCGGCCGAACCAATGGTCCACGCGAGCGGAAGAGTGGAAGGTTATATATATATATATATATAATATGAAGCCCTTCTCCATACCCCCTCATACCACGCGACTTTGTGTCCGGCGTGCGTCTCTGATGCAGCCGGATGGACGCGCCTCATCTCGTTTGTGCCGGATGCTGCAACGCGGTTATATCACGGTATACTCACACACATACACACACACACACACACACACACATACACACATATATATGGTTACGACCTGCGGGTCGACAAGACCTGGTCCATATAAAATACTCCTATTATAGAACGATCTTCATGTACGTCATGACTCATGACCCCATATATTGTTGCACATGACGTCATGACGTGTTAGATGGTCGAACCGCAATCGGTCGCAGTGGGGTATATACGAGGTGACGAGGGAGATTATATAAATCCCCTTATGTTTGGGGTCGTCTTCCTGCCTGGTTGAATTCTTATAAAAGGACTTTACGTTATTTTTCTCTTATAATATTTATCATTTCATCAAATATATATATTTTGTGATATTATCATTTGACATCTATATATGATATTATAATATAATAAGAAATATATGTATTATCAAACTACTAAAGACAATGTATGGATGACGACGTCAGGGAAAATAGTAGTTTTAAAAAGATTCACTGCTTCCACGCGTTGACAAGATTATTTTACAAGATATTATACAGGTTTATTCAAATAATTTTAAAAATATCGACTCCAATACCTTCCCCCCAAGCTCGCAGCCACGAGGAAAAAGAGAAAATTACCCCTCTAAATCTTAACTTTAACCGCTCAAAAAATCTTGGTGATCGCTGACTCTAAGTTATTCTTATTAGTTGTGTCATTATGATACGATTATTTCATCAATTATAGGATCACCGTTTTATGTTTAGTATCTACTTTTAGCTGCGTTTTAGAATTTTGAATGATAAAATTAAATTTAAAATATTAAAAATAGCATTGTTTTTTTTTCCAATGTTCCTTCTAAAATTTGATCTAAAGTTTTGGTGCTGTTATGAGCCTACTCCCCTTATGAAATGAATAGTATTTTGGTATTAATATTATATTACTTTATCTATTTATATTGTATATTTCAGATAAGAGAATGTTAGTATGTAAAATATGTAATATAGTTATGGGCTTTTGGACGGATGGTTTAAAAAAATCCATAATTCTCTAGGCGAAAATCGAAAATTCGCTTTTGATTGGTCGTAAATATGAATAACATCGCAGTGATGTACTCGGACGTTTCGAAATGGGTTCGAGCATATTTATACGAATTCAAATAATAATAATGATTGTTAACAAAGAAAGACCTGTGAGGTACCTACTTGACCATCTTGATGTTTCATCACCATTCCCTTGTCACAACACAAATTCTTTTATACCTTATATAATTTACTTAAATATAAAATATTATTTTCTCTCATTACATAATTTAAAGTTGTATTGTCTAGAATATTATTTGTAAACCGATAACTATTCAATTAAATTTATTCCAATCAATACGAATTTGAATAATAATATATACATTTTTACTTTAATGTTTCTAAATAAAATTAACAAATTCTTTGAATATCTTTTAATAAAATAAGTTTAGGAATCAAAAATAGTTTTCTCGCACGTCACACGATGGTGATAATTTAATGATTTTATATTATAATAAAAATAATTGTTATGTTATAACAATATGACCAATCCAGTAGTCACAATAAATAATTCAATTAGTCACTCTTTTAATTTGTAGTTATTTGATCAAATATGTGCAATTACCATCGCAACACCAAATGTAAATATAAAATAAAAAATAATTTATAGAAATTGTACAAAACACAAACGCTAGTGATAATATTAGAAAAGCCTCTAACACAGTTAAAATACAATAAGTAACGATGGTCGACGACTCAATGTCCGGGATTTAAAGTAATCTCGAGGGAAAAAACCAATAATATTTTTTTAAACAAACATAAAAATATACACCTCATCTTGCGTCTTTTGTATAATGTATAACAGAAATTAAATGATCAAAATTTGTCTAGATTATAACAATTATAGCCGTACAGTTCTACGTTCGTTTCAAAAAACTACTATACGAAAATAACAAACTTATATAATATACATATCATAGACGTTTTTATATGTTTATCATAGCCTCATCGGCATAAAATATAATTTTCGAGCACATTTTACACAAAACTTGTAACATGTCTTCTCAATTCATTTTTCAAATTAGATGCTCTTTCGTTCCAAAAACATTCCGGCGTTTGCCAAGTTTAATTTCAAAAATACGAAGCAACGCAACTCATCGCCAATAATTTCCCCGTTAGTTACCAACAACAGTAATATGTAATTTTAAGAAATTGATCATCATCCAATTACCGACGATTGAATATCCTCAGCTATATCCTATATCCCACGTATATTATATAGGTTGAAAGTTCGTTTTGGCATATATAACAATATTTCAAGAAGCAAAATATGCTAATGATATAAAACTTTACGAATATGCCTTTATTTTTGCATATGAAAATAATTCTTAATGTATAGTTGAATTTATTAGTCATAAAGTTTAAGTGCAAAGATTAATAAAATTGAGTGTTAATTAAATAAACAACTTAAACAACACACACAATAAGTAGTATATAATTATTATGATAAACACAAATTCACTTCTTTATAAATTTATAATGCATTGACGGCCATACTCTTATATTTATACGCGACAGACATCCAATTACTAATTAATATTTACAAAATAAATTATTATTAATTACTAAACTACCCGTGTACTATTCATTAACTAGGTATATAATATATATATTATTTCTACAAGTATAGGAATATCATTAAATAAAATTCGCTTATTGATTGTCTATATGTCTACAATTAAAATCTATATATAATTTCCGAGTTTACTAATTATACATTTATTCTCATCAAACCTGTATTTTATAATGAACTCGAATTTCTTCAGTTTAAATAATAATACCAAACTTTAAAATATGTATTGTAGAAAATATAAAGACTAAGTATAAATATTAGGGAAACTAATTAGAAAATTATTAGAAAATATTAACTATAAGAATCAAATGTATAGATTATTATTTATATATTTATATTATACATATATATAATATTATATGCATATATTTCTTATTTTTAGGTACATAATATTGGTGTTTATACCTTGAACCTACCTAAAAGCTATTGTTATTTAAATTTTAGTAAGTACTAAATGTATTATCATACGACGAGAAGTAAACATAATACTTACATATACGAGTATTTGACTTAAATTAAATAAATCTTTTATATTTTAAATAAAAATAAAGTTAATCCTTCATATTATAAAAATAATATTCATTATCATACTACTACAATATATTAATAACTATTAACTTTAGTATTTAATAATATTAGGTAGTCATTGATAATAAGTTTTAAAATGATTCTTATGGTTAACTAAACTTTAAGAAGATAAGAAAGAACAAATGATAAAAACTCATAAAATTACATTGGTATCTTCTACATAAATTAAATTTGTATGTATATTGTGTAGCCTTTAAAGGATACAATTAAGTTTTCATTAATAAACCTATTTTCTAAATTGGTTATTAGGTTACAAGAAGAATACAATTTAAATTCATTATTTATGTATTAAAATATATTTTGTCACATTAAAAATAAATAGTAAGTAATTATATGATAAGTGATAATTATCATGAAAAGAAGTATAAAAGTTCAGGTTGGGTTTTATTTATAAAGTATACCTAATTATGTATACAATAAATATGTATATGTATGTAAGAAAGAATTGAAAAACTTATGGCCTTATATTTATTTATACCTATATAGTAATGTAAGTAAATATAGGTAAAATAGTTATAATATGTGATTAGTTATATATACATTTTAAATAATCTTTTGTAAGGAAATTAAATACCCATATTTTTTAATAATGATTCATTCATTATTATATAACATAATATTTAGAGAGTAAAAATGCATTTCCTTTTTACTTTTTGTTAATTTAAGGCTCAAATACATTATGAAAATTTTAAGTAAAATTTAATATCATATTTATAAACTATAGATCATAAATTATGATACATTATATGAAGGTAACTCACAAGGAGTTTTCATGTAGGTACTTGATACTTATACTATTGTAATTATAGTATTTACAAAATCGTAAACAAACAATTTAAATAATTATAAAAAATTGAGATACCTACGTTATTGTTTCAGGTCTTTAACGAAATTTATTAATATTAATTAGTTATTTATTTGGCTGTTGTCTCGTGAATTATTCCGGATGACTCCCTTGATTAAATATCTAGTCATAACACGCATGTAAAAATGCAGAAGAGAAAACGAATCGTTATTTCTTTCGGAAGAATGGAAAGAATAAACACCGTGGTTTTGTTATTTAAATCAGTTTCCGAACAGACGCTATACAGAATATTTTTGAAGATTAGAGAAATGTTAATTTTTTTGTTAACTTGGCTACATGGTTTTCAAGTTCAAAGATTATTTTGTGGTTACATTATAAACTCGCGTTCATAACCGGGAATTATATACTTGTCATATTTATAAGACTATATGGTTGTTTTAAATACACGAATATTTAGCGATAACATCTATACGCTTTCCATTTATTATAATATATTATAAATGTATCGACTTTATGTAAATATTGATTTGAGACGAAAATAGCATAGAGTATATTGTTGAAACGTGGAACAATATGTTATATAGGGACACAAAATAAAAGAATAGAAAATCTATTTATTTTTCAAATTGTTTTTTTTTTTTTTTAAATTTAATGTTGTAAATCCGATCATAGTCTCAGTTTGTATGAAAAATCCCATACATATTATTTCTATGCCAATGGCCTATTTTCAAAAGCATCCTCTACGGGATTTTTGTAAAAATCTTAAATTCATTTACACTGATTACTAATACAATTTAATTTTACCAAATTGCTTTCCTGTCATGTGGCTGCTATATATAAACTCACTCCTAATAAAGCCGTGGTGACCCTGAAATTCAATTCAATTCAATAAATATACGCGACCATATTATTATGTTATTTATATAAAGTTTGAAGATATATTATAATATATGCAAAATATATATTATTTTTTTCAATTGACCATCGTTATCGACAGAAATGCGTACTTATCGTTAAAATAAAAACAAAATTTTATATCCTATTAAGGAAATAAAAAAATAGCTATTATTTTCTTATGTGGATTAAAATAGTTTTATTCCATACGATAAACATTTTTCGAAGTACAACTACAGCAATAATTATGCATACAAATATACTGTTAATATACTTTTGTTATTTTATATATCATATAAGTATACTAAAACCTTGTATAATGAACATGAACCTGACGTTACGCCGATCTTATCTCTTAATTATTTATAATGTGCATTTTATTGTTTTGTTGTTAATTTGTTAGATGTCTTTATATTAAAATCTTAATTTATGACTTAATTAAAATTTATATTATGTTAGTATATCGTTTAGATATTTATACATTGTTAAAAGTTTTTAGTTTTGAAAGCGAAATATTACTATGATAACCAAAAAGGGTAAATTGACTGTTAAATGGCATAACAGTTGCTATGATAGGAATGACACATCTAAGATATTAAGTACCTAAGAACACGTATTCCTAATATATGTATCTCATTTTAATATCGTCAACACATAATTTAATAAAATGGATTTCATATAGGTACATATATTTTCTTTCATTTTGCTTCAATAATAAATACAATAGGCTATCGATATTTTTTAAATATACTTATGTTTAAGTTAAGTTATATAATCTTGATGATATTTTTTAAGAATAACACAAGTTTTCTTACATTTATTGAAGTTTTAACACTTTGACATACGAGTGCTTACTTGGAATGCAAATAACACTTTTAACGGTTTGATAATATCAACTCGATTGTTATCAACCTACACAACATCAATAATTTTAATATTTTCGTAAAGAAATATATAGAACCAGCGATTTTTTTCATACCTAAAAATAAAATAATATTTAGTATTCCATTAAAAATAGAATACAGGCATTATAACATAAACAACACTGAAGAATTGTTTACAAGTTGAAACATGAAGCCAGTAAAGCTAAGTGTAGTTAGTGGACGTAGGTGATGGCGACCTTGCGTTCAGTTGAGATGTTGAGTCATCTTAACTGATGTATACACGATTGTACACGCTGTTTCAAAACAACTAAAAAATGTGGATTGAAGACAGATGAACAGTAGTATTGTATAATTGTATATAATAACATAGAATAGCTTATAGTATATATTTAATTTCTATAGTAAATATGTAAAGGTCAACACTTTTATTGAGGGTAAGTGGTCGGAAAAAATATAAATGAGATCCGGAGATTAAAGTCAATTTATCTGTTGAAAAATTAAGTATAAGGAAGGTATGCATACACTTATGGCCGTTACACTTATGGCAGGGCATACGATATCGTATAATATGAATATACGAAAGGTAATCTATCAACGAACGTGTTATCTCGTTATAATATTAATTCCAATGTTTCGATATAGATACGCATTTTTGTATAATGAAACGGTCAATACTCTCCGATGTGAAAATACGTCCCCTGTTGGTCTCGAAACTAGAATATATTGATTGTTCTGTAATCGAATATATTTGATAAATGAATGTGTCTTATACGTGTTATCCAAATACTGAAATACCTACGAGTATTATATGTACTAATATTATATTACTTATTATATTGCCTATTTTTATTAATCGTACATAGAAACAATCAAATATACTTGAATTCAAAATGTATTTATTATTATAAAACGTATTTACCGACCTAATATATAGTTAAGTGAAAAGCCGAAGAAAAAACAAATAAATAATTTAGTAATATACTAATATGTTAGTACTTGGTATTCATTTGAACACTAATTGTAATTACTGATATTATTTATCTCGTATAAAACGAACAAAGCTGATTAAGAATTGTATTTTTTACGATAACGTTTAAGTTATGAAAGATGATATTATTATAATTTCGAGACGTCGTAAAATTTATACATTATAATAATAGGCTCATTGTGAGAAGGTCCATCATCTATTTGTCTGAACATAATTGGTCAGCACAATAATATTATATATTAAATAAATCTTTCACCGTATCAACAACATTGATAATAATTTATACGAAAATCTCGAACAACATTTAATGTGTATGCGCAATCAAAGCGTTATTGTTTAATTGAACACTATTGAAGAGTATAAAAAATATCGAACGTATTATAATATAATACATGGAAATAAAGACAATATATATTGTATATATAAAAAATTTTAAATGGTCAATGAATTTAAAATAAAATGATGTTTTTTGAGTGTAAATAAAATAAGTATTGCATTATATATTTATATAAATTGAGTTCAACTTAAAAGTCTGTGCACACACGAAGTTAATTTTATACGCATGAAGGTGCACCGTGATAGACAATAATACATCTAAAAAACTTTCGTATTTTTGTCGGCTGTTATAATATAGGTATTTACAAATTTACAATTAGTTTTTCCACATCAAATATTAAAACATATTTGATTTTAACCCTTATGAAAATACTCATTAATTTAATTAAATAATAAATTAGAATAAAAATTAATTGAGTTGAGCTAATGCAGCAATAATGTTTTTTTTTACAATTGCTAATGAAACGGTATTCTTCTACAGTCATACTTTAATATAGTATAATGAGTAATGACTAAGGCTGATGATTTCTAGTTCTTAAATGCTTAAATCAAAATGTTTATGCATTTATGCACTTAAAACAAGAAATATACTCTAAAACAATTTATTAAAAAATGTCAAATCATTTAATTTACAAAAATATTATATCATGTAAAATTATATGTTGAAAAATTTAATTTAGTATAATAATCAGCCTGCTTGTACATTGTCGCGATTGTGTCGTTTTGTTATACATAAATACATAATATACAAATATAAGTTTACCGGCGATATACGTACATCAAGTGTTTTATAATTTTATATAAACATTAACAATGTGAATTGAAATAATAAGTAATAATAATTATAATTAAATATTATATTTTATTAAGATTGCATTTTTCGATATACATGTACAACAACAAAATAATTTTATTTTATACATTTTTTCAAATGTCTCTTAGTATTTTGAATTATCAAATTAAATATAACTTTCTAGTATATTATGAAACATGTTTTTATCACTCACATTGTTCTACGACCTTTCTATATATATATATATATATGAAAAAACTAGTAGTCTTCATCCTTAATAATAATTGATATTCTTTTTGCGTGGTTAGGTACCTATGTCCTATACGTTAAATTTTTACCACATTTGTAGCTTATATAAAATTATAATTTTACAATAATTTATTATAAACATTAATCATTATCCTAGGAAACAATTCAATATACAATCGTCAATTCGAGTATTTATATTTTAGTTCGTATATAGTATAAAAGAAATCAAATTATTAATGAGGTTACATAATATTACCTATAGGTATAATAGTGAGATCTACGAAATAATAGTAAAGTGTAGGGATTCATTGATAACTTTTTATGATATTATAATAATGACATATTCATAAAATAAGACACAAACGATTATTTTTTTATACGATAACACACAGTTTTTACAATAAAATTTAAGGAATATAATAAAATAAAATAAAATTAATGTAGGATTTCGCGAACAGTTAATAATAATAGATTACATTAATTGATAAAATTGATGAAACCGATATCTTCACTTAGTAGGTTTCATAGAAGTAGTTTTACCAGAGATCGGCGGACACTGAAACCAGAACACCAACCTTGAGGAATATTATGCAAATGATTTTTATTATTTTTTTTACTTTACTTGTTTTCTTTAGTTGTTGTTAGCATTTCTTTTTTTATTGTTCTGTGCCAACTACGAAGTATTTTTTTTACATAGGTCATCACTCATCATATAAATATACTTTTCAGGATATATTGACATCAACAAACCGTCGTTAAAGATATAATTACTGCTCATTATGCGTTAGTGAATACTACCTATATGAGTGTAGCGTGTGATTATAAGACATTTTCTTGAACATACATTATATATATAATACCTATATAATAAATATATTATTTGAATATTGGAATTATGATATATTCAGTAGGTAAATCGACCGTTGAGTTAAAGTCGTAGTAAGTAACGACTAGTTTAATTTAAAATTGCAATAAAACATATAATATTATAATTATACCTATAACAGTATAATATATTATAACCTATAGCTATAGGTATTAATTATTTTTAAATCTACAACAAAGACATATAATTGTATATATTGTTCTGTTCACTTAGGCTTATAATTGCAGTTTTTTATTTTATATCAATAATATAAATCCTCGTGATGTTCAGTGTGGCACATGTTTCATTTAAGAGTATTATTAATCATTTTATGAGTATAGATGTTTTGATTCTGATCGTAGCGAGGAAGATACCTATTGGTTTTTACAATGTTGTGCGCTTTTTTTATGTATGTAAATGCTTTCTGTTAGAAATAATTGTCCTATTACCACAGGTAGCAAGGCATACTTTCAGTATATAATTGCGCATAGTTGGTACTTTATATAGGTAATTTTTCGAATTTCACAAAAGTTTTTCTTTGGCGCAAGAAAATCTATCAAAAAATGGCTGAAGAGCTGCAAAATTCACGGATACTGTAATACTGATAAATTTTAATTTTATTGTTTCATGATAACTAATACAATTTTAAACTAAGAAACTTGAAAATGGTGTTTAGTATTGATAGGTATTCTGCATTTTACTGTTGCAGTAATGCTCTCCAGGGGCGCTCCCAAGTAGGTATTACCACAATAATAATAAAAAAAAGGTATTTTACATTTAAAAAAAAAAATGTTGATCTTTTACATTAATTATGTGTCTAAGTATAAAACTTTGAAAATTTTCAATAATGTACAGTATAATTTGCAATTTTGGGTTTTACAGTTTAATTTAATTGAAGCATAATCATGCAACCATTGACTTAACCAGTTTTAATAAAATTTTGTAAAATAAAAGCCCAATTATTTTTAATATTTTAGTAATATTGAATAATATGATAATTTTTATGAGTTTTGTTTTTTGTTGTAACTCATAAATATTATGATTTTAATACGCTAAGCTAATTTATGTTTTATGACATAATTTTCTTTACTGTACATGTAAAATATTGTGACAGTCAATGGATAAAATATTTATGTTAAACGCCTCCAAAATTTAATATTTACATAAATGTATAATTTTTTGTTTTTTTTTTTTTCAAATTTATGAAAATGCCTTTTATAGTATTAAACATAGCCCGTTACCACAAATGAGATATGATTGTGATAGTCGATGTGATCATTTGATTTAATTGTTACTTAAAGGTAATTTTTTTATATTTTAAATTTTTATTTCTAATGAAACAGGTAAAACCACTAAAAATGGCAGAAAACGGCAAAATTCGAGGAATCTACATTTTTGAGAAACTTGAATTTTATTATTTTATGATAACTAATTTTTATGTTATGGGTACATTATTTGATAATTAAAGGATATTTATGAAAATAAATAATATCAATTATCAGTATATTGTATATCTGACTGGACTTTGCTCAGAAACGTTTTTCAAATACAATATCATTGAATTCAAATCATAAATATAATATTATAAGTGGAAATTCCACCACTAACTTCTCCGAAGACCGAAGTGACAAAGAAGGAACACCCGAGATCAACTTCCTGGCTTTTTTAATATGTAAACATTATATTTAAACTTTAAATATGATAAACGAATTAGATATCGAGTAAACCTACGTACTAAAGAAATAAAGTGTTATATCAAATACAAAGAGCATATTAATATTTGAAACATAAATTATAATTAGGAGACACTGAAGCCTGTGACAGAACATTAAGTGCTTGTCTTAAAGGGTAAGAAGTATACATATTATACAATTCAAAGTCTTTGATAATATTCTTTGAACTAAAGTTGTTGTTGTTTGATAGGTATATAAAATAATTATTTAAAATAGTCCCCCAACACCTTTGAATATATGGATAAATATGAATAGAAAAACAAAAAGGCATATTGTTTAAATTAAATATATTATACCTAGTTTAATCTATTGTCTCTCAGAATATTATTATTACTAACTAACATACATTTTATATATATATATATATATATATATTTTTAATAGGTAGGTAGTTAAACAATTAAAGTTACTTATAAAAATATTTAAAATAATTGTTATTATATTTATTAATTCAATTTATTTACTAGTTTAAAATTATTTTAATAAGACTCCAATAAATAAAATACATTTTATTTCTCACTGATTTTAAAATTTGGTGGAACACGTCTTTATATCCATGCTTACACAACCCCGGTTAAGAACCACTGTCTTAGACATTGTGAGTGATCAGAATAAATTTTGCTATGAGGACCACTTAATGTAATCTTTTAATAATACAATCAAATATTCATATATTTGTATTGCTAATTACTTCAAAATTCTAGTAGTATATAAAAGTTAGGTTAGGTTGTTATTAATTAATTAAGGTTTATATTAATAGATTAAACAATTATAATAAGAAAATATGTTTAATTATTATTTTGGTAATTAATTTTACTTTTTACTAAATAAGCTAAATACATTTTTAAAATAAATATAAGGTATATTTATTAAAAATAAAATAGTTTAATAAGTATTCATTGTTATAAAAAAAAAAAAACTTTAAAGTTTGTGTTTTTTTATTGATAATTTTTATCAGTTATACAAGATTACGTCAATTGTAGAAAAAATATTTATGTACATTGTCGATTATGATCAGATTATTAACTTCTAATGGTTACTTTATAAATAAATAAGGTATTATTCATTATTATAAATTTATAAGTATATACAACTAAACTTCTTTCAGAATTATTTTCAAAATGTGATGAATCACAAATCTTAATAGTTTAACACAATATAATTATTATTTCCAAGTATTGGGTAAACTCCGGAATAATTTCTACCGCCTACAGTTTAAACACTTA
Organism: Eriosoma lanigerum; assembly: GCA_013282895.1. Lineage (NCBI taxonomy): Eukaryota > Metazoa > Arthropoda > Insecta > Hemiptera > Aphididae > Eriosoma > Eriosoma lanigerum. The sequence goes on from CM023361.1 coordinate 13,196,341, forward strand.
AAAATAATGTTTAGTATAAAATAAAATGATAGGTATTCAAATATTCTATATTGAACGTTCAATAATCTTTTCATTTATTATGACTTTAAGTATTACAAAAATGATAGTTACTTATTATTTATGTAAAATTTAATTAACATAATTGTATTATGTAGAACAATAACAATTAAATTATAGTTTTACATTGTCACTAATATATTATTTTAAATTCTCTATCTATAATAAAATATTATACGTATAGTATATAAATTTTGTGTACAATATTAATTGATTTGATTGGTTATTAATAGTAGGTATTAAAATAAGTAGATTTGAATATAAGTATCTAAATATATAGTTTTATTATGATTTATAGTTTAATTTATATTTATTTATAAAACAAAAGTAAGAATATTTAAATTATACAATTTGATATTTCACAAAATTTTGTCTTGTTTAATGATTTCAACTACTGACAGGGCTAAAAGTGGGAAAAAATTCCAGGGGGGACTAATGTCTCCATACAGTTTTAAGCGTTCCATATATCATTTTATGTCTCCAAAGCGTTTTGTAACGTGTAATTTGTTAAAGGGGACACTTTTTAACCACCATTAGAGGTAAGAGGACTGAGTCCCCTTGCGTCCCTCCACTTTAACCCCTGACTACTGATATTCACTGATTGCAAATGTACAATAATTTAGTAATATTATTAAAAACGTTTTCATAAAATATATATTTTTTTTTTTTTTATATAGCCTAGCACTATAATTAATTAATTCGTAAGATAATGTAATATAAAAATTTAAAAAATATTGTAATATATATGTAACATAAAATATGTAAATAATGTACTTTACAAGAATTATAAATATACATTTCAAATACTTGACATAATATTAAATTCTCAAAAGATATTAATCAAGAACGTTAATATATTCTTAGAAATCGTTTTAATATTTACGTATAATTAGGACTAGGTACTTATTACTTACTTACTCGTTTATTAACAAAAAAAAATAAAATAAAAATAGATTAATAGTTATTACAAAACAATAATTTACTATAGCTTAGCTTTATATACAAACAATATTTATATTATAATAATAAAAAAGACTTTTACTTAATAAACATTTTCAAATGAGACTTTATAATTATTTTGAATAATTGCTTATATTATTATTAATTATTTAACAAAACGTTACTTTTTACTTTTTAGTTATTATATATTTATATATATATATATATATATATATTAGATTCTGAGCGAAGCAAGGAATGTATCAGTTTTACAAAGATATATATATATATCTTTTATCTATATCTGAAATTTTTTTTGAGAAAAAATTATTATCCAATTATAACAAGTAGGGTATGCGGTAGAAAATTGAATCTACTTGGCACTTCATTTTTCAATTTTCTCAAAAGTATTTCCTTGAAAAGAAGAAAAATTAACAAAATATAAGGAAAAAACTGAAAAATTCACAGAAATCGTAATTTTGACGATATTTATTTTAGATTTTCATGATAACAAATGCAATTTTGATCCTTAGGGAATTGTAAATGTTTTTTAGTGTTCTTATATAGGTTGTCTACACGTGTAATACAATTTTTGAACGGATTATCAGTATAATTATATTGTATTATTGACTGAGTTTCGTTTAAAATCGTATTTTCGAATCCAATATCATTGTGTTCAAATCTTAATTATAATAAACTAGGTCCTAATAAAGGACCGAAGAGACGAAAGAAGAATGTCCGGATCGACCTTCCCGTTTTTTTATTATTTAAACTAAACATCTTTTCTAAATCCCCTATTTGAGCTGAGTTATCTATTGCTTTTTCTAAATTAAATTTTATTCATATCTATACATTTGTAGGTATATACATTAGAATCGATTAAACAATTTTTCTATGTTGGCAATATACAAAAATATCAAAATTGACTATGAAGTCATTAATTAATTTGATCTTAAGTCTCGAAAGTGGTACTAATGTTTTAATAAAATTACCAAACATGTATCATTTTCATGTGTGTATAATAATAATTACTGTGTTTGTATTAATATTTTTGAGCGTAGACAAATTTTTTTTCGTGTACACTTTCTACACTTTTTTCGACATTTTATATTATTCAAGGCATATATTTTCGATACTTACGCAAACAATATTTCTTGTTACTCTGTAGCTATAAGGTTCAAAAGTCAAAGTACTCAATAAGGTACAAACTTTAGACAAAGTTTAGACCCTAAATTATATTTACTGTTTTGTTATTACCGATTTTAGCTGTGGTTAATATTATATTTTACAATATATATTTCGGCTATAAATAAATAAATAATCTCCTTAAGAATATCATATAATAAAAAAAATATTTATGAATGACTGATTGCAATACACAAATATTTACAAAACGAATCAGTTTAAATAATTCTGCTTGAAATTATTGAATTGTTATATTATAATATTATGAGTACCGCATTTTTATATTTTAATCAATGTTATTCTGCAACAACAAAGCATTATAATTAATTTCAATATTCTTTATAATTACGATATCTTATCAGTATAAAATATATTATACATTACAGGCTTTTTATGGTAAAAGTTCTTTTTAAAATTCCATAAAGTGCCTATATAGCTGATATTTCATCGTGTACATTCGTCTACATAATATGATCCATATAAAATTCAAGTGAAATTCTGTAATTAATTAATTACCAATCCCATTGTTGCGATCATTGTGATAAATCTTTATTTTGTCACTAATGATAAAAAAAAAATTTGCTTTTTAGAATAAATTTATTCTAATTATTTATTTATTGTGTATATTATTTATACAATATGTACATTGAATTAATATAAAACGCAATTATATAATATATTTATATATCATTTATTTGCACGATAATTATTATTACTCTGTCATTAAATTCATGTAACGTGAAACTTTTGTGGAGTAATTTACATATGATTTAATATAGCAATTAATTATCATCACAGGGACGTTGTACGATGATCTTAAACTATGTATGTACGTATGAGTAGGTATATATTATTATTTAATATGATCTTTCAAATTTTCGACCTTGAGCGTAAATGACTTACATTGAGACGATTTTAATTAATTTTGACGATATTGATAGAAATCGATTAAATCGGATAAGGGGCGTCAATTGTGAAGGGGAAAACTACGGCATTTTCTCCACCCTAAACATTTTTCAAAAGTCGGCAATTTCTCGCTTATAGTCAATGCAATTCATTATGAACATTATATTAGTAAAATATTTTTAAAATTAAATTTATTTTAAGAGAAAATATTGAATAATGTACGTGTATTGTGTTTTTTCCCCGTTAGCATAGTCTTTAGTACTATTAGTATTCTTTGTGACAAAAATATTATAGATAACGTCTAGCGAATAACGAGTTTGTGGCTTTGTGCGCAGCGGGAAAAACATTTATTATAATTTCTAAATAAGTGTAGATAAAAAAAAATATTTTGTTAGTCCTCTCTTCCCCCCCCCCCCCCACCATCAATTTAATTGTTAAACATATTTTTCAGTTGACAATTTTCTCTTATTGCCCTACTAAAAGTTAAAATGACACCTCTATAATACATTTTTTTTCACTACATAGATAGTTAAAATAATAATATGTATAAACTTTATAATTTTCGGCATACAATTAAAGGAAAGAAATGAGTTACTGCCTACTTACAAAAATAACCGTGTTTTTACATATTATTATGATATACAAATCGTCTAATAAATATAATAATATATATTTTCAGTAAGTGATGCCTCAAATCATTAAATTAATTCAAATTTTTTAAACATTCGGTCGTATGTTACACGATGGATCCGTATAATATACAATGTATAGGTATACTTATAATACGCTAATACAGGCATGTAAAACATAAAGTATCAACTGGGCTAAAAAATAGAATACTTATAATACAAAAAACTTATCGAATAAATACAATATTTTACACCTAAATTTTAAGACTACACAGTCCCGACACGGTTTAGTGCCATATAGGCACCTAACTTTACTGACATTTCACATTTCACCGAAAACCACCAGCACTCAAACCAAATGTTTCCAATTTCAAAACGTAAATTATTTATCTCTACTCGTACAGTTTTGTGTTTCTAAAAAAAAATGTTAAATGTTTCATTATTTATAAATTACTAATTTTTGATTATAGTAGCAATTTTGATTTTACATAAATGAATTATTCTTCCACTTTTACTTCACCTTACATATTATATCTAATCACTTCTGGCTAGATTGAGTCAGCCACTTTTTTTATTATCAATTATATAATTGATTATTATGTTATAGATTCACTACAGAAATTAAAATTTACGAATAAGAACCTTTGGTGTAGATTGAATTTTAGAATTTTACAAAAAATTATTTTGTATGAGTTCTCAATGTCGACAAATTGGCTATGTTTATTAGCTAGTTGTTAATATTCACACTGACCGTTAATAAAAACGTACCGACACGGACAGACACGGCCGTACCGGCAAAAAATTCTTTGGAAAATTTTCGGTAGAAAATGTCCGTGTCGATGCGTATCAATAAGTATTACCACCAGTGGCGGATCTAGGGAGGGCACAGAGGTACATGTCGCCCTGTCGAGAGATCCTGGACAAATTTTGGTATAGTTTTATAATTATATATTTAGAAATTTAATAAATACCTATAATTTAGTATAATATGTTAAAAGCGTTTTATTGTAGAGACAAGAAGTTACTACAGTATATGTATAAATTGTATAAGTATATTAAATAATCAATTATAATTATGTATTAAATATTTAAATCTGAATATATTTTTTGATATCATATATTTTAATTTCAAAATAGATTTTATAAAAATATAAATAATGTGCTTCCCATGTCTTCCCCATATTTTCTTGATCCGCCACTGATTACCTCATCACGTGATAAAATATTCTAACGTAAATCAAATTAATTATTTACAAAACATTATTTAAATTAAAAATAAATTCAAATTAATAATTTTTTCTTGATGTTTGTGATATCTGAAAATTCTTTCTGTCACTAACTTTTATATTTCAGGGTAAATTATGTTGGATGAAACTTCTTTCAACACAGAATTTAAATTAATTTCGATTAATCTAGTTCTAACAGGAGACTTATTGCTTTTCATTAATGAAAATAGTTGCTACTTGCTCATAATTATAAGTACTACGGAACATGATTTTTGAAAAACATTATAATATTCATTATTTTATTTGAACAGTGCTTGTCGAAAAACAAGATTGACAGACATACAACCGATGATAAAAGTTAATCTTTAGTAATATAATAATATGTAATCTCTATCGGCTATAAAACGTATTGAATACCAATTTATCGTTAGGAAAATACGTAATATACATAATTATTTAATTTGTATACCAAAATATCTCTCTCTAGGGATAATAATTACGCGTGTTACGACACAAAATGAAAATTGTTGGTATATATTTTTTCTTTTTCTTTTTACTTATTTTTGCGGAATGCAAAAAGGAAAAATAGTCGCAGGCACTGCATTCTAAACGTTTTGCATACCATCAGTAATACATATTATACAAAGTGATCAGAATAGCATATTACAAAAATGATGGGACCATTTATACTTTTTTCCAATGTTATCTTCATTATTTTTGTATAACACATATTTTAAACACTCTATATAAGTATAATATAAAATGTGATGGTGATAATAATTGGAAATACTCAATAACTTTATAAAGATACATTATATTTCAATGGTTTTTTTAGATATATATTACAAACTTTATAACAAATTATACATTTGTTAACATAATTCGTATAATTTTAAATCTATTAGTTTCACGCATACTATTTTTTTTTTATACAGCAACATACTATTTTGATCGCGAATTCTTTTTCTTTGATTTTTTTCATAAATTTTAGTGTTGGAATCAACCTCATAAGTTAAAAACTGGCTAAGTTAAAGGAATTTTAATATAAAAATAATCCAAAATTCAAATATGAAATATTAAAATAGCTCTAACTCACTCAATTTTTAATTTATGAAATTAATTTTACCATCAAAAATTATAAAAAAAAAAAATTATAAAAAATAAAAGACAATCAATTCATGATCAAAATGGTAAGTTGCTATTAAATAAAATAAAAGTTGTTGTGTACATACGCGAAATTAATTGATTTAAAATTATTCTAATTATTTAAATAAGTATATAATTAAATTTGTTAGTGATTAAAAGAAACAACTGCGTAAAGATATTAGAGTTTAATTATATATCTAATAGGTTATTTATCAGTTAAAATGTTCAATAATTTCAAATATTCAAATAGCTCTAATTCAACCAATTTTTAAATTATGACCTTGATTCCAACACTAAAAATTATGAAAAAAAATCATACTATATATATATATATATATATATATGATAGTCTTTTAAATCCATCCTGTTATAAAAAATATTAAATAATTTAAAAAATAACATTGTTATTATGAAATATTTTTGCTAGCCAATATTTCACTATACTCTTGTGACGCTCATGGTTGTCGTATGCTATAACATATAGGTGACAGTAGTATAATATGGTAATTGCATATGCGTAGCATTGGGGACCGCAGGGTATGCCAATGCGGCACTACATACTTTAAACACTCAAGAAAAATAAAGAAAATATAAAATATTGTCAATATCTTGGCTTATTTATATAGTTTATAAAAAAATTATTTAAATGTTACATACTGACAACCATGGTGGCTAAATAACCAGTTATCTAAATTACAACTACATTTAAACTTGTATTCCCTCCTTCTAAAAAAAGTAATTTTGCATACCCTAAACAAGAAGTCTGGCTACACCTATTGGTAAAAGAATATAGTATAAACAGCACATGAAACCCCGTATACTCGACAAATCATTAACGTCTTTTAAATGTATAAAGACAAATTTAAAGAGAATTTAAACAAATTGAGTGATAAAAAATTATACCATCCAGTCCAAAATATATTTTTAATTTTGTGGATTATTATGAATTTGCCCGTTTAAGTAAAAATATTGTCGGTAATAAATAAGCATTATAATATTATTTTGTAGTTGTATACACTTATATATTATGTCTATATGATTAAATAATGTATGTGTACTGTATAAATAAATGCGTAGTGCATGTTTTAAATGAGTTTTCTATTGTTATTATTGAATTTCTATTGTGTTTACAACCTGTTAAACGTTAAACACAGTGGAAAATATGCAATACAAAAACTGTATTTACATCCATGTGCACAAATAAAATGTTATATTATTTTATTGTAACAAATGTGTTTTTTAGAACAATTTTGCGTCTGTCAGAGGAAATTGCCTATACATTAATAAAAATACCAAGAAAGTTATGACAGATGGTTTTCGACCTTCGGACCTCACGTATGAAAATTGATTTCTATTAATTTTGGTTTTTATTAATTTTAATCATGGTTGTAATTCATTACAACCATGTTTTGGTGCAAAAACACAGAACAATCGACGAGAAGTGGCTTTTTACCCACAATTCGCCGCGAATTTGTGCCGACCGTTTTATTGTTCTGAATATGATAATAGTCATAAAAAATTCAATCCAAGCTTCCGCCGATTGCTGATGCGTTGAAAATTATCGATAAACGATATAGGAAAATGTAGGTAATATAATATAATTCTATATCGATTAATACATCGATATGTTTATCAGTTATTGAGAGTATGTATAGGTTAATATGTAGGTATAATTATCACATTTTTTTCTTCATTGAAAATTCGTAAAGTTTTACTTAATAATACGACTATTACCATGTTAATATAAAAGAAAAAAAATATTGTGTACAATATTAATAGACCTAAACCTTCAACAATATCTATAACAACTATTATTTTTTATGGTAAATTACTTAATGTTTTAATATATTAATTGTTTGATATTTAGTACGTATAGTCTATATATAAGTTTATGTCGGTATTATTTATTTATTGACCTTGTTTGAAATTATTTAGAAAATATTAACTAAACTAAGTATAAATTACATAATATATGATATATAATATTGTATAGTATATAATATACACGAAAAAAATTTAAATTCTAAATTATTCAAAATGATGAAATTTTAAATTAATTTGATTTTGGAGTTCAAACTTCGTTATATTATATACATTATTAGATTCTGAAAGAAGCGAAAAATGAATTGGTTTTACAATAATTGGTGAACGGTATTTTTATTTTTTTATATTTCGTGATAACTAATTGAGTTTTGAACGTAAAGACTTGAACATAATTTAGAATATTCACATATAGGTGTTCTATATATTTATGAGAAAAAATTTCAGAACAGATTGGTTGATTTCCTGACTAAATATAGACTTTTCAAATTTATCCAAAAATGTTACGGTTTGAACATTTTATAAAAATATAATCATATGTACTTAATCTATTTACAAAATACTTTGAAAATCGTAAGTCACAATTTTGTTTATAAGTTTCTAAAGTTATAATCTTTAGTAGAATTGTATATTATGATATTATTTGTATTTTTAAAAGTCTGAAAATAATATTTCGAGTAAAAATTATTTGGTCTGATTAGCATAAGTAGGGTACCAAGTAGGATATGCTTTCGGTTGCAGATTGCTTCTACATGATACTTTGTTTAACTAATTATTGGAATTTCTCAAAAGTTTTTCCTTGGGACTTGATAGAAGGAAAATGGCCAAAAAATGACGAAATTTATTTTCATGATATCTAATGCAATTTTAAATATAGAGACTTGTAAATTTTTTTTAGTATTCTCATACGTAGTTTACACATGTGGTAAAATTTTGTAATGGATATTAGTATAATATATTGTACTACATTAAGTTTCTCTCAGAATCGTAGTATCGAATGCAATATCATTGCATTCAAATCATAATTATAATAAACTACTATGATTTCTCCGAGGAAGGACGGAGGAGGAACGTTCAAAATCGGCCTTTCCGTTTTTTTGTTTCTTATTATTAATTGAAAATAACAATACTAACTAGAATGTGTTATTTCCATTATTTGCTACTAGTATTATTTTTGAATGGCAATAAATTTAAATATAAATAAATTCGTTGTGTTTTATAGTTATTATCATTTTTTTTTAATAGAAGTCATAAGTTTATTAACTAAGAAGTAAGCGTATATTACTAATGCTCGAAGTCACGACTCTACAAAAACACGTTATCAGCTGTATTATACATGTTACCTTTTATGAGTCTTTAGAAAATCATTCTACGCAATTCGTAATGTATAAAGTCGCGATAGCATTGTCACCAACAATAATTACTATAAAGTTATAGGTAGCACATTTTACTAGACTAGAAATAAAATATTGCTATAATAAACCAATAAAGTGTTAGTCATTTTAATACTATATAATTATATGCGTACCTATGCCAGTTTAAAAAAATAATAATATTTCTATTGTAAAATAATAATACTATAGGTGAGTACCCTCCTAACCAATCGATATTATTACCTACAGTAAATAAATATCAAACGCTATTTTTAATATACAAAATTACCTGTTTTTAAAAATGTATAATACTATTAAATTTATTGTCTATAATATTATAGGTGTCTAAATGAGATTCTCTTAAAGTCTTGACATACATATACATAATAAATTTTAGACTTTTTAGTAATGTGATGTTTAATAGATTATAAATGTAAAGTTTAAACTATTTTATGCAATGAAAATGACAAAAAAAAAACGATTTGTCTATATAACCATTGATGAAAACACGACTTTTACGTTCCGGAAGCACTGACGAACATAAATCATAATACAAAATATTGTCTAAATGAGTTTTTAATGATGTTTATATTTTAGATACAGTAAATTTGATACTTTTGGATATTATAGGCAGGTGTAAAGTGCAAATTCCTCAGGTTCACAACGGAAATGATAAAAAAAGGTTCGCGTGGCCACTGGATATCGAAAAAAATCGTTTTTAGCATTCCGGAAACTATGACGATCATAAGTATATAGGTTAGTATATTGTCTAAATGGGTTTTTAACGACATTTATAGGGTACATTAAATTGTACATTTTTATTTTTAATATTATGTGAGTAAAAATCGTAAATTCTTCAAGAGTAGACAGCGAAAAAAAACGTTTTGAATGATGGGCATCGATGAAAATTCGATTTTCATGTTCCAGGAATTCTAAGGACTAAATTCTTACGCATATTTTATTCTATATTATCAGTCATCTGCAGATATCACATATTAATATTATTATAAAGAAATCAAATTAATTTTATAATATAACAAATATATAGTAACCAATAAACTGTATAGGAAATAAGAATACCTATACTTTATACAATAATATAACGCATAATATATACGCATATATAGGTTTAAAATTTGGAAGTTGGAATAATTTGTTATAATATAATATGACATTTTAATAATATGATTTTATATTATATAGGTTAGAAACTATGAAAAGTATACTATATGTGTTTAAAAACTATAACAAACTATTGTTTATATAGGTATTTTACATAATAATATTATAATTAATATTTTATCTCAATACTATATAATATACCAATTTGTTATCCAATTTAAAATAAAAATTAACAATAAACATTTATGTTTTGAATTTTAATTTTTGGAATTTAACCTAACCTTGGAAATATGTATTTTGTAAGTCCATGTATAAATTAATTATGTTATTATTTGAGTAAATTAAACACATTTATGTATTTTTATTCAGTATTAAAACATTTATGAAATCTAAGTAGTACTATAAATATTAACAAAATTCAAGCATTATAATTTCAATTTCACGTATGATTAATATTATTATTATTATTAATATATGATAATATTATGTATGATTATCGTTTGGCGTTTAATAAACAATAATAATAATAATAATAATACTAGTAAATTTTCTGATCATTAAAATAGGGTTCGTATAAATGTATAATAATTAATATTATATTGTGCAGAAGCCTTAATTTTTGAGAACCAAATACAAATATAATATTACAAGTTTTTAATACATGTGATAGATATAATCAAATATACAATTAAAATACAGTTCAACAGACTTATACCATAATAATAATGCAATATAGTAAAATAGTGTAAAGTGTAATTTATTAACACTAACTAAACATCACTTTATTAAATACATACATTTATTATATAATAATTAGCTAATTGGGTTCGTTAACATTTTTTTTTTCTTAATTAAGTATAAAAATCAAGTTTACATTATGTTTAATAACATTTACCAGATATTTTCTTCAACAATCAAACCCATGAATTAATTTTAATTAATTATTAATCGATTTTTTCGTATAATTAAAATGTTTTTCGTATACGAGTATATATTTAACAGTGTAATTATATAATGATTTAACAAATAATATTCAAATTATCATATATATTATATATTATATTATTACAAACATAATATACCTAGTATATTGTATATATATGGTGATCAAATAGATATTAAACTATAATAGGAATAACATTGAAAACGTATATAATTCTCATCATCTTTTGAAACAAAAAAAAAACTCTGTTCACCACATACATAATTTATTCATACGAAGATATTAGACTTAAACGGGTACACTACGTTATCGAATGAAAATTAAATATTATTTTTGTAGACATCACTGCTATTTTATTTATCAATTGAAATTGTTTTTGAATAAAATAATTGGAGAACACACGTAAAATGTAAATATACAGAAGCCTTAGAGTTACGACACTTATTCCTTACAGTCACATTGTCGTTCTTGTTTTAATGAACACCGTTGGTCTAAATACATTTTGTAAAGATATAAAGTATGTTAATAATAATTGTTTTAACAATGTTTTCATAAAAAAAATATGTATATCATATGTATTTATAATAATACACGCTATTCTGTTACAGATTCGCAGACCAATGCACATATGCAATATTACATATAATTGAAAATATATAATATATACATTAGGATTTTATACAATCGCGTATACTGTACCTTTATAGACATCATAATATATATCTGTAGAATGCTAGTTCATATTATCCGAATAAATACATTTTTAACGATTACATAATTTTTAAAAAACTATTTTTTTAATTGCTTGTATAACTTTAAATATCTATGAACTATATATTTATCTATTTATATAATGTTATTATAATTTATAATACATTTATATATATATTTTTTTTGTTAACTTAAATTCTAAATTTAAAATTGATTTTTCATTAATTTTAAAAATTAAAGATTACGTATTTTTTAAACAAATTTAACTGTTTATTTCCATTATAAATATTAAAATGGTAGATTTTTTAATATTTTAATAAAATGCTGTCAAGAGATTAGTAAAAATACAGATATATACTCATCGTAATCGTCTACTGTCTACTTGCCTACACTTTTAAAATAATATAAATGTAATAAAATATAAATAAATAAATACATTCTAATTCAATCAGAAATGTTATTCTTCTATAGTCTTCTTCCATATCTAAATATACAAATGATTTTCAACCAATTACAGAGTCTACAGAGTGATAAAAATGGTTATTTTCTTTATTTTTGTAGCATAAAATTTTGATAATATAAAATAATACATATAATATACAATTTACATATGACATTTATAAATCTGTCAATTTATCATATTTTTTTAATGACCAGACATTTCTAATGAATCATATTATATATACATATTTAATACAATCATCAGTTGGAATACCAAACAATTGGGAAAAATAAAATTCACCAATCAGTGGACCACCTGGTTTATTCTCTGAATATTTTTATCGGTCATGTCATCTGCTCGACTGTACTTACCATAAACCAGGATTATCTTATACACTATGATCTGATTGAAGAGAAAATTTCAATTATATATGTTTCTATATAGGTACATTTATAAATAATACAACACTATAGGTAATAACCAATTTAAAAAAAATTCATTATATAATAATATAATATGATTCAATTTAAATAATATCATTTAAATAATCACATAGATTTTTTTTTTAATGTATAATAATATGTAAATATGAAATCGACGTTGGTGGTTACAAATTACAATGACCGTATCGATAACCTAAGGGGAGGAGAATATGACTTCGCGACTCATAAAAATACGTAAACAAGACGATTTAAATTGGGGTCGACGCATACCTATAATATAACGTTAATATAATACATATAAGTGAAACATTTTCGACGATGTCTTTATAAAGTAAATACAATGTTTTTCTTTCGAATTACCTAACAATATAGAAATAAATATTACGCAAAGTAAACACTAAATAAATATTTATAATTTATATATCGATAAATACAGAGTGGTTAAAATTTCGTGGTAATTGTATACGCTTTCAATGTTATTGTTTAATAACTTTTTGTAACGTAATATTTCTGATCACCCTGTGTTTGATAAATCACGTTCTATTTAGTCTAAATAAGTATTCTAGAATATTATGATAAAACATACATGACAATAATTATTGATTTAGGTTTTTTTCTTCGATTCGTGAAAAATGCATATACATAAATTGCGTATTTGCGTGTATAGCGAACAAACGTAATACAATTTATAAAATATTATCGATGAGTCTCGTTTAATTATTTCTATATAGTAGTTCTTTGTTATTTTCGAAAATATAATAATGATATTTCGCATAACATATACCATATTATTATGTGTATGTTATTCTGACGTCACGAATTGTTTTACGACCTATTCTTATAAATTTTAGCAATACTCGTATTTTATTTTGCACCTTAAATCATTGGCTAACGTTTGGCTATTACCTGAACACGTATTGATATTTCGTTGGTAATAAAATGTTACGCGCGAGCTAGATAAAAATATAAATTATCGACTTTAAACCGTCAAGGTGCGCGCGGATGTATATATAGTGCAAACTCGTCGGCCGTCTTCATGAATTCATAATTGTAGGGGAGCCGACGGATCCGTGATCTGGCCACGTCATCCGGTCGGCGTGCGTGGGGAGATAAGAGTAACGCGGACGTATATTATGTTTTATTTAAAATAATACGTTCCGTACCGTTTGGGTTGAATTGGTTATCCGAAAGCGATGGACAGCGATGGCCGGAGAGTCCGGTCTGACGGGCGTTAAACACGCCATCCGCCGTCACTCTAATCCCCCTGCCGACCGTCAATATTTCGTGTTAGGTGCCGTTCATCCGGCGGCCCCGGAAGGGACACCGCGTACCGTGCGACAGTCAACGTGGTTGTCAACAGGCGGCGGTGCGGGGTTAGCAAATATAGGGGCCGAAAATAGCAAAAGCACCAGAACAACGACAACAACAACAACAACAACAACAACAACAGCGTCGGCGGCGGCGGCGGATGTAACGGCAGCATCCACCGCCAGTCGACACCATCATCAACGGCAGCAGCAGTAGTTCCTCGCGCGCGCACCGACGTCGACGGCCGTGACACTATCTCTGTGCACATCACCGCCGCCGGACGAACTTTTGCACACGCTGGCAACATCGCGCGGTACAGCAGCCGTTGTGTGTGCGTGGGGCTTATCGTTCGTTCGTTCGTTGGTTGGTCGGTTTTTTTTTTCCTGCCTCTGCGTGCCGATGGCCATCCGCATCTGCCGCCCAACAGTGCAAAATAAAATATTACGACGTAGGTACAATATTATGTTACGCCCGTGCGTTACCGCGCACTAATATGCGTCAACGTAATATATTTTTGAGATATTTGCCAGTTTAATTCGATTTAGTCAAATTCATATTATTATCATTATATTCTTATTGGGCCCGTAATTCGTTGTATGATAATAATATCACACTGTACGGTCGTGACGCGAAGAACAGAACGTCGCATTATTTACACACTGCTCGTCGGCGGGCGGTGGCGTTCAACACGTGTTTGCCGGCCGCCGCCGTCAGCAGTGCGACGTAACGTCAGAGCAGCACCGCGGCGGTAACCAGCGACACCAGCACTCGGCAGCATCAGCGACATACCGAAAGCAGTTGTACGCTTGTACGAGTGGTTCATTCCGCAATTCTGCCACGACGTCGACGCACGCTCAGTGCTCGGCATTCGTTCTATACCACGGCGCGCTCGAAAACAGCGGACTCGGGTATCAGAACCGTGTAATAATTCGGAGCCATCGATGCGCCACTACGACGAGTAGGACGAGCAGACGAGCAAAAATTGGATCTCAGGTAATACGACGAGAGTTCTCGTAAATCATGTTCATTATTATTTCTAAATAATTATAATAAAAAATTTTATATTTATAATACTCACGAGTATAATGGTAGTAAGCAGAGGCTAATCTACTATTTAGGCATTTATAAGGGGTGTTGGTGGTTGGGGGGGAGGGTGTTCGGATGGTTTTTGGAAGCATTCATTCCCCCCCCCCCAATAAATACGCCACTGGTAGTATGTTAAGAATAGCATCTGTTTGAAAGCGTCGTCTCTTTCGAGATAATTATAGTTTGGCCGGGAAAAAAAATAATACAAGTTTGCCGTTGGTTATTTATTTATTTGGTTTTTTTTTTTTTTGTTTATCGTTATTTTATTTCAACAACAGTTCTATATTATACACGTGTGCCAAACGTAGAAAAAAAATCGCGCTATTCCATAAATTTGCATACGCATCTGTATTAGTGTATAATCACGTATAATCAAATATGTTATTGCGGGTGTGTTTTACTGCGGCGGACCATCGCGAGTGGAATCGAAAACGCCGCCTCGCACTAGTCACGTGTTTCACAATGTGACAATGGATATCGCACACGCACGACGTACCGTTGCGGCCGCCGCCGCCGCCGCCGTCATCAGTACTCGAATCTCGCACCGGCATTTATAATAACTATATAATATTATTATCGTGATGTTATTATTATCGATGTATCGATGCGGTATTTTCTCACTGCGAATTGTCTCTGTGAAATACTGAAAAATTTTTTTTTTCTACGTTTTCGCGACCTCCCTATATATAATAATATGTTGTAGAATCGTGAAAGGTTTTCACCGAAAACGATTCGTGGCCAACACAAGTGACAAACAATACGGGTGCAATACAAATTATGAATATTATGATATTTATAAAATAACGATAACAAAATATATGTAACATAAAAAAAAAAAAATGTTTTTTCGTTGATAATCGACACAATCGAATTTTGGCCATCGAAGAAACACGAAAAAAAATTATACTTTTACATTATTTTTTAGTAATTATATCTGTTAATTAACATTAGTATAATAAATAATAATAATCCATTTTTTATGTACGTTGATCAGTCGTGGTGGACTGCTTTTTGTATGCAATTTAGTGGCTTACCCGCATTCGTTATTAACCATGTTCCCACAACATCCTTCAATTTATACACTCTTCATATCTTTTGTGACCTTAAAAAGTTAAATGATACTACATTGTTTTGTCCATGTTATTTGACAATGCTAACACATTATTACAAATTATTATTTATTACTTATTTTTGTTTATTTATATTTGTAAATGTTGTGTCGTGTTATTTTTTTATTTCCTATCATTATTTACAAAAATAATAAATCTAAAAATTATTAATTAGTACTAATCACTTTATTAGACAACAAAATTAAATTACCTAATTATTTTATTTAAAAGCAATTTCTTTAAAAATGAAAGGTTTTTAATATTTTACTATATGAAAAAAATAAAAAATTATATTACAAAACCATCACAAACATCACAACACATTAAAAAAAAAATTAAAAAATTAATCGATTTTTAAGTTTTGTAATTTTGTGTCCATAATATATAGCTAGTTATTGATAATTGATATTATATTTATAATAAAATTTAATATAATAATTAATAATAAAATAAAATAAAATAAAATATTAATAATAATATAATTGTCTTCTTCTTTTTAATTGTTTTTTATTATAACCTAAATATTTAACAATGAGTTTTTATTATAATTTAAATTATAATATTTTAATCAAATTATTAGGATAAAACAATTTTAATTTAAAACTGTATAAGGAAAGTAATTATTTATTCTTAGAGCTCTTGCATATTATATAATATAGTATTTATAATTTATATAACCATTAAGTATACCTATTTTAATTACATTGTAGATAACATTATAGACATAGGTCATACTCGCAATGTTCTGCCTCCGTCTATCTAACTGGAAATATAACATAATCAGTGCAACGAGGAACTTAAATTGTAATGTTTAGATTGAACTTAGAGTATAAATATATATTAGCAAATTTAAAGAGAAGCATTTTTTGGAGGAATATTTGTTTTGTAAATTAATTTGTTTCTGACAAATAAGTTATAGGTATTATATTGAGTTTTTAATTTTTTTAACACGCTGTAACTTCTTTGACGGACAACATTTTACTTGGCCAGTTGCTTAATATTTTGTTGATTTTATGATAAATTTAAACCTTATTAAGTATTGTTAATGGATAAATGGACCTCGTTAATGTCAAATACTTATATATTATGATCAGTTAACAGTTTCACAATTAACTTAATCCTACTCAGAAAAATAAATTATACATGACAAATTATAGATTGTTGAATAAAAATACAATTTCAGATTTACAGGCAATCAGTGATTATGTACTATATTTAGGTACTTTTGAATGCTTAATGAATCAATTGATATTCCTTATGAACGTTATTTCTAGAATTTAGATTTCGATCTGCATAGTCAGTACTTGTTACCGTAGTATCGATTTAATAATTATTTATCCACTACATTTTAAATTTATATTGTTTTATTGTTATACGAGTATATAATAGTATTACAAATTGTCTACCATATTGTATCATTTATATTTATTATTATTAATAATTCATTTTAATTTGCAGAAAAAAATATATTTGTCTTTAATCGATTCAATAAAACGATTATATTACCTACCTAATGGTTATAGTATATCTTACTACATATTATATATTAATGTATTTATCTGAGTTCAATTTATTTATAACAAAAATTAGAAAAAAATATAAAAATAAAATAAAACATTACAATTTAAAATTTAAGATCTTGTTAATTTTTTTTTCTTTTAATTACCTACGTATTATTCGATCATCGAATAATTGTAGATTCAAAGTTAGGAACAATAATATGTTATCAAAAAATGTTATACATAATCAATAATTATTTTATATTTTATATTTTTATAACAATTAAAGAATATAACAAAACTACCAAATTACCAGAACAACAGAATTCAATCAGTATGGCTAGAACAGCAAATTTTTTTTTTTAAAACACGACCAATGGGGAGTGTTTTAGCCCCCTTAGCCCCTCCCTGCCTACATCCTTACTTCGATGTGATATTAAATTAAGTAAATTAATATTAATTTTGTAATACTAATTTGCATCAGAGTACAAAAATCCAAGAAATCATTATATTGTTATTAGACTTAGGACTGGATTAAATATAGATATAAAAAATATTGGTTAATTAATATAATGTAATATACTGTTCAATACTTGCATATAAACTTGAATAATCATATTTAGTAGCTGTAATAAGTACCTATAATAATATATTCACATTTCATCATACAACAATGACACAACTATATAATATAAAATATTTATATTATATAAATATTTAACTTACAGAATTATTGGTAGGCATTGAGTATCTACTTATAAGTTACAACTTACTATTTTACAATACACTTTAATATTGTCTCGCACTTGCTTGTCATTATTGTATTTCATGTAAATTTATTCTCGAATTGTTTTGTAAAATAGTTTTTGTATTGTATATATTTCAATATTTGTATTGAGTAAGAAACGAAGTAATCATAAGAACATATATATATATATATAACATATAATTATAATATATTACTTGAATGTAATTTGTAATATTTGTTAATGCAATTTTGAACTTTGATTTTTAATTTTTAATCGGTATAGCATTATTTTTTATGGAATAATTATTTTTATTTCTTCTTTTAATAATATACAACAATGTTTAGACGTTTTGAGTTTTAACTTTTAAAAGTAAGTAATTTGTAATCGCACATATAAATTATGATTATGTTCTTACCTCTAAAAATCATTTCTTATTATTTATATACTATTTCTCATTTTTAATTTTAATACTATACGTTTACAGTATACACCTTACACTAAATCTGATTAGGTGATCACCCATACAAAATTATGTGTAGAAATTGTTATACACAAAGTATAGTATTTGAGTGCCACTAAGTAGTAGTATATATAGTATATATATATATAGCTAATACAGTTCATATCATTATTTTATATAAAGATTAACGGGTGTCGGTCGTCGGGTAGTTACTTATAATAGAAATTAGAATAATAGGTACATTTATATTGTAATATATAGGTAAAATTAATTAAAAACATCATTTTATAATGTATATTTCATTTTTTTAAATTTACATTTTCTTCACTGTTTCATAGCATTTATTCTTTTCTCGTCTCGCAATTACTATAAAACATTAACCAGATAATATAATTCTATACAATTTGCTACTATCATAAACCATATCATTTTGGGCGTTGTTTTAAAAATATAATATTCTAATTTTGTTATATTTATAATTTATTTGTTCATTAATTACAACGTTTTCCTCATATTATAATTTAATGTAAATGTTTTATTTTCAATGATGAACATTCTTATCAACTGTTGAGGTTAATTGTTTTTCAACAATTCATATCTAATTCCATCAATTTCTTATCTAATACAGTAATGTATTAAGAGTACATATACTTGACTGCTGACTGTACCATACGTCGATGGCCATTTGGGTTATTTTACTTCTTATTTCTTCGTAAGAGTAGAATCCAATAATATATAATGCACGTTATATTATGTATGTTATTCTAGTCTATGTTATAACACTACGATGGTTTTTGGTGACTCAACTTCAAAAACACATTGGCAAAAAATGGCTGTTAAGAAGTTCATTAACGATTATTACAAATCGATGGGTGTGAATGAATCAATTTGTTTTTAATTTTAAACAACTATCATATCTCATAAAAATAAAAATAAACATTATTGCTAAATAGAAGTTTAAGTACAAAATATAGGTATAATAATTGTTTTGGCGAGAAGATGTATTTAAATTGATTTTATATATATATATTTAGTTAAGTACACAATCACATTATTTATATGCACCGTGATGGCGTACACAATGATACAACTTTCATAAATGTTTTGGAAAACATTTATAGATGTTAAGGAATCCTTAAAGGGAGGCCTATTGTAGTAATAAAATATTTATAGTTTTTTTTAATTGAAATATTTACGTTATTATGTGTACAATTTTATATATGTTGTGTAAATATTATCACGATCGTGATTGATTAATTGTATAATTATTAATCAATAGTATATTATTAATTAATAAAGTAGTGCAATTGTTGTTACAAAAAATTATTTTTAATAAAAACAATTTTATTATGTAATGTAATATTATTTACAAAGTTTATTATATGGGGTTTTTGTCGTCGATTTGTTCTTCGTTCATTCGATGTGCGTCATAAACTTATAGTAGCAAATTATGTACACATATAAAATAATATAAAATATTTTGCCATCACTAATTAATAAACTTTTTTTAAATAACTTTTAATGTTTTTAATAGGCAATTATAAAATATACGATATAACTATATTAAAATAAAAATTAAAAATAAATTAAAGAATAAGTATTCATTTATTATACTGTATAAGCCACAATATATGCAGTTGAACTTATAGATGGAATATGTATGGTATAAGTAAAATCTTGACCTGACCGTTATGTCTGCATTTTTCTAAAATATAATAACTTATTTTTATGCAGTCGATCAGTAAATTAGTTTACACCAACGTTGTGCTATTGATTACATAAATGTTAATATTTATAAATAATAAATTTCTAACAAACGGTTTTACTACAATATTGAACAATAATTTACATTTATTATGTATGAGTATATTATAATCACTAATCACCGAGGTGTATTATTTTGAAAAAAAAAAAAATTTAAATATAATATGTATATTCCGTCGTATTATATTTTATATTCGTTTATAGGTGTGTGTTGGGTTATTATCTGTTATTAGATGATTTACTTTAATTTCATATTGGAAACACGAGCTGTAGTCATCCGCTCGTGATAGTTTGCTGGTCTAAATTATTTCGTTCGCTCGCGCAATAAATTGTTTTCATTTTAAAACGTAATTTATTAAGAAAAACCCGTTATTGCATTTGAATTTTACATAAAAGTTCTAAAAATACCAGGTCGATTGCGCTCCGAACTGTGTACATTATTTCATATTCTTTACATCCCTGTGTAGTGTGCACACTATATTTTATAATGAATTAATGATATGGACAGTACAATCATGTTCGTTGAATCGTGCGAGTAATGAAACCATCTGACATCACCACTCCCATCCCAATTAAACAAGCCGCTGTCACACCAGCGTTTTAATAATATTATTATTATTATAATACGGAGTATATAATATACAACGCGTTGGACGAAGGCAAAAGACAACGTCGGTGCGGCTCGCTGGAGGGAACCGGAACCCTTTTATAATAAATCGGACGACGTGCAGTTCGGGTAATTTACAAGGTATTATTCACCGTTGTGACGCGGCTACCGGAAGCGAACCAATATTCTGGTGCGCGGTGGTGCTATCCGGTATTAGGTACTGCTAAATGGCTGCGACAGCGAGACCGTACCGTACCGCCTTTGGTCATATTATTTCCGCCGCGATCCATTACGCTTACGCAGGAGGTAACGCGATGGGAAAATCTTTCCTTTGTTGTTTCTCATCAATTGAGTGTTATTTTCTATTGGGATTATTGGATTTTTAGTCAATCATAATATAGGCGCGATTTGTGGAGGGGATACTTCTCACGGGTCTGTTGAAAACACAATTTTTGCCCTCCCCACATATATAAAACTCAAATTGCGCTTATGATTAGTCAACTAGTTTTTTTGTCGTATTTATACAACAATTATAATATATTGAACACAAGCACTGACATTTAATAAATCACTTGATGTATGTAGTACCGACTACCGGCATTAGCGAAACGGCGTTCTCGATTTTTAGATTATTAATAATATTACGAGTCCCGAGTCTGTAAAACGTTAAAAAAACTACTTGTATCAAAAGAAATTACAAAGTTACGAAATCAGTCCCGTGAACATTAATAATGATTTATTGTTTATAGTTGGTTGGATAAAATGTTGTATTATTTGATAATAATAGATTTCGTGTACATTACTTAACAATATTCAATATTTAATTTATGTTATGGGTAAATACTATAAAAATGTTACGATTTTATTAATAATAGAATAATAATTTTACTGTTTCAACTCGGAGCCGTTACTTTTAAAAATAGGTTTTCGTATTTTGTACCAGGATCTCGCATTTGAATATTGTGTTGACGACAACAATATTATGCCATTATAATACATATTATAATTGGTATTATTGACGTTTAGGTCTATTCGAATTTTGGATTTTACCGAAATTGTCACCGCCCCAAATTCGGTCAAGGTTGCTTCGTGCACAGCTTTTACATATGGTCATGTGTTCACGTGTTCGCTTTTTCTCTTCTTTCCCCTCCGCTCGACCGCGAACGAAGCGTTATCGCGACCGCGGTTTTTCATTATTATTATTATACATTTTATAATATTATTACCGCGTATAACCTGCCTTCGAGCTCCGGTCGGACGAGTGACGACCGTTGGCCATCAGTCTTGTTGCGCTAACCGTCCGGTGTGTGTTCTTATCCGGCAGTGCGTCAATAAAAACTATTTCGGCTTTTGCCGTAATCTTCATACAGGTGACAGCAACTGTCATATAATATATCAATAATACATTTTTTTTTCACTTACATTTATCTTGCGTTGTGTCGTGTACATTCTTCATACGCGTTAAGAGTGCGCGGCCAAAAATATAATTTTAAACATAAACAACGCGAGTCGTCCTTACGCGCTAGTCGATAGATCTAACCGTCATCGCCATCGCGCAAAGGCCGCATGGCGTTTTCAGAGTCGCCGCCAGGGTCACCGATATGGTTAAGTTATCCGGAAACGTTGCACGCGAATCGGGTATCGACAACTACCGCAGCCGAAGTGCAACGATACCAAGTTCCCGACAGTGTTCTCGAGTAAGTTGTTCTTGCGTTTCTCATTATTATAATCGTCTACTATCGCGACGCTGAATGTGCGTGCAATAATATTGTGTTTATAGAGTTAGTAAGTCATAAAACCAAATAAATCACATTATACATATAGGTATTACTGTGTGGTATATTATACTTCATATGGTGTTTGGAATTGGAATAATATAAGAAGGGGGACTGTGAGACTTATGAAGAATTAACATCCATTGTGCAATGATTGAATTCAACCTAACTCGTGGGGGACTTTGTAAAATTAGAAGGGATACGTTAAAAAAAATTTAAAAAAGAAGTGGTACTCCGACCTCCGATCTCCCACGACCCCCCCCCCCCCCGCACCTAATTCAAGAACTGACTGCACAGCCGCACAGGTTTTACAAATTTTTAAACGGAAGAAATCATACAGGGTGGTTTCAAGATCTAAATGTCTAAGTGACTAAATTTAATAGCAATACTATTTATAATCTGAAACCTCGTATCTGTGTTTGGTATGTACATTTATAATTTTTTTTAACAATATAATATTTACATTGTATATTTGTATGTATGGTCTGGACTTTTTGTACCTCTCCGTACATATTATTATAATATAATAATTGTGTATGGTGATTAATGATTATTATCGTTAAAAATTCATTTTTATATGCTTTTTTCCGACGGTAGTTTTGTTGGATTGTAGACCGTTCCACAGTTCGCAAAATGATGACGACCAGGATTGCGCAATTTTTTTAGGCGATTACTTTTATCGCAGCGAGCGATCCCGTCGCATACAGCAGTCGGTACACGCGTTTTCGTGTAAAATATTTAAATATAAAGTACTCATCAGTTTAATATTATTATCAATACATTAATATTACAATAATACGCGTTGGCTTGCTGATATTTTATTCGTCGATTCGCCATGTACAATAATTTACTATGAATTGTGGTTAACGTTTATTTGGCGGGAATAATGTAGATGGTGATGTACACGAGTCGAATAATTTTCACTGTCGCCCACTCCCCCGATGTCGATCTGTTTCGGAAATAAAGAATTGCAAAAAACCCATTCAATTATGACCGGAAATCGACTGGATAGCGACCCAACAATAATATTAAACTATAACAATGAATCCCCGGCTTTTTGGATATAATTATAATATAATGTAACGAATGTATAATAAATTATTCTTGACAGAAATTCCCACATTCAACTCTGAGATAACTTTTTAATCGTAGTTGTAATCGCTCATGTTTTAACAAAATTATTATCTAATAATATTTATATTGTCGTTATTTTATTGTTATATTATACAAGTGTATTATATTATAATATTATAGTACTTGATTTTAGAGCAGAACGTTGGTATTCATAGTTTATTTTAAAGACGGTAACTATCCAATGTCCTACGATAATCGCATTAAGTAATTACTAATACTAATATTTATAAAATATTTGGGAAAAAATTATTATTGTGTGATGTTGTACTTTTATAAATATTATAATTGATTAGACGCGGGTGTACAGAATAATAATTGTAAACCACCGAAGATTACATTATGATATAATAATGCAATGAATGTGTTTTTCCACAGTAAAACTTTTGTCCCTTTTATCTATAACCATTTAGTACCGAAAATGTATTATTATAATAATTTTACATAATTTCCGACAGCATTTATATATTTTTAGTATCAGTAGTATGTATTTTTTATATTGTGGCATTAACCAAACATAATTTGGTCAGAATATATTTATATTGTATTATTATTTATTATTAAAAATGAATGTACACTTATTTACTCCCTTCGTTTTAGCTGCTGCGTGAATTATGGGCATTGTTTGATTATTGCATCAGATTATGATATGTTTTTCTTTGAACGTGTTGTCGTTTATCTAAGATCTATGAATAAATTGTGAAATATCTTTTGATATGAACGATTTAGTATTTAAACTGAACGTCTTCATAATATTGTACAAATGTTGGAAATCCATTACCAAACCATCATAATATTATTGTCGTTCGACCACGATTACCTTAAGAAATTAGCAAAACAAATTATTAATTGATGCATTAATAACGAAGAGTATAATAAAAACAAAATTAAGAAATGCATGTGGGATAACCGAGCGGTGTTGTACATATGTGTTGGTTTTTGTATAAATTGTATTTTGTCTTAAACTACTGTCGATTGCATCGCGTAACATTTAGTTTATCAGCATGGTCTCTTTTGCAGTTAAAATTATAATTTTTCAGAAAAGAATAAATCGAAAACGTGACCGTCGTTAACACTCGATCGTTGTTGTCCTCGTCATCCGTCGTTGTTAAATATTTATATATTTACCCTGTGCCGTCCCAGCCGCCCGACCGCCGTTGCCTGTGAACTTTGTTCATCCTGTATTGTGTACCGTGATACGTCGCAGAGTATCGACTAAATTATGTTTCAATCGTTTCCGTCAACACTCTGCGGTGTCAGTGTGTATAATATTATTATGTATTGAATTGCCTGTCATTGCAAAAATATGTCCGAGTTTTGTTTTTCGTAGTCGAATATCAAGTAACCAATGGTAACGTCATCTACCGGTACTAGGTACAGTATGTGCAAGGGAGTCGTATCAAGTGAAAAGATAAAAAATTAATTTAATGAACTTTTTAATGATTAGTGACTAAATAATACAATATAAATTTTATAAAAATAAAATATTAATATTTTAAATACGTTTTCCTAAACGGTAAACAATCTCTATTATTTTTGGTAATCCCAATTTTTTGATTATCTTAAGCTATAGGACGATATAATATTATAATGCATTTACCGTCTTGTATAAAAGCATCTAATAATATTATGTTGTGCGTGTCTAATTGCTATTTAATTATATTTTGTTTTAAATTATTATTTATAACGTGGAAAATCATAGTGTTTTCATTTTTTGTAGTAATATTCAAATATTGTTTAATTATTCACGACCGCCAACAAATTGATGCTAATTGATAGTTTTTCATGATATAATAATTCATAACATAGAATGCGAAGTTCAATATCTCTAATCGCGATGATTATTATAATATCATCATCATCAAAATACTTGTCATTTAGTTATATCTCGTCACTACCACAATATTACAATATTGTGTTTTATTATTTTATCATATTACACCTACCACCCACATTAAGTAATGAATAATGATTATACATGATTCTTTACCAAACATTAACCCTGATACATATAACAAAAAAACTTTTGATTAGATTGTTGTTGATATTTACATATGATGTATGAGGTATTTTATTTATTTTAAATCATAATAAATAGTTAGCTTATTTTACCCTGACATTACATTAATTTTAAGAAGGTAATAAAAGTTCATATTTGTATAATTATATTTATAACTAGTTACAGAGTTTGTAGAAATAATGTTCGAAAATAAGTAAATTAAAAAAAATGGGTTTATTCGTTTATAGGTAGTAGAAGAATATATTTTCAATTTTGTTTTTGACCTACTTGAAAATTTAAACTGAAGTTGATTATATTAATTATCGATTATAATACTATTTTGTCTTTATTATCGGTGTTCTGTTTATAATGCATTTATTTGAAATTAAAATAAAATATTAAATCATATTATATCTTCGATTTAACGACCGTCGACCGACCATATTGCCTATATTGTAGAAATCGTTTTAAAAATTGTCATGTTGTTTGTTAATAAATAATTGTTTGTAATCAAACTAATCACAATGGCCTTTGGAACTCGGAAGGCCATAATATAATGTTTCATTACATTATCTTATTTTTCTTCGGCTTACATCACAATAGTCTTTATTCTTATTATGTATATACTAATATACATACATTGCGTTTACAATTTGGTCGAGTAATCTTGAAATACGGTGAGGTTATTGATTTTTTCTTATATTGTATGTGTGTCTATAAAATGCCCAAGATGGTGTCAAAGGCCAGTGTCGAGAATCGACGTTTTATCTTTTGACTTTGATCCGTTAGACTTGTCGACGTTGTATATCATACATTTTCTTTGTCGCAACGTGTTTAACATTATTGTGGTTGTATTTCTGCATTTTAATACCGCAAAATAATAAAAACAAACTATACATGTATTATTATGTAGGAATATTATATAATATTATACAAGGTGTCTAGATAATTATTTTTATCAATAACAATTCAGGTGTTTAGAACTTTACTATAAATACATAAAGTAGAAAATATCTCCACGTTTCCAGACTTCTAGTTATTTAAAACTTATTCTTTTAACATTCGAGGGATTCGGATTTTCTTAAATGGGACATTTTGTGGTAACGCCACGTGGTTCTGGGCCTAATGTGAC
This sequence comes from Eriosoma lanigerum, assembly GCA_013282895.1. Lineage (NCBI taxonomy): Eukaryota > Metazoa > Arthropoda > Insecta > Hemiptera > Aphididae > Eriosoma > Eriosoma lanigerum. Next base: position 13,223,903 of record CM023361.1, read on the forward strand.
GGAATTCAAATGTCAAACATATAATTGGCTTTCATCGCTAGGTACTGCCTTTATTGTGCGTATAAGCGTATTTACGTCGATGTTTCTATTATTACCATCGTTTACAATATAAGATCACATACCATGACAGGATCACAGTTTATACTGTCTAGACTCGCCGTTTTTCCAGGAATGTTAAAATTCAAAATTGTTTTCGCCAATAATCATACTCTCATTGATTGACTTTAAATCATAGTTTACGTTTTTAATTCTATATATTTTTCTTTCTGTTTTGTAAATAATGAATCAAATATTACCGTTGTTTTGCAACATGGGAATATTAAAATATATAACGTATGAACGTTTCCATCCACAATCGTCACATTAAAACACGTATCATAGTTCCGTTATCGGATTATACTATACAAATTCGTTTTCTTTTTTATCTCATTTACGATTTCATATTTAACGATCCTCACGTAATGTTTTAGTCAGTCGCAATGTAAATATTTAACGAGTTTACGTTTTCTGTGAAAATATAAATTCCAAAAATATAATTTTCTCAATGGTTAAAATCTCTTCTCTCTGTGATATGATATACTTATAATTCGGTTATTCTTTGAAATTGTGACTTTATAATCGCTCTTTAATTAATTTATAAAATATTTAGTATATTATTACATTATTACGATCTTAAATAATTTTACAATATATTCAATATTCAGTGTGTTCATATGACGAAAAGAGAGAATAGGTGGTCTATTCAATTTTTAATAAACAATGTTTTATATAAGTACACGCATGTTTATCAATAAATAAAATATCTTAACACGTTTAGTGTACTTTACTAACTTGGCGTTTTATTGTAAACATTAAACAGTGAATAAGTAAACCGACTAATGATGAGATTTCCTAAACATTTTACAATTTATGTGTAGCCAGTTTAGTTGAGACGTGTTCTTTCAAGTCATGAGTTACTGGTGGGATGAACGAGGAGTGGACGACCTTTAAACGCCGTAGTATAATATTAGTAATCATAATATGTAATTTATAATTTCTTATTGAACATATTTTCTGTTCGATTTGGTATAAACGCAAATTAACCTTAGATTCATATTTCATCGTTTTACTTTCAACATATTACTTATTATAAAATAATATAAAGTTTATCAAATTATTTTATTATTGGTGAATTTGCTTGCAAAATGGATAATGGTTATTCTTATTGTTTCCGTAATATATAATTATAAAAACTTGTTCTCGTCAAAAACTTTGTTTGTAAACACATTGTTGTATTCTATTTTTTACTTACTACCTATACTTGTATATTGCTTATAAAGTTATGAATTTTAATGAGTTATATCAATGTTGCCGGTTGTTGATCAGAAATGTATAGCGGAATATTACTGATAAAGAAATATTTAGAATAATATCATAATGTTGTTATTTTCTAAAAAAACAAAATTTGCAAAATGTAAGTAGGTACAGACGTACAGTACAGTTTTTAACTAAAAATATAAATCTTACATGATGAATAACATTTATGGTTTATATTTTGTATAAAATATGTAATATATAATAGTACTTAGTACTTACCTAATATATTTAAAGATAATATTATTAGTCATAAATCATAATCATAAACCGTATATTACGTTTGTATATCATTCTGGTTGCAGGCCAGTACTATACTGCAATATTATAATAATAATGAATATAAATATTATAAATTATAATATGCTCCATTATATATAATATATACTCGTATGTATGAAAAATTCAAATAGTATTATTGACGATAGATCATTAAAATATATAACATAATTAAATAATAAAAATATATTTTATGTGTGATATTTTCTATCGGTACATTTGTTTTTTATTTTTATTTTTTTTTTTTTGTACACTATTCGTTTTGGTTATTTGAAGGCTGTTTAATCTTTGGTGTATTAGAATTTTGTATAGTTATATACTGTAAGAAAATTATAAAATCTTGAAAGAATTTTTTTGTACAGTCTAATAAATTTTTTGAGCGAAAACGAATGTATTATATAGATTAGTATAGGAATGTATGAAATCAATTTTCAGATATAGATACATTAGTAGGTATTATATGTCCATTGAGTAAATTTATCAACTTTCAAATTGTTAAAAGCTACAAAAAAACGATACACTGAATACTAAAATATTATTTTGCAGAAAACTAATAACAGCTGCAAGTTAAAAGTTAAAGTATAAAGGTTTTATGAAATTGTATTAAAAGCTTAAACATAATTTTACCTATCAGGGCCAGTTCTGGGCAAATTGGTACCCTGAGTGGCTAAAATATGGCGCCCCAAAATTATTTAATGTATTTAAAAAAAATTAAAGATAAGGATTAAAAAAAATTAATTGAAAATAGTGTAATAATCAAATTAAATTAGATTTAAATAAAATACAATATAATATTTGAAATTTAAAAGGTGCTTTTCTTGCTTTAATTTTTGCAAATTTATTTACCAAACTTAATACATATTTATTTATTTTTAACACATTATTAAATTTCGAAAAACTACGTTTCCCAGTTACTGCCACCGTTACTGATATTGTTAGCATAATACGTAGTACAATCTAAATATTTGAAAATATGTCTTTCATATCAGTGTCCAATATGTATTATAAAACATTTTAAGGTTTTTTATTTCGAGTGATAATTATAAAAATAATTGTAAAATACAATATTATAAAGTAAAAGTAAGACCGGCCCTAGTACCTATTATTCAATGGCATTTCTAACACGAATAATATATGGGTGTATTAAACTATAATATGCAAGTGTAGTAAAAAAATCAGTCAATTTATAAAATCTTATATTATATATATCGTTATATCTTTTAGAATTGTAGAACATTTATTCACATATTTGCAGTACAATAACTAAGTTTAGAAATATCATCAATTCGACGATCGTAAAACTATAGTTTTTGGTTCATTCATACTATTTTGCTAAAGTATTTAATACCTAATTATAGGTATAACTACAAAAAAATCGTTTAAAACACAGTGCTTAAAACTATGATAAATGGTAATAAGTTTGGTTTTTTTTTTTAGTTTTTTCCCCTGATTTTTTTATAATTTTATATATATTATTTGATTGTATCATATATACGACCCACGCCCAACGTGTGCAATAGCGCATCTCCTCAACTACTTAAGTACATTATTATTTCATTAATGTTACCACATATAATGCTAATATAAATATGATATATTTATTAGAGATATAAATGGTTATTTTTTATACGGAATCATATAAATATTATTTATATCATTTTTGTCTCTGTCTTTGCAGGAATAGTTCAAATACAATGAAGATTTTTCGAAATTCTAGTACTTATTAAAAAAAAAAAAATCTAATTGAGTTATTTTTTCAAAAACTATTATGTTTATTATTTAGGTGTATCTCGCTACTGTTACTCGAATTTATGGTTATAGTTGAGCTGCAGCTCCTTTCCCTGATATTATTTGTGGTTCTTTAGACTATGTAAATTAAACAGCGTACTTTTCACTAACAATTATTAAAATGTAAAAATGCACGCTCAAATTGTTGCCTTATGTTTATTAACTATATGTCTATATACAGTGATTAAAATAAAAAAATAGGTGTCGTGATAAGAAATATATATTGTACTGGGCCACAAATTTTCTAAGTTTGGCTCTGCTCGCAGAGTCGCAGTATATTCATATTGCTATCACAGTCTTTAACTTATTTACACTTTTTACAACAGATAATAAAGACATACATTGACACTAACACCCACGTTTAACCTTTGAAAAGAAGATTGCCATAAAAAACAATGAATACAACAGTGTGTAAAACAAAAAAAACAAAACACGTAATATATTTTGTTTTGCCATAAGTGCATATAAACCGCGTAAACATTTAGTCGTTGCACCAATATGCAGCTATTATGTTGTCGTCATCGTTGTTGTTGCTATGCGTATCGGTTTGAATAGTATATTTATTTTTTTCGCGGCGTTGGCATAATACATTGCTCTAAGAGCTCATTCTGTACGTCAATCGGTTAGGTATATATATATAGTTACCTAATGTATTTTATTTTAATACATTATATATTAATTATTAAAATTTTATACCAATAGCTATCTGCAGTGGCGTATCTAGAATTTTAGAACTAATAGGTATGGGTGTGGTAAATTGTAAAGAGGTCATTTTACATTTTCCTTCATATATCATATCCCTACAAGTTACAACACTAAATAATAATAATTATAGTTTAGTTAGTTAAATTATTTAGTATATATTATATAAATTTATAACTATTGTAAGCAGTTTATAGTTTAAATCTATATAATACCTCATGAAACAATAAATTTTAATATTCGTATAAAACACTGTTGTTGCTATTGTCTATGTAGAAATATTAGGAATTTTATATTTTTTTAACATACCTACTGATTTTGTTAATGTTATTATTATTATTATTATATTAGGAATGATATTTATTTTTATAATTTATATGTTATTGAACAATTTAATAGTTTTTAAAATTATTGATTAATATGTTATAGCAACACTTTTTTTTCAATTATGGAAATGTTTCTATCATATTATTAAAGTTATTTCCAGTTACAATTTCTTTTGATGATGAGTATTGAGTATTTCTTAATTAGATTATTTTGATGAAGGTGTTTTTTTAAACCTCCAACATAAATACAAACTTTTTTGATTGAATTACATATTTCAGAAAATAAATATTGAAACTTACCTAACTTTGAATTAATATTTATTCCGTATTCACACAAACAGTTATCAGCATAATTTACAAATTACAACACATTAATATGACCAACATTGAACAATCAAATATAATTTTTCGATAACAAAATAACAATACCATCAGTCGTTTTTCTATAGAAATTATTAATAGATTTATTAAGATGTAATAATATTACTCATTGTTGTTGGGAGTTGGGACCACGAAAAGTGGTCCAAAAAGCACACCAAAAGTTATGAGTAACGTAATCGTGATTCTAGTTGTATAAACATGGTTGGGATCATAAAAAAAAAACAAATAACAATATTTTTTTTGTTCAAATTTTATTATTATAGTCGACACTGTAGCGCACAAATGCACAATATAATATAGGTAGTTAGGTTAGACGGACAGAATAGGAATCGCAGTACAAATAATTATATTAGATATTCAATATAATATAATATATATCTTACTGCTAATATATTGTATTTTCCTAAATTTCATTTTTTTACAAAACAATAAATAGAAAATTAGTAAATGATATAGAGATAGAGAGGCCAGATTAAAATGCAAGACAACTGTGAATCAGTTGACCCCGTAACCACCACTAGACACACCACTGATACCTGATAACGTTTGGCACGTTATTTATTAAAATCATAATCAAATAATAAACAATATACAATAATATATTATTCGCTATTTAGTTTCTATAGACTTTACCAGTCTGTATAAACTTGTATTATATCAATTCTGTGACGATGTTATATTATTACCTACTTTTTAGTAATTTTGAAATTGTTTAAAAAATACTTATTTCATCAATAACAAGTCACATCACACTGCAGATATGCATGGTTTAATATAATATTATGATCTGTGTATATTATCTTTGATTATAAATAGTAAACACTATAAGATCGCTCTATACTTCAATAGAATTTAAAACCAATGATAAACTATTTATTAGGGATATACTAATAGCTATACGACGCAACTAGATGGGAACTTGGGAAGTTGTGAGATTTCCTAAAAATATTTATTATAAACATTTTTTCGCCATTTTTCCATTACTGTCGTATTGTTCTATTATATTATATGTTTTACAGAATTGTATTATTATTTATAAGTCAACCTAACCAACGTGGTTATAAAGGCACTACGCTTGCGAATAATATTTGGGTATTATGAATTATAATATACAGTATGTTCAAAAAAAAAATTACCATAATTTTATTCCTGGATACGACGTTTATTGTTTAGGTATTATTAAAAATAATGATATTGCAGTAAATGTTGAGAATTTATTTTCTAGGGATATCCCGTTAAAAAAAGTATATCAGTAAAATACCGAACACTGAAAATGATTCTAATTCATTATGCTATAGAGGTAAACATTTACTATTACTACAAATATTCCTATGTCGCATATTTACCGTCATTACAAATTTCACAGTCTGTCAGCGTTTTTTTGCGTGTGCTGTGGTTTTCTTTGTGCGGCACAAAACCAGTATAATATACTATATATTATATTGGCAACACATGGTTTTATTTGTATAAGTTCTTATAATTTAATAATTTAAAATAAATGGGGAAACAAATTTTTACCGATGTTTTAGGTTTATATATCAATGAAGTATAATTTTATAATTTTTTTTACGATAATATTGAAATATCTACGGTCTATAGATATTAAAAATATTGTGTTTTATATTCGTTTCTGTTAGACTGTACGTAACGGATGCCAACAGATATCGTATATAAACATCGTGTTTAACCTTAACTCTAATCAGCCTGTTGACCGACATACATCTGATCGATACAGCGTTTCTTTCTCGTGAGTTTATATAGATACTGAGTAGTGTATGACTTAATTATTAGTTATTACTTATAAATCATAAATAATATTATAAAAATTGCCGTGTTCGTTCTTATTCGGTTTATTTACATTTTACTTTATATTCTAAACAAATTGCTACCACATGCGTATTTTTTTGGTACAGTAATTTGACGACAGCAAGTTACTGCAAAATTACTAATTAATTATCTTTGAACACGTTTATTGGTGCAGAATCGTTTTGTATAATGTGTTTCGTCGTCGTTATATTATGTGTCCAATCACGGTCTTATAGTATCCTCTCTTTTCCTCAAACGATAACGACTAAACCTAATCGCAGTATTCTTTGTAACCTGTTTTTTAAAAAAAAATTAATATGATCGTATTTGCGCGGTTTGTCGTTCTTACTTCATCGTTATAGCCACTGACTGACGCCACTGAACAATGTCGTTCGAATCCGTGTCAAACACGCCAGATACGGTGTAGACAAACACACATAATAATATATTGAATATTTTTTTGGCTTCGGTATTTTTTATTGTATTATTATAACATGATATGTGGTTATATATATATTGTATACTATAATCTATAGTAACGATGACCAGACGGATGCGCGGATGAGCGAAGGGCCATATGGGCATATGGCGATTGGGTCTCGTCGACGAGAAACAAAATCTGTAATAATAATGATTAATATACATAATATAGTTATAGGTACTCGACTGCTATCACTTTTGTCCTGCCGCGTTGACGTCGCTGACCCGTTCTTGTACTTGAAATGTGGGAGCGGCATGTAGCGGTGAGTTCTTACGCGTTAACCCTTTATGCGCAGCTGCTTCTGCAGGAACGACAATCGTCTACATTGCCGGCTGTTGTTTTTGCCGCTGTTAGCGAAATAGCGAAACAGCTAACGACAGTCACGTCACGGTCACTCATCCGGCGGGATTTCGCAACCTGCCGGTTAACCGGTTCTTTTCTCGCAGTGTCCGGATTCACCCTTTGTGTGCCCACCGCGAAATATTTACAATTTATTATTAAGCTTCCTCTCCCAGAACACTCTCGAAATAAAACGCGAAAAAACATATTCGAACTCTGTCCGGCGTTTCTTTTATAATACAATAACGGATTTATTGCAACAAATTTATCACCGCAGCTGCACAAGTACCGCAGTAGTACGCCATTTAATAATAATAACTGCCGCTGTTCGTTCGGCAAGTATTGCGTCGTTTATCATTGTCGTTGTCGCCGTCACCTTGACACACATCAGTGGTTGAGTGCGCGCGCGTGTATTAGGTATTATATGCAAATATCATAATATTATATAGACGAGTGTCGACAACGACAACGACGACGATGACTATATGGCTTATCGCTACTGTGGTGAAGGAATCGGGTTCTCTTTATAATAATATAAATCGCATATTTTAATATATCTTTGCATGCTGACGGTATGAGTTTTAACTTGCAGTTTTAGGTATACACAGTTTTCCGCATTCCCATAAATACACTCTCAGTAATACACCAATACGTATACACGTATATTATAATTAACATCAGCACAAGAAGAAAATAAATGTGTAACATATTTTACGATTATTTTCGTTGTTTCCCGGAAAATATCCTCGTGACATTGTCATTAAAATATATCATGGACTATATTACCGACTGACGAGTGAGAAATGACAAAATTGTGACAAGTCCAACCTCAGATACACATTTACGACCTTCCCTTTTTGTTCATAATAATTTCCCGTCCGGGACGTAAGCAGTTACCACGTGATATTCGCGGGCGGTGACTTCCTGTTTCTGCGATTTCCATTCTTCCGCGTGTACATGAGCACACAACAGCTATCATCGCATAATATACAATGGCGTGTGTGATAACATCGCCACGGCTGTACCATGAACACGTTATCGAAACCGTGGTCACAAAAAGTAGGGACACGGCTCTCTTGTGCGACGTAGTATTGTGCATGCGCGTGCGCGCGATCGTTTGAGTGGGACCGCGCCAGAACGTCGATGGCAGCATATTGTGTGCGGCGTGCGGTGTACCCGTCTGGTGGACGTCGATGGTTCGCGTTCTATAGGTATACCGTACGGTTATGGTTCGACGGGAGGTGGTGGTGTTGACGGTGGCTGTGGCGTGGTTGGTGGTGGTGGTGGTGGTGGTAGAAGCAACCTTCGTAACGGCCGTCGCGACGGCGTGCGGTTAGTGTGTAGTGCGCCAGCCGACGAAACAGAACGCGCGGCTACGTAGAATATAACAAAACTTCGTGCGAAAGAACCAGCGTAACGGCAGCCACTGTCTCTGGCACGCTTGCAGCAGCTGCCGTCTGCATGACCGGGTGTTCGCAGTGCACGTGTGAGGCCGCAATTAATTTAAGTTTCACTATTTTGCGTGCACATATCCAAAATAATCGCGTAAGTAATACTATATACGTAATTATAATATATATTTGATATTTGACGTTACATTTATATTTGAAATAACGTTTTCCGATTATAAATTATATGTATATATATATTATAGTACATAAAGTTATATATAGAATTATATTATATATGCATATAATATGATAGGGCGCGCACGTGCTTTTTATGCGCCCGTTATAATATATTATTTCGTTTAACGAAAATAGACTATGATAAAATATAATACTAGAAACGCGCGCGCTTTTAATCGATCCACCGGCGGCACGTCGTATCTCGGGGCGTTCGGCGCCGCAGCCACCACCTGTCACCGGCAAAGGTTGCTGGTGCCGCGATGGTGCAGCAGCAGAAGCAGTAGTTGGCGACGGTTGCGTGTCGCCTGGCCGTTACCGGTTTTCGTAATATCATCATTATCGTTCTTAAAACCGTTGACATTGATGACGAAAATGACAACGACAACGGTGGTAACGATCGGTGTCTGCGCGCGCGCTGCACACCGCCGCCGGTCGGCACCGAGTTTTGGTTGTGTGTGAGCGCGGCGGAAAACCCCTCGGCGGTTGTCGTCCCGCGCCCATCACCGTTACAGTCGCCCGGTGAAACACCATCGCGAGCGCCAGGAGCTGAGAATCGATAAGCCCGACGACGACGAGCCCTCCACTATGTACAACGCGTCAGCAGCACTATACGCGCAACCGCCACTTCCTCTGCCCGCTGCTGTTACCATTCCACACAAAACAACTTGTATATACCAGTACGTGCTGTGCTGCTGCAGGAGGCTCTGTTGGGCGGAAGAGGAAGAGTAGGATGATGGTTTTATATACGACGACGACAACAAGAGACCGCGTATTCATTCTTCTTTTTCTCTTTTTACCCGTTTCATTTTCCCTCTCTCTCATATTTTTATTTCTTTCTTTTTTCCCTTTACAGCTCAACCCTCGAGCATGATTTTTTTCGTAGTACTTCACGACGGTTAGGTACCTGTTCCGGCGTCCACTATACGTATATAAATATATTATTGTTATATAGTACCACTATATTACGAAATTTGCCGACGACGAATATAGTATACGTTTGTTTAATAACACAACATGGCCGGCAGCCATTTTTCTTGGCTTCTTTTGTCGACGTTTTATTTTCTACAGACGTATTTCCGTTTTTATCTTTTGTGCCGTCAGCAATGGTGTGCTCGTATCTATAATATTATATGGAAACTCGTGTTTTCCCATTCTGGTGGTAGAGCGACTGATGCTGACTTGCTGAGGCTCAACCGCGCAGTTGTTAGGTTAGCAGTATTATGAGATTGCTTACTGTAAAGCCGCGTCTACACAATGATAGCTTTTTGTGTAGCGGTTATCGTGAAAGTGTTTTTGTGATAATGTCATTGTTTAAATGGTTGGATAGTTAACAATCAAACTGTCGTGAAACAGTTATCAAACTATTATGCTTGCATGACAATCGACAGCCAATGTGTATATAACGTAATGTCACAGATTATATAAAACCAAACGGTGCACTTCGGAATTTAATTAATAATAATAAATTTATTAATTACTAATAATTTGAAAACTCATTATAATCCCATATAACTTACAAGGAATTTAATTATTATACAACCAGTAGGCCTGAACTAGTACCTCAACCGGGAGGGGTTAGTGAATTTGGCGTTAGTACAACTACGATTTAAGATATATAATTTAAGGTGTTTCTTAAATCGTGAGTACAACACAACGTCGTTATATCGCATAATAAAAGTCAGTGTTGCAATGGTTAAAAATATAAATTTCTAATAAACATTAGTTTTACCTTTAAATAGTTTTACTGAGTTTTTGTTTATTTACATTTTTGAAAATTTTATAGTTTGAATAGGAATTGCGCCAGCTGTGGTATTATCACGCTATCATGATAGGCGGCCGATATTTCAAACCCATATTATTTTTTTATAATTTTCATCACTACTTTTAAGAGTGATGATTTCTTTGACAACATAAATTATTGCAAAAATAGCTTCGTCTGAAATTTATATATGAATAAAAAAAAAGTAATAAATTATACATATATATTATAACATGTATTACTTATATGCAAATGTAATAATAAATTATATACATTATACAAATATATAGGTAAACGATACTTATATCTTACTATAAGGTTGAATTTAAAATAATTAGAGAGACGTGAAATAAGAAAAAGTATTGTAAGCAATAGAAACTATAACATAGTATAAAAGATCATCTATAATATTTTACCTCACTTTCGTGATAAACTGATAACAATTACATATTATGTGTATAATATATAATTATTATCATGTATATTATGTAAACACTTCACTCCAATGATATAGCAACTATCATGTTCCCTCACGAAAGCAACTATCACAAAAAACTAGCGTGAACTTGTAACTCATAAGCGCCATATAAGCGTGTATAAAACAACATTTACAATTTTATATTAATAAGAGTGTGTTAATTTTTCGTATCTTTTGTAGTTGTAAATACAATTTGACGCTATTCAAAGAAAATTGTCAAATCCTCAGGATGTATGACGATTATATTATAACCGTCTTACTCGTCGCTGCCTCGTGGTTCGTCAACTATTTTCACATTCGAATATAATGGCTCTTGTCTTGAGCACTACACCGCATAACGTTTGTCTCCATTGCAATCAGTCGTGTGCATTGTCGTTAAGACGGCATTCGCGTATATTTTATACGGAAATTACATACGTATTGTATACATCATAATAGTGTTAATATTATTATATTCTGTCGTCGCGCTGCATAATTATATATACCTACTTAATATACACATGCACTTGGTTTAGGTATTGCCATACATTTTTCGTTTCTCACGACGATTGTCGTGCTGAGTATATTATAATCACATATATTATATAGCACGGGCAGGCGCGTACTGGGTCCATTATTCCTACTGGGAAATTAGATTTAATTAGGTATCACTTTCTATTAACTAATCGGAAAATCCCACCCGGGGCAAGATCATAATTATTTGAAGAACAAAGTGATATACTTATTTATTATATATTTGACAATTCGTCATTAATTGTTGTCCAGGTTGCAGAACAATACGACACATTTTTTTAAAAAAAATATTTATATATATTTTAAAAAAATTTAAAACTACTTAAATTGTACACAATATTTATTATTTCGCTATAAACAAATATTAAGTATTTAAGAATTCCAGGGGGAGAGAATAGCCCATTTGGCCCTCGATTATCGGAGTGGGTATTTATACCTATAACATCAGCCAAGTTATTTACCTATTTCTAAATAATAATAAAACTATATTATTACCATTTTTTATAAGTCAAATTATTGATAGGTGGCCCAGGTCTTATAATATTTTTTCTGCGATTTTCCCAGTATCCCGGTGGGCCAGTACGCGCCTGAGCACGGGAGTTCGTTCTCAGATCGATTGTTCTATAGTTTGAATTCTTGACAGTTAAAACCAGTAAAAAATCCCTGTCAAATTACAATTACTTAATTTTAAACCGGATAAGTCAAATTATTTAATTTCCGGTTAATAGGTTTTTGACTTGAGTTGACTGTATAATATTTTATACATAAGTAATAGGTGACCATATGATGTACACATAACATTGTGCATTTTTCGTGGTCGTTATTTTGGCCGCGGTTATTTATAAATCATCCGCGATCCGCGTGACGACACCCTCTCAGTTTTACGGCTGTGGCGGCGGCGGTTGCAGCTACTACATCAATCGACGCGTTTCATTATTGTAATACCTATATTGATACAATCTCCCGACGTGATTTGCCAAATGGCAAATATCATCCATATTTTCACTCGTATAAAACCAGGGTCCTTGTTGCACACACGTGATCAGATTTATTTTTCGCGCAATGGTATAATTATTTAACCGGGATTGTGCGTTACAATGTATTATTTTTAATGAAGGCTTTTTTTTTTTTCGTTATAAATTATACATTGCAAAAATGTTTGTTCATATTCAAGTAAAAATTATATGTTTTTGTTATATTACGGTTTGGTTTTAATATGGTCGACACGCAACAACGGTGCCAGTATCACATGATGTATACGACAGAGAAAAGTTCTTACGCGACTAAATAAATAACTATATTATAAAGTATTGTACTACTTTTACAATGTAGCCTATAAAATAACTCCACGAATATTTTCTGAAAACAGAATTTACCTACATTATATTATCATATATTATTATGCACACTCTTCAAACGCATGGACCGCATACATAATAACATAAACCTAATGCACTCGAAAGAAAGTAATATAGAGATGGATATTATTGTCGGGTTACGACTTACAACCTGTGTTTGTGGATGAGTGTTGGGCATATTATGTTAACGACCTGAGAATTGTAAATTCAAAAAGTCAAAGGGATTAATGATGGGATTAATTCATGTTATTAAAAAGTAAAATTTAGTATGTACACATGTACATATAAATTCAACAATTTTGGTATTTATTTCATATTTAGGAATTTAATTATGATTTAATTTAATGTTAAAGAAATTTTCTCATTATAATATAAAGAAATAAAGAAAAATATGTGATATAAGAAAATTTGAATTCAATATAATATAAAACTATTTGGATATTTAGATATTTAATCTTTTTGGATGGGTTTTCAAAATAAAATTTGTTCTTTACATTTTAAAAATTCTGATTATGCACTATAATATCGTACCCGTTCATGCAAAACACACTAAGTCCAAAAATGAATTTTTTGGGATTTATACTATAAAATACAGAATAATTATATTATTAATGACAAATAACCATATTAAATCAATATGTATAAAGGAAAATAAAATAAATTACGGAAAAATGAAATAAGTTACACCAGGAAAACATTTTAAAGTTTATACTATTTTAAAAAGCTCATTCCCAAAAATGATGTTTTTGTGTGTTTTACTTGAACGGGGACGATATAATATAATATTCAGTTTATTCCCGTGAGAGAATATACCTAGGCAAATCGGATGGCGCCCGAGTGCTCGAAAATGTAAATCGATAGTATCAATCGTCTTTGGCTATACTGCCACAGTATTTTTTTATTTGAGTACTCTCATCACTCAACACTTGACATGAGGACATATTCATGAAAATCGATAGTATTATCTTGCCCGGCGGCTTCTCTCATTTACGGTTTTTTTTCATTTGTGGCTTTAACCTATATTTTATTATATGAACCGTGTAAGTACACGTACGAAAATGTTCGCGGTATACATGTAGTAGGATTATGTTATTATTATTACAATAAGACGTGATGTTTGGGCCACGGCCTTGGAAGTTGGAACAGCGTAATTTCTATCATTCTTCTTCTCTCAATCATCATAATATATAATTATAAAATATATATGGCTTTATTTTATGTATATAATATGCACTAATAATAAAATTAATGAAGCGTTACATGACGACGAGTCGACAACAATTATAACACTCTCGCATATATCGCGGTAACACCGTGCTCGCACTGCAGAGCGGTGTATTCCACTGGCGGCGGCGTATATAAACACACAATGTTACTATTATTATAATAATTAATTTATATATTATGCACAATTAAGCGTGTACAACAGCTCTTTTAAACTTGCGAAATCAGTTTGGTTTTAAAATCTATCCTGCTTGCAAACAAACCTTAATAATTTTTATCGCGTGGTTATTGACATACGTGTAGGTATAGTGTGCATGCGACATATGCCGTTTTCGTTCATTGTTATATATAAACCAAAATTTTATACACCGTGCTTCTAATAAGCCCTCAGAGATTCGTAGGAGCATATTATTCTGGTTGCACAACCGGTGGAGACTTGTATTTTATACAATATTTTAAATTGCAGGACAATAATTATATTTTATATTAATCGTTGTTACCTATAACTTGTAGATCAATACGTTATGGCTAACCTAATGCGTTATAATTTATGATAAGAATTTAAACTTTAACAACATTTTTTGAAAACATTTTATAGTATGTTTATGGACATAAACGTTTATAAATAATTTATGTAATTATAAATTAGGACCCGGTTTTGTATGCATTTACATATTTTTCTTAACTCTACTGTATACTATGTAAGCGTAAAATATATTTCATGAAAATGTGTTTAAAAATAAGAATTTGTTTAGATTATATTTTTGCATATATCAACATTTTATAGTTTTTAGAGCATTTTTAAAAAAAATTTAAAGTCATTTTTTGCATATTTTATAAAACGGATTGAGTAAAAATAATTAACATTATAATTTCCTAAACTTTAAATGATTATACCTACTCAATTCGTACTTATACGTTATACGTGAAACAATGTCAATAGTAGGGAAAACGAAAAATATTTAAAAATATCATTAATTTTATAAGTACTAAAAAATATTCAAAGTCAACCGGTACATTAATTTGTTTTGTATTTCACTTTAATTTTATAGGTACAATTTTTTTTTCTGTAAATTTTAATTAATATACAATAATTAATAAATAATATATACACATTATCACATTACTGTAAGTCGTTTTATACTAATTTAAAACTTATAAATACATTATTATTATTATTATTATTTTGTTTTATTTATTTTTAACATGGTTTTATAGACATATTAGTGCATAAACGCGAATCTTGAAAAACACATTTCGTGATTTTCAAGTGCATATAAATCGGAGCCCTATTTTATAATATTATTAATAGTATTATTGTGTATATAAATATGGATGTGATGACGAATTTGCCAATTTTATACTTATGTTATTATGTTACGAGAAGTCGGGAGAGAACACGTACTTTTATAAATATATTTATTTTTCTGTTGTAAACAATTATTATAATAACATAAGGTACAATATTGTAGCGCGTCTTTGCAGTGTGTTTCAGTTGGCGGTCGTCCTCGCTTAGTATAATGTATCAGTAATACGCTTATATAGGAGGCGCGTGTACGCATTACGACGGCACCAGACCATCGTCGCCGCTCCTTTTCCGTCGCGTCTTGGTCGACGACGAAAATGTATACATATCCGTTCCACCCCCGTCCACGGCACACTTTTTAGAATAATGTTCATAGCGGCAATTCATTGGATAACCGTCGTCATATCGTTGTAGTTTCTATACAAACCATAATATAATATAAATTAGAATTATGGCTCGAGTTTAAAAACGTATTCACGAACAAGGCGTTAAAAACGCATATTATAAAAAAAAAACCCGTATACAATATAGTTTGATAAATTGCGTTGATTTTAATTAAGTTTCATAATATCAAGTCTACGAGTTTTACGCATATTATGTCAAATATATTATTAGAAATTAGTATAATAAACCGATTGTATAACGACGTTTAGGGGAAAGGCCGAGGGGACCCAAAATACTACAATAGAAAAATAATAGCCGTTTTTCCCGCGATATTTAGTTAATTTTTTTTTATTTCGATTTTTGATTTATCAGTATATTTTTATTACGCGTTCACTATAAGTGCGCGTAATATAAGATTTTGTTGTACAATATTGCAATGTTAATATAATTGCGCGCGTGTGTTGTAATAGACGCGCCGCGATGACTTAGCGAACGCCTGAAGTGGGCGACTATTGGCGATTGGCGAAGACGACAGCGGCGGTGGCAGCAAGTGTAATATTTTAAGTGCACAACTTATATAGAAATTGTTACGAAAATTGTATTTCAAGGTCATGCCGATAAATTGCGACGAACCCGACAGCCTAATACATTGTATTCTTATTGGCGATGATCGCGATGCGTTTATTATAAATTCTCGTCCGCGGAATGGCCAAATAATAATTAATATTACTAAAATAATATAAAATTTGAACTTTTTAAGACTTGTTTCATACATTCATGAAGTTTGTTCATTGGGATTTATTAAATTATTAATATTACATAGAGTTCGTATATATAATTCTTCCTCTTCCGTATAAAACATGTAAATTATCAGCTTTGGCCACAGCCACGTGTGCCGCCACCTGTATCTGGCAAGAAACGCCGCGGTCGTTCGGATTGCGCCAGGTATCGCGATGGTCTATTTTAGCGTTCGTGACGCGGTATGGCGCTGTGCGCGGGGTGAACGCCTAAAAACGCAAGCGGTATTCATCATATTGCTGTTTTTTCACTTGCACTCTTGACGGTTCTGCGTGTAAAATAAAATATACAAGTATTATATTGGTTAAAAAAGTTGAACGTATAAAAAAGTAATGTAAAAAATTGACTTAACTAAGTCGTAAAACATGAGACAAATTTATATTGTGTCGTATTATTATTATTTTTTATAATAATATATATATATATATATGAGTGCGTGAACGCTCCATGGGGTATGTCTGGCAACACAGTTACGGGTGTGTCGGAAAAGCGCGATATATTGGACCACCTAGTGCAAAATGTTAAAAACGATACACCGACGCTAACGATTTCTGCGGGTACATGACATTCTGTTACGCTGCACCGTATAGAATTTCCTCGAACCCTATATGTGCTCTATATACGTTACAACTGCGGACGAACGTAAAATACATATATCTACGTTGGTCATACTCCGACGTGATTATAATGTACGAACGCATATTATAAACCGAGACCTAGATTATAATATCCATACAGTTTCGTAAACGAGCGATCTTTTAACCGCAGCTTGTATATGGTACAACTTTTATCGGCGGACAGACAAATTAGTTACGACGTGGTCGAGCATCGCAATATTATATTATTATCTATAACGACGCGCGTATATTTAAGAACGCTGGAAGGGGAACACCCACCATTTTTTTTCCTGCTAATCATTAATTTACAAAATACGAATCGATATATGCCGATTGTACTAGAATCGAACAATAACACTTAAAAAATAAAGCGTGCGGCACTCGAACGGAATTCCGGCAGATATTGATGCGTTGGACGTTGTAGACGATAACGATTACGATAATGATAACGATGACGATGACGATGACAATGGCGGTGATGATGAACAAGAAACCTCTGCATCGCGTCTGTCGCCCATAAATATTTAACGTCGTCGGCGTAAATGAATATGATATTGTATATAATTTGCGCACACGCAAACTCGTAACGGCGAGTGCGTGTGTGTGACCTAAATATTATTATCGTCGTATACCCGAAGCCGTCGGCATCCGAAGGGGGGACGCACCATCGGACGACAAAACAAAAGACCCTGAACCGTCGTCTCCGGGACGTACAGACCCATATAATATAATGTGATATTATAATTTATAACGCGCACGGGAAACCGTCATCGCGCGGCAGCGTCGTGTTATTTTACGCACGGACGCGTCGCCTTTACTCGTAAGCACATAATATGCATACTATATGCAGTGTATGTCACGTGTGTTGCGACGGGTTTGTCTTTGGTTTGCATCGCCCGTCCCGTTTATGATACAATATCAGTGCACTGCACGCGCCACCGCAAAAACCACGCCCGTTCGTCCGCAAACTCCCCCGCAGCGGTATCCGCCGCATCTTTGACGACGGAAGACGTATAACCAATATAATATATCCGAGGATAATAATTATAATAATCGTTTATGTGTACGTGTTTGAAAATACATAAAAGCGAAATCCGATGAATAATATTATAATAATTTGTAATACGGTATTATATTTAGTAACGCGTGCGGCCACGTGCGATGACGGTCCGCTCGGCGCGTGGAAAGATGCTGCAGATGCTGCTGTGCGGGACGACAAGATTCGCGAAGTGGAACGAGGACGGCGGCCACGGCGGCGTGCACCGCTCTTTAGCGAAATCGTGTTTTTTACGACGTAAAAAAGCCGTATGCGCGCGCGTAACACGTCCATCTCGTCTAACCGCACCGTCGACCTTCGCATCAAGTTTCCCACATTCGCCGCCGTGCGTCGACCATGAAGAACGGCAAGACGACGAAAACGAAGAACGGACAGACGATACGAGAAGACTGCCGCGGGTGTGTTGTATCGTTTCTTCGGTGGTCCAGCACCATTCGGTACCACAGTCAAACCATTACCGCCCGTAACACCATCGAGGTCAAAGACCTATTTGGTCGACGCCGATGACCGTTTCCGTCCGTTGCGGCTTCAAACCCGTTCGTCTCAGCGCTATCTGTCATTTCCCTTCACTCTTTGCTTCGCCACCGCACATCGCTCTTCCGGTTCTTATTTTATGTGTATAATTTAATTTCTATGTATTAAATATTATATCCGACGTATATTTTTCAACGATGCCTGTACACCTCCGTTATTCCAATTCTGGCAAGAGTCATCATCATTCGATCAAACTATTTGGTGGTCGATTATCGGTACGTACTCACGAATTATATGTCCGCACTCGGTTTACGTTTGCTGTGTCAGCGTAGTATAAAGAACTCGCAGCGTATAGTAAAAGTATGTCGCATAAAAATAAAATCATATGGACTATTACATCACGATAATACATAGCGTACGGCTATTAACTTTTGTTTGGTATTCGGTATAATGAAAACCGCCGGCCAATGTATCCAGTACTCTACTATTACGGTATAGGGTCATCGTCGGTAATAATCACGTATATAATCTATATAACGACAATACCAATACGGTTGTTATTATATTATTATACATCAGCCACGGGCGTGTGTAAATACGACAAAATGACGTGTTATTAACGTGTGTGATTATTTCATAAGTGACGGTAATTTCGTTTCGACGATAGAGCGTGTGTATATACACTACTACCGTCCGTTGTTGTAATATATTTGTCTGCAGAATTCATCCACGAACAAACCGCATAATATAATATTAATATAAATGTACTTCGTGTGCATTTAAGTATATAAGACGTATTTATTAATTCTTTATGTTGTGTAATAAATAATATCTCGTCGTACAGAATATAGTAATATACTTGTCAGTGCGTTTGACTCGACTGTAATCGTTATCGTTGTGTCGTATGTGCACAGTGTGTACACTGCTGCTCCTCGTTGTACATAATATCTAACAGATTTTTATTTGTATTTGAGTGTACATGACTGCATCACTTATTTCACTGAAGGCATTTTTTTTATTATTATTATTTTATATTCTTTCGTGGCCTCTATACATAGCGCTTACACCGACGGCGACGGAGGGTATCTCTTGCATCGATACATTAATTGGACTTAACGAGCCGAGGTCGGTTTTCATACGACGACGATTCTATATTACCGCTCAGTCGGGGTTTCGTACGCCGTCGTATATATATATAACTATTTATTCAATTAATTATATATAATATAATATATGATAATACAGGGTGATATTAATTTCACTTTACAGATTGTATGCGGGAAGAATTTAATAATACGTTATATCCGTTTTTTTTCTAACGTTTTGACCACTCTGTGTATTTAATTTAATTTAACAATACATAAATGTGTGTGTGCGTGTATTAATTATTATTTTCCCATCACTTCACGAATAAGGGGACGTTTTTCGTCACGTTCGACTACTATATATTATATTTGTTGTTCTTATATATATATATACTAGATACCCGCCATATAAAGACAACACCTTATGATGGCGATCTATACCAATAAAAACGTGTTTGTTTCATCATCACCCAATGTGATTCCATCAGTCGGTCATCCGCCGCCACGTTCATTTTTTTTCGGCAAGAGAAAGTTCGCAACTATAATATTATGGAGGACGTCGTCACTGGATTTTGTTTAGAAAAGCGTTCGTGTAAAATATATATACTATTGCCGCCAGCACGTATGGTCATATAGACACTGCATATAATAATACCTTCTGCAGATAGGTAGGTATATATGTTTTGTGGTTTATTTCATCGTCTTGTGAAATACTATTTATATAAATAGTTGTAAACTTGCAGTATGGTATATTATAGTGGGCGGTATACTAACCTACTCGTATATATATATCGAATTTATTGTGATCATCATACATTTTTCCAATGGTCGTTCTCACGGTTAATGAAATATTATTTTATCCCAAGATTTTTTTTTTTATATTCCACACACGTTTTTGTTATTTTTTTTATAAACGTGCCCTCATCTGAATTTGACTCGAAAACAAGACATTATCTTTTCGTTTAGCATCATACATTATATAATATTATATAAACGCGTCGGCGTCTCGTCGACTTTATTTATCGAGCGAATAATTCGTTCCGTAAGTACAAAAAAGAATCCTTACAGACGCCTGTTCGTCCAACTTTCTGCGAGTATAATAATTAGCTAAATTAGCTAAATGTACAGCAAACGACAAACTACGACGACGAATAACTTATAATGTCGCGGAGGTGACTTTGAGTGTAGCAGCGTGTGAAGTGTATATATGCGTGCGCGTTCGCAGATACTTTCTCCAAACAATGTACGAACTTTCGAGCAGAATAATATGCATAAACCCAGGACCCAACCCTTGTGCAGTCTTGATGTTATCAAATTTATACCTATTTCTATACAGATCTATATAGATACGAAGAAAGGGATATGATGATGGGTACCCGAAGAAACTAAAAGGCCCATTTTCAAAACTTGAAAATTATTGTATGAGCGTGTGTTGACTTCAAGCCAAATCCCTGGTATACCGTATACAATACTCGAGAACGACACTGCGCTGTACGTATTATAATGTTTATTTTGAATAATCGCTATCTTTGCGTTGTTTGAACAATTGGTAAATTTGATTACGTGTTCTTTCCACCATTTAAGTATTATTTAGCAATATTATTTACATCTAAACGATCAACTTGAACCATTTTCTTTTTTCCAACGAATAATAACTCTTAATTTCCGTCGCGAAGAAATTATATTATATTTAAATTTTTTATTGACGTAGTATATTAGTATATTAACATAATCAATTAATCATCAATTATGTCGAACTATTTTTGGGATGGTATTCCGTATTTGTGTGTGACATGATAATATGATCATCCTCGATTATATCATGCCCTACAATATGATGTAAATAGTTAACATATGATATTATCAAAAAACATATGATTTAAATATGTACTATTTGTCTATATATTATTATACGTCAGTTATAAGATATTACTATTTGTATATCATATTGTCGTTATGGTTATGTTATCGTAACAAATAACATTCTCCGCATAGCCTAAAGGTCTAATAATTATGACTTATATTACTTATTAATTTATTATTAGTACACTGAACTTCAATTTTATTGCTTTATGATATTAAGATTTTATTTACATACGGTGAAAAAAGTCTCATTGATATCGACTTTAATTATATATAGGCTCGCGCGTCTCGTTCGTGATGAACGTGTGCAGATTTGTATATTTTATTGGGTTGTGAAATACGAAAAGTCGAACTGGTGTAGTGAATTTCATTAATTTTGTAACGGGTAAAAAACTGTAATAGACGTATAATATATTTTAGGGATGGATTGCGCTTTTATATATGTATATTGGGTAGGTTGCGAAGACGTATACATTTTCAAAAATAAAATATTATCGTCGCCAACATAATATAGTATATTAATATTTCTCGAGCGTCACGTCTGAGACATCTGTAAATACTTACTTTCGGCCGATTAAACACACCCTAGTTTTATATTAGATATTATATACGCATCTTATATGTGCTATAATTGACATTTGAATGCATAGTGTTTTGAACGGTGAAAACAATTACCTCATAGGTTTTATAAGAAAATTTGTTTACTAAAATAATTGTTCATATAGGTGTAATATATATGTTTTGTATTTTACAAATAAATATAAAGTTCTACATAATCAGACAAATTCTATCCTATTGAAACAATATTTTAGTATTATTTAAAATCGTGTAAATTATTATACGAAGCCGATTATCTAATCGTAATTAAATATAAAAAAATAGTAATTTTAATAATTAATATTTTCAAATTTTAATTTTTTTAGTAGAAGGATGAAGGTTTCCGTGTGTAATGTGCATATATATATATATATATATATATATATATATATAATTTATAATAATAATAACCAATAATGCTATTGAGCTTAAACAACAGATATGAATAAGATAGGTACAAAAAATGATCACAAACTCACTAAAGTGAAAAGCTATCTGTAGTTTACGTTCGGTCGTATTCACCTCAAAATAACACATGCCCCGAGAGAAAAATTAATGCGATAAACTTGTGTTGACATTCACGACGAAATTTCCATAGATAATACTAGTTATCTGTACATCAAATATAACTAATAATATATTGTATTAATTTATTATATAACAACTACCTGTCTACCCGTACGAGAACTTGTACAAGTGATGCGCCTGCACAAGCATAAAATATACGGCCAAGGTTTTGCGATAGCTGCCGTTCCTTGACATCGATATTAACATCGTCTTTACTCGTCAGGCTTTCAAGCGTGCATATTGCATATTATATACCAGCAACTTGCAGCAGCTGACCGTCATCTTTATATACTACTGCATTATTTTTAGAACGCGAAAATGCGCGCGCGCTTGAGTTGTATAAAGCCCATACGAACGATATCGTATTATTTTTTTCTCCTGATCACGTCGACATACACGAGTATTATGTAGGCAATAAAAAGCTGTTTTTACACAATTTTTAAAGACATACAAAATAAAAGAAAAACTAGAACATACATAATATAATACTATAATATACATTATATAAATGTATGTTTCACGGATCTTTATTGAATGCTTCCGAGGCTGACTGCAAATTAGAAAATATAATATATATATAATACATAATAATACTACTGTGCATGATTTAATGTGTATCAGCTGTACAGTGTGTTAATAAAAATTATACCATTGTTGACGGTTTCAATCATTCTGTGCCTTAGTTCTATATGATATTATATTGAAATTCCAATATTAATATAAAATAATACTACACTATAACACTATAAAATAATATATATGCGTGTAAATTAATATTCTTTTTTTTCTGTCCACAGGCTTTTCAAAATGGCCAAGACGTCAACATCAGTTCGGTCACCGGGGTCGTCTAAGGACCAACATCATCAATCACAATCTAGTGCTACTATGAGTCATTCTCATTATCAACAGTCGTCTCCATCTTCGTCCACTTCTTCGACAGCAACAATAACAACAGTAATCCCATTACCTCAGTGCAAGGTCAAGCGTAATTATGCGTGCTCAAAGTGCACGTATTATACCCAAAATCCACGTAGTTTTCTTCACCACCAAAAGAATGTGCACGCGGAACGTCTACGGGTGTACGAGTGTTCCCACTGTCTATATGCGTCAAAACACAGTCAAAAGTTGCAGCGGCACGTGCAGATGGTTCACCAGGTCAGCGCATCTAAGATTAGCGTCCCTGACCACAGCAGAGATCGCGGAAATGAAAGCGACGACAACAAACCGTTGCTGGTGCCACCCGTCCGAATCCGAATGCAGCGCGGAGTAAACAAGCACGCGGAACAGCAACTTGGTGAATTAGTCATCGTGGAGGACGTAGACGTCAACGATGCTGAAGAACAGACAGAAGAAGTGGAAGAGGATGAAGTAGAAGCTGAGGCAGATGAAGAGGAAGATGCAGAAGAAGAACAGGATGAAGAAGAAGAGGTAGAGGAAGAAGAGGTGGAAGAGGAAGAAGAAGTAGATGAAACAGAAGAAGACACATTAGCAGCAGAATATCAAGATCAGGAGGTTGACGATTTTGCAAATGACTCATTACTACCATCAGCAGAACACTCTTTGTTGACACCCTCACAATTACCTCCAACACAAAAGCGACGTGGCCAACAACGTCAGAAAAGACAGTATAAACAAGAAAAACAAACGGGTACATTTATCCGATGTTCCGTGTGTCCGTTCGGCAGTCACAGTCAAACGCTGGTGAACAGGCACGAGAAGACGGCGCATTTGAAGAAAAAGTTCTTCCGGTGCATGAAATGCAACTACGTGACTCATATGCGTGCTCGGTATACAAAACACGTCAAGTATCATACGATGCCGATGATCAAGTGCGCGGACTGCGATTTCCGGACGCCATACAAATGGAACTTGGACCGGCACAACCGCAACCATAGTACTGTGACGCCGGGCACGTACAAGTGTTCGCACTGTTCGTTTTCAGCTGACATCAAGCAAAGCCTTACCGTACACGAGACCAACCATCACGTACCCCCGGTGGGTGGCGTGTTTCCATCTGCCAGCTCTCACCGACGCCGATATCGGGTGGGTGCATCTGACGCTCCGGGTTCTTCGGTCGACGGCACAGAGGTACATGTGTGTATATTACATTTATTTTATAAACCATACCGTATTGTATAGTGTATAATGATAGTCAATATATATCTTGATCATATTTGTTAGGTTGGTGGGAAAATATTAAATCGAAAATACAATTTTTAATTGTTGTTTCTAAGATTTAAAAATAATGCAGTTACTTAAATTTATAATTATTATATTATGTAAGTAGGTACTATAGATTTGTATGACTCTTTCCCGTTTGTGTGTCATATTGTAAAGTCAAACTTACCATAGTGTTTTAGATATTTTAACTTGATATTTTCCTCATTAAATGAGATTTTAGTCGTGCAATTATTACAATTAATAATAATAATTTGGTACTACAATTAATACTATTAATATATAATAGGTTTTAAATGCAAATAGTTTTATAGAAATAGGTACAAATAATCATGATTATAACAATTAGTTTTATACTGTATAGTGTAGGGACGATTTTTATAACATTTAATAACAGTGACTTGAACGCGTTACTGTAATTAAAATTGTACTAATAGCCTATTTAAAAATATTGTATGACTTTGAATGGTAACCATCAGGAATATGTTTAACATAATGAGCTTGAGTAAAACGACTATTATACTAATAAAATATCATAAACACTACTTCATTTTATGCGCTGCATCTATAACTCATAACTTCTGTATTTATTAATAAATATTTTTATAATCGCTCTTATCATAAATACTACCACCAGTATTGGTGATTTTAGTATTGTGAAAGAAAAATATCTAGTTTACACGCTTATTCATATAAATATAATTAATAATTAAATACTTTTTTTTTATTATTATTATTACGACTTCTCTGTCCATATCGTATGGCATGCATATGCGCGCCGGACATAAAATGCTAGAACCAGTATCTTATGACAATAATATTATATTCATATGATTATATGAATAACAAATATTCGTTGATATACGAGTACATTTCCGTCAGATACACTGACATTGTCAATTTGCGTCCAATGGTTTTTTTAGTATATTTATATAATAATATGCGAAATTGTATAATCAATTTGTATTAATAAAACACAATTTTACTAATCTATAATTATTATAAATTTAGTAGTTCGAATTATGACAACTATAATAATTAATAATAAAAACAATTATTTATACACTATCAAATTTTTTTATAAAGAGTTAACATTTAACAGAAAAAAAAATTGTAAAAATCGTATATTTTCTTACAGTACCAGTATACACTTTGTATCGATATACTTAATGTTTACATAATATAAATAAATCTCATTTTTTAATTATTTTATAAGCCAACGTATCGCATATAATAATAATATTATTATAAAAAAAATAAATCTTTAAAAAATACTAGTGAAATGTTTAAAAAATATAAATACATTTAACCAAAATTCTTGTAAAAAGCAGAAAAAAATCTTCTATATAACCCAAGGGTCAATAACAGTTTTGAATATATTGTAAATTTAATCTATATTGTTTGACACTTATGAAAACAAAATACTTATGCCATTAAAATTTCTAATTTCGTTTAGTAGGTTAAGTTTTACGGTTAATAGTTATTTAATTTAAATATGAAAAATTAGGTAAATCTTGCGAAATAAAACGTGTTATTACGCTTATCATTTAAAACGTAAATACCTTATGTTTAGTTGCTATATAAAACGAACCGAAAAAACGTACGGGTTCTAAATTTTAATAATATTATTTTTCTAATAGTTAACTATTTTATAAAATAATTAATACATCGTGTTAAAAATATATAAAGCCTAATAAACTTCTTTGCTAGGTGATACAAAACGGATATAACTTCCCTTTAAAATATGCAACTCTTTAAATTTGCTGTTAGTTGCTACTATTATATTCCAAGTTTAGCCTAAACATCATAATTTAAGTTCTACGTTGTTATGATTTTGTTTTATTCCTCGTTAGATACATAAGAATAGAAACAGAAAATTTAATCATAAATACTGATAACATATGACAGTGTCCAACTTATTATTCTCATTTTCAATTCTCATACAATTAGTAAGATATTAAGTCATATCGTTTTCTGCATGTTCCTTTAAAAGTAAAATACCATATATATAGGGTAAAAAGTTTTTCTGTATTAGTTTTGTTTTTTTTTTCAAATAACAAAATTTCCGTTTATACAATTATTTAATTTATAATTTACCCCTTCACACTTTTGAATGAATCATTCGTGTGATCTCAAATATTCTTTGGAAACTTGTTTATATATATATATATATATATATATATATATATATATCAACGTGCAATATTCATATTATATTAGTAATCAATATGTCTTCTAATATGGCCAATTGCGCAATCGATATTGTATTCTGGTTGCCGTTGTGTGATTACTAATGTCTTTGCAATTGTCTCTTAATTGTATAAACATGTACTCTTACGCTCGCCCCATCTTAAATAATATCTTTTAGTAATCAGTATATTCGTCCGAAACAATGTCTCACTAAAATGCAACTAAAAATGTACTAAATGGCATCTTTTTAAGGTCCTTTAAGTCTCCAAAATTTAATGCGATGTATTTAAGACATTAATAAATGCATATAAAAAGATAAACGTCCGTTTATATATTATATTGAGTGTGTATTGTGTACCTACATTTTCCTTCTTATATGCATAACACTGCGGTTATCAGTACATTTATTCAAATATTTTTTATAATTACAATATTGATTTAGTGCGTCTATATTTTATGAAAAAAATAACTTAATTTTTATTTGTATCAATATAAAAAATTGTATTCCCCATACAAATTTTATGGAAAATTATAATAATATTTTTTATTTTATATTGATTGATATATTTTTAATATTGGTAATTTTAATTTGGTATATTTATATACATAGACTTAGCGTGGGGTGGCTAGCTTGTGGCCCCCTATTTAAAATGCTTAATATTCCCTAAATTTTATTCGGTCCGGGGCTATAGCCCTTCCACAGATATTCATCAGGCTACGCCTATTATTATTATTTATAACCGTTCAGTAATGAAATTGGGCATCCGGTGCGGGTACGACATAATAATATTATGCTTATAATATGTACTATATACTTGTATAATTATACACATATATAATATAAATATTATATATGACAGAATAAAGTCGCGGTGTTGTATTAGCAATCGCAATGGAACGGAAACGTTTTACACCGCGAACTTGAGTCATAAACTCATAACCGACAGGCAACACGAGCGTAGAAAATATATTACAATACGTCATATACAATTATTATCATGCGATTTTTTTTTCATCTTTAATATAGTATATAATACGACGACGGATGTCGTATTATAATACATAAATATTATTATACCGTTTATTATGGCACTTAAATTTTGATACTTTTTAAAAACAGTCTCGCGATAATTCGATCTCTCAACTTAACAAAAAGAAAAACGCACAATTTAAAGTTATACTACGCACATAGAGTCACATACACGTACAACTATGACCATTACACATTATCGACGATGGTTTTGCACTTTCGCACGTGTATGAGTGATGTACAGCGTTTTTTAATTAGCATTTTTTAGCATATATGTAGCATATATTATAATAATTATGTATATACGAGTATGTATGTATTATACTAAACTTGTATATTATGATGCTAGTCCACTAACACGCGCAAGGTACATACAGAGTGATTACAGTGTGTTACAAAAGTGATGGAAATTACATAAATTTTCAATGTTATCTTCATTATTTTTGTTACAACAATTGTATTCATCCTGTATATATATAGTATAAGTTGTAATATAAATGATACGATGGATGTATATAAATATATCGTAAATACAGTTGTGGAAACACAACATTTGCCACCACCTCGTAGCGGAATAATATTATAATAATTTAATTACAAACATTATTACAATAATACCGTAGTATAATTTATACGGATGTAATATAGCGTCATCGTCGTCCGTTAACAATATTATTGTTGGTCGCAACATCGATTATAAATTATAATTGACGGTCGTATATCTTATTCGGGCGTGTATGCAGAAAGTACTCGGATGTTTATAATAAGGGTTTATAGCGATAATTATAATAATTTATCATAATATTATTATTATTATTATGATAAATTATTATAATCAATAAATTGTATCATTAAAAATATAAAAGTCAAATATGCAAAAAAATATTAAATTATTCAAGAAAAATATTTAGTGAGACACCACTTTAGTGACTTATGATAATATCATATAAACGAACGACGTGATTATACGGCATTGCCACTACTTTTATTTGTTCAGGGTATATCGTTTAACCCGGTTCCTGGTTGAAAAATACTCGAAGCACAATATACAAGGTATGTATATACCTTGGTACCTACTTTTGAGCTTTATTTATATTTTTATATTCTGAACATGATAACGAAGAATTATTTGTTTATATTTATTCACCATTTTTGGCGGCGTGGGGCTGCAAGTAATATTGTAGTACGTAGTATAACAATGCACTTACCTATTATAAATTGATATCGAGTAAATAAAATATTATATTATATCGTAATCAACTTACCCGAGTTGTAAAACAATAATAGCTAACTGTCATTTTGATTTTCGTAATTTCAAGTAGTATATCGATACACAACGCCAACATACGTAATCGGATTGCCCTCTACCTTCCCGTCCGTTCAGAACACACGTATACATGAGTTGACACATTGACCCTTTTTTTAGTATATTTCATAACGTTATTATAGGCAAAGACCAAATGAAACGGCTTTCCGAATGTTATAATGTGAAAAACCATTTTGTGAATTATAGTCCTTTCCTGTCTACGTTCTTGATTTAACCACGGTTTGTGTATTGCTATCCCTCCGAGTCGTAGTCCGACAATTTGGAGCCGTCTGTAATCTCAGATAAAATTTCATGTTTTTACTATAATATGTTTATACTCGACCGAAATCGAAGTCTTGTTATAATATTATTACCTTTTTGAATTATCGCGTGATTTATGAATATCGATAAATCTGTATAAAATATACTAAACAATTCTATAGAAAAACAATGACCTTTATTTTTAATTCACACCCATTGTACACTATATTTATGTGCGCGCGTGTAAAAATATTCAAACGTTCGTCATACACGCGCGTGCAACTCGTAATATTTAAAAAATGTTAATGATTACAATTGATTTTGTTGTATATAATATTATTATAGTTTTTGCCGGTCCCGGCGATGATGGTGTTCTTCCACAAACAGGCCGCCGCGTGTTATCTAATCTGCAGTCGCTGTTGGTTCGCTTTGCCAAACGCGACGACGGTTTTACGATACAAAAACATTATAAAAAATATGAATTATGCGTTCTGTTCTGAGCACGTTTTATTCATAATTCAGACCACTGTGCATTTTTCGTATTTATGTACACATTAATCTACCGACGAATATCTAATATAATTATATATGTACCTTTACAGGGCTTGTGACAATAATGAACATACAATATATTAATTTATTATTATTTATTTCACAACATTGAACCGTGCGTTATATCGTATTTAAAATTATCTCAATTAACCCTTTCCGGGTTGATGGGTACACGCCGCATCCATGACGTTGACCAAGTTATTCACTCGTACATACGACTCTCCGTTCATTTTTAACCGATTCGTATTCGTATCCATTATAAAATAAAATATAGTTATCTTCGGTGCTGACTGATTTTTTCCACGCTAGAATATGTGTATTAATATTATAATGTTACTTTTTTTGATGTATTTCTTTGGTGATTATGCCGATTATGGTATTACCGTATATGGAAATATCAACTTGGGGACCCTTTTTGAATAATGAAAACCGTATAAATATATCGATGCCAAAACACGAGCATGACATTTCCGGGTATTAATATATAATACGATATTATGTGAACTTATATTGTATGTAGATCGGTCCTATAGATATTCATAATTTTAACATAAAGTATTTCTGCAAATATTCCTCCTTTTTCGGTCTATATTTAATTCAATCTGAATTTTCGATTAAGTATTGATGATGTACTTTTACATAACTGTATTATAGCTTATATGTACATATATCGTAGGTATGTATGAAATTATAAATACAATTATTTTCCGTATAATTTTTTTCCTTATATATTATAATAACATGATAAAATATATAGTTTTTTTTCTATTCAGTTTATTTTACAAAATGACTTTAAAAAATATATTATATTATGTTTTCTATAAGAGATTTTAGAATAAATTTTGTGAATTAACAATAAAAAAATCTGATTTTAATTTGTTTTTAAAACAAATATAACATGATATATTACCATATTACATTAAATCTTTTACAATCTTCTGTTAAATAAAATTACAATATTATTATTATTAGTGAACTTTTATGAAATTAAAGTTATACAATTTATAAATTTAAAATAGTTGAATTTATATTTTTCTATAATTCGACGAAGAATAAATGCGTTGGAAACATCAATTATATAATGATTTATAATAATTATTCTAGATTACTCCATTTATTCAGTTGTTTGTTGTATTATAAATTATAAATAATAACTACATTCCAGGGTCAGTATCACTGGAAGCTCTCATTTTTGGCTAACAAGTAATACGGGAGTTTTTTAACATTATCTTCATATTTATTCTTATACAAGTCTGAGGTTCACCCAAGAAAACTACAAATATCATTGTAATAAAAATATTTAAAAAATAATTTACAGTCATACAAAGTATAATTGCGCGATATAACAAATCTAAATTGATTTAAATATTACAATTTAAATTAAAAATGGTCAAATGTACGTAGCACTTGTCATATACACATGTTCATCATAATTCATTTCATAATATAACACTGTATAATATGATAAGACAACTGATAAGACGATTGCAACTAGTACAATTAACGAGTAGTATTCATTTTTTTTTTCTATTCGCCAAACACTGAAATATAACAATGGTTTTATAATTATATTGATTTTTTGGGCATTCGACTTTTACGAGGTTTTATCTGGCCACGTTTATTCATTCTCAATAATGAACATCGCACTATGAGATATCTAATCAGCAGTGTTGTGAAATACAAATACGTGTGTCTTGTTCTTTGTTTTTCTCTCGGTCCAGCACGATTTTTCTCGTATTGCAATAAAATAATAATGTAGCTTTGTCGTCTCAACGGCTCCCTCTGTGTTCTTGTGATAATAATAATAACGATATTATTGTTATCTCTCGGAGTTTGGCCTTTGGTCGCCGTAGCAGTTTGAATTTATTTTCTCGCTGGTGTGCCGCGATAACAACGGTGTGACCTTTATCTCTCTGACCGCGGTTCTTCTTATTGTTTTTACGCTTACTATACATATACTACATGTTAAAATAATATTATATGATATTACAATGTTACATATTATACTATGGCGTCATCGTGTTTTTAGAACTCTGAGTTAACTCGTCATCGTGTATTATGTAAAGAAAATAAAGAACTCTATAATAAATATTGATAATTCGTCAGTGCCGACGCCTCTTGGACCGCTGTGCGGCACATAGTTTAGGTTACGACGCAGATAATAATATTATAAAATATCGTCGTCGACGGGCAGCGGGGTAAGCGCCTTTTATTATGGGTACAGCGCCGTCGATTACGATACGACCGTATCGCCGTGTTTATAAAATATTACGTTGTATCGTTTTTCATTATCGTTAAAACCTATGGGAAAAAATATAAACATAGGTTCCGCAAAGATAAAAAGAAAAAAAAAAATTACCTTTTCGCGCAAACGTCATCTGTATAATACCATAACGTGTGCAATAACGACAACGAAAAAAAAAAACTACTCTGCTAATCTCTCTGTGTGTATAGTGTATGTGCGTGTATGTGTTATATACACGTCGTGTTGTG
The DNA here is from genome assembly GCA_013282895.1 of Eriosoma lanigerum. Lineage (NCBI taxonomy): Eukaryota > Metazoa > Arthropoda > Insecta > Hemiptera > Aphididae > Eriosoma > Eriosoma lanigerum. The sequence continues at coordinate 13,257,076 of CM023361.1, forward strand.
CGGTATGTGATATTTGTAATTGTGTCGTTTTTACTCGGCCTAAACGTGTGAAAGCATTTTTTTTTCTTTAGATCACTGCGCGTACATCGTGGTACAACAACAATAATCGTAATAATATATTATACCGCGATCTTCGTCTTTTTAAACTATTATAATAAACCGCGGTATGTGGTAATTGCAATACGAAGTTCTAATGAGGTATAGGTATACCGATATAATGTTGAACATTATAATATCTAAATAAGTATTTACGAGTAGATACCGCTCTTACACACACACACACACATGCGAAAAACTGTTGTTGTGTCACCATCACCACACCTCTGTTTCAAAAAAATAAAACTCCATAGTTGTATGTTTCACTACTACCGCTGTGGAGAACGTTATAAGCGCGTAATTGTGCCGCAGTCGTCGTATAATAATCGAAGTGAATTTTACAAATTAATATTTCGTTTAAAATTAACCAAAGTGTAAAACAGTGAAAAACATAAATAGTTTTCATATTATAATATTTTAATAAGATACTATAATACCCTTTGCACCTGCACGGTATAATTTCGACCGATACAAAGTCCAACAAGATCAAATAAAGAATATTTGATAATCTATAGTCTTAGTCAATAGGTAATAGTCGAATAATATATTTATAACTTATTTTAAACTATATTTTTATTATATTCGAAGTTCTACAGAATAAGCATGAATAAAATGCATATATTTCGTACATAATATTATTATCTATAATATTCTAAATAAGAAATATTGTCCTTATATAACCTCTCGCCAGGCCCGATTACCGTCTGCACAACTTCCACATAATTTACATAGTCTCTGTAGTGTATATTGACTCTATAGTTAATCGAATCGATTACGCATGGAAACTAGAGATAAGGTTTAAATTTTTTTCACAAACAAAAAATTATATTTATATAGAAATATAAAGTAATGAGTGAATTAGATAACTATGATATGATATGTGGCGATAACAATATATTTATAATTTAATATAAATATATAACATGTTATTAAAAAGCGATCGTTTATCTTTTTCAGATTGTTACTTATGAGACGACCAAAGGCGGCGGAATCGTCGAGATTATGACCGAAACAAAAAGTGCACCACCGACAGCAGGCACAGGTGGCTCGTCTTCCAAAATCTTAACGACGAACACGTTGTCTAAAAACGGCAGCAATACCGTAGTGGTTAAGAGAACTAGCACGCCGTTGACCATGGTTACGATGTCGTCGCCGACAGCGACCGGGACCGGTTCAAAGGTGAATTCGGTGACGAGCACGTTCGCCGCAGAGGCAGTCAACAAGTCCGATAACAACAAAACTCCACCGCGGCGCAGGCCCATGCCAAAACTCATACCGATTGCAGCCGACCAACAGCAACGTCGCGTCATGCCCGCGATGATCCAATTGCAAAAGCCCGCGTCACCGTACACCGACAACGTAAACGTGACAACAGTGGACAACGATTTCTCATACAGAGTGGCCGCGGGTCAGAGCGCGCTCAGCGATTTCGCGTCGCTCATCGACGACCAATACGACGACGACGACGATGACGAGGAGGAGGAGGAGGAGGACGACGACGAAGATGTCGATGACGACCACCACCACCACCAGGTGGGCAGGAACGCGGCGGTCGCTGCGGCCACGTTGAACGTGGCCAACCGGCGGCAGAGTAGCAGTAGCGCCGGCAGCAGCATGTCGCCGAAGAGTAAAACCGCGTCGTTTTTCGACAAGCTCAAAGCCAAAGTGGACGAGACGGCCGACCTGACGTGCTCGGTGTGCCGATACGAGTCCAAGTGTCTGTCAGAGTTCATGCAACACCAGCGGACGCACGGTGACCGTAACGACGAAGTCGAACGACACATCGTCGTGATCAACAAAACGAAAAATACAGCACAGCATCCGCCACCGCCACTGCTGAAAGTGACGGCTGCCGAACTCAAATCGACCAGGTGCCAACGGTGCCGGAAACGGTGCAAGACCAGCACCGAGTTAATGCTGCACCTGGCCACGTGTCAAGGTACCGCCCCCGCGGTGAACAACGCAAACCAACCTACGGCCGCGAAAGAAAACGACGAGGACGGCCGAGAAGCGCATCACCATCCGATGGAAAACAAGATATTTGTGTGGAACACTTCTGCCACATCGGCGGTGCCCGTGCCACACGGTGACAACCGCGAAGAACGAGATCTGGTTATGGTGACACCGTCTGAAGTGTTGAATGTTGTTGAACAACAGGAACGAGAAGAAAACGACGTCAACGATGGCGGTGATAATAAAGATCAACATACTATATTTCATCATTCGATCGCTTCGGTCACTGATTTAATATTTCAAAAACAAAAACAGCAACAAGGCAACAGAAAAGAAGGGAAAATGTACAAAACGGTTAGTTTTTTTTTTATCATTATGCACCATTATTTAGTCAGCTAGACATGAGTTTTTGACGAAGCCAAAACTACGACTAAATCTAAATTTTTATATTTCCATTATAATCATAATAATAATAAAAATAATAAATCTTAAAGGACGCATATTTTCTACGTGATTACAATTTAAATTATTTATCGCTTTATTTGTTTTGTTATTTTATATATTTATAATATTTAGTTAAAATTGATTTTATACGATCTTCTAAAAATCTAAACATAGATTATAAGTATGCATGCATATAATAAAAATTATTACGCGATTGCACCTCGACTTAATTAACCAATAAACATATAGGTAAACTAACTACACCATGTTCGTTTATTCTTATAATTCGGTTTAATTGAGAAAATTATTTAAATATTTAAATATCGACACATAATATCACAAAAAAAATTAATGTTATCTACTAAATTTAATTTATCAAAAAATATTAAATTCCAAAGAACTGTATAATAATTAATAAGTATTATTTAACATTGACCTTGTGCCTTGTCTATAAAATAGTACTAACAATAATTACATATGGTATTATAACTGTAAATAATTCGAACAGTTGTCGGGCAGATATTTAATTTGAACACTACTATTTTCTCATTATTGATGCTACGTATCGTGTTGATATTATTTTATAAAATACGTTCTAACCGATAACTTGTTACAAATTTACAATAAATAAATAAATCATTAATACATTCATTTCGTAATACTTTTGGTAACAGTATGCTACCCGACTTAGTTTTGTATAGGAAGAAAATAAATGAACTTTTATCGTATTTTATCTTTACTTAATGCAATAATGGTTTTGATGTGTACCAACAGGTGTTCAAGTGTCCGCACTGTACGTTCTGGGCGGCCACAGCTTCCCGTTTCCACGTGCACATCGTGGGCCACCTGAACCGCAAACCGTTCGAGTGTTCGTGCTGCGCGTACAGGTCCAACTGGCGGTGGGACATCACCAAACACATCCGGCTCAAGTCGGCGCGGCGTAGTGGCAGTGAAGATTTGGCCGCGGTCGCTAACTCGCACCAAGGGGCCAAGGTATTGATGACGGACGAGACGGGCCGCCGGAACTACAGCAAGTACAATCGATACCTGACCGTGATGGAAATGGACATCGCGGACGGCGCGGACAAGGCGGCCGGCGGCGATTGCGAAGACGGCAAGGGCGTGATCAGCAGGAAGACGGTCGGCGGCGCCACCCGAAAGCGACGGTCAGCCACCACGAACAACAGCAAGTCACAGGCTCAGGTCAAACAACAACAGCAACAACAACAACAACAACAACAACAGCAGCAGCAGACGTCGTCGTTGGGAAAACACTTTATTACGACGATGGACGGCGGACTGACGAAAAAGTTCAAAATCGACGTGAACCGGAATCAACAGCAGAACAATGCGACAAAACAGTCGTCGTCGTCGTCGCAACCATCGTCGGCGGCCGGCGGCGATAATAGAAGCAAAACGGTGTGGAAGTGTAAAAAATGCTTTTTCAGGTACAGAATAATTAAATCCCATACAAATATTATCAGAAACCGTCACCTCGATAAGGCACTCCAAATCATTTCACGATATTAACACCTATCGATTATCATTAGGTTTGACCGATAATGAAATGTTGGAGCAATAATTCATTTTTATATTTTAATAATAATTTTTGATATTCACGATTAATATCGTCGCGTATGTTAATATATTATTATTACCTGGTTTATTATTTACATCGTATTGATGAAAAAAATATCAAAATTTCCGTTGACTTAGCCTAAACACGAAGTATAAAGTAGGTATTTTATAATTTATAATAAACTTATATCTGATTAAATATTATTTTACTTATTCAATCAATTGTGATCAAAAATTTCATAAAATATATTTTAAATGTTTCGATAAAAACCATTAAAAATAAAATAGTTTATTAACCAAAACGTTGTTAGACCCATGGGAGTCCAGGTCTCTGTGCCTTCCCTTAAATCCGCCACTGGACATTTTCTGAAAATCTATTGTTTTCGGAGAAATATAAAATTTGGTCTTAAAACTTTAAATTAAACAACTAATTTGTATATAATTAAAAATTAATACCGAACCACAACATAATATGTTTAATATTATATAAATTATTAAGAACCATTTTATATAGATTGTCTGATAGGCATGTGACCGGATGAATGAAAATGAATGTTTTAAAATAGTCAATAAAAAGTCGAAATTAACGAAATTACGAATATACTTGTACAATGAACATAAGTAATGAATACCATACAAAACAAATCATGGTGAAAGAATTATTTTTATGTGGAGGAGGGAAATAATGTTAATAGCTCATATAATCTTATATTATTTTAACAAAGAATATTGATAAATGTTTATGGACATTATTAAATATTATTATATAATTATAACTATGATTTAAATAATTTTGGAGGGACAAAAGAATAATTTCTCTCACGAAATAATTTATGTGGTGTGCAATAGCCCCCTCTGCTCTTGTTCTCCAGCTTCATTGGATGCAACATAAAATATACTTTATAATCGTTATCGTTTTAAATCAAAAAATTTTTTATATGTAATTACTAATATGTGTACCGTGAAAATGTTTAAGACAACCGAGTGTGTGGTCAAGTAAAAAAAGATTGGAAATCCTTGCCATATTATTATGAAATGAAACGTAATACAGAAATCAGTTTATAAACTATTAAAACAAATTTTTCCTAATACTGTACCCCAAAAAACCACCAGAGTTTTGGTTTAATTTTATTATTATAAAAATAAATTTAACAATGAGGGTATCCCTTCTTTAAAATTCTGATTTTAATTAATACTAATAATGCTGTTTTGTGTTTTGGCACAATACTATTATTGCATATACCGCAGCGTAATATCATTAGTTACCAATTTTTTATTTATCATATTATTTTGATCAACAAAAATTTAAATTTTTTCTTTCACACAGGGATTGTGATCGTCTGACTGTATTAAACCATGTCAAAGCGCATTACAGAAGAGGAGAATTTGAAGATGGAACGTCGCAAAATAATTCATCATCTCAACAAGCAGCCAACAACAAAATTAATGTACGTATCACCATTGATTATATATACTCAATGGTATCACTATATAATATATTCGTAATAAATTTTCAATAATCTTTTAATATTATTCTTTAACGTAATTTTTAACAAAAAATACATTTTTTATGGCTATTTATTTTTATTTAATTATTATTAAAGTTTAATTTTTATTTACGACACTCGGTTGCTATAATATTATATTTGTTATTTAAAAATAACAATTTTTATTTCTATAATTTCGAATATTATGTCATCTTGTTAATTTAAAAACAATCTGATCGAAATGGTAGGTAATTATGCCAGCATCACCTAGAAATTAAACGGCTTCGCCGCATTACTTACTGAAATATATTCATTGTTGTCGTACTGTTTTTTTTTAAGTGAGAACACAAATTAAAAAAATTATAATTATAATGAGTTCTTAGGCATAAAACATATTTTATTTTGGAAATATAAATAATAATTTTTATCTAGTGGTAATAATAACATAGGTACATAATAAATTACTGTTTTAAGTTAACTAAACTAACGTTAATTCAACATTTTTACAATAATATTATTAGATTGACATCGTATAATGACATATTATTCAAATACGCCTATCAATTGTTTTTAACACAGCGTTGTCAAGACTGTTGGTATTTTAATAATATGTAATTTGGTTATAAAAACAACAAACGATATCACAGATAAGCATAATATAATACATGTGTTGTGTGTTGTGTGAACAGTGAACACTCTGGGAAATGTTTAAAAGAGTTAACAGACAGTCCCTTTGTTTGTTAATTATTCTATGAAATTCTATATTGTAAGTGGTGAAAATACTAAAAATGTATACCAAGAGATTATAGTATTGTAGAGTCACGCGCATGACTATACGGCTTTACTTTGATGGTTAGTTATTCGCCAGTAATTAATTAGAAAATGAATCGTACTTTCAACACTTTCGTACTTTCGAAATATATTATTTGTGTACTTAAACTTTGACAATATCAACACGCTGCATACACGACACAATATATTCGAGAGTAGATTAAATTATAATATGTTTATAATTATATTATGATCTCGTTAGACGCTAATTCACTATAAACATTAATTTTTTTAAATTATAATAACTCGAGTTTTATAAATCCTCGTGAATCGCGTTATTTTTATAGTGTACAATAACAATTAACAACATTCCTAATCGATGTTTCTAATTCGTTTTTCGTTTTTCGCAAATATTCCAACACAATATTCAGGGCAAACTATTACCATTATACTATGTATATTTTCTACTGCGTGTCTTAATTCATAATCGTTATTTAATTATCATCATTGTCGTTGGTTTTTTTTTCCTATCCACTGCAACTAAATAATTATTCGAACTGTGCAGCACTCGCTCACTGTTGACCATACCTGCCCGCCGCCCGAATTCTCTAAACTACGATTGAATTGCGATTATTTTAACGACAATGAGTATCTAAGTAACACGCGCGACATGCACACGTTGAGAATATTATGATTTATGTTATATTAAATACACCGTTTCGAATTCAAGGCTCAACTTATTACACAACTGTTTCGTTTCCGTCTCTTGATATTGGACAGAATGGTCTAAAATCTGAATTAAGTAAGCAATCTCTAAGAAACGGAATAGCATCATTATTCAAAATATTGGTGACAATTGTAACGTTTAATGAGTAATATAATTTAATATGACGATCGGAGTAATTAAGTTGCTGCATAAGATATTTTAGATTTTTAACGAAACTAATATAATTGTTTTATAAAGATGTGTGATTTAAATTGTTTGTTAATTATTTATGTGTGAACACTTATTTGTAAGTAATAACAATTTTTGAGTGGTCTGACATATAAGTATGGAGTAGGTTTCCAGTAGAGAGTCGTATGCTGATGGTACTTTGGAGAGCTAATATTTTTAATTTCTCAATAGTAGAAATAATTCGTGAAATTCATTATGATACAACAAATTTGAACAAATTCAATTTAAATTATATTTTTTTAAATTAAAAAATAGTTATCGTGTAGATGAATAAAGTAGTTTGACATTTGATTATAATTACATGATGATTATTACTAAAATAATTAAATATGTTAGTATAGGTATGTAGGTAAAAACAATTAAGTAAATTGTAATTAATTATTCCGTTGTGTTTTGTTTAGGTCGAAATGAAAAATACATCGGATTCAAAAAAGAAAATTGAACAAAACATACAGGTTATAGACCGTAGAAAAATAAAATCAACCCCCACAACTGGAACCGCGTCCGATACATTGTTACTATTGTCCACTAACCCCAAATCAGTTATGCTTTACGGTGAGTGTTAATTTTGTATAAATATTATTTTTCTTAAGTACTTTTACTTAAGAATTTATTTATCTTAAATTAAATGTACTGAGTTTTCATAATTTATTTCTCCAGATGACGAAAACTTTTTGTCTTGTCCGCTGTGTGATGTAACGACCAGCAATCCAAGCCAATTAAAAGAACACATGCAAAATACTCATATACCAGAAGAAACAAAGTACCGATGCGAATATTGTCCATTTTGGTCGGAAGAAAAAAAGTAATTTGTTTTCATATTATAATTTTAACGTCCAATTTTTAATATAGAAAAATGTCCATGTTTCTTTTACATAGAGCTATGTTGGATCACATGTTATTCGCGCACGAGATGGAAGATGGTAGTATCAATACTGATATAAATTTTAGAATCGACCAACAAGCTGGATCAAATTCAAATTCAAACTATGATGATGATAATGAGAACGATGACCCACAAGACGATGATGAGGAAATACAAAGGATTAATGAAAATGGTAGTAGTAATGATACAACAGCCCACATGGAAATGTTAGATAACTGCAGTGGTGATGACACATCGACCATAGCTAACATGGAAGTCATGTTTAATAGTAATGATGGAAATACTGTTATGGTCGAGACGGTGGAATGCAAACCTGATTTTAGTGGTAATGACATTGAAACAACACCAAGCAAGAGCTTTGAGAGAAGTAGTGACATTATGGATAGCTGCGAATATGACGAAGACCATGAAGACAATGGTGAAACCATAACAGATGATGGAACTGAATCTGCCAAAGCTAATTTTAAAAATTTAAAAGTAAGTACCTATAATATTATCAGTGTGTCTAAATAAATATAAAACCAAATAATTTTTACAGAAATAAATATCCAGTAAACTAAAATTTAACTATTTAATATATTATGTTTATCTATTATAAAATAATATAATTAATATATAGTGCCACAAGAAAAACCTAGGATCTAGAAAGTAACATTCATTAAAATTTCAAAACTTTTTTTGAAACATGTTTTTATGTTGAAACATATATTCATACAAGAATAAATCATGTTGGAAATTGTTTATTATTTTATTCAGATCTGTTTTATCAGTTCATATATTTTTTTTTAATATTCCACTAAAATTATTAAGAATAGTTAATAGCCTAATAAGCCTATAGTTTCCAAATTTGAGAATTGGAGTTATTTACCAAATGGACTGTTCATGTATTTAGAAATACTCCAATTATACAATATTTATTATACAGTATGTATAATAGTATGTTAGGCCCAAAATATATGTAATACAGTAATACTATTAAAGGACGTACGTATGTACTGTCAGATTTTGGATTCTTGGAGGTGTTTATTATTTTACTAATATAATTTTTTCAAACATTTTAAATAATAGCTAATAATAATTTTATATAGAGTGTTTTTAAATGGCTTTCAACAATATTAAGCTAGTATTAATTATTAGATGTGTATTATTAGTGGAGACAAATTAATATTAAAAACAACAGTTTCTATTGGACTAGTAGAATCCTTAATATTTATATTAATAGGTAACAGATATATATTAGACATTTTTCATGCTAAAATAAAACACACTGATACCATTTCTACTTTATTGTTACAATAAACATATTATTTTTTTTTATAAATATGTAACACAATATTATTGAAATTTCAGGCTGCCTCTACAACAGTATTAAAATCAGAAGAGAGTGATACATCAGACAGAATTCTATACGAATGCGATGATTGTTGGTACTATTCAACAAATAAGAAGGACATCCATGCGCACAAGCAGTTGCATGTTAAACGCGGTGCGCTATACAACTGTTCACAATGTGTGTTTAATGTAACCAGGTCTTCAATTCTGTATCACCATTACCGGTACGGTCATGCGATTGAGGAACCAGAGCTACGGTATCCCGAAGACTCAGTGATACGAACTGGATATCGAGACATGTTGGTAAAGAACGCCGAAGAAAGGTCAGATGATAAAGCGACCAATTTAACAGAGACGGATGATAACACTGGTCCACCAATAGTATGGTGCTATAATAAGATGAACGAAACTCCGTTGTTTGTAAAAGTTTTTAAATGCCGATTCTGTCCGCATACTAACCGCCGGCGACACAACACGGTCGAGCACGAGCACATGCATTCAGATCATCCTGAATATCTAAATCACAGACAACAACAACAACGTTCATCTGGTAGCCTATCACTGGGGTCGCCATTACATCCGTGCAAGCGATGCACTTATGTATGCAACAACGCAGGCGTTCTGGCTTCTCATGCTAAAGTTCACTCCACCACATACGGTCGATCTACTGTAGGTTTTTATGACGAAACTATTTTGGATACAATGCAAGTACGGGCACTCGAGTACGTGCTTGAACTTGAAGAACATTTGACATTGGACAACGACAATCGTAATAAAGATGAACAAGCAAAGTCCAATTCGTCTGGAAAATGTAACATTGGTATCAGAGACGATTCTAAGTTTATAGAACTGGACGAACCCGAATTAAAGTTTTGCCCATACTGTCCGGCCAGATTTTTTTTCCGTTTAGATCTCAAATGTCACCTTCAGTTCCACAGATTACGGAATTATCAAAACGCATGCGACTGTTGTTCGTTCTCAGCCCGATCATCGAGTCACGTGACTGCCCACGAGGTCGTACACTGTGATGAGTATGCCGAACGTACAGCTGAGCTGCTCACTACTGGTTATCCAGTTAGTCGAGAGTACCCACAGCCATGTCAGTATCCTACATCTATAAGCGACAATTCAACTCCCCAGCGATCGCCAAAGAGCGAAGTAGAAGAAACTATGTCTCCACAACCTGAAGGCCAGGAAAAAGGACAAGCCAAAGAAACGCGATATTCTGAACCCACCAACTACAGCACTGAGCAACAATCAGAATACGCTGATAAGATTGGTAAACGACGACATCGATCGGCAAGCATTGTAACGTCTCCATTGTCACCATCACCGAAAACCACAGTTACTATTAAGCCAGTTGTTAATGCTAACGATACCTTGACTCCGTCTACCTTCAAATCTACTGATAGCACTGTTGTTAAAACCAGCAACTCAAAGTACAACATTAGGCCATTTATATGTGACAAGTGTCCCGGTAAATTTTTCAAGGCAACCGCTTTGCAGTATCACAAGACATTGCATGGTGGTATTGGACAGCACAAATGTCGACGATGTGATTATGCTGTCACCACTTATGGTAATTTGATCCGCCATGAAGCTGTGCACAAGGATTTGCCTCCAAGAGAGAAAATTAAATCATCAATTCCGAAGATGTTGAAATCTTCAGCTAAATCAAGTTTTACTGACACAACGTTTACAGACTCTGTCAACGTACTAACATCTGAAAAGCCACAAGTATATTCGCCTAATATTGCCGATGATAGTACATCTGTAGAAACAAAACAAGAGGAGTTACCGATAGACCCTGAATTCGGACCTTCGATGCTGGGCAATCCTGCTTTTTATTATCCGACTACAGTGAAAAATGGAGTGGCACGGACTAAGCGGTACAAATGCGCTAAATGTCCGTCTGCATTTGACAAACGCGACCAGTACGCTGTACACCTGACCTTGCATGGAGCCCAGGACAAATACAAATGTGACAAATGCGATTACTCGGTTCGTTATACAGCCAACTTTGTACAACATCAACGAAAACACGCACGTGATGCTGAAATCCGAAAGAACAAACAACAGGCAGTTGAATGGGAAAAACTCATTGCGTCCCAAGAGGAGGCATCGAAAACATCAAGAGAACGTAAAAGGAAGTCGAGTGATCAAGATCAACAACGGATGCAATCACCGCAGCCTCTGATAAGCCTAGATCCGCAAGACACACATTTCCGGAATGAGATATCGGATCGACAGACAGCATACGAGCTAAACGCTGCTTATGGAAATACGGGAAGCATTGGAGAATGCGTGTTTGGAAAATCTACCATTCTATACCGTTGTTCACATTGCCCATGCGAATTAACTAGCCGCGGTCAGTTAGAAAGACATATGTTGCACCACGTAGATATCCAAAAAAAACGACAACCTGGGGGATCGTCTATGGTGAAACGAACATGGAAACATTCGTGTAAGTTCTGTACGTACCACACGCAGAGTGATGATGACTTGGTGGATCATACTCGCGTCCACTTTATTCGGTCTACCGGTGTAGTGTTGTCGACGATGACTGCAGTAGCTGCCAATGGGAAAGGCCCAATGGAGATTGTCAAGGAAAAAGATCACATGGAAATTCACGGCAAACGGGTAGTATATAATCAACGACAGCGACGTCAGCCACACAACAAAGATTCTAATAATACAGGCAATGTGAATGAGGACGATTCAGACGGTGGTGATAGTAACATGACGGACGTTGTGAATGATGATGAGCAACCGTTTTTAGTGTTCAGGGACCGCGGTTCAAAATATGAGGTTGAAAATCCTAAAAGATTCTGTCCAGACTATCCGACTCCATCTGTGCTCATCGATTTCAATGACAATCGTACAGGAACCACTGATACTAACGCTTCTGCTACAGGCAAATCTAATAAGCAACCCGCCTATGTAAGGTTTATAGAAGGCGGAAAACATTTGGAGGTCTCAAACAAGAGAAGTGATTTAGACGGTATTGTCGAACCCGTTGGCAAGAAAAAACGGAGTAAAAAAAAATAATTATCTATATTTGAATAAATCAACAGATTTCTAGTTAGCCAAGGAAAGGATTATTTTTTATCTATTTATATTGTTGGCATATTTTTATTGTTTTTATTTTTGTTAAACGCCAAAAAATATTTTGTATGATTAGGACAATGGACGATACACTCCTATAATATATTGTATACTAGTTCATCTACCGTCATCAAAATTTTTAGGCATACTTTACAGTTATTAGTTTCATATATGACTTATTATTTTATATATAAAAGTATATGACCACTTTTTTTTTATATATTCAATTGTTAACCAAATATTATTATTTTTTTTCTTCTAGTATAAGTTATTACACATTGCCGTTGGTATAAGTAAATTATACTATTAAATTTGATTTGCGTAAATTTTTCTGTTCATTATCAATTTTTCATTATTATTATCAATATGTAAATATTTATAGATTTTTTTTTTTTTTAAATATTCCCTATTCTTACAGTGTAATGTGTAATATTCTAGATTATATTATTATAAATTAGTGTTATAGTATTTATTGCTATATATATCGCAGGATATTTGTATTTTGTTTGGACCAACATTATAAAATATGTATCTTCCCTTGGAACTATGTAATTGACTAGGGTATAACTAGGACTTTTACTATTGTAATAATTTCATATGTACATGTGACACACGCATACTAAATCTATGTTAACCAATGGTTTTTTTTCTTTATTTTCAGTTATTAATAGGTAGGTAACCTAAAAACAAGGATAATTCATAACAAAGAGACTGGTGTATCTACATTCATTCTTCCTTTTATTGGTTTATAAAATGATATTATATTAATTATTATGTATGTATTTATATTATATTATTTATGTAACAGAAGTGAATAAATGGAAATGAATTATAAAGTCAAATCAGCTTGTAAACATTGTTTTTATTATTTTCTCAATAAGTATTTCTTTATTTATTAACTGCCATTGTTGAATCTATTTATTAAATACATTTATATTAATAATCATAAATTGATAAAAATTTGATAGTGCAAATCGAAAGAATTTATCCGAGAAACAAATTAATGTATTGTTTGTTGTACATTATTCACATCTTAGATATACACAATTACCAATAGAAGTCCTTAATATCTATTAAATTTATATTATTAACTTTGCCAATACTAAATACTTTCTAAAATGTGCATTATCCAATTTTTTAATTTTAGTTATACTATATTATAATAACAATAGTATACATATAAAATTCAAAATAAGCAGACAAAAGATTATATTAAATTTTTTAACATGTAATTAATAGGTAATTATACAAATTATATGAATTAATAACAGAAAAATGAACTCAATAAAAGCTTGGTGAATGAGTTTTATTAAGTATGTAATGTAAAATGTATCATTCAAATTTAAAATGTATTTTATTATCTAAACCTATCTATAACAAAACTGAAAATTCAATTTTTATTTAAATAATTTAGGAAGTATTAACATTTTAAAAGTACTGGAATAACAGTTTAATTACCAACTTGGTACATAAATATTGTATATGAATATAACATTAAAAATATATGTAATAAAATTACAAGTTTTATCTCAATTATTATGCTTTGACAATTTTCAATTGATTAGCTAAAAATTGTATTTGTGTATTTAATGATTGCAAGTTTTTAACTACTTTCGGTACATTCTTAAGTATGTGTGACTCAATGTTATTTAGTAATAATTCATTAGTTTTATGAATCTCTGATGTTTTTAAATATTGAACATTATGGTTGTTAACTGTTGCCGCAAATGTATCAACTAAAAACATATTAAAGTATAAGGTTTCTTTATACAACTTTAAAATTACTACAATCTTACCTTTTTGACAAAATATTTTTATAGTATCCATTCTTTGTATAACACAGGGTAATAAATGAGATTCTTTTTTTTCTTTCAATATAATCTTATAAAGTTCATCCATTTTTTCATTTATTTCTAAATTATAATCCCATTTTGTAGTTATATTTTCCAACTTGGATAATAAATTGAAAACTTTAGACTCAATTTCATACACTTCAGGTAAGTTTAATTTGCATTGTTTTTTTAATGAATAAACAGCATCCATTAATCCATTGTTATTTAAATTACCGAAACGTTTCTGTAAAACAAACATTAAGCATGTACCAAGAACAAATTTTAATTATTATTAGTATTATTATATTTTTAATTAATTTTTATATACAATGGCATTAAATATTATGTTAAAAACATAAAATATCAGTTATTATAAAATATTGTATACTTGAATATTAGTTATTTTGAATGTGACTTTCAATTTCATTTTAAATAGTAAAATATTTAAATTTAAATAAAATTAATATTCTGTATAAAATCATAATGGTCTTTATAATTTAAAATAAAATATAAATTATCTTGTATTCTCAAACAATATTTTTATAAATAAATTAATGGTTATTTAATAAATAATTAATTTCTTACTAATATATATTTTTCAGACCCAACTATCATTTCCAACTTTTGTAATTGTTTTTCTAAACGGGAAATATGTGATAACTCTTTAATATTTAATGTATTTGATTTTAATAGTACTTGAATATTTAAAACTTCAGAAATATTATCACAATTAATGACTTTTTCATTATTGTACAATAATTTATGTACTGCTTTATTAAAAATATAATCTCTGAAAATGTAAAAATGTGAAATTCATGAATTAATTATTACTCATATGAGATTAAAAACTTTTAGTTTGAATAAACTACGTTTGTAAATTTAAGTGTAATGTTTAGAATTAAATATTTCCAACATTAAAAAGACGATATCATTGGCTAAATTGAGGGATTAGCCCCTTAAACAAATGCATAGTCCCCCTAATAATGTTGTATGATTCAAATTTTTTGTTAAAGAAAACTAATTAACTAACCTAACCGGTATGTTTGAAATTTTATCCTCCCCCTTCCATCAACTCAAATTTACGCCTATGGACATTATCCTATATATTCTGTCTCAATATATCTAATGGGGTCATGGGGAATATAGTAACATCACAGCAACATAACTTAAATTCTGAATTGTGGGATGAACTCGTCATAAACAATTCCTAGTAAATTTATGGAGAAGGATATTTTTGAGGGAATATCCCACCCGCTTTATTACCTCTACAGTGTATTTAAAAAATAAAAACTTAATACTTCTTTGCCAAGTGATATTTTACAAAATGGATATGACATTACTTCCAATATATGCTACTCATTGAAATTTGCTAATAAGTGTTCATACTTTAAGTTCAATCTCATCATCACACTTTGGGTAATACTTTATTATGATTTTGTCATCAAATTGTATTCTATGTTTGTCACAATGTCACATTCTATCTCCGATACAATCAACATAACTATAAAAAATCTGTGAATAACATCCTCTTAACACAAAGTATTTTTGATGAGTATTTGTATTATTTAGTTTATTTTCAAACATTGTAAACAAGAGTCGATACAATTATTATTAATTAATAATATTTGATATACATAAAATAATATAATGTAAATACCTAATCAGGATTAGAAATATCATTATTAAAATGTTTATATAATTTGATAAGCTTACTTGTTGTAATTTCTAGAATTTCCACGATTTTTTAACTGTTCAAAATATTCAATATTATTTTTAGGTAGTTCTGTCAGAATATTTTGTATTTGAAATCCAATACGAGTACATAGTTTCTCATTAAAATTTATATTTTCCTTAAGACAAATTATTATTAGTTTATATTATATTTATGTAAACCAAATTTTCAGTATACATTAAATAACAATTTAAATTTGAATTACTGTTAATTAATAATAAACATAAATTGATTACTATACAAATATAATATTAATATAATTTAAAATTTCAATGCTAAAATATTAAGATAGTGGTTACTGTCATAAGATTCCAAAAGTTTATAAGCACAGGTTATGCTAGGTCATATTAGGGGTTTATTTACAGATTTTCCATTTTGGGTGTATTGAATAAATCAAATCACTGAAGTTTAGTTATTACTTAGTAATTAATAAGACTTAAACAAACAGAAAATATCATTATTTATTAATAATTATTTTGACAGCTTGTTAAATGATAAACTAAAAAACTAACTCTTTGAAAACTAATTTCTTGTAATAAATCTTCAGTTTCAAACTTTAGTCTATAATATTTTTGTAAAAGTGTCTCCTTTTCTCCATATGCAGCTAATTCCCAATACTCATTTCTAAAATTTTCAATTACATAATACATTAAAGTTCTAATTTATAGTTTATATATTTTACAAGAACAGTTATTATAGTACCTTAATGTATGTTCAATTTTAAACAGATTCTTCGTATATTTGTACTAAAAATATGGTAAACATATAAATATAATATTGATAAATATATATATATATATATAATACAATCTACATTAAATATATATTACTTCATTTTTGCTATGGTTAAGATTTATATCTGGAATAACGGTTTCAAACAAATCAGATTGCTTGCAAGCCTTTAAATAAATTATAATATAATGTAACATATTAATATATAAAATAACAATTTTCAAAAATATACTCTTAATTATATTAAACAATTATAATATAATTAAAAGTATTGTCATTATTATTGTTTATAATAATTTGTTATTATGGGTTATAATTTATGTACAGGTATTATTTATGAAGTAATTTTTATTGAAATCATTTGGACATATTCGTATAACTAAATAATACTTTATTTATAAACTATAAACTATTTTCGTTAGTACATCTAATAGTCTATAAAATAAAATAAATTATAATTAAATGTATTATTTTATTGTACGAATAGTAATATTTAAATTAACATAAAATATAAAATAAAACTTGATATCGTTATATATAAATTATATAACAGTAAAAATATTACCAGATTATTAAATTTTTTTAGAATAAGTTTATCATCTTTAAAAATTGCAAGAGTATTCCATTTTTCTTGAACTCTGTGGGAAGGTTTTTTCCATTTAACCTACGTTAAACAATACATAAAAAATACGCATTAATATAGATAATTTAATCAAATCATATTTATTCTTAACCCAAATAACAATTATATTATAACTCATTACTCATTAGATATTAGTGGTTACAATAATTAATTTCAAGTTTGTTAATACAATTTAATATAAATATGTATATTTAGTGTCACCAAATAATATTGTAGTAATCAGTTAATTTTATTATTATTAGTATGTTAATATAATGTTTTATATTATATGATTAGTTATTCAATTTATAAGAAAACAATTTGTTAACAAACCTAAAGTATACATTATTACCCAATAATTTAATTTAAAAAATTAACATTATATACTTTAGTAATTTTACTAACTTTATATGGCCTAAATTCAGAAGCTTTTTAAACTATTTCGGTCAAGAAAAATTCAATTATGGTTTAATTTTAATTTTTTTTTATAATACTACTTATATGTATACCAAAGTTAAAATATAAAAACAATTATGATTTTGTACCTTTTTTGCAATATAAATACCTTATTTATTTATTTATATAAAACATTTGTTTGAAGTTAATTCACATATTTCAATTTCGTTCACACATTCATTCGACAAATTAAAACAATTACAAATATGTGAGTTTGGTTATTAAAAGTTGTTTTCAAATATTGATAAAATATTTTCCTATCGATTTATTAATTTTAAAAACATTTTTTGACCACATAGAACTTAAGTTTTGGAAAAATTAACAAATATAAAAGTTTTTTAATCATTTATTAACAAAATTATTGAAGAACAATAAGTGTCGCCTTAATTATTCGCATTTAATAAAGTATAAATATGAGTATATGACGGACGACGGTACCTATGACTTCAATTAATAGTAAATAAGAAATAAATAATTAGGTAGGTAGGTACTTACAGCGATTATTGTAATTAAAATTACTATCTGTTACTTACAGTTTCATTAAAACGAAGATCATCTTTGGAATTATTAATCATAATAGTTTTTAAATAAAAGAGCAACGATACGCCAAAAAAAATTACGTTAATTAATATATCTCAATCATTACTATCATTAATAATCGATTTTTAACTTTTCAAGTGTTATAATAAAATATGAATATATTATGCTTGAAAAATAAACGCGTAAATATTTTTGCAACTATTTAATTTTACAATCAATAATCTTAATAATGATATTTGCTTTCGAATTTCGATTGGTATTACGTTTTGATAATACTATTATGATGGGAATCCAAAACAAAAATAGTCCAATTGTCAATTCCTCGGCGATAAATCGTTAATGATTAAAATATAATAGACGTGTTGTCTACACTTTTGAGCCGAATTTCTGAATGTTTCGCCACCAGCATGATTTGAATAGTTTTTAATTTTCTCAAATACTCGTAATATCGTCATTTGGTCCAAATTTCTGGAATTGCAACTTGATCGTAATAAATTTTAGTCTCGTCGCAAAATTATCGGACACCATTCGCCGTACTCATAGTCGTATTCAAACGATAATGTCCGCAAACAGGATTTTTTTTTGTTCGTAAGGGGGTTATGCTTATAATAATTTCCTAAAGTGGGGAATTTTGTAGAATATACAGTAATATGATAAAAATTGTAATAGTATATATTTGAATATTGTAGATTTACTAGATTTACGAAGGGATTAAGACCCCCCCACCCAACTGTGTGCACCACACTGGTCTGAAAAGTATAGTTTTGTTTATAGAATTTCATATTTCATTTCATCAAGCATTGAACTTAAATTATAAATTTAATATTTTAATATTTTAATGTTTATTTTTGGGAAAAAGGAATCTTGTGGGTAAGTAAGTATATATAATTATTATGTAATTTTGACCAAACCTATATTTTTCAAACCTAAAATAATTATTTTTAAATATTGAACTAAATCATTAATTTAAAAATATTTTAATTTAGGAATCACAAAAATATACCTTCGCGACCCAGATAATATCTGGGTTAGGTTATATATTACATTGTAATCAGGCGTTGTAAGTGCAATCCCTTTTGCAACACCCAAATTATTCTTCTGAACGACCTGAACACTTATATTTATTTAAGTACAAACTTGTGAACCGAACTTTTCGTGAGCAATGACGGCAAATCCTTTGTGATTGGATCCTCTGACAAACAAACAATAGTCCCGGATATTCATCATAAAATATTTATTTTGACTAGAAAAATTAAAAAAAACAGAAAACTAAAAAAAAACATATTGAAAAACACCTCCACACTATGGTTTTGAATTATTACAGAACAATAATTTATTAAATTCATAAATAACACCAATAGGAATTTACTGATAAAAAATTTATCACCAATTACATTACCTACCTAGTAAATATTTATAAAGATTTGAATTTATATTATGTTGTAAAACTTATTATTTATTATACATATCATAAATATATAATAATAATTAAAATTTATTATAATAAAAAGAATTTGAATCAACATTTTGTTGAAATATATAAGTAAAATAAAAATATGTTTAGGTAAACATAAAAATTTAACTTATAGCAGAAAATATTTTTATTTTTTTTGTAAGTAATTTTGTTTACAAATTATGTATTTATTATTTATTACTTTTAAATATGGGTAATTAAAATACAATTTAAATATATACGTTATTTTAAATATTTGCAATTAAACATTATCACGAAAATATAAACAAATAGTACCTACATTTGCTGAATTCTTCGTAAAGCTTAGATGTAACTAGTGGCAGCGTCAGGATATTTGTTTAAGATAAAGCCAGCTGGAAGTCAACATTTTTTAGTGTGGACTATGAAAAATTTAAATCTTCATTTCTTCATATTTGAATATAATTTAAAGTTAGGCATATGATAAATATAACCACTTATTATACTTACTTAAAATAATATAAATATAGTATTAAATTGTATAATACTAGAAAAAAATAATTACATTTTTAACAAGCATCCTTTTAATACATTATATTAATAATTTATTATAAAAAAAATTATAAATAAACAATATTAATATAATAATAATAATCTTTATAGAATATTTTATGTGAAATAGGATTTCTCTTCTATAAAAAATAGTTTTTGTTGTTTCCATCCCAATTACACTATTAGTCATGTTAGTATGACATTTACATAATATTATTTGAGATAAAAATTCATTAAATAAACAAATTAACAAAAAAATATATAAAATTGAAATCTATCTTTAATAGAGCTTCAGTTTCAAGAGTATAATCCTTTATATTGGAAAACGCTAATTTATTTAAAAGTCACAAAATAATTTTGAATATACTTTTCATTATTAGCTTTACAACAATGAATTAGTAAAGACCATTTTATTAAACATAATCGTTTTAATTCTACTGATTTATTTTTATATTTATTACATTTTTTTGTAATTCAATAAACAAAGAATAAACCATAGAAACGCAAAAGATAACATACAATTCTTGTAATAAAGCAAAAAAATAGTCAACTTCTTCAATATTTTTTACTACATCTACATTGACTTGATTAAGCCTATGATTTTCACAGTGTATGTAAATTGCTTGAGATTTTTTTTTTTTTTTAAAAAAAAACCTATATGTAAAGTTTAAAATTTATAAAAACTAGTAAATATTATAATTATTAAAATATATCAGCCTATATTGTGATGACTTATTTAGTTCCATTCGATGGAGGGGGTATTTTATATTAAAGACTTATGACAAGTGATGTGGAATTTACCAGTACATTTTTTTTTTTGTAAATTTTACTTAAATTTCGGTAAATGGTATTTTTTAGATGTACCTGTACATATATTTATTTCAGATAAATTTTGTAAATTAATTTGTATTTGTTATTTTCATAATACAATTAATCATTTAATATCATAATGACTAATATTAAGTATACAAATTAATTAATTCACATATTAATTTTAGCATACATTTTTTTTTTTAATAAAAAATTATTAATAATTATATAATAATTTTATTATATTGTATTATGGTAGCACATGTAACCTTAATTTGGTAAATATAAAATATTAAAATGTATATTTATAATACATGTCTTTTATTTTATATAAATAAATTATTTTATATAATGTTAATAATAATTGTCATGCTGTGTTGATGTAATAGTGTGTAACAAAGGCCCATTAATTTTTAACAAAAAATCTGTTTTAACAGTTATCGAATGGATAAAAAAAATTCTTGTAACTAGTACGTACACAAAATACAAAAATCAGTCTTATAAAAAATTATTACATATTATTAATTATATTGATTGATCACAATGGCATTACTTTGAAAGATATAACATAATTTATTATCAATTTATATATAATTTTTGATAATAACGAAATATTTTTATAATTCTATACGTTATGTTGAAATTATTAATCAAAGATTTAAAGGTATCTTTATTATATATTTATAAATTTTTATTTCATGTTATAAAATTCTTAATGAGTTAACTAGTTTTAAGTTTTTTTATTTTTATACATCAATATTTAGTTATATACATTTATTTAATTATTATATCAAATGCAATATTAAAATTGTACATATAAAATTATTGTTCAACATAAAAAGTGTATTCTATTTTAAATTTTTATGTCAATGTTTAACAGTTTTTGTATGTTGATAATCTGATTTGTAATTAACTATCAGTCGTGCATAGTACTTTTGTAGTAGGTACTGTGATAGTATTATTGTTTTTAACTGGTTTGGAGATTATCTTATCGTCAATATTATTATAATGGATAATTTATACTCTTAAATATATATTAAGTATAAGGATTCATTATTTTGGCCTAATTATTAATTTAGAGTGCAATAAAATAAAATGATACTAACAAAAATTATAATTTATCTACATAACAATCGCATACTATTCACATAACATCTATATGATTTAAAAATAAACGACTGATACAAGTTTAATGATTTATTTATATATCATAAGTGTATTTTATCTAAACCTAGGTGAACTTTCAATAACAATAGTTATAATATATATTAACTATTTGTCTGTCTAAGTATTAAAATAAATTTCTTCTGTGTCTTAGTTAAAATAGTAAAACAACTTATTAAGCAGAAATAGCTGCTATAATTTTTTTTATACATAATGTATTATGTAACAATTATTAAATTTAAAATTTACAAATTTTCAAATCATAACAAATAGTAATTAAATTATTTATAATATATATATAATTATTATAACTTCATAAAAATTAAAATTAACACTAATTTAATACCTCATTAATAACAACATAATAATTAGTGTAGATATGTGACATATTATGAATTAATTTTCATAAATTAAACAGATATTTGAAATAAGTTCTTTGCATATTTTTTGAGCAAAATTATATTATAAATTAGATAACATATATTTTTAAGACTTGAAAATTATATAAAAAAATTCTTTATTTATTACATACACATACAACTATAGTTATTTATTTGTAATATATCAATTAATTTTTAGATTCTGATCGAAGCGAAGAATTTATTGGTTTTACAAAGATGTTTTTTTTTTTTTTTTTGATGTATGAAAACACTTTTTCGGGTAGAAATAATGGTCCGATTACCACAAGTAGGGTATGCTTTCGGTAGCAAATCGTGTTTAGTTGGTACTTTATTTAGCTCATTTTTTGAATTTAAATCGGCAAAATTACGGTTTCTGTTATTTAAAATTTTCTAATTTCGTAATAACTAATTGAGTTTTGATCAAGAGGACTTGAAAATTTTTTTAGTTTTAGCATAGGTAATATACAAGTGTGGTACAATTTTGGAAAGGATCGGTTGATTATTTGGCCAAGTATAGAACTTTGAACTTTTTTCCAAAAATGTTTAATATTTCCTTCAATTTTCGTTTTACCGGTTTGAAAATTTTGTTGAAGTCTAATCATATACTACTTAATCTTTTTACAAAATATTTTGAAAATCGTGACAGTCACTTTTTTTTTATAGGCTTTTAATGTTAAAATTCCCGAAAATCGGTAAAATAACGGTTTCATTATTTAAAATTTTTTAATTTCGTGATAACTAATTAGGTTTTGGTCTAGGGACTTGAAACTTTTTTTGAGTGTCAACATAAATGTTCTAAATTATAGAAAAAAATTTGGAAAGGATTAGTTTATTATTTGGCCAAATATAGAACTTTGAACTTTTTTCCAAAAATGTTTAATATTTCCGGTAATTTTTGGTTTATCGCATTGAAAATTTTATCGAAGTATAATTATATACTACTTAATCTTTTTACAAAATATATTGAAAATCGTGATTGACAATTTTTTTTAAAAGCTTTTAAAGCTAAACAACCGAAAATTGGAAAAATTACGGATTCTGAATTTAAAATTTTTTATTCTATGATATCTAATTAAGTTTTTTTTGTAGGATTTTGAAATTTTTTTTGAGTGTTCACATAAGTGTTCTTTAATGGAGAAAAAAATTTCGAAACAATTGATTGATTTTCTGACTAGGTATAGAGTTTTGAATTTTTTCCCAAAAATGTTTAATATTTCCTTCAATTTTTGGTTTATCGGTTTGAAAATTTTATTGAAGTCTGATCATATACAACTTAATTTTTTTACAAAATATTTTGAAAATCGTGACGGATAATTTTTTTTTATAAGCTTTTAAAATTTGAATATTTTTAGTAGAATTGAATATTATATATATATACATATTATTTTGATGTATGAAAACACTTTTTTGGATAAAAATAATGGTCTGATTACCACAAGTAGGGTATGCTTTCAATAGAAAATTGTGTCTAGTTGGTACTTTATTTAGCTAATGTTTCGAATTAAAATTTTTTATGTTTAAGAATTTAATTTAATTTTATAATTAATCTATTATTAACATAGGTAGTATACAAGTGAGATATAATTTTTGAATGAATTATTTATATAGTGTATTGTAATATATTGAGTTTCGCTCAGAATCGTATTTTCTAATGCAAAATTATTGCATTCAAATCTTAATTATAATGAACCAATAATTTCTCCGAGGACCGAAGGGACGAAGGAGGAACGCCTAAAATCGACATTCCCACTTTTTATATTACTTACTTTTAATAAAATGTATTATATTATTATATATATATATATATATATATAATGTAATATATATATTGAAGTAACACAACCAGGAAACATAAATTATAGTGATATTATTTAATAGAAGTTTATAATTTATTACTAATACATTTTTAGTATATACGAGTAAATACTTGTACACTCATTGACAAAGGAACATCAATTGTTTTCATTTATCAGATCAATTATTTTAACATTTTCTGATAGACAATAATAATATCATAACATACACTGGATAAACTATATATATATTTAAATTATTATTTCTACATTTCAGAAATGTAATGAAAAAATAAAAAAAATATTTAGAGGGGAGTAAGTAATAACTTCTTGGTTGTGCTACTGATATAATGTAGTTTTTTTATCTTACTATACACAGCTATTCTTGGATAGTTAATTATTATAATTTTAATTATTTTTTATTTAACATATTTTTGAACTAATATAATTCTATACAATAATTATTAAAATTTCTGCAGAATAAATTAAATTTTTTAATTATAATAATTAACCAAATATATTATTTTGTATATTATTCATAACACAATATATATAAAATAATTAAATGTATTATTTAATGATGTAACATATGGTTTTAACTATAAATATACACATATTGTAATAATAATATCTTAATTGGTTTAAATCAAACAATTATATTTATATAATATAGACAAATAAAAATATAAATAAATTAAAATGATTAAGTATTAAACTGAATTACAGTACAATTAATGTGGATTACATTATATTATAATTTGAACTATTGGAACAAAAGTCTAGTTTAAGGAAAATTACTATTTTAATAATACTTTTTCCTAGTACATTAAAAAAAAAAAAGATAAATGGTAAACATAAAAACAACCAATATAAATTTTAACTATAAATATTAAAAAAAGAACTATAAATTTAAACAATATAATTTGTACTGTCTATAAAAAAAAAAAAAAAAAAAAAAAAACAATTCTTATACATTTTAAAACTACATTATTTTAAGTATAATACAAATATAAATCACTTG
Organism: Eriosoma lanigerum; assembly: GCA_013282895.1. Taxonomy (NCBI): domain Eukaryota; kingdom Metazoa; phylum Arthropoda; class Insecta; order Hemiptera; family Aphididae; genus Eriosoma; species Eriosoma lanigerum. The sequence continues at coordinate 13,282,770 of CM023361.1, forward strand.
GAGAACCAGGACCAGATTTAGGTATATAGTGGTCATTGGGCATACAGTTTGTGAGGGTTTTGTAAATACATAATAAGTTAAAAATAAATATTTTGTTATAATTAATTTTTTAAGGCTCAAAAATATTATATTTATTAATTACATTAAAAATTAAACTATTAAATATAAATTTAAATTATAATATATTGTAATTTTTTCCATAAAATAATTATTAAATTATGAAGGGCCTTTGAGTTGAAGCCCATTTAGCCCTCCTAAATCTGGCCTTGCTCAGAACACAAATATGGGATAAGTAATAATATAGTAGTAATAGTAATAATAAATTATAGATCATTTTTATTAATTAATATTATATTGTAATAAAATAAGTAGATATTAAAAAAATACAGTCCACCAAATTAAGTATAAATCTGTATATTGTATTATACATTTTACCATATTCAGTTATGTATATATGTACCGGGTGATTTATAGAACTTGCTACTTTCATTTTCTTTGTCAATTATTAAGATTCTAAAATTTATTTTTCATAATTTTTATTAATTATAACACTAATTTGTAAAATATAAAAACTTTTTCACAGAAATATTTTTATTTTCATAATTATGTTAAATAGTATGCTATATTATTTTTCATACCAATAAAATGGTAATGATTTAAAACAAAAAATATTGCAAATACATTTTTCAACTTAATCAATTAGTTAAATTTGTTTTATAATAATGTTTGAAAATATAATTAGGTGGATGTGCTACGCTTCATACATTTAATAATAATAACGATTTACACTTTTATATTATAAGATTATGGTATTATTTAATAATATGGGCATAGATTAAATATTAGAAATATTTATACTGATAGTTATTACCTAGTAGTTGCATTAATATAATCTGGAAAATATAAATGTGTCTGTACCATTCTTACTATTAAATGTATAAAGTATTAATTTCAGAATCTAAGGGGGGAACATGGGGCACTTGCGTGCCCCCTAGAAAAATAAAATGAACTTGTAGTTTTAATAAATTAAAATTATTATTAAATAATTATTAGTAAATATGAAAAACTTTGAAAAATGTTTGCCCCCATTCCTGAAATTTCTTTTATAAGCTAACCATGCACTTCTTATACTTCTAGACAGGGCCAGATTGGGTAAATTTAGCCCACTGTGATATCAACATTTTACCGGCCCATATTTTATAATTTTCTTCTTTTAAACATATGTATATAGCTAAATTGTTTATAGTACTTTTATCAAATTTTAATTTGAAATACAATACAATTAGGTTGTAACATTGATAACATTAATATCTTATTTTTCTATTATTTTTTCAATATATTTTTCATGTATTTTATTGGCCCACCGAGATTTTTTCGGTAACTTGCCAGGCCAACCTGGGCCTGCTTCTAGATAATTATATATACAAATATCATTATTATAAAAACTTTTATATGAAACTAACATTTCTTTACAGTTTTTTGTTTAAAATGATTACCATTTTGATAAAATGTAAAATAATATAGCATGTTAAAAAACTGAAAAATCTTAAAAATTGACAAAGAAAATGAGCGTAGTACGTTACATAAATCAGTTTCAGAGGCGTATGTATACAGATATAAATCATGTTTATTTTAATTTTTTTTATATTATAAATCAGTAAGGGGGGGAGGGTTTGGCTTTATGAATGCTTTTAAAAAAATCTGAACCCCCTTATATACATTTCTAAATATGCCTCTGATCAGTTTGTATATATATATATAAATCAATGTATATTTTTTATTTTTTATCGAAATATGTGATATTATTGATGGTTAAGTTACTTTATATGATTTTAAATAAAAAATATTAGTGCTCATAATTTTGTGTCAATTAATAAAGATGAAAAAATAAGCTACCTTTATATTATAATTATATATTATAATATGTTCGCCTATTAAAGGTAACATATTTTTATAATTTAAACATAAAAAAACTTAAATTTGTTTAATACAATAATATGCTATGAATTTTTTGAGTAATAATTTAATGGTACTGAAGTTCTACTTATTGTTTTAAAAATTTAAATGTTGTTGACTGTGGGCAAATTATTCCTTCACTCTATTTTGGTCTAATAAAACAACTGGATAATCATTTCTTATACATGGAACTTCCAAACGTACATCACCCTATAATCAATTCATAATTATATTATAATTACAAACAAATGATATAAATAATCAAAAGCATTGAAGTACTTAATTTATTTCAGAATAATGAAGTAAAATGAACGGTTTTTATGTAAAGGGGTACAAGTCGTATTTTGATATATTTTTTTTTTTTGATGCGTTAATTTTGTGCCCGTTCGAATGATAGCACTATCGTGGTTGCACGATGATTTGTTATCACAGTGTATTAAAATACGTTAAGGCACATGTCAAAATTGATGATTATTTTTACATGCAAAATGGCACAAGTCAAATTAATTTATTAGTTTATATTAGTTTTAATTAATTTACCAGTTTGCACGATGTTTAAAAGAACATTACATATATTGTCTTGTGTTACAAGTGAGTATCTTTATATTATTATCTACCTATATTAGTTCTAATATACCTAATCTAATAATAATAATAAACTATATCTAATTAAAAAAATAATGTAATTTAAAGCTTCAAAAAATGTTTTATGAGTCTCCTGAACACCAACAAAAAATGACTTGTGCCCCTTTACATAAAAACCGTCCAAATATGCATAATAAAATAATAAATTAAATATTGAAAATTACATTTGGAGGTGTAAATATTATAATATTTATGTGCTAATATGATTTACCTGAGGTGTTAAAAATTGATTACTGATTCGTTTTAAAGTTACTTTTGATCCTTCTTTTGATTCTACGTAAAATTCATGGGCAATATCACCATCGTCATCTATATACATTGATCTATAGAAAATATCAGTTTCAACAAATTAATTATTATTTATTTTTATACTATAAATTAGTGTACTATAAAATATAAATTAACAGTTTTACATCATTTTTTATACTCTTTCAACAACATGGTATGCTAGTTATCATATAGCTAGTAACAATTATCACTTGTTGAAGTTGGTTTTTGGTTAATTAGAACATGACATATTAAGTAACCTAATGGTTGGATATTTTAGATAATTATGGCTGCTTCAGAGTCCAGACGTTATCATATACAAAAAACCAATTCTACTCAAAAGTCAAATTTGCAATTTTTATATGGCAAAACATGTGTTTAAAGTCCAAACATTAAACCATTTAATCAAGCTTAACGCAAAAGACAAAATATAAATTCATGATATTATTAAAATTAAATTTTTAAAAATAAAATATATCTTATTACCTATATATTTATTAGAAACAATAATAATAAACATAATATATAAATTTTATTTATTCAATTACCCTCTTCTGAAATGCACAAAAGGACTTATTGAATCGGAATTGTTGTTTTTAATAATTGTGTTATCTGGTGGTTGATTATCACAATTCTTAAATTCAAATTTCTTATTGTCATCTTGTGTTTTAGTCGATTGAGTGGAGTTCTTAAATAATTTTGTAGTTTTACCGCCCATTATATTTGCAAAACTAAACTTTCTAAAAAAAAAATATACTAAATAAATAATGATAAAATTATAAACGTTTGAAAATCAGTCGTTTTCAGTATAACTAACTATAAAACTAATCGAATATATATATATATATATAAATATAGTGATTAAATTATGTGTTTCATTATTTAAGGTTTAGTGGAATTAATGTTTTGTTTAAATTAAATTAACAATCTTTTAATTTATACTTACAGTATAATTACTGAAATTTTAGGTAGGTATGTAAATATATTATATTTCATAATAAAATCAACTATTAAACAAGCAACTTTGAATATAATTATTAGACATTTTATAAAAAAAAAATAATTTCAAAGTTACCTAAAAGTAGGTTTCATTGAAAATATTAATATAGTTCAAAAGTTGATAAATATTTTAGATATTGATAACTTTGATAATGTTTTGATAATTAATAGTTATAGATCAATCTAAAGGGCTACTAAAATTCTAACACATTGTAATCATTTAAATGAGTTGCACTAAATAAATATAATGTTAATAATTGAATATTGGTTCTTCAGTATATTGTAAGATCAAATCTATTATAGTAATGTGTCGTATAAACAATCTTATATAATCTAATTATATAAATATAATTAATTACCACGATTCTATATTATAAGAAATTATTTAATAAATCTTAATTTATAATTGGAAAATTCCATACAAAGATTTTGTTCCAAAATGAAAAACCTTAGTAGAGATACCAAAATATTAAAACAATTATTGTTTCAAAAAATACTTACTGATAATGTTTATTTGTTAATGAAAAACTAATTTTAATGTATGGAAAAATCCATTTTTTTAATGCAATAAATTTAATAACGCACAAAATTAAATAAATTTTTTTCTGAAAACTATAACATAAATTTATTTAATCCATGTACGTATGTTAATTTATTTTACTAGGTATGTAAGTTACCGATGATGTTACATGTGAACGATTACTTAAACAGCTATAATTTAGAATTTAAACAGTTTAAATTAATGTTTCACAAATTAATGGATTACCTATACCTAGCATTAATAAAATAAGCTAAAATGAAAAATAAATGAAAACCATTATTGGACAAACCATGTTATACATTTTATATTATCATTATCAATATTTTAGAAAAACTTGTTATCAGTTATCACAAATCAAGTTATCACAAATTCGAATGTTACCACGGTCTTAGAAGTTTTTGTTAAGACTGTGGTTACAAGTATATAATATATGTATTTGTAAGCCGGTGTGGTTTGTCGATATCTGTTAGAATTTTTAACTTTTAGAAATTGGAAATGTGGGTAGGTGTAGGCAGTGGCGTATTTAATATTTAGATTTTTTATTAGGTGGGTGTCCTGACAATATTCTTTCCTCTGAAAATATAATAAATTATAGTTTGATCATAGAATCGTTTTAAGTTTCGCTCCTTCACATTAATATTTTTATTATTATTTTTTATGTCAATAATATATTAAGTTTTATACCTTTACGATTTGAGACGAGCCACATATTTCTTAGAACAAAAAAAAAAAATTGTTGATGTTTTAACCTCCAGGACCAGGACATCCCCCTAAAAACGCCACTGGGTGTAGGTAAATAATGGGATTTGTATTTAATGAATTTAAATTTTGTATTGAAATAATGAACACGTTTTATTGTAAATTAATATTTATATAGTATTAGTGGCGTCCAGTGGCGCCGGAGCTGGTGGGTCAGAGGGGCCATTTGACCCCCCCCCCGTTAAATATAATTTCCCCCCGGGAAAATTATAATTTTGCCCCCCTTGAAAATTTGTCATCATAGTTATACACTTAATATTTGAACATTTTAGAGTTATAGTTTAAATTTTAATTACATTTTTATTATTTTTAATATTTATATAATATAATATGTAATAAAATGAATTTTGAAAAGTTGTATAACAAATAAAATTAAAAAATGTAAAACATTAAAATTGTTTTTAATTTTATATTCAAAATTAAATTAGGTAAAGACTATTAGTTTAATCAACAAAATGGTAATTAAACCTATTTTACAAAAATCAATAAGTATTTGTATTTTATTTTAATATACTATGTATCATGAATTTCCTAAAATTTTTGCTTTATGTAGATTTATAAATAATATATTATGAAAATTTGTGATTGTCTCGTATTTATTTCAAACTATATAGGTACAGTAAACTGTAACTTTGAGTTTACCAGTTTGGAGAATATTATAGATAACTTTTAAGTTGTATACAAACGCGAATAATTATAATAATGAACTACAGTTACAAGATGACGAATTTTATAAAATAAGGACGATTTATAATGTATCTGTTTTTTTTTTTTATTTTAGAAGTGAATGGTGTATATAAAATATAGTTTTATTTCTATCTCGATATTGTACAAATTAAAATAAAATATTAGAATGGACTGACCTCGGTAACTAGTTTGTTAAGGGGTCTTCACATTAGACTACATTGACACAGTGTCGTGTTATGTATATTTTATAAATTAGTAACACATATAAATGAAAATTCAAATCTGGTATTTACTGACTATAGCAGCGTTGCCCAATAATTTTTTTTACAGGCCATATAAGTAACATGTTGTTTTTGTAATTTCGTACATTATTAATAGAAATGTAATAATTAATTTAATTATTATCGTATGGTGTACAGAGACATCCCTGATACTTAATTATAAGGGGGGAGTGATTTTTTTATTTATTTTATTTATTTATTTTTAAAAAAAAAAAATTAATTATCAGTATAAAATATAAATCATTTGATAAAAAAAAAACATGTTTGTTTTTATTTATAAGTTATAAGTTAGATCTTAGATACATATTACGTATTGTTGAATAATAAAAAAAAATGTATCCAAAATTCACAATAGATTAATTATATAATGAATTTTAATCCATGGTGACGATCGCCACGTCATCCACCCCCTTAAAATACGCCACTGATGCCTCTATTAGATATACAGTGGCGAGTTAAGGTCGTGGCGAGCTATGGGTTGAGCATCACTGGTCTAAAGACGCTTATATTATGTATTATGATTTATGTTCGTCAGTGCTTCCGGAATGTAAAAGTTGTGTTTTCATCAATGGCTTTATAGGCAATTCGTTTTTTTTGTCATTTTCATTGCATTCTTATAAAATGGTTTAAACTTTAGATCTATAATCTATTAAACATCATATTACTTAAAAGCCTAAAATTTATTATATATATGTCGAGAAAATCTCGTGTAGAAGACATATATAATATTACAGACAATATATTAATATTAATGATATTCCCAGTCTAGTAAAACGTGTTACCTTTACCTATAACTTTATAGTAATTATTGTTGGTGACAATGCTATCGCGACTTTGTATATTACGAATTGCGTAGAATGATTTTCTAAAGACTCATAAAACGTAACATGTATAATACAGCTGATAACGTATTTTTGTAGAGTCATGACTTCGAGTATTAGTAATATACGCTTACTTCTTAGTTAATAAACTTATAAATTCCATTAAAAAAATAAATAAAACGATAATAACTATAAAACACAAAGAATTTATTTATATTTAAATTTTTAATATTGACATTCAAAAATAATACGAGTAGCAAATAATGGAAATAACACATTCTAGTTAGTATTGTTATTTTCAATTAATAATAAGAAACAAAAAAGCGGGAAGGTCGATTTTGGACGTTTCTCCTCCGTCTCACATCGGAGAAATTAGTGGTTTATTATAATTAAGATTTGAATGCAATAAAATTGCATTAGAAAATACGATTCTGAGTGAAACTCAATATATTACAATATACTATATTAATAATTCATTCCATAAATTTCCCACGTGTGTAAACTAATCATAAGAAAACTAAAAAATTTTGCCGTTTTTCCGTCACTTTTTGGTAGTTTTTCTTTTCCCAAGTAAAAACTTTTGAGATGTTCGAAAAACAAGCTAAATAAATTACCAACTAGGTGCAATTTACTACCGAAAACATACCCTATTTATTGTAATCTGACAATTATTTCAACCCGAAAAAAGTTATAAGAAAAATATTAAACTTTAGAAGCTTATAAAAAAAAATTGTGACACACGATTTTCAAAATATTTTGGAAATTGATCAAATATTTTATGAGTAGACGTTTATAAAATTTTCAAACTGTCAAACCCAAAATATCAGGTAATCTTAAACATGTTTGGAAAAAATTTAAAATTTCTATACTTAGTCAGAAAATTAACCAATCATTTCCAAATATTTTTTTTCTAATATAGAATATATTCACCTACGTGAATATTCAAAAAAATTTTCAAGTCCCTACGATCGAAACTTAATTAGTTATCACAAAGTAAAAAAATTAAAATAACGGAAATTATAATTTTTGCGATTTTCGGTAGTTTTAATTTTAAAGGCTTTAAAAAAAATTGTCAGTCACGATTTTCAAAATATTTTGTAAAAAGATTAAGTAGTTTATGATTAGGTTTCTATAAAATTTTTGAACCGATAAATTCAAAATCGCAGATAATAATAATATAATATAATATTTTTGTAAATAATTTTATAGCTCTATACTTATTTAGAAAATTAACTAATCCATTCCAAAATTTTACCATGCATGTATATTATGTATTTTAATATTTAAAAAAAAATTAAATCTTTAGGATCAAAATTCAATGAGTTATTATAAAATAAAAAATTTTAAATAACAGAAACCGAATTTTACCGGTTTTTAGCCATGTTTTAGTAGTTTTTCTTCTAAAAAAAAACTTTTGAGAAATGAGCAAAATGAAGTACTAACTAAATGCAATTTTCTACTGAAAGCATATCCTATTTGTGGTAATCTAACCATTATTTATACCCGAAAAATGTTTTGAGAATATTATAAAAATACATAAAAATACATAACATATCATTAAGATTTTAAGTTTAAAAATTGTTACTTTCGATTTTCGTAATATTTTGCAAATAGATTAAGCAGTATATGAGTAGGTTTCTACCAAAATTTCAAATCGTTTAACCAAAAATTGCAGGTAATATTAAACATTTTTTGAAAGAAGTTCAAAGCTCAGAAAATCATTCAATCTGATACAAAATTTTATAATATATGAAGACAACCTATTTTAGTATTTAAAAAAATTTCTAGTCAAAAGTCACGAAATAACAAAATTTAAAATAATAGTAACCGTAATATTGCCGATTTTCCGTTATTTTTTGGCATTTTTTCTTCACTCAAGAAAAAACTTTTGATAAAATCGAAAAATGAGCTAAATAAAGCACAAACCAAATGAAAAAGGTACCCTTTTTGTGGTAATTAAACCTTTATTTCTACCCAAAAAATCGTTGAAAGAATCTTCAGATTTTAACAATCTTGATGTGGCGCGGAGCCTTTTAAACTAAACTAATAATTCAGAGAGTATTTAAGTAGTTTTCAATCTGATATTAATAATATTAAAGCATGTTAACACATTTTTCATATAAATTCAATTGTGTAAATACACAAATTTTCCAACGTATATTTAACCATAGAAATGAAAACTAAAGAATTTTCTATTGCTGCGCCGAAAATATAGTTCTTAATATCTAAGAATCGTAACCAAAAAAAAAAAAAAAAAACAACATTCAAATGGTTAAACGGACAACGGCGATTTATAACGGCTGAAATCTATAAGTCGGTTAGTTATAAGTCTACCTACACTATGGTTTTATCTTTATATTACAAAATCAATGGTATTGATAATATTAATAAATTGGTTCATTATGTTTATAATTTGTAGTGCGTAATGTAAAGGGATTGAAACGGTTTAATACCGTTTTAATTATGGTTTAAACCGGAATAAGTATTATATTTTAGGTATTATGTTAGCAATTTTTGGGAGTTTTTTCTTGTCTCTACCCGTACATTGCTCGAGCCTTTGAGGTTACTTCAATTTATTATAATTAATATTGAGGCCTCTTTTGACATTTTAAGGTCCAAGGCCAGATAAAAATGAACAACGTGTTTCTTACTGTAATTTTATTTTGTTAATACTCATAATATTACCCATTAACTACAAATGTGGTCGAAGTCCTTGTGAGATGTAATGTATTCTAAATAAAATTTTAAAGTTTAAAATGAACTAAGTTTATATCACTAAAATAATTGGTATTATAAATTTCAAGGCCTTTTTATATATGAAGGAAAATTGTATTACTTTCTTTGATATTCATGTTATAATATCAAAAATATATGAAAATTATATAAATACGTGATATGTAATACCTACATAATTCTAAATATAGATAATGGTAGGCAATACGCAGTTTATAGTAGTGCTTGATCGATTTCAAATTCGGTATTGTACATCGGTATTTAAAATCAAAATTGAAACTGAATAATATTGAATACCAGTATTCGAAATCGAAAAAAATTATACCAGATGCAATTTGCTACAGAAAACATACCCGATTTGAGGTAATCAGACCATTATTTCTACCCGAAAAAATGTTTTCATACACCAAAAAAATAATATCATAATAATCAATTCTACTAAAAATATTCAAATTTTAAAAGCTTATAAAATAAAGTTGCAACTTACGATTTTCAAACTATTTTGTAAAAAGATTAGCTAGTTTATGATTAGACTTTGATAAAATTATCAAAGCGATAAACCAAAAATTGTCGGAAATACTAAACATTTTTGGAAAAATGTTCTAAGTTCTATACTTGGCTGAATAATCAACCAATCCTTAATCCAATCCAAAATTGTACCACACTTGTACCCTACATATGTCCCTACGATCAAAACTCTATTAGTTATCATGAAATTAAAAAATTTAAAATAGTAGAAGCCGTAATTTTGCCGATTTTCCGTCAATTTTTGGTAGTTTTTCCCTTTCCAAGAAAAAACTTTTGAGAAATTCGAAAAATGAGCTAAATAAAGTACCAACTAGACGCGATTTACTACCGAAAGCATACCCTACTTGTAGTAATCGGATCATTATTTCTACCCGAAAAAATGTTTTCATACATCAAAAAAAAAAAAACATCTTTGTAAAACCAATACATTTTTCGCTTCGCTCAGAATCTAAAATGTACAAACTATTTAATTTTAACTTTTAAATTTTATAGAATTAACAGTTATATAAATTATGAATATTAATGATTTACATTTAAAATATATTTATTAATGTAATACATTTTGTTATATTTCCTGTTCTTGTGTATTTAAATTAACTCGTGACAACCCGTAATAATATAAATCCTAATAAACGAATAAACATGTTGTTTATTTTATATAGTTTATCAATTTACATGTCTAAGAGTATTATAAAAAATGTAGTGTTCCAAATGTATATTTATACATTTTACAAGTATCATTATACTAATTTTTACTTATTATTACGACCTTCCGACGTATGAATTTAATATTTTATTTATGATTTTAAAAATTATTATTATCTTATAACAAAAACAAAGAATCTTTTATTCATACAAACATAAGGGATATTATAGTGTACAATTGAAAGTAATAAGATGTTATTTTGTATAAACAATAAATCGTGCAATTTGTGTTATTAGAAATTCATACGTGTACAGAATTAACATTGTGACATTATGTATTTTACTCTTCATCTGCAAGCAACATTATAAAGTAATATTATCACAATATGAATAACAACTAGTCCAAAATCGAAATCAAAACCGAAACCGGAAAAAATTGAATCTAAAATGAAAATCGAAAAAAAAATTTCGGTTTCAACCCCTGGTTTATAGACTTATAGTTGAGAATTCGTGATCGTTAGTAGGTTCCCTCTCTAGAAGGATCATTATTCACGTGGGGGGGGGCAATAATGTTAATAGCTCATAATATGATGTTTCATCGTGGGCTCCAATCGAGCGATTACCACCGAAGGATTGAACGGTAAAAAAAATAAAAACACCGTTATAGTGTAGTGACCAATCTATAAATTGTATTACACTAATATAATTAATAAATATCAATATATATTATATACATATTTATATTTATCTACCTGTATACGATTATAATTATGGTGTACTCACCGAAAGTATTTTTAATATACACCAAATATTTACATAGCAATGTCTATATTAAATAGAAATTGTTAGTATACTTACGCAATAAAAAAATACAAAAAAAAAAAAAATAGTTATTAACAGAATATTACAGCTGTGATATAATATATTGTTTAGTGACATATTACCTGCAGACCAGTCGACGAAGAAGAATATTGAGACACACAGGATCAACAGTGCACCAACAGGAGACGTTTCTTAACAGAAACACTGCACATTGTACGCAGTAGTAAACTAGTTATTGCTGCCCCAGGAACCCAGACACGAAATAAGAAACAATAACCAGAAAAACTACTTACACACACATACACACACACTCACACACACACACACACACATACACACACATGACTCGTTCAACAGGTTATTGGCACGAGACTATTGAACGGCCGTATAATGCAAGACGTGTATAATACGTACACGGCGGAGTGTTTAGATGCTAGTCGTACAGTCTATAGTCTATGATGTGTATCACAAACAGTCGTCCTGGTTACAAATCAAATTAAGATATTACCAACGAGGTGTATACGCAATTTTATATTTTTGGATACACGTATTTCGTAACACGGTAGTTGAAAAATTTGGGAACAAAACCCCGAACAGTGTTCTGACACTAAACGTGTAACAATGACAAAGATTTTAGTTGCAACAACCAGTCGTCCGTTGTAATATAATATACTGTGGTGCAGCTAGTGGATAGTTAACAGTATAGCCAACTGTAGGAGTGCATCGGAACGTATGACTTACACCCGAAAATATAGTCTTGTATTATTCTAAATAATAGAAGAATATTGATAAATGCACAATTGCACATGCACGTAATAAACAAGTATACGAAGTTGGACATTGTTACATATCCTGTAATTTGTAGTTACTGCAATTATGATGTAAATCATTTCTCGGGACTAAATTATAATACTGTTCCTTGAAAATAATATATAGGGGTCAAGGTATTCGTAAATGATCCCATATGTTTCTCTTTTCCGGTGCCACTATGGTCTATGTCACTACACCACTCGCTTATTTCTCTTATTCTTAATCAACCACCCAACTCCTCGTCACCATCGCCAAGACGAAATGGTATAGTTTTACATGATCTAATACGTAAACGTAGATGCAATTTTAGTGTAATTTAGTAAACAATCAATTATTTAAATAAAACAATATTATATTGTCAGATTATTTACATATTTAAAGTTTATACTCGAATAAATATCTGTGATATAATAATATAATTATAGGTATTAATCATTAATACCATGTATAAAGTAATGGAAATTATTTAACATAAGGACCTAGTATAGAGGTCAGGTTAGTTTAAAACTCGTTTAAATTTCTTTAAATGTTTTTAGGTAAGTACCTATATTATTATCTAATTCTAAATGTCAATAATAAATAGGTAATTAGAAATTAAATTTTTAGCAAATACCCAATCGTATGTGATTAATAGGTACTTATTTAATGGCATATCTAATGTATATATTAATGTTTAGTTTAAAGGATTTTGTTGCCAATTCAACGAATCTTTGTTGAACATTTAAAAATTAAACATATATATATATATATAGTTAATTTGTATGGTAGGAAATAATATAAGAATATGAATAGATAGGTAGTTTGATAAACAATAGCCAATAGTATACTAATGTTCTATTATTGATTTTAAATCAATCGTATTACTGAAATTTGATCTCCTCTCTCCGTCTCGCCAATATGGTCAGACTTTTATTGGTTATGTAGGTTAGGTTATATAGAAGCACGAAATAGGTATGGTTATTTTTTTAGATTTTTATTTACATTTAAGGTTTTATATACGTAATGTATGATTTATGTAAAACGAGTTTGAGCGACTGAAATATTGAAGATATATACAATTGGCTTATTATATACGATTACTTCTACTAAGACGATTGGTGTCTGATCGATCTTTCTTAATCGACTGGTTGAAGAGACCCCCGGGCCCTGATATATGTGATTTTTCTACCATGCAAATGATATTTTTTATTAATATATAGAATAAATCTGAGTTCGCCGAACTCGCTAATTTATGTCAATGTTTTAAATAAAAAGTTATTTTCCACAAACGTTGTTTTTTTGTTTTTTTTTTCGGTTAGAGGTTGAATTTTAAATTATTGTAAAAAACTACAAAAACAAATAACAAGCTCATTAAAGTATTACATAATACATATCTACAGTTTTTAAATATGCACTCATAAACCTATATACTCGTATATTATATACATTATACACGATACACACAAATATAATATTATACATAACAGATAAATAGAAAACGAGATATTTAAATATCAGAATTCAAAACAAATCAATATGTTTTGTTGATTTATTTCTTATACATAAACGACTCGTATTATATAGGTATCATAATAATAATAATAATAATAATAGAATACACTTAAAATAATTCAATCTTAAAATAATACTTAATATAAAATTAGAAGATCATATTATAAGAGTAGTTGAGTAATTTAGAACAGTTGTTTTTTTGTTAACCATTTATGAATTACCGACCACTTCTAAGTATAAAGTAAAAATACGGATCTCCTAAAAAAAAGATGCCTATTACTTCTTCTTATCGTGTCCAGGATTTCATTCTAATTAAGAATGGTAAAATGAAAAGTAGTATTGTTTTTGTGTCATAATGATTTCTAAAATTAGTCTATCAACGTTTTAAAAATTCTAATTTAGATAATGCTTCCTAATTTATTGACATAGTTGTAAAAAGTCAATTTTCAATAAAATATACCAGCGTATCTTAATGTAGGTTAGGTTATCTTATCCGTAGAACCTTTTACAATGTCCACTTTTATCGTGGAACCCCTACTTTGCTTCAATAGTTTTAATTTGTAATTTTATATAAGGATTATTTGCTAAATTAATAATTATTTCATATTATTTATTAATTTTATAATCTATTCAATAAATATATTTTCAGAATTAACCAAAAGTTTTTAAAATAGCAGACAAACAGCACTTTTAAATTTTAATTTTAATACGATAATTGAAATTGCTTTTAATATTATAAACAAACTTAATATTAGGCTTTATTGATTAATGTTGAATTTTCATGTCAAGTTTGGCATCAAGTCTGTTGTGGTATTTTGTTTTTTGGTTGATACATAAGTGGAACCCCCATTTTACATATAAGTGGTTGCAAATGATAAAGGTACCAAAACGGCATTTGGTAAAAATTGATGGTATTTCTCTTTTGAACTGTATCAAAATTCAATTAATGACCTTGATTAAAATTTTTCTTGTTACGATGAATCAGATATCATTTCAATAAAAGTTTTATATTATTTTGCTGACATAGTTGATTGTTGTACGATAAATTGGTTTTTAATGCACAACTCATTTTGATGTTTTCCGAAAATTATTGATTAAATGCTTAAATCAATCCAGTAAAGTACTGAATAATTTTTTAAATTATTTTAATTTTATTTTAACCCCTTCATCTTCTGAAAAGCATTTTATTATTGGAAAGCAATCAAAGTCGTTGGAACACATACAAATTCCAAATTCTAATTTTTTCCTAAAAGAAAACATTTTTACAGAAATTGACCACTATAACATGTATTATCACTATTATATTATAATATTTTATAAATGTGCATAAATAATAATGCATAAACATTTTTCTACTAGTCGTCACTGATATTTAGTTAGAATTTTAAAAGTAAGTTTTCTTTTTGCAATTTTTTACTCGCAGTTAAAATAAAATAGATTATAATAATATTTAAATTTCAAAACATTTAAAAGAACTGAAAAATCAGTATTTTGTTTATTATTTTATAATTTTTGTATTATATATAATATACATGATAAAATCCATGGTAGGAGGTACGTATATAGATATTTATAATCGTTTAAAATTAAAAATACCTAATACATATTTTGATGAGTATATTGGACTTTCACCAAAACTAAGCATAAGCCACATTGCTTTAGTGAGATAGGCTTTGTAGGTTAATTTAAAAAAAAATATGATATTCAACATTAAAGCGATTTATTTTTTAAGTATTTTTAGGATTAGGTAATAGGTAATAGATTAATACGTTATATTATATTAGTCCATAACATTTAATAATAGTAATTTAATAAAATCATATAATGTAAAAATAAATAAATATTAATATCATAGATAACTATTTAAAAGAATTAGTTATTCATTAATATTATTATATTATTTTTAGGTATATTTTTAAGAAAATTCATTATCTCATTAAGGCTAATTAAATTATATTATAAACAGTCTTGTAAAGTATTTGAATAAAAGTATTTGAATACTAGTATTTAAATACATTTTGAAGTATTTTTCGGTATTTTAAATACATTTCTTCAAAAGTATTTTTTTAGTATTTAATATGAAAAAAAAATACTTGTATTAAAATAGGCACCGATAAAAAATTTTTCTTTGCATTTCATTTTTATACGTTATAAAATTAAGCTACTATGAAATATTCATAATTTTCACACATTTCCTTGCCATTTTTAGCAATGTACATTGTAATGTACATCAGGACTGAAGGTTATAAAAATAACAAGTATTTTTCATGTAAAGTAACTATAAGTTGTATTCAATTGGGTAAACTTAGTAGATATTTTTTATTTTTTTAAACACTAGTAGTACTCGAGTAAAATTCCTATGTAAATAATCAATCAAAATTTTCAAGTCTGAAAGATTAAATTTGAATTAGTTATCACGAAATATAAAAAATTAAAATAGCGGAAACCATAATTTTGCCAATTTTCCGCCATTTTCCGCCATTTTTTGATAGTTTTTCTTTTCCCAAGAAAAAACTTTTGAGAAATTTAAAATATGAGCTAAATAAACTACCAACTAGATGTAATTTTGTATGAAAAGGGTGCCCTATTTGTGATAATCGGACCATTATTTCTACCCAAAATCGTACTTTCAGACTATTAAAAACACAAAATATCATGGTACTACTAAAGGTAATAAATTTAGAAGTTTACAAAAAAAAAAAAATTATGATTTACGATTTTCAAAATATTTTCTAAAAACATTATATAGTATATGATTTTTCCATAAAAAGTTCAAACTGATAAATTCAAAATTGCAGGTAATATTAAACATTTTTGAAAAAAATTTCGATGCTCAATAGTTTGTCAAAAAATCAACCAATTGTTTCCAAATTTTTTCCTCTTATGAAGAATACCTATGTAAATATTCAGAAAA
Source organism: Eriosoma lanigerum (assembly GCA_013282895.1). Taxonomy (NCBI): domain Eukaryota; kingdom Metazoa; phylum Arthropoda; class Insecta; order Hemiptera; family Aphididae; genus Eriosoma; species Eriosoma lanigerum. The sequence continues at coordinate 13,299,669 of CM023361.1, forward strand.
AATTTCAATTCACTATGATCAACGAATATGAAAAATACATTAATTATAAAGAAAAAAGATTTTAAATAATAGAAATCGTAATTTTACAGATTTTTCGCCATTTTTCTTCTTATATGGAAAAAAACTAAAAAATTATCTCTATAGCAGTTATTTTAAACCCGCCAGGGAAACGATATGGACATAAATTATTTTCGTAATCGATATTAACACAAATTATTTTCTTATAATATTAATGTATGATAATATTAATATATCGATAGACATAAGCTCGTATTTTTGTAACTTATATTATATGTATAATGAAAGAAAATGAAAATATTTTGCAGAGACACTATCTTAATAAATTTTTAAATTATATAGGTTTGCATTAGATGTATAACACAAACTAGTATAGCCAGTACATAGGTATATAATGCTGTATATAATAATTATATAAATTGTACTTAATATACTAACCTAATTCGAGTTAAATTATTTTTCGTTCAGTTCATCGTTATATTTACATTATCGTTTATATATTAGGTAATTCAAACAAATGAATTATACCTAGATAAAAACTAGCTTATAAACAGTCACGTTATTTTTAATATTAGGTAATAAGTACGTTTTTATAAAATAATTGCAGTTGCTAGTGCTTAACAAAGTTAATATATTTACACATATATTTATATAATTACACGTTGAAACACGTAATCTTACGTACTTATATTAATATTTCTTTATCGAATATTCGATAATATTATACGTACGTTCTTATTTCACGAAGTATATTTTAACATATTACAGTAAATAAAGCGAGTTCTTCATTTCCGCTTATTATAATTAATTATGTTCGTTCAAGGGTATTTAAAGTTTATTAACCGGTTGGAATTATACAAATACATTCGTAAACAAACTAAAGACATTATTTTGAGGTTTTCGTTTATGAAAATGTATTGTGTTCCTTACGTATATGAGTACCTTATTTGATAACATTAAAATATTAATACGTATTTCAATATATATTATTTTATTTATCAATAAAATAGAGTTATTTTTATTTTTTAAAGTGGGTATTTTATTCAACAAGTTAATTGATTGGTTTTATAATATTTTTGAAATATATTAAATTATAAATTTATAATCAGTTCTTACCTATATAGGTATCGTCATATTTCTGTAAAGAGTGATATAATGTAAATAACTAAGATTGATTATCAGAAATTATTGTGATATTGATAATATACCTACACTCAATGGCGTATACAGGATTTCGATGAGAGAGGGGGGACTATAAAATGTATAAACAATAAAATAATTATTATATACTGACATTAATAGAGTAATAGTTATTTAATTATAATAAATGTACGCAATACATCAATAAATAGATGTGTTTCGTCAACATAAACAAAAAAGTATATAAACTATTAAATTTAAGACCAATTATCTAGCTGCATTCGTCTTGGGGCTTTAATAGAAAATTTCATTTTAACATCTTCAAATGAAAATTCTTCTTTACTAAAGCTAAGCCATTTAGACAGTTGTTAGTCATAGAATACGATAAATACACACACGTAGCCAGCAAATGTCTATTGGTAGGGGGGGGAAGGGGCAACAATTTTAGGCCACATCATCATCTAAGAAAAATGAATTTATACCTAAATACCTAATATAATACCTGATAGAGATTTATAAATATTAAATAGCTCAATATAAAATTATTTTTCTGTTTTTGTGTTATTCAGAGAATAACTGCACAAAAATATCTAAATCCAAGTTTCTAGATCCTATCGGTTATCTTTTTCAGGTAAAGTTTTTTATGAATATAAAAATGAAAATACATCCATAATAATAATTGTATTACTCAATAGTAATCACAAATTAATAATAATTTCAATGTATATAAGGCCTATCACGTTTTCGATACTTAGTAAAATAATTAAAAATTTGAATTTGAATTGAATTTTAAATTTGGGTGGGTCGGCTCTGGGCCACATTACATTTAAGGGGGCCAGGTCCACCCAGGCCCACCCTTGGCTACATGCCTGGGTAAATATGTCTTTAGCTTTTTGAGGGTAGAAAAATTTTGTTCTAGTGTAGCAGAAGTCACGGGTAATGTTCCAAATATTTGAAGTAGTCATAATATTTGGTAAAAGAGAATTATAAAAAAGTGGGAAAGGCCGATTGTGAACGCTCCTCCTTCGTCCCTTCGGTCCTTGGTGAAATTAGTGGAGAGAGAGAGAAATTATTCAGATAATTATGATAGATAATTATTATATTGCATTAGAAAATACGATTCTGAGAGAATCTCAATATATTGCAATATATTTTACTGATAATCCATTCCAAAATTTACCACTAATGTATATTACATATGTAAATATGCAAAATAAATTTAAAAGCTCTATAGTCAATATTCAAGGAGTTATCATTTCATGATAGAAATTGTCAGTCTCGATTTTCAAAATATTTTGTAAATAGATTAAATAGTATATGAGTAGGCTTCCATAAAAAATTCATACTTTTAAACTAAAAAGTGCAGGTAATATTAAACATTTTTGAAAAAAATTCAAAGCTCTATATTTAGCCAAAAAACAAACCAATCCGTTTCAAAATTTTATTAATCGTAAATATTACCTATATTAGAACTCAAAACAATTTTCAAGTTCTTACGATCAAAACTCAATTAATAATAAAAGAACTTAAAAATTAAAAATAACGAAAACCGTAATTTTACCAATTTTCCGCTTCTCAAGAAAAAACTTTTGGGAAATTCAAAAAAATGAGCTAAATAAAGTACCAACTAAATGAAATTCAGTAAAGAAAAAATACCCTATTTGTGGTAATCGGACCATTATTTCTACCCAAAAAAATATTTTCATACACAAAAATAAAAAAACAAAACATTTTTGTAGAAACAATACATTCCTCTCGATTCGCTCAGAATCTAAAATCGATTGAATCTATAGCCGAGTCTTGTTTTGATTTCTTATTTTCCATTGACATCTCCTTAATCGCAGTTCAGCTTTAAGAATAGAAGTGTCATTTAGATTTGATCTCTATTGTAGATACTTGCAGCTTTTAATATAGTTTCATCGTTATATTTAGTGAAATTAGAAGGAATTAAACCTTCTATTTTAAAAAACCGTTGATTGAATCTTGATTGCAATGCTGCAATAAAGAAATCGAAGAAGGGCACAAAAATTAATATTTTAAATCAAGCCTTGGGATCATTTGTATTTACATTTGCTTTTTGTCTACCTCATACTCGAGGCATATTTATTACTACATTAATTTTTTGAGCTATGTCTGATGTGTTCTTAAATATTTCTTTAAAATTTTCACGGCATATTCATTAATTACTTCTAATGCGTTTTATACTATTTTAACTTCAGACAATGTCTTAGATAAGTCTTGTTGTTTACTTTGAAAAGAGATGCTGAGCTGTTATGTGTATGAAAAAAACAGTTACTGTTACTTCAAATATAAGACAATCAATATAATATTTTATTTAAGTATTATAATTGTATTAAATATAATACGGTCAATGAGGGGGGGGGAGCTTTAGCCCCTTTAGACTCCCCTCTGCGTATGCCACTGGTTACATGTATTTGAATGAAACCAACCCAAATTATATTATTAATTATAACAGTAAACATTGTATAATAATATTTTAATAATTACATAATAATAATAATAAAAGGTGTCCATATTGTATTGGATTTATAAAAAGTTGACATTGATTTTTGAATGTGATCAAAAATCGCGTAACGTCGTTGGTTCAAATCTCGACTAACGAAAAGCTAACCTTTCCAGTCTCCATACAAAAGGCACATTTGTCTAGTGAAAGATACTAATTATATTATATAGTGTTTTTGCACTTTCAAGGTGGCAAAATAAAAAGAACTATGTCATTTAGGAGACGGAACATAGACTTAGGTAATGCTAAAATAAGAATAAAATATTTTTTACAGATAAAAAATAAGAACAGATGTTCGAAAATGTCGTTTATTTAATGAGTTAATAGAACATCTATTTACCTTCTTAAATTGTTGGTCCAGGTGAGTTAGTAGAACCTAATTTTATTTTTTAACTGGGGTAAAACCATATAATTCCATAGTGAACCATTAAAAAATATATTTGACTTTATGAAATTATCGATAACATTAAGGAATTATATTTGCTCTACTAAGACTTGGATTCTATAAAAAAAAAAAAAAAATGGTCTAATAACACCATCAAAGTAGCTCTACTAGATATTCGTGTACAGCATCGCTAAATAGTTGAATGGAGTAAACTACATAATGTAGACATATTTCAATTATATTAATAATGAAACATACAAACACGGTGGAAGACCCTATTTATATTTATTTGTATAAATATGCGTAGGCCACATAATTGTTGAGTAAATTTTAAAAAATTTCATTAAAGAGTTAACCTTAGTAATTTAGTATACTTGATAATGATAAAACTAATGCGATTTTATATTCGATTTATATGGTAATTTTAATCGTGTGTCTGTGAATGTCATAGATGTCATATCTAGATATCCTTATGGAATTATGTAGGTACTGCAGCTTGATGCAATTTATAATCTTTCATATTCATTAGCATATTATAATAAATTAATAATGCTTTATTCATAGATAAAGATAAACTATAGTTTTTGTCTTTTAAAATATACACGTAGGTCGTTCGTAAAGTGTTGATTATAGTATGTTCATTATATTCTGCTCTCTTATGCACATTCCTGGTTTTTTTTTCAAGGGGGTGAAATAAAATATATAGCAAAGTGTAAAAAACGTCTTATACCATAGCAGTTTTTATTGATATTATATATAAAAATATGTTTAATAATTAATAAACGAATAACGTTTTATTTAAATACAATTTTTAAGTAATAATAACATACCTTTTAAAACTAATATTTTATTTAAAACAAAGCAAGTATTCAAACAATTATAGAAACATAATATATATAATGTTTCAAAATTTAAAATTAATTAACTTTTGAAATTAGATTATAGATTTTTAGTTTTCATGTTATTAAAGTCAAACTAAAACTAAAACTTATTCATTTTTTATCTTAATTAAGTGTTTTTATTTATTTTTTAATAAGTTTTATATCGTAGTATTACTTAAAATGTTTATTTAAATAATTTAGTTTTTAATAGTATTGTACATTAAATGTAGTTTATTCGGACAGAGATAGCAAATCATGGGCTGACATTCTCTTAATTATAATATATTACTTCATTACTTCGTCATACACAATATGTATCATAATAGTTTTATTATAATTATTTTTACTACTAATTTGTTTTTACTAAAATGATTATTATACATATTTTACTGAGAATACTATAAGACTTAATTAATAAATTTTTTTAGATATTTTATAATTTGGTTGTTCGACTAGACGTCTTAATGAAATAAGTTAAATTATAAATTTTATCTAAATCTATTATAATGGTAATCGAATCATATTATGTTTTATTTGAACTTTGAGAAATAATTACTGTACGAGTAAATAACAGGTATATACAATAATATTTGTTTTATTTAAATATAAAAATGAACTAAACTACTTAGGTATTAAAAATTATCGGTCCGTAAATTTCGTAAATTTTTTTCTGTAAAAATAATTATGCTATTATAGAAAAACTATTACGCGCGATTATATTTTATAAAGTGTAGATACATATCTGTCTTTGAATAAATTCGTGGAATTTTTTTTTTTAGACACATTTTTATATATATACTACATATTATAGAGATATTATTACACAGCTAAATATTATATAATAATTATGAATTATTACTAATATTTAAGTAGGTAATGTATGTTTATGTCAGTGGAAGATTTTATACAATAATGATAAATGGTGTGGCATTTAATATATGCTTTAGGTACGTCAGAAAACCTTAAATATTATTAATCTGAGTAAATAAATTAAAATAGTATACGACGTAGGTGAAGTTTAAATGCAATATATAATTTAATATATAAAAATGTAAATCAGAAACAGTAAAAAATATATTTAACAATAATTGTGTTGTGAAATTGCGTTAAAACGTGTGTTATTTTTTATATTATATACAGAAAAAAAAAAAATATACATCATTAATGTCTGAGTACTACAATGATATATTATTATAACTCTATGACTATAGAAAAAAAAAAAAAACAATTGTAATTGTAATTGTATATTATTTTATTAACCGCGCTTCGTTGACGAAGTACTAAATTCAATAAACAAAATATAATTATATTTAAGTGTCCTTTTATGCGTTTTAAGTTTTAATGCCTATACGTATTTATTAAAATAACTATACAGGGTGATTCGAATTGCACGTTACGATAATGGTGGGTATACATTTAGTTTTCAATGTTACATACGTTATTTTAGTATCGCAATATAATTCTGATCGCCATAACTGGCGTTAACCTATAGCGTTAAACGATGGCGGTCGGTAATTTATTTTAATAATACGTCAGGTATACATGACAATGACGCGTCGTCGTCGGAAAATCGCATTATCGCAGTCGCGTGGCAATGTAAAATTATAATATTATTATCCTTCGCTAATCAGATAATCGTATACGGTGACACAGGTGGGCGTACGTACGTCGAACGACGTGTTGTATTTACGATAATATCGTGAAGTATATAATAATACAAATTACAATGTACATTGTTTTTTATGTTTGACAAATAACCCGTCCGCGGTACGTGTAAAAAAATTAACGAAACCAATCGATTCGTCTCTAAAACGTTTTTAATATTTTTCTATAAATTATTATTAGCTACAGCCTATAGGTATCAAAATATAATTTTATTAGGAGGATCGTATTTCCAAATTGATGTAACACATAATATTTTAATGTTGCCAGAATGATCACAATTAAATGTTACAAAAATGGTTGGAATATTTTTTTTGATAATAATAAAAAATAATTTTTAATCTTCTATAATATTATTGTTGCCACAAGAATAATTTCTTACCTTCCTGTACATCTATTACGTATTGTAATTGTATTATTTTGTGTAAATACTGAATACATAATATACTGAATCATACTATATAGATACTTTAACCGGTAATAATAATGTTTATCACTTAAAGAAATTTTCATAATATTAAAATTTGGTTCTAATTGTTTCGTCATATAATATTTTCAGGTTCTATCAGTCTAGGCTGTGCATGTGCCGTATATCCCATAATATTGACTTCTCTGTTTAAAATTAAAATAATAATAGGAAAAACACATTTACTCGAAACAACTTTTGATAGTTATTTTATTTATTTATTTTAAATATTAACAATATTAATCAATTCATAGAGTTTAATAAACGATAATATAAGTTGGAATTGCATTACAAATTATATCTTTTTATTTTAAAAAAAGTTAAACTTTACAATTTTTAAATTAAAAAAAATAAATTATTATCAAAATGTATTTGTTGAATTGTTACCGTTTTAAGCGTAAAACACCTAGTCATTCGCGTTATGAACTTAAGCCGTATTAGAGACTTTTTGCTGGGGGGGGGGGTCCAGATAATTTTTCTAGCACAATCTAGCATATTTTGATTTCATAAATACATTACTAATACTCATATTGTTGTAAATTATATTAACATACCTGAGTGTTTAATTTTTTATTTACATTTTGCGAATCGTCGTCATCACGTGATCTTTTCACATTTATGCTACTACTATGAGAAGTACTCGCCGTAAAAAAATTAGTGATTTTAGACATATTGCACAGGAAAAAATTATAACTCAAAACCAAAAAAGGGAACAAATTCATTAAGCAGTTAATAATACAAATTACATAAAGAGTGTCTGTCGATCAGTATCAAATTCTCGCTAAATGCTAATATTAAGTTATTATTAGAATTATCAGTATTTTCATATCAATAAGGTCATGGGGGGGGGTCCGGACCCCATGGACCCCCCCATAAATACGCCACTGATTAGAGTACATTTGCATCTCTTAAATTTTATTTACCGTGTACTTGTGTTGTTTCATATAGAAGACGATTTTTTTCTATTTCTATTCTATATTTTGCCATTAAAAGTTTTGTGTATTTTGTAATATTATAATTTAACGGAATTATATAGAAACAGTTTATTACGCCTATTCAATTATTTCAGCAGAAACTACAACATCGTTGGTCAGGTAATAAAACTGCAGCGAAGATGCAAACATATTTTAAATAATAATAGATGATGGGTTCGCGCGATGTGAAAAGAAACTCTATATATAAAATAATATTATGAAAAAATAAATTGCACTCTTAGAACAAGACCACTAAAACTATAAAAAATAACATTTTTAGTTTAAATATATATCAACAGATAGCTTAAATTTCACTCTACTTAATGCAATTACGCTATAAAATTGACTATTTTTTATCCGAAAAAATGTTTCAGCATAGATACACAACTTAAATTTTTTCGTAATTTTCAAATGAACATTACCTTTTCCATATATTATAACAGTTTTACAATATTGTAATTCATCACTAATTTATATTGTTTAATATTTTTGTAATAGTTCTCTAGATAATCATATTTCGAATTGTAGTGTTTTTTACTTGGTACAATAAATTAATTTTAATAACCAATAATATGCCTTTGTGACATTTTTGTATAGCGCAACAAGTTTATTTAATTATTTGTATAAATAATAATATAATACTGTCGTATCTTAAATAATTGTATACTTTAAAATATGACAGAATTGAATTCATTTTAAACATTTAGAACCGCCTTGTGCCCTTGACTTGTGTCGAAATAGAAAGTTTGGAAATGCATATCCTAATATTTTATGTTATATCGTAAGTTATAAGCTTAAATAGAAGCTTTTGATGTTAAATAATAAATTGTTTAAACCATTGAAATCGATTCGACTGAAATTACAAATTTTTAGTTATGAGTTATAACCGTCTTGTTCTAAGGGTACGAATCTATAAAACAGAATATTTTAATATTGAAACTCGAATGATAATTGAATAAAGGTAGGTAAACAATATAATATAATAATGGTATTTATACGTCATTTATGCATTATGGACGTTTAAATAATATTATTTTTTACCGAGATGTTTCAATAATGTGCACGTTATAGTCTTAGATCTATAGCGTACTTACATTAAGTTTTCCCGTTTAATCACATTTTATTTAATACGAATATTAAATTATAATATTAATAATTATCGTTGTCGTGTTGGCGGTATAGGTCGGTTTTTCCTGGCACACGCGCGCGTCCGCGTGACACTGTCTGCCCACACCGCGTCGTCATTCGCACTCGTACCTATATTATTATTATTATTATTATTATATTTATTTGTGTAATAATGTTATTATAGTCCTTCACGGCCCTCATTGTCGACATTATCCGTTTTGCAAAATAAGGGCGTTCGTATATAATATGGCGAAAATCGACGCCTCATATTTTATTGTTCGAGTCGCGTGTGCGGTAATGATACGTTTTGTTATAAATAATTAATATCAATTATCATAACCGTAAAGAGATTTCGATTAATTCTAAGCAATTATATTTTCACGCCTCAGCGGACGAGTATACATAATATAATATATTATTACAGGACAAGCTGCACACACGCAGAACAGTATTTTGACTTTTGCCGCCTCATCACTCCTCAAAAAAACCTACCTAAGTATTTTTTTAAGTAAAACAGAAAAAAAAATGTACCCTTATTTCTATTCAAATATAGGTAGAAATACCTACATAATAAAATCATGAAATGCACAAAAGATTTAAGAAATATAAAATAATATTATATTTAAAACCATCGATAATTTTTTTTGTAATTAAATGTCGACAAATGACACGATATAGCTGATTTAGTTCTATATAAAAAAAAAAAAATTATTAGATGAAATTTGCTGGTCTAGTAAAAATTTGCCGTTGCCTCTCTCCCCTAAATACGGCGCTGCACACATAGACTTAATACCAGTGCTCGAATTGGAAAAAAAACAGAGGGATTCTATTAATTTTTGAAGAATGAACGTTGTCATTCATTTTTACCTTATTACGATGTGAGACTACGATTTTGCCCAAATCCTTTTCTCCTTTTTTTATAAAAACGTATTTATTTATTTGTAATAAAACATTTTTATCACATATCTTTAATGTACTGTATATGATAATCAATTTATAAATAAAATAAAATATTACTTAGACAAAGTATTCATTACTAGTTACAAAAAAAAGTTAAGTGTACAACATGAATAGGTATATAGAATTATTTGGAAACTACATATCCACATTAATAATCGTTTATTGGTTATTTATAATAACTATTGTATTATAACTGTGATTATAATGATAAATATTCATAGATTATCAAAGTAATTTTTTTTTTATTATGCCCCACTAACAAAAAAATAGAAGATGTACGGTAAAATTTTTAAAATATTAGTTGAGGTACTGAGTCCCCCTATACGCCCCCTCCACATTCGAGCACTGCATAACAAGCAATACTTATTATTATTATTTGAAATAAAAACTTTAATATTATGTACCTATCTAAAATAAATAAATTATATTTTCGATATAGTTATTACGAAATTTCACAAAATTTTTATTATACTTTTAAATTAATTATTTTTCTTTAGATGTTTAAAATATTAAAAAATTTGAAATCTATGTTATTTTTCTCGGCGAATAAAACACCTACATTAAGTACATAAGTATTCAAAATAAAGTATATTAAATACTTTTGAAATAAAGTTTTTAAACATTATTGGCAATATTATTCAAGTCTACACTAGAAAATAAAAGTAAATGAAAGTACCTATATTATACAAATAATTGCATCATCGCAGCCGTCGTCGCTCACGGGGATGAGTTGCTATATAATGTTATACAAGGAAACGGGAAAAAATAATATTAGACATAAATTACCCCTATGCAATATAATATATTATTGTATACAATTAACATAATAATATGTACAAGACGTAACATTTTCAATATAATATGCAATTATAATATCTCTTACCTATTGTAATATTGTATTTTGTCCTCGTGCACAGAGTGATTATTATTATTAATTAATTATCAATGTACAAACTATTGTCACGATCTTTATTTTAAAATTTTTAGACTTGAGTAAAAAAAATCTTTAGAAATATTTCTAATAAATAATATTGAACTATGTATATTTATACAAAGTAATATTCCGAATATGTATACAGATATATTATTGGAATATACAATTTAAAATAGGTATTATTCAATTTGAAATCTAGCATTTTTCTTACGGAATACAATTATTTTTGTAGCTATTTAACAAATAGGTATAGTATAGTATTAAATACTTTTAAAATGAAGTATTTAAATAAGCATTTTATAAATACTTTTAAAGTATGTTTTTAATATTATTAAGAATTTTTAAAAAATATTTAGAGCTTAATATTCTGCATATTATCCAATAGTGGCTAAGTCTGGGAATTTTTTATAATAACTAGTTATATATAATTAATTATAACACATATTACGCATAAAAACATTAGTCACATCAAATTTTTTTTTGTATTTAAAATTTTACAAATTGTATAAATATTAAATACACGTTTGTATATATATTGTTTATGTTGATCATTAAATAAAATGATAACTATCTAGGTTTTTTTTTATTGCAGATTTATTCATATAAATAAGTACCTATATTATGTTAAAATTCACACTAAATTTACCGTATGACTCATTTATAAAGTTTTTAATCACGCATATTATATACTACCCCGGACATATTGTGGACCTTGATTATCAGTGATCATTCATATCATACACAAATATAGCACTATATTATACTGCTATATAGCAGTAATTGCCAGCTCATTTGTGCGTGTGTTTACAGAATATAGCAGCGGTCAGGGCCGATTTAAGGTCGTGATAACAACGCCTTAGGGCTTATAATATTTCGGGATATTTTGTCATTCAATATGTATTTTTTTATGCATAATTAATTTAGTCAATCAATAGATGAATATTTATCGTATAGATAATAATATAATATATACGTTTATAGTTTAATATTTATATTATACTTTTCAGAGTTTGTAAATAAAATAAAAACAAATTATGTTTTATTGATTTGTTTACTTAAATTTAAATTCAGTTGACATTATTATTTAGTTTATAACTAATTTATTTATTAAAATCGAATCAACATATTATAATAAAAGTAAACGTATAAATAGGAAGATAAATTATGTAAAGTATTTTATTAATATTTGTATTATTTTTTTAGCACCACCATATACTATTTTAAAAAACTTTAATGCATAAATATTTTATCAATGATTTTTAAATAATTTTTTTTTTACAAATTATATTAAATACTTTTTTAAATTAATTTTTATATTTTGTTTTCGTAAGCAAATAATTAATTATAGTTGTAGATAATAATTGTATTATGTAGTTCCGAGATTGTAAATGTAACATACATACCGTATGAGAGACTTAAATATTTACAATTATTTTTCGTCGTAACTCGTTTGTTAACTACATTAACTAAAAAAATAATTAATATGATAGATAATCACTTTGCAGAAATTATGTTTTTGAAATGTAATAAAGATAAAATAAAATACAATGTTTGTGTATTAAAAATAATTAGGTAAATTATGTTTTTGTAATAATGAAATGTAATAATGCTATTATAGGTATTAATATAAAAATATAATTTTTTAATATTAATTATTATTTTTATATTGATGTATTCGAAATGTATTTTTTACAACACAGCGATTATAAGTTATAACTCATAAATTAGATAATGAAAATTGGTTTACCATATAATATTTTAAATAATTAAATAAAAGTTATAACTAGGTAGACATTTTTTAATTTGATTTTACTTATTATTTACATAGTAAACTTTTTCGAAAGTAAATTATGAAGTCGATTGAGTAGTCAGTATGATAGGTATTAAGGCACTGATCACTGATGTATATTGTAAAGACTATAGCTATAATCTGACTAAAAAATACAAAACAATTAAATATGAAATAATAAATATATTGTTTTACGTTAATATCAACAGATTCTGATGATGAAAGTAAAATATCTTGTGCTATGCATAGTTTCAATCGGCTATATATATATATTTTTTTTTAATAAAGAATGGGTATATCAAAGTACTATAACATAACAAGAATAATAAATTCTAAAAAGTTTTAATGGATAAAACAATTTTTTTAATTAATTGTAATATATATATATATATATATATATATATATATACATACATGTATTATATTATACTTGTTTATATAAGATTGCCGTACACTTAAACACGTTGCACGCCTTTATTAACATGAGGCATTAAAAAAAGCAATTATATAGTTAGTATACATATCATGAAACATGTCCCAATGTCATTTGCTCATTTGTTGGTATTTACCAAGAGACATACCGAATACTTATAAATTAAAGTGTTGGTTTTATTTCTGCATAGTAATATTACCACGTAAAAGTACTGACGTGTTATATATCTATACACATTGAGGTATTAATGAATAATGCAATTCATAAATACGTGAAATATATTTATAATAATAATAAAATATATATTTTTTGAATCTTAGCATAAGATATTTTTTGGTCACATCACGTGAATATTGTATATACGATGAAAATGCTTTATATTTTATATTTTACAATTATTACTTTATACTTATTATAAAATAATAGTTTTGTATTTTACGACGAAGTTAGAATATTGTTTAGGTACCAACTAATAAAAAAAATACAACTCATTTTCTATTAAAATAATAGTTTATAGTATATGAATATTATATATTGTTATAAAGCATAAAAAAAATAATAATAGTCCTATATGTGTATATCTGTATTTACCTATATAATGTTTATAATTTTACTACTAAAGTTTTATTTTATTTTGTTATTTAAATTAGTTAATAAATAAATAATTTATTTTTTTTAAAATTAATATAACACTAGATAATTGTTTAAAATCAGTAATGGGTTGAAAATGTTTAGTGAGCCGTAAAGAAACGCATTATGTAGTATGCACAATAATATTTAATACAATTAAAATCTAAAACACTCATAGAACCTATAATTAATAACAATAACAATATATTATTAATTTATTAATTATATAAAGTGTTTGGACTTTTTATTCGCACAACATACAAATATATAAATAATATTTATTTATTTAATAGTAATTTTAATGAAAAACGTAGGTACATGATACGGAGAACATTAAAACATTTAAATAGTCGATTGGTATTTAAAAATTATTTTAACATTATTATTAACAATATTTTTAGCAATGTTTTCTTATTATACAATTTTTAAAGAATATAATTTTCAATATGTTAATCAGGAAATGTAAAACATAGATATTATATAACTAATTGCATCATAATATAAAATATATTAAAAATCAGTAAAAACAATTATTTTTAAACATTTATTTTTTAAGTATAGTTAATGTTTATTCTCAATAGTTATACTATTGAAATATTGAGTATAGAGTATTGAATTTTTTTATAACATTTAAAATGAATTTAACAGATACTTGAATTGTTTTGCTTTTAATTACCTAATAATTGTTTTAAATATTTTTTATTAAAGATTACTAAAAGTTGAATGTTCAATATCATTGATTTAAAAATTGAATACAAGCAATGCATAATAAATAAGTATAACGTTAATATTCTTTCAACTAAATGTAAAATTTCGTATAATAATTGTTAACTTTTCATATTATATAGGAAAATTAACCATTGCTATAAGATTTACATGATTTATCAGTCTTCAATAAAAAAAAATATCATTACTTTATACCTATTTTACTATATTTATCTATTATTTTATAATAATTAAAAGTATGATATTAATGATAAAAATATTAGGTTGGATTAAAAAAAGTGGTTATATATATGTACGATCGAAATAATTTTTTTTTTTAAACTCGATGTTGATACATTACTTTCAGGCTTGAATAATAACACAACTACAATATATTCATCCACCACCATTATCTGATTGAGTAAAAAAAATACTACCTATCCTTTCTGATGACCGGACGGGTGAATGAGAAACTTCTACCGGTGGCTATGACAATTTCAATTCGACCGTCCTCTAAAAATGCGTACAACGATATTCACAACAGGCGGGGATCGTGTTGCAGTGAGCTAAAAATCTATTTTATTTTGACTTCAAGTACGATCTACCGATTTTATAACGAAAAATATCATTCGAATCGACGGATTATGATTTCTAACTTTCTAAGTTGTCCACCCGTCATAGCACGAAATCGCATTCAATACGAATAATCATTTATTATTTAGTAATAATTGTGAACGTATTATATAATAATATAGATATAGAAAACGTGTTTTTTGGCTGAAATTTATGTATATAAAATAATACAATAATAATCTATAATGGTATAAAGGAAAACGTTGATAAAGTTATGCGATTTTGAAAATGACAATCGTTTTATTTTATACACCAACAGCTAGGCTACAGCGGTTGTAGTGCCCGCGTTCTCAATTGGTATATTGTTATAACGGCGCGTACCTACGCGTTTTAATATCGCGAATAATATAATGTCGTCGATGAGTGACGGACGATATTAATTGTTATAATTACTCGGTGTAGATTTGTTTACGGCCAAATTATCTAATTACGTGTAAAATGTAGGTCACTCGGATTCCCTCCTACCGCATTTTAACGCGTAAGACGTGTCGTGAGAATGTTCGACACGCACGCGTCGTTGTGACATATAAAATATGACAATTAAAATGTGTAATTTGCAATAATATTATTATAACGATAATTTTAGTGCAATAACAAACAATAATAATGGAAAATATAATATATATATATATATATTAACAGTCGACGAACGCGCGACGGAAATACGAGGTAATAACGTGTGATTAAACGCGATTATTAAATAGTACGAAATAATATAATATATTCGTTTTTTTTTTTTTTTTTTTTAAATTAAATTCGCGCATTACACAGTGCACGAGTGACAAGCGTGCGCGTCCTTGTCAAGGAGATCGATGCGACTTCGGCGGCGGCGGCGGCGGCGGAGACGAAGGCGATTATATTATACGTAGTACCTACCTAGATTCGTGTATCGTTATCGAAGAAACCCCGACAACAGATTAAAAAAAAAAAAAAACAAAAAATGTAGGTATACATTACAAACGCGATAATAATAATCAAATATCAACGCGTTTAATATAGATTTAAACAAGTACCTATCGTACTATTATTATACATACGACGGCGTCCGCGGCAGTGACCGTGAGATCGACTCGTTTCCGCTGCACACGGGGGTACGTTGACGACGGGGGTCATACTTTGTCGTCGTTTACCGCGAAAAACGACCGTCGCTCGTAATTAAATATAGCCGCCGCCGGTAATTGGCGAATGTATGTATCGCGCACGGTCTCGTATTGTATAAAGATCATTATTATTATTATTATTATTAGGTATACCAAGTATAGGCGAGCGGACGATAAATATAATAATAGATAATAAACACGACCGGCCAAAATATTTCGCGAATTATAATTTATAAAACAGCCGCGACCGCACCCACGTTATTATTATTATTATTTCGCATAATTGCGTAGATCAGGGACGCGCGTCTCTATATCGTCAGCGTCCGGCGAAAGTATACCTAATATAAAATGTTCTGCGATCAATGCACGCTGTGCTTGTGACGGTCGCGGCCGTTGCACGATGTCCGGTAGACATTCGGCCGCCCACCACGGTCGACCGTCGGTCACCACACTCGCCACCGCCGCCGCCCCGGGGCAACGGCGACGAAAGAACTTGGATTATATTCTATTTTATTTTTTATCATTTATATTGTGCTTAAACCACAGATACGATGACATTATCCGTATTTAGGAATTTCTCGACCGAAGTGGTTACCGAACAGTACATGGATAACATTATAATTTATTTATATTATCACATTCGCTTATAGTTCCTTTTTTGCTCAGTTTATGCGATGGATAAACCTTATGAAATTTCAAACCATATTTTATTATATTATACCTGTATAGGCAATAAAATATGGTATAATAATATTGTAAATTAGAATTTTAAGTACAATATTATATCTATACGTATACCGTTCATAACCTACAATGCCATCAATATCATTTTATTTTTGAAACCTTGCATAAAGCTAGTCCCACGCACTGCAAGGTATATAGCAAATATTTAGTTGGATATTTTTTGACTATCGATCGGAAATATAAAACAAACGGATCTCATTTCTCATGAGACAGAATTTATAGTGCAAATTATAATTCACTGAATCGATTCCATTTATAATATTCACACACATTTTTTTCATACTCCTGTAAACTTATACGCAGTTTTAAAACAATTTGAATTAAAATATTTTGAATTTTTTTTTTTTATGATGATTCATATAAATCACTAATATAGTAATATATACACGATTTAAAATAATAAATCGATAAATGATATACATACATTTACTTATAATTTATATATATTTTTTATAAACTAATAACTGT
Source organism: Eriosoma lanigerum (assembly GCA_013282895.1). Classification (NCBI taxonomy): domain Eukaryota; kingdom Metazoa; phylum Arthropoda; class Insecta; order Hemiptera; family Aphididae; genus Eriosoma; species Eriosoma lanigerum. The sequence goes on from CM023361.1 coordinate 13,317,243, forward strand.
TGGTGAAAATTTATTAGTATTTCCTCCCATAGGCATCAACTCCGTGCACTATTAGGGTTATATTGTAATACCTTTTATATTATATTTATTATTTTAGTTCCTATAAGGTATTTGATTAAATTTTATTGTCTATCAGGACTTATTCTAAGGATTATTCTATACTGCACATTTTATTTAATTTATATCAACTTCTAGAAATTTACATGAAAATAATCTAAAAATCAATAAAAAAATAAAAAATTATTAAATAATATCATATTTAGCTATAATCAGTATTGTTTCCATAGGGTATACTCCATATACGGCATATACTCTCAAGTTTTTATTATAAAAATCATGTGTATACTATGTATAGGTATTCTCAAAGTCTCAAGCAAATCGCATAACGAAAATAAATATTTATTGATTTGTTAGATTGTTTTGTAATTACACATGAAATTCTACATTCTTATATTTGTATATAGTTATTTATAGTGTTTGGTTATTTGTACCTATATATTACGATTGTCTATTAATTATTATGCAGTTGCCATTCACAGAAGATTGAAATTTGACGTGGATGGGTATAGGAGATAGGAAATATACTAGAAAAATATAAATTAAATATTTGAAATTTAATTTGTTATTATTGAATAACACCTTCTTCACAATTACTGTAATGTATATTATAGCATTCGTTGACTTGGTATAGTATTCTCATAGAAATTTCTGGCTATACCTAATAATTTAAAATTTAATCTATAATTAAATAAGAATAGGATGTTAAACATACTCGTACAACAATTACAACTATATACAAATTTGGTTCCATAAACTTATGCATGTTATATCAATTAATTATGCATAAAAAATCGATTGCGCAAATAGTCATTATCAAGTATATTCAATTATTATGTAAAAAAAGACCCCAACTGTGCTTTATAATAAGACCTGGCCTGTACAACGCAACACGCTCGAACACTTCCTGGCGGCTTTTATACCTATAGGAAATTTGTATACTGGCCAACTTTTCCTTATAGTTATTCTTTCTTTTCGAATATTATTATCTATATTTTTATATTTATTATCCAGTTATTTTACATATTATAATATATGAGCAACGTGCGTATACTGCGTTCTGCTTATAGAAACTATACAAAACAGCGTCAGCGACAGAACCATGCACTATAGTACGATCGTTAAATTACGTAATTAAAGCGGCGCCTCGTCAGCGTTATCGCTCTTCGACATTCACAACATGCATAATAATAATAATAATAATATAATATTGTGTACGAACGCCAGAACATGCAACACAATAGCTTAGGGTCAATTGCAATTTTCAGGTTTATCTCGCGCGCGACGTATTTGAAATAACGTGAAAACTCTTATCGCTTTCTTCGTAGGCGATTCCATAAAACATATAATAATAATAATAATAGGTATGTACATGGTCGGTATCAAATCTTGCGCACATGCATAGGTATGCGTATGCGTGTGTATGTATGTCTGTGCAACAATTATTCACATTTTTTGGTCGATATAATTAAAAATTATGGACGGATTATGTCCACACAGAGGCATATTTATGGTGGGTGGGGGGTTTAACGGGTTTAAACCTCCCCATGATAAAAACAAAAACAAAATTTCTATTAATAAAAATTGATTTTGCACACCTGTTTTAGATTATTGCATTTTGTATTATAATGCAGATACAGAACGTGTTTATTTTCATTTTTTTGCAATTAATTTTTTTATATTATTATTAAACGGTTGGGGTAGGGGAAGGGTTTGGCTTCATGAAAGCTTCTAAAAAAAATCTGTACTCCCTCCCTTAAAAACTGCTAAATACGCGTCTGTGTCCGCAGACCGCGTATAGTTTTCGTAAAATATGATATGGCGATATTCGTACGATTCGGAATTATAACGATATTATTATTAAATGTAATCTCGCGGTATATCGATTCCATATAAAACGGTTGACAGATCGTGTTCGCGCGTAGGCGCAACACACGTATTATACGAGTATACTAATATAGTGTTTAGTAATTACACCATACACTACTACATAGTATTATTACAGGAACGATTAATAGGCGTATAAAATGTTTATAACTCTTATAATATAATATTATTGTAAAACCTGGTAGGTATATACTATACACATGTAGCGATCGGCCGCCGCCACGGTCATCGGCGACCACCACTACCGCGGCCGATACCACCGCCACAACGTTACCTGTACTACGCAGGTATACCTATAATATTCGTGGCGGCTGACGAAAGTCCTTCCGATTCGCCGCCGCCGCCGCCGCCACCGCGCGTTCACGGATAGATGAAATCTAGCTCTATATATCTATTGTCGCCGTTCATTCATTCATTTCGGTGCGCACGTTATATAGTATAGCGACCGCATTGTAATCACAACAGTCGGCGTGCCAACATCGACAACGAAACACCACCATCCACGTCTTGTAGTATACAGACTAGCCCGTAAATAAATAATATCAAACACACGGACATCGGCCGGCACCCCGAACACATCGCGATCGTAGCATCCAATTGTTGTAGTTTCGTCTCCAGCACGCGCGTTATTATCGACGCCGCTTGGATTGTCGACAGAACGAGAATCGATTCGGAACGATAATTATCGTCATTTAGAACGGTCGACTGCACGACGGCTTTGGGAACAAAGGAAGGCGTCAACGACGGCGCGTCAACGCACCGCGGAAGCAGCAGCGGCTGCCGCCGAACGTATTGTTACACAATTGTACCCGCAGATACCCGAGACGACAGCGCCGGGTAGACGAGAAGAAAGCGCATTCGGAACAACACCAACCAAACACTTTGTGACGATTGCGTCGAGCAGAGAGAAACCGTCGCGCCCCCATCAGCACCGCCATCGGCTAAAGGTACACAATATAGTCGGTTTGTATTGATTGTATTATTATCGATTCGATTTCTTAGTTTTTAAATTATATATTATTTGAGTTGAATTATAAATTATTTATACGCCTATTGTAGACAATGTGAGGTAACTCTGGTCTTATTTTCGAGAAAATTAATCAAATATACATAAGTAAAATCATTGGGTAATAGAATAGAATACATACATCAACAAAATACGATTTTGCACTGTCTAATTTGGCGACGAGTAGATAGTAAAATATATTATCATAATATAATCTATATTTTGTACACACATGTTACACACGCAAAATACATGCTCGAACCGCGCGATAATTAATATTATTATGATAACATTTATAATTTACGTTAGGAAGTACAAGAGGAAAAAGTAACGGCGGTATTTTATATAATATACGTGTCGAGGGATTGGTTTTATAAACGTACATAGTTTTCTTTTAAGTTTATCCCTGGCAAAATAACTGGGATGATACGGAGAGTATAGAATATAAATCTTTCTGAACATCGGCGACACGAGATAATTTATCTTTAGAATACTTTTCCATTAGGCGTGTTAACTAATTTTTTAAAATTTATATTGTTAATAATTATAAAATTATGATTTATTCATTCCCATTTAATAATCTCTAATAACTTTATATATAAACTTATACTTATTCACATAAATTTAAGTAAGTATAGATTAGATTGTCAGGTTCAATTTTTCTTTCGTATTATAAAATAAAAACGACTTACGCCACTATTTATGAATTTTATTCAATTTAAAAAAATACAATTATTTCATATTTTTGTACAATTAATAAACATACAATTTTATACCGGCTCCCACAAAAATATAAGACACTCAAAATGTCATACTATATACACTACTGATTCGTCTAAATGCGTGTTGCGTGTATCTATATTTGATTTTTATATTAAAAATACTAAATATAAATTGCAATATTTAGAAGTATTTGGTGGTTGATCACCCGTGAGAAAATTCGGTCGTAACACGGAATATAATAATACATCGTATACCTAATAAAATGTATAAACTCGTTTTTTTATAATGTATGTCAGTGTGACAGTATGGTTATGATATATAAATATATCAATATACTATCGATTAATAGTATAAACATGGTTTTGTATCAATACTCGTATAACATTAGGTATGATGCAAATTAATTGTCGATATTCGTTGTTCCAATGCCGTTATTAAATTTTCGAGTTGATGCAGTTGTCGTAGTATATTATAATTATTATACTGTTGTATTATACAATACGTGTGTGATGTAAATCGATAGGCGGTTTTCGTCAAAGTTGTTGTTGCAGACGTGTCCATTATGTATACATATTATTATTTATCATTATTTGATATATGATGTAAATACTAGGCAATTTTTGAAGTGTACATTTTATTTGATTATTATAACTATAAAATATATATACTCGGAACACGATGTTTTTTTTTTTTTTTTATATATATATTGTATATTTGTATATAAAAAATACAATATTGTGTAACAATTATTTACTAATGTTATATTATACCTAACACTATATTATTATTTCATCGTCGTCTCTACTTGGAGTAACACTTATTGTAATATTATCGCCGACCAAGACGATAATATCGTAATGACCCCGTGCGTACGGGAAAAACAACTTTTACGCAGAGGCGATAGCATGATCGTATCTTCGATCTGCCGCTCCTGCTTTTTCGATCGAAACACACTCCGAATTTTTAACACGCACGCATAATATAATATGAAAACATGCTACATTGCTATATGATATATTATATTGTGTGAAGTATGCACTCGTGAATTTATATTATATTTAATGTTTATAATATCGCCAATGTATAATTTGTTGCTCTGGCCGGTGTGTTTATTACTATTAATATATAATATTATATTGCTAACAATATAATTTCATAGTTCGATTTTTATGAAAATATAATATTATATTGTATATAGGTACCACGAATTCGCTAACTATTTTAAAATTGAGCATTTCTACAATCGTGCTATCATCACGATCATACCGACATCTGAATTGAAGATTAACCATTATTTTACTTATTAACACGTAAAAAGTTTTTAAAGATTTTCTAAATCTTAAATAAACTAAACTATAATCTTTTTATAGTTTGACATACATGTTGTAAGTCGCAATTCTAAGTCGTAGCTTACTTTTACAAAAATTATTGCCAGTTTCACATTAACTTTTATTGTTAAATAACTATTATAAAATATAAATAATTTATTAAAGGTCATTAATTTTTCGGTATTTTTAGTATGGAATGTGACAAACATTCTATCCAGTTCTCGATTTTAAATAGGTACCATTTTACGTTTACGGTGATTGTGATCTACCATAGGTACTAATCAATCAAATTACGACTTATAAATCACATTTTATAATTAGATAACTAAATCGATGATAATTCATATTTCTTACAACGCGATTTTTTTATCCCGCCGATATGTAAAATAATTATTTCTAAAAATCGAAGAAGTTAATGCCATATTTAAAAAAAATATATATATATATATATAATTAAAAAGTTGTTGTAATATCTATAAATTGATAACTAGATACTAATATATATATAAGTTGTAGGTAAAAAATATAATTATATCGAATTTAAATGAATAGTATTTTTGTTATATCCGATCGATTAGGTACCGGAATTTGGTAGATCAGTATATCACACGTTTGAATGTAAATTAATCTCTTGATCAACCATAATATTACCAATTCTCTAATTATGTACAGATTAATTTTTATTCAATTCAATCTTCGTATTTCCATAATAATTTACGGTTAGAATAAAACTAACATTTTAATAAGTAGGTATAATGCATTTCGTATTTCAACAATTTGGTTGGTCCAAATAACCAAATGCATTCGTGTACACTATATTTTTAAAATATTTCATAAGATCCTATGATATGATGTTCCTATTAGGCATCACATCCAAATAATACGTTAACAATAAGTGTTCCGAAATAATTAAATTATCATAATTCATATAAAAATGCATATGCGATAGATATATTATATACTATATACTATAAACATCATGCACAATGTAATCATTCAATTCGAATAACACGAAACATGTAACATATAGTCTAGCACCGAGTTTAACAATGTGTTTATTAATTACAATCTTTACGAAAATTTGTTGACGACCCTAATAATATTGTATAATCGGACGTATGTATTTCATGTGTCCGCATTTCATAGACGACGAAGGTGATGCTGTTGCACATAATATATTAATAAACATTTTACGACTGGCGGCTATTGGTGAACTGTTCAAAGAACATAATCAAATAAAAAATATCAAAGAAATAAAATTATATATATATATATATAATATATTAGCCGTCCGAATTCGTTATTAATTGCGTTGAGCCTATATTTGAAATTTATATTTCGTGCGCCAACAAGTTTCGTAAATTATTTTCTACACTCTTACTCGACCCGAGAGATATTTCCTATACTTACCACTCATAAGGTTTCTATATATAATTTAAAATGTACTAATGTAATAACGTATACCATTAGCGTTACCTAGGTATTATAAACACATCCACGTTGGTAAATATTTATTATTATGTAATATACCTAGGTATATAACGTATAGGCTTGATGAGAATAATAACTAAAATAATAATGAAAAAAAAAAAAAATTGCGGCCGATAAACGTTTCTCGGGAAAGTATTCGCAACCATAGGCGTGCCTTAGTACTTTTATTATGATATCCGCACCGCTGAGTCTCATTATTATTACATCGTCGTTATAAGATTTCGCGGTTTTTTCACGAGTCACGGTCGAAGGGCGCACCGCTGTCGTCGATAACGAGAATATAATACTAATACTAATAATAATAATAATAATAATAATAATAATAATAATAAAAAATTAATAATTTCAAATAATAATATAATAATCGTTATCATAATAGTAATAATAATAATATAATAGTCGCGTAATAAGTAGGTACACACATAATTTACGCACTAATATGATATATAATAATAAAATTATATACAATGACCTATACGTGGTGTGTAATATTAAATAACAATAATAATAATAATGATGTATGTATATAGTATATGTAGTCGACTTATTGACCGTGGCTTCGGCGGTCACCGCCGTTACGGTGTCCTCGCTGACAGGCCAAGGCGAAACCGAATATGTATATCTTACCGGTACAGGTAAAACGTGGTAGTGGTCGTAGAATATTATACCGACCGCTGCCACCGCCGACGATACGGTCCAGAACTTGCCCTCGCTTGCGCCCAATCGAGTGATTGTTGTCTCCGCCGTCGCATTTTTTCATTATTAGCAGTTAATATAAAAAAAAAAAGAAAAAATAATTTTAAAGTTGAAAAAAAACTAATATTAAGTAAGTTTATAAACGTAAATAATAGAAATAAACAATAATAATAATAATAATAATAACTATTTGTTTAATAAAAGTAGTTTTTCTGCGCGTATACAAAAATTGATAGACGATATTAATATAATATTATAGCAAACAAAACAACAAAATTCGTTCATCGTGCCGAGGGCGAACGGGTTATACAATAATTCTTTCCGGAACTGTGGACGCGTTTACCTATTATTATAATAACTCACAACAATAACATATACTTATTTATTAATTTGTTTTATACACAATACAATATGCAAGTTATTATTATTATTTTTTGTTGTTTGATACTATAATAATATATTATAATATCAAGTAAAATACACACAAAGTGAATATAAAAAAAAAAAAATGATGAACTGTTTTGTATAATAATCCTTTTATACAGTATATTCTATACTCTGATATGCACCATCTTATATATAGGTATACTTATTATATTGTTGAAAACCAGTGACGTAACTAAATTGTTATATTGAGGGTGTTCATATAATTTCCTAATTTTTTTCTTACAATATTTATTTTTTCCCTTATACTTACCTATAATATAATATACTGCGTAGATTTCTACGTCTAGTTTAAAAACTAGTAATAAATAATTTGTATTCAATAACATATAATACTATATAATTTACTAGACTTTCATATTTCGATGTGTGTTTTCATTCTCAAAACATTTCCTAAACACTGTCACTGTCCATATATAATAATACACCTATACGTTTATCGAGATTCAAATCTGTTACGGTTTTAATAGAAAGATTCACAAAAGTTTCATAGTACCTATAGGTATAATTAATAATCACCGTGTATTTGTACACATAAAAATTGATTGATTATTATTATAATATAAATTCAATGGTTATGTACCTAGCTACCTAGCTCGATAACTAAATAAACATAATTAATTATTTTATATATTGACGTCGGTAAAGAATATTAAGCTTATAAATCGATTAATTTATTGCGCTAAATCGTATTCAAGGTACCCGCAGTTGAGTACCTAACCTATAAGTTAACATGCGAACAAAAACCCTATATTATTATTCTATATGTAACGTTTTTTAAACGATCACTAATCATAAGACGATCATTTTTATATGACGAAAACAGGAATTAATAACATATGGAACAACTTACAGTGGTGTTAATAATTTTAGTTTCGGAATCCGATTGCCCAAACTTAAAGACGCCGCCCGGTAATAATAATGAAATTCGGAAGCACCGGCGGTGGCGGTACGTCTGCGCGGGGAACTGATTGTACGGATTTCTCCGCGCGCACTGCACACAAACATTAATATAATGTTATAATATAATCTAACCCGCAAATACTCACGTGGTCATTTTTCGTATTTATTTATATATATATATATATTAATTATTATTACATTAAGTTTTTAAAAATTGTTATTATTTTATCAATCAATATTCGACGATTGTCATCTCTGTGTATTGTCTATTACAGGTATAATAGCATAAATTATTATTTATACGCGATTGTCATTGTATCGATAGAATACGGTGAAACGGAGATGTAATTTTTTATAATAATAATTTATATCGTTGCTCCGTCGTTTTCACCGTGAACACGCGTGCACTTGATATACGACCGTGCATGAAATACCAACAACTACGGCTAATAACACAAACAAAAATGTACATTTTTTATTTGTGCATGATTATAACTAATGTAATGTTATAATAATGGATAATAATACGTAAAATACGATAAATAATAGGTTTTTGATTATTAAATATTAAAATATGGATAAATATTAAATATTGACAATACTAATTGTAAATAATGTTTATTATTTATAAACGATATAAGTATTGTTTAAGTTTACACCCAACAGAATGAAAATAAGAGATACAAATGAGAGAATTTTTTATAGCGAGATATTTAATTATATACCTATATATGATATCTAAACCTAATACTATTAAAAAAAAAACATGTAATAAAAATATATTTTAACTTATTATTTTTTATAGTTCCTAATTATATATTCAATATATTTATTTAGATACCTACCTATAATTATTCCAACCAATAATTTTTGATATCTATAACATTGATTACATAATATTAAAAAAGTTTATTGAAGATTTAATTGAATTTCAATTTTAAATAGATAAATAAAAAATTATACCTGTAGCTTACAAGGTCGAATAGGTATATGGTAAAATATATTGTCAATATTAATATAGGTACATGCATATACAAGGCTAGCTAACCACGAATTTAATCTCATATCGTCTAATTAGTTAGATAAATTATTTGTTTTTTTTATCTCGTTGCGTTCTGTTATTTCTAGTAAGTACCTACCTATATATTTTTAGTTTAAGATTTTTTATATTTTTATCGAGCATTATATTTCTTGATAGTATATAAGTACCCATAATCCCAAGTTCTTTTATAACTTATTCTATATTTTTTATATATTTATATTTTAATAATAATAATATTTTCGTATTATTCGTTCAAATAAAATAAACAGACCACAGTCTAATTTGTATATACTTGATCCATTGTGCAACAGACTCACGGTATAGTGCACCTAAGTAGATAGAATACAAAATAAAGGTACATATTAATATTGTGACTTAAAGATAATAGTTTTCGTTGACGTTTTTGTACATATAATATATTCTTATTTTGTATTAGTAATTATAAAGAATATAATTTATATGATATGTACGTGCGTGAGAGAAAAGTCTAAAAAGTATAGTATTTCAAATACTGTAATACGTATTAGAATAAATTCTAGATCAAAATTGTATTTTCAAATTTATATGGTTACTATCTAATTTCGTATTAATTTTTTTTTTAAATTAAACAATATTAAGTGTCTCTTAAATTTAAATAATAAATAATATTAAATTAAATTTAAATTTAACTTGTCTAAACATATACATAATAAGTACAATATTTGTACTACTTTCAGAATCTGAGTGAAGCGAAGAATGTTTTTTTTTACTTTTATGTCTGAAAACACCTTTTTAGGTAGAAATAATTATCCGATTATTACAAGTAGGGTATGCATTCGATAGAAAATCGTATCATCTTGGTATTTTATTTACTAATTTTTCTAATTTCTTCAAAGTTTTTCTTTAAGAGAAGAAAAACTACTAAAAAATGGTGGAAAATCGGCAAAATTTACGGAAATTGTAATTTTGACGAAATTGATTTTAGATTTTCATGATAACTAATACAATTTCTAACGTAGGGACTTTTATATTTTTTTGCGTATTCCATAGGTAGTTTACACGCATTATAAAATTTTCGAAGGATTATCAATATATTATATTATTGTATTATATTGAGTTTCGCTCAGAATTATATGCAATATCATTGCATTCAAATATTAATCATAATAAACCACTAATTTCTCCGAGGACCGAATGAACGATGGAGGAACATCCAAAATCGATCTTCCCTTATTTAAAAAAAAAAAATTATTAAAAAGTGGGTAGGTCGATTGTGGACGTTCCTCCTTCGTCCCTTCGGTCCTCGAAGAAATTAGTGGTTTATTATATAATTATTAAGATTTGAATACAATGAAAGAAAATACGATTCCGAGCGAAACTCAATATATTACAATATATTATACTGATAATCCATTCCAAAATTTACCACGAGTGTGAATTACATATGTAAATATGCAAAATAAATTTCAAATCCCTACGATCAAAATTCAAGGAGTTATCATTTTATGATAAAAATTGTCAGTCACGATTTTCAAAATATTCTGTAAATAGATTAAATAGTATATGATTAGGTTTCTACAAAAATTTCAAACCGTTAAATAAAAAATTACAGGTAATATTATACATTTTTAGAAAAAATTCAAAGTTGTATATATTAATTTTTCTATATTTAGCCAAAAAATCAACCAATCCGTTATAAAATTTTACTAAATATAAATATTACCTATATGAGTACTTAAAAAAATTTTCAAGTCTCTACGATCAAAACTCAATTAGTTATCATGAAATAAAAAATAAAAAATTACGGAAATCGTAATTTTGCTATTTTTTGGTAGTTTTTTTGTCCTAAGGAAAAACTTTGTAAAAATTCGAAAAATGAGTAAATAAAGTACCAAGATGATACGATTTTATACCGAAAGCATACCCTACTTGTAGTAATCGGACAATTATTTCTATCCGAAAAAATGTTTTCATACATAAAAAAAAAATCATTTTTGTAGAAACAATACATTCCTCGCTCCGCTTAGAATTTATAATGTAATTAGAGCACTATGCAGAATATTCATCCGTCAGTGGCCACAAACACGCTATTGTTATAGTTTAAATGTGTGACTCATTAAGTATTGGGGTAAGTTTCCCCAACTCCCCTACATTTAAAATGTCATTACAAAGTTTTCTTGATTTAAGAACTTCTAAAATTTGATTGAATTTAAGAATAATAATTTAATTATTATTATTGTTACAATTTCCTAACCTAACCTAACCTAACCATACATAGAACTTTGTTGGATAATCTTATATAAAGGTAACTTTATAATATATAAAAGTATATAAAAATAAGTATATATTATACAAAAGTATACAAAAATACAAAAATGTATTTAATTCCATAAATTATTTTTTGACCATATTAACAATTTAATTAGTAAATAATTAAATAATTTTAAATAATAATTTAATATAATTAGTATGATTATTTATTAATTTTTACACTGAACTACTGTGCATAAATGAATTATAAAGATTGGGTGAACACAGAACATACTATAAAGTTATAAGTGATAACATCAATTAAAAATTAAAATTAAATATCTACCTATGATACATTGAAAAACTGTTTCGAAAAATAGTTAAAACGATTCTAACTTCTTAAACGATCAAGTGTAAATATTTTAGCTTTTAAAATAGTTGGAACGATTTCATAACAGTTATAAACTGTTTCATATAAATGGTGTAATAAGTTCTGATAAGCGTATTTATTACATTATATAATAAAATAGTATCTTATACAGTTATATAATTTATCAGCTATACGATATCCTATAATTTAACAAAATTATATTTTATTATTGTTTTACGTAAATGTATAGGACGTATATACGACCTAACCATAGATATCACCGTTTAATAATTTTGCAATACGGCTACCTATATTATTTATGACTGTTTATTAACTATGTTTTGTTCTATATATAACGCATAAACAGTTACAATTAAAAATTTAACGTTTTATATACTTATTTTTGTTTTCTACCCATGAGTTATTATTATATTACTTATTAGCGGCATAAGCGGGAAAAGGGAAAAAAGGCGTCACGGGATTGTGAAATTTGTTGACTTGCTTATTATTTTCAAAATTGTATTTTATACAACTTCGTGATTACACTTTTTTATATTTATATAGGAAAAGATTTAATGTTATACGCACATACATATTCATTCACTATATTATATTATACAAAATAGTTTCAGGTACTATAAATCGTATACGAGACATATTATAATGATTACAAAGATTATTATCGATATAATATTTCCGAATACAAATCCACGACAAAAAAACCATTATTTTTTAACAATATTGTTGTTGTCATAATATATACTGACGATGTTGATGTTGTAAACGCGCGAGTGTATTAATAATTTCACGTTCGCGTATATAATTTAACAATTAAATACTTATATTGGGTCGTGATCGCGTCGTCTTCGCAATGTAAAATATCTACTTTCTGTAACAATATAAATCGTATATAATGTATAGTACGATAGTTATTGCAAAACAGTACGTAATACGCTTACATGTACATTAACTACCTATAATTATACTTACGCAAAACCATAATCTCCACCGTTCGGTTCATATATATATAAACATATATTGTTCTCAATTATAGTAACGTTTATAATTTAATAACGATATAAAAATGTTCGTAATTTCGTATATATTTATATAAAATTTACCTATATAATAATAGAATTGTTCCGTTTACGCAATACCGAACATTTAGCTCCGTCTAATAGTGTGATTAAAAATAATATTATTATTATATATATATATAGGTAACAACCCCGACGGTTATTATAATAATAATCACGATGTATCATTAATTATTAATGAGTAAATTAATGACATTATATTTACCGTCTATACCGGAATAAATATTATTATATTATACAATAATAATGTGCATTGTGAACGTAATAATATTAATGTAAAAAAAAAAAAAAAAAATATTATACCGTACTTTTATAGTCGTAATAACGAGCGGCGCAAAAACGTATATTATGTATGTGTGTTAAGGTCACGTTCAATGCCGCAGTCCGCCGTTAATTTAATAAACGCACCGCCGCGAGTTATTATAATTTTAGTAAATTAATTTAGCGGTCCGTTGCGGCGTCTGCGGCCGCGGCGGCGGCGACGACGACGGGGAGGAAGAAACTTCCAGAATAATATTATTTTATTATATTACCACGCGACGGTCATCCGCAACGATCGACGCTTCCGCATATCGATAGCGATATGTAATATGAATAATTCTGTATTTTTTTTTTTTTTTTTTTATGTACCGCGGTTATTAGTCATCGTAAATATTATTATAATTATATTATATACATTGTATATTATATAAAATTATGCATATTGTTGTGTTATTGTCCTATTCTCTTTGATAATCATAAAAATATTATTGGTTGATCTAGATTCAAAAAGTGCGAAAAACGCGATCGGAGACTTGGTCGTAATTTTCGATGTACAAAATAATTGTCTTACAGAATTCGCATCGTCTTGTTGTAAGGCATTGGACATTTTTGGATTTAGGATAAATGCATCTGTGTTCAATTCAATATATTCGCAACGAATAAATCACAATACTATCCAATAGTACCTACGCTCTGTTCTTGAATCTGTTTTATATGTAGTACATAAGTACTACATATAAAAAGTACATAAGTACATATTAATCATAGTCAGAGTGGCGTCACGAACATTTGAGCCACGGGGACAACCATTAAAACTACCCACCCACCCATCAATTTCAAAAGCTTTTAAAAATGTATTGTTATTGGTAAATTGATATTTTGCGTTATTTTTACTTATTATTGTATTAGTTTTAATTTTTATTGTATTTCTTCGTATAGTCTTTTTTTTTTTATAATTTATTGGATATTTACATTTATTTCTCACCGGTCTAATTTTTTAATTCAACAATCCATAATAACCCAATATACTCATTCCTAAAGTTTAATGGGCAATTGCCCCAAAAAAACAGCCCCGTGACGCCACTGGTCATAGTTATAGTTCAGCACAAGTTTTTTATTTTTCTCTGGGTATATATTTAATGTTGTTAATGTTGTATATATTACATGACTATTCTCCTGTTATTTCTATTCTGCAACTGTCTTGTTTAGCTGATGAAAATTTCAATTAATAACTATACATTTTCAATATCTTCTTATAGTTGTATTAATTTAAAAGTTTCTCCCTTTTTTCTCGTAATAACTATCCTTTTTATATTTCTATATATCTACAACGCAAAAACGATGCGGATTTCCAATTTGGAACCATCCTTATCATATTATTTTTTCGTAATTATTAAGTTTTCATTATTCTTATGTCAAAATAAATAAATTATATTTTTGTAATGCGACCTTTGGGTTTACCACCTCGTACTTGAAATAAATAAAACAAATTATTGTATAATAAATGTAAAAAACGACAACGTTAACGAGTATGTCATCTTTTAATAAATAATAACATATAATAAACGCGGACACGCGGGTGTGTGGTATAATAATAATAATAATAATAATATGTATTATTTTGTATTTTAACACTTGAACTATGTACGGCGGTGCCACGGCCACGTTACGCATACATGAAAATAATGTATTGTATCGCGGTTACATTGTGTGGGCGTTACAAAAGGATGATGCGGGCGCCTGCTGGGCTGCCAACACCCGGGTCTTCCCTCAATAACGTGAAGGATAATAATACGTTATATTTTCTACTTTTGTATATACATTTTTACATACATAATTTATAAAGCGACGGGGTAGCAATTATTTTGTTAGGTATATAAACATTGACACCAGATAAAAAATATCGACTTTTATAGTTTTAATTTGTTTTGATTACCAATCGAAAAAATTTAAAATTGTACATACTCTTTATCTCTTCTGACAATCATCTCACGTCAATGGATTAACGTTTGTGATTCTTGATAGAACATCACGATTTAGTTAACCAAATTGTATTACGTTTTATCGGGTATAATAATTCTGAACGGTTTGCTTCAAAGTCTAGACACCTATCGCGCAAAAAACCTGTGGCTATTATATGTAGTGGTATTAAACCTGGATCCTATAGTGGCATCTAAATTACGATCAAGTTTTACATCTTAATATTATATTCGCGTCGTTTATTTTAATTTATATAGTAACCTTATACTCATTATAATTTCTTGCGGATTTATAAATCATTTATCCGTGAAACAGTATATTATAGGTTGAATTTTTCCTTATTAATAAAAAGCCAAGTAGAATTTCTGATCAAATATTGTAAACGCGCATTTATAATAATTATATAGGTAATAGTATAAACTTGATAATAGCTGTGTACTTGAGAGATTTAAACGCATGTTTTAACTGTTTCAAGTACATACATATAATCAACTACTTAAATCCACCATATTTGTTTGTATTTTTTTTATGGCTTTTATATGTCGGGTAATAGCTATAAATTATGAATATATTAGGGAATTTATTAGTGTTTGGTGTTGTACCTACAGTAAAAAATCTGATTTTTTGTTGTTGTACATATTGAAGTAATCCACATTGTTATTCAATTTAAGCTTTTAAAATTAGATATTCAGTAGATAGTTTAAGTACACTGTTTATATAAAGACAATATTCTAGGTATTTTAATATTTAATATGAAGTGAAAACATAATATTTTGGTCGTATAAAATATTATATACGTAGATAACTATAGGTACTAAAATGATTATATTATTAAAGAAAAATATTATACATACTTAATACAGGTAGATTTATCATTTTAGCTATTGTCTTGTAATATTATAAGTATTGAAATTTACAATATTATTTTTTCAACACAGTATTATCTACTGATTCTTAATAACATTATTATTTATACTTTTAAGCAATTTGAGATAGTTGAACAGATTTACTATTTTTTCTTACAGAATATTCTTACCTATTTTACATTCAAATTTTTTCCATTAAATAATTGACATTTCTTATAATTTAATCATGACTCAGAATTTTATATAATATTATAGTAACGCGGTAATCAGGCCGATGAATTTTTAATTAACACATGTTGTTGCAATGCTCATGCATTATTATTGTTTAAAATATATATGATTATACGAATACAATATAAAGTATTTTTAGTATATATATATATATATATATATTATATTGCTATATTCGTTTTCATCAACTACTAGCGACGAAAAATATACTGTTTGTGTGAAGGTGTACTTACTAGATTTTCAGGTTTTTATAAGAATATAATATTCTAATAGCATATTATTTATTTATATTTTATTAAATAATTATTAGCTCATAAACATAATATATAAAACATAAGTTATAATTTAAAACGGTGATGCAATTTTTAAAATACTATTTAAAAAATGAAAAATATCATGAACTAGACTGGATTTCAAATATTATGCTTAAAAAAATAATAATGAATTACAAATGATATTTTATATTTTATATTTTAATATAATCATACTATATTTTAATTTATTACCGTTAAAAAAAATTGTTTCAGCGACTAATGTGTAAAGATGTATACAAGTGACTTATATGGTATATTAGAAGTCTATCTACTTTGTATAGAAATATAAAAAGGGCTTAAATGTTAAAAATTAGTTTAATATTTACGGTTTAGTCCAAAACATATTCGATTGCAATATGATATACATATATTACCAATGATAAGAATTAAAATAATTAAATTACCTAATAAATTAATCATTTATAATATTTCACAATAATAGAGTTATCGATTACACGTACTGTAATTATTGCTTTTGGACTTTTAAAAACCGATATTATATATATTAAAAATATTGTATATATTTCCATGTATAAATTATACAATCTTCGTCAAAGAAGGTATGTATAATATAAATTTACAAGTAATAACATAATTACTGTTGGATGTGAGTCGAAACTCGAGTATATAATTTACCGATAAATTTAAAAAATGAAGATACTTTATATATATTTACCTGTACATACTACTTTTGAAAACATTATTTGTTTTATAATTATCTAGCTATTAAGATAATATTATATGTTTTATAATATGAAAATTGTATTTTTACTATCTCTGTAAAAAATTATATTAATTTATATTATAAGTACATGATGGTAACTAATTAAATTGGATTAAATTTTTAATTATAATAAACTAGTAGATTTTGGAAAGCTTATTTATTTCTATTGAAGTCATTATACTCAGGTATACATTTATAATTTTATAACACAAGTTTTATATATTTTCTTTAAATTAGTATGGTGTTTAGCCAACATAAACTTAATGCGTGTATATTATTAAACTACATGGCATATAAACTCATATAACTGGTTTAAGTTTCATAGAGAAAATATTGGTTGTTTTTTTAAATCATTCATCATATTATTTGTTTTTATAACGCAGCGCATGTATTATATAGGTATATTTGAAATTATAGTTTTACAAAAACATATTTTTGTTAGTTTTAATTTGTTTTTTAAGTATAACTTAAACTGGCTAACCTAAATCTTGAGTTATTTTGATGTTTCCAATTTTTTTCTATGTGTAAATATTAGATTTATTAATGTACCGGCTTAACTAGTATATTTTTTACATTTAATATTAGAAAACTATACAATATATAATTGAACTGATGTAGGTGCCTATATTATACTTGGTTTTATTATTTAATATGACGCATATTACATAACTATAAATAATGTTTTTTTAATAGGTACGAACACATTAAATCTTTAACTCATTATAAATAATCAAAAATGTTTTAATATTTTTATTTTGAATTGTGATATTATATATGAATTTATGATAAATGCGTAATTAAAGTTGAATAATCCATTAAACTTTACTGATTTTCTTATAGTTGATATTTATATCGATAAGAGATTATTATTAAACTTTCTATCGTAAAGTAAATTAGATTAATACATTTCGCATACGATTTAAGAGAACAAATCCAATTTTATAAATATGTTTTATTATTTAATTATTAATACCTATGTCTTCTAATTAACATGTGCACCAAATATACCAGACATTATAAACTATTATATCATACTCGTATAACCTCAAATGAACCACGAACTTGTAACTTGTATATTTATTTTTTTTAAAGACATTAGATGTATGCATATTTACATAACACGTCATATTGATACTTACTATTTAATTACGATGATTGTTTTTAATAGCAATATTGGTAATAATAATCTACATACATTTTAGTTTCAAATATTAAATTAAAATTTTGTTTCGTGAAAATGTTACTCTTCACGTTAATTATTAAAATAAAATAGAAAAACAATTCAAGTTGTGTAGTTAGTTGTATATCATAAAACAAGACAGACAACTTTATTCTATTAATATAATTATACTTAGGTATATATTGTTGTATAATATTCAAATTCCTAATATAAAATAATGATTTTAATTGATTTAAGAGAATACAAAATACCTATAGGTATAAACTTAATTTATGTGAAAATTAAATAATTCGACTAATTAACAGACATAATTTATTAATAATGTTTAACGATATAATCATAACCATAATATTTTGAGTAATACATTTTTAATAATATATCATAGATATTTATTCAATTATAAATATTATTTATACTTGAGTTATATCATATCTCTATGACCCAGATTAATTATTTATGAATTTCTAGTGTACTATTAAAATATATTTTTGTTATAAAATATACCTTATTTGTTTGTATTTATTTAGATAATATACGATAATACCCATGTTAATTTTTATTGTAATTAGAAAACTAGTTTAGTCTAAAAATAATTATAAGTATTATTATATTTAATGATACAAAAGCGGGAAGGTCGATTTCAGACGTTCCTCCATCGTCCTCGGAGAAATTAGTGGTTCATTATAATTAAGATTTGAATGCAATGATATTGCATTAGAAAATACGATTCTGAGCGAAACTCAATATATTATACTGATAAGCCGTTCCAAAAGTTTATCATGTGTGTAAACTACTTATGTGAATACTTAAAAAAATTTTCAAGTCCTTATCATTAAAATTCAATTAGTTATCACGTAATAGAAAAAATAAAAATAACGGAAACCGTAATTTTGCCGGTTTTCTGTCAGTTTTTTGATAGTTATTCTTCTCCCAAAAAAAAACTTTTTCGAAAAATGAGTAAATAAAATACCAACTGATACAATTTGGCACGGAAAAGACACTCTATTAGTGATAATCAGACCATTATTTCTTCCCAAAAAAGTGTCTTCAGACATAAATAAAAAAAAATATCATTGTAAAACAAATATATTCCTCGCTTTGTCCAGAATATAAAATAAATATTAAATAGTTTGTTTAAAATTTTATCATTATTTTGTTAGTTGTTAGTTAAACTATTGTAATCTCAAAAGTCGACGTAGAGTTATTGTATCTATAGATTTATAATTAAGTATTTATATAATATAAAATATAATAATATGTAACTATATTTAAGTTAGAATAAATTACATTATTTTCGAATAATATAGAAAACTTTATTGAGGGGAAAATTTTTTTAGTATATTATTAAATAAATGTATCAAATTTAACTATTCATTTTTATTAGTCAAATCGTGTTTTGTATAGTCTATACTTTATTATCCTAGTAGCTATTATGAAGTATTTTCTTTATCTTCATTGCTTACTTAATAGTTAATTACGTTATAATTATACAGGTACTCGTATTAAAGTATAAATATAATTATTAAAAGTTATTATATATTATCACTCATATTCATCAGTCGTAAATGTAAAATGTATTAAATATCTAACACTAATTGAACTTTCAACGTTCACCCTTATCATAAACCCTTAAGATATATTATGTTATATTACTGATACCATAAGAATATTATTTTATGTCTCTCCTATTTTATATGAAAAGTTATTTACGAAAACAACTTATTATAACGGTAATTATATATGTAATTTTATAACAATACTTGCTGATCTAGGCGCCGTCAATGATATTAAATAAGTTACATGTTTTTATTTATAATCGTGATTATTGGAGCAAAATAGTATTATTTTCTACGATTAGTATTTTTTTCATTTATGATATAATATATATAAATGATAATGGATATAATATTTCATGAGACGCGAGAATAAAACCTCAGTTGAAAAAAAATCGCAACAGAAAACGAAAAAGATATCAAATTATGATAATAATATGCATAATACGTAATTGTACCATGACATATTATTAGTCCACTTATAAAACATTGATCTCATGGGTATATAATCATTAAATGATCGATTTTCAAAATTTTCGCTGAGTATATGACTATTGTTATTGGCTTCGCAAAATGTCTGAAATCAAATTATGTATAAATAAAAACACAATTAATTAATAATTAATTATATTATATATATTTATTAGGGATAACATTCATAATAATTTTATAGAATATTTTCATTTTCATTAAATTAACTCAATCAATGGGAAAGATAGCAAATATTTATTTAGATGAAATGTTTAATAATAATTCATAATACAAAACAAATGTTATTGAAATTTCAAGATATGTAACAACGTAATTGGTCACGTATTTCGCGTAATTCGTCATGTATAACCACGTGATGAATGTGTATAATTATATATTATGTACATTATATGCCTTGTTATATTGTTTAAAAATAATAGGTAATATATTGAAATATTTGAACACATTTCTGAACTTATAAGAGTTATTAAATACTTATTAATAAGATCATTATGACTAAAAAGCTTTTACGATTACATTTATTAAACATATTTTAAAATACCTATTAGTTTTCGCTATGATTTTTATTAAAACTTATTATAAATTTAAAATCTTCATTTGCGAATTTATAATCAATATATAACGCTGGTAATTAGATAAATGCAGATGAAATCTAGTACGATTATTAATTTCTTTAAAAAATTGATGTTACTACAACCATTTATATATAAATAGTAAATATATTATATTTAAAGAGTATCTTAAATAAAATAATAATTATTGACAATTAACATTTAAAAAAATTAAAATATATTTATGTACGAGTATAAAATTATTATATATAATATAATTGGGTATCATCTCGGTCCTTGGAAAAAAATCAACAGGTAGACTCAGTAACAGTCCGTAGTTCTGTTTAGTGTGTGTTTGCTAGCGCTGAGTTGTTTTAATATAGTTATGCGCGTAACGCGTTTCTTTAAAAAACGTTTAGTAAAAATTAAAACACGTATTTTGTCAATAATAGTTATTATTACTTTAAAACACCGAATATGAATATGCGTATTATTATATATCGTAATACTAAATTTTGGTATATGGAATTGGATAAAATAATTTAGACTCTCAATTTTTGAACAACCAAAATTAGAGTTTATTTGTTTTTGTAATGAACAACATGTCGGTAGAATAATAGTTTTAATTATTTTTATATCCTATATTACCTGAAATAGTTAGATAAATAAATAATTTTTAATCTAAAATATTAATTCTATTAAAGTTTTGCGCTCACTTAAAATAAAGTACCTAATTAATAGTACCATTCATTATAGAATAGACTATTCTATAATCAATGATAGTACATAGTGCGTATGAAAATGTGTACTTTAGTATTTATATATTATATGCGTAATATTATACATGACGGATTTATAAGGTTTAGGAAATATTTTTTTCTTGAACTTACAGTTATATTTACATAATTATATTGATAGGTAATACTCTAGTCAATGACTTCTTGAAGTGTTCATATAAGAACACTGGTGTTTTATATTCGTATATTTATAATCATTTATCATACATGTTATTATATTTTCGGGAGGAGGGATCAGGTTAGAAGTTAAGAAAAGTTAGGAGTATTATATGTTTTAAACCAACAAATATTCAGTATTAAGCAAACGAAAATCATTCAATAAAATAATTTAACGGGTGATTATTAATTTTATTTAATGATTGGTTTCATGTAATTCGTCAGTATTATAATATTGTTGTAATAATCACATTAGCAAGAAATAAAAACGTAATAATAAAATAATTATATAAAAGCACATTTTTTAAAGTATCACTTATGTACACTCTTTACCCGAAAGGGCGTTAATAAATATATAAAAATAAAATAAATATTCAAGTAAAAAAAAAAAAATTATATTTTTCAATGTAAAATTAGGAAATTATGGAACGCAAAAGAACCCGTGTTGGAATAGTGACTTGCCGTGGATTAAACTTTTAAGAGTAATTTTATTTCAACTTTTTATATTTTATATAAAAAAGAAATCAATATTTTTAATTCATTACAAATTTAAAAAATTATAATGTTTTGCCATTCGAAAATGTGTAGTCACAATAACCAATGCAATGTAAACTTTGCTGCGATAAAAATGTATACAAACGACATTTGCGAGATACAATACTATATTATTAATATTAATACGGATATCACAATATCGATTAAAAAACATATCAATTAATTTTCTAGGTAGCAACGGACAGACCGTTAGCAGCGTCAATCACCAGCAGGGATCATAGACCAAAAGTGACGGCGAAAGGAGCAGGATAAGCTGTTGTACGTGTAAAAATTGTTCGTCCAATCACCCAGTTGTTCATTGTCTAACAGAACTACTGACATTTCCAAATTATTGTCTACAAGAATTCTATTTCTTGTACCAGTAGAAGAATGGACAATCCGGCGGCAATTTTGTCGGACGACGTGGCGGATTGGGACACAACCAGTTATCAACCACAACATCAGGTACATACCAATGGCAATGCAAAAGGCAACCACACTACAATCACTACTATAACCGCTAATCCTTCGATTTCCCATCAGTACCAGCCACCACAACAACATTACAGGCGGAATGCGTCGACTTATTCTTTGGACATTCCGGCCACGTTGGGTTTGATGACAACCAGCCCCAACAACGGATCAACGACTTCTTCAACGTGAGTAAAATAATATTAAACTTGTTCAATGTAATATTATAAATAATATAATTTATGAATACAATCTGTAGTAGTCCAACATTTAGTTAGACAAATTCTATAGGTATAATAAAATTGACTATAGCGATAATATTGCATAAATTTTATATCGTTATAAAGTTGATTAATTTTTTCATATTTTAATATCTATTAATTATTTTTTTTAAAAAATGTGTCGTATTATTGTATATCGATATGTAATCAATCAGTTTATTCTTCCTATGCCGAAAACATCGATGAAATAAATGACATATTAATTATAAGTTATAAAAAAACTATTATGTATAATATTGATACCTACAAATATATTTATACATATTATTATGTACAAGTATAATATTATGTTCTGGCGATTTTCGATTATTTCACAATATCATTAATCGGTTGATAATAATAGCCAACTTCCAAGGACCAAGGTTATGTAAACGACAATCACTAAATCACCGTAAATACATTTATTATTGTTATTATCATCATTATTATTTTTTGTATAAATATAATAGTGGTTATGGATTCTGCGCGTGTTTTAACTATATTTCGTGTCCATTGTTATTATTTTTTTTTTCATATAGATATAGTATATGATATATCCTCTGTTATGTAATGTATTTATTTTTCCTCTTCATCAAAAATCATCATAGTTTACACAAAACGTGCTTACTTGGTCAGTCACGGGATACGGCTAGGTTATGACTTGTTTTCGCAAATTGTACCTACACGGTCCTTCGTGAAATGGGATACACGCATGAACATTTTTTTCTCGTGTGCATTTTCGGAGACAACCAAATACGATAATAAACACTAAGTTCGAATTATTTTTTAGAGGCCACGTTACAAATTTTATTTTTATTATACCCACAAAATAATATATTAGTATAAGTATAATAAAGTGTATGAACCAAAAAAACAATTATTACAAGTATTTGAACGTAGTATTGTAAAATAAATTAACCAAATACGATTGACTATAAAACAAACATAATATCCAAAACCACGCGTAATATTGAAACATGTAAGTTTTAAATCTGAGCGTTTTTGTGATAGATATAATATAATATATGCGCATCTACCTGTAGATTCATGTCGTGTAACTTGCGCAGCAGATAGTCAAGTCGGTGTATAAGTGATATACCGTGATAAACTAACGGACACTCAGATAATTCGAAAAAAAAAAAATGCAATGGCACTAAAAATAATAATAATGCGTCTACGTAGTATATACATCGCACAAACACGTATCGGTATAGTACGTATGATTTTCGACATTTTTTCGGCTCGTCAAATCTTCACGTGAATTATTTTGCGCGTGCCGCGGCAATGCGACCGCGAGATTATATGCGAATTCTCTCGCGTACTTACTTTCTAATTATCTCGTTCGGTATGGTTTAAGTGCACTGACGACCATTATCTGTATTGAGCATTTGTTGATAATATATTTTATTTGACGCTCGCACAACAACACAATGTTATTATTATATTATAATATAATGTGTGGGCACGGGAGAAGGACGTTTCCTATATAACACACACAATTGTGTCGAAGCAGTATAAAAAAGCACACACTCTCATGCGGTATGATATAATCATATTTAGCTAATTTAATAACGATTTAATTATACGCTGCGGTGAACGGTGGAAAAACGTTGTCGTTTTCGGGGGAAACGCGTACGACATTCCATTATCGCTATATACCGTGCGTGTTTGACAACATAATATATAATTGTACTGCAGAAATACAATACACTCAAAACTGTACTATATAATATTATTGTGTACGTATGACCTGAATATTGATCATGACCACGATTATGGTTTTTATAGTTCTCTTCGCATCAGTACATAATATGCATTTTTTCGGGGGATAAAATTTGGCGTATGAAGTGTATATATACGCACTGCGAGTGCTTAGATGACAGGTTTACTTTTTTAAAGATTCATGAGACATCCATTCGTATATTTTAACAGTCCATGCGGTTGAGACATATTTTGAGACCCAAGTTAAACGCCTTCACTGCAGCGTCTAGATAGGCTATCTGGTAAACTCAGTTTTATAATATATTTAGTGTTTTTCAAGAGACATCTATGTTTTTACACTTAAAATGTACACTTAAAATGCTAATAATTTATAGATAATATAATGTTATTCGTTATTTATATCGCACAGAATAGTAATAGGTCCAATGTCGGGAAAGTTCATTTTTAACAAGATCTCGATCCGCTCCCCGTTCATTTCCTAAAATAAGAACTGTTTCCAGATCCTCGTTCCTTGTTCGAAGAAGGAACTCGTTCCAGATCTAGTTCTTCTAAAAGAGTATCCGTTCCATCTGTAGTTCCTTTTTTAACCAATTTAGAAATTATATATACAATTTTCGTTTTAAAATAATTTATTTTAATTTATATAATGTTAGGTAAAGAAAAATGTTTATATGGAATTAAAAAGTCCATAATAATATAAAACTTTTAAGTACTGAAGTAAAAATTTATAGAAATTGTAATCGTTCAAGTTCCTAAAAAAAAAAAAAAAAAACAGCAATAATTCGTTAATTTTTCTCGTTTTTTATTTTATTTTCACCCGAAACAGTTCCAAGTTTGATTCCTTCTCGTCACCGACAACATTAAATTATGTGCCGTACCCACAGAGACGGGACTAAAATAGAATCGAAAAACTAATAATAGTATTGCGAGTACCTATACATAGGTATTTATCGATTTTGACGTGCGTCAACACAATCCGCTCGTATAAGCATTATGATAAATACGAATTACGGACGGCGGTTGTTGTATACGTTTTTTTTTTTTTAATATATATTATATTTAATGAACACGACTGGGTGACATAACAATATAACGTGTACGTGCGATCGTACGCGAGGGCGTAAATAATATAATATATTATTATAATGTTGGTTTTTTTTGTTTTTTTTGTTTCATGTTCTCCGGGGCCACGTCCATCTCTTTTTGCCGTTCTCGTTCGTTCTCTCACTCGATCGCGTACACTAAATTTCGATTCGATTCGATTCGATTTATTTATTTTTGTCTCTCTCTCTCTCTCTCTATCTCTTGCCACCACCTTTGCATCGCCATCAACGCCGTCGTCGCGCGTGAACTATAAACCGCCGTCGTCTTGGTATATGGTATACTGCTGCGTGCGGTAATTCATTGTATGACCGACTCGCATTACACGTGCATGTTACTTACGTCAAATATCGAACAAATACGCATCCGTTCGCGCGCGTCTGTGTGTGTGTGTGTGTGTGTGTGTGTGCGTGCGCCAATGCGTATCGTTGCGTTGTATCGCCGTCATCGATGCGAACAACAACCATCGCGCGTTGACCGCACAAATATACATTAACGGCCGCACAACGACGTCGACCGTTCCGCGCAAAACAACGACGACTTGAACGCCAAAACGCCAAAACGAATATCATCATGATCAGGATGAAGCTCACCGAGTATTCGAGCAGCGGCAGCAGTTGCAGCAACGGCGGCAGCGTCGTGGACGGGACCCCGACGTCCACGTACACCGTTTCGGCCGCCGCTTCCGGCAACGGGAACGGCGCCGCGGGCGTCCGTCCCAAGAAGGCCGGCAAGAAGCCGCCGCGGTACGATCCGTTCGAAATGCGAGACAAATCCAAAGGGACAACGTAATAAAATTACTAAATCATATTATTATTTCAGTTTGAATAATCAACATTTATTTTTTTATTTTTTTTATTTTTTTTAATCGATTTTAAGCACATCCACTGTACACTTTACTAGGGCTCACGCAATTAAACCCGAAACGTTATTTTAATTTTAGCACCCGACAATCAATTTTTTCGCATCTGATGGTGTATGTGAATTATTATATTATGTAGAATCTCAGAAAGGACGATTACGGAGATTGTAAATTACCCGATTTTTAATTTTAAAAGATTTCTGATTTTATTATCAAGTATCCGGTCCAACGTAACGAAAACACAACGGGGTTGGATTATCGGCAATTCGAATACAGTCGCATCGTCAAATCGTGAATTTAAGCTTCAAATATATACGCCCATAATGTTTTTTTTTTTTTTTTTTTAATCAATAATTTTCCGATTAGCTACAACTGAAACTCTTATTTTGTATACCTTTCGATCTCTCGAAATGTCGATGTTGTATCTATAATATGAAATGTGCATGCTGTATTCTATTGAAATGTTTTAAATTCTTTTATGTGTGTATTTTTTTCCGCCTACAACTATTATAGTGACAGCGGTGCTTTATTGCATTTAATCAAAAGCAGTCTTGGATCTGGCATCCTGGCTATGCCCAATGCGTTTAAAAACGGAGGTCTGATTTTCGGACTGGCCGGAACAGCGGCAATCGGTGCATTGTGCACTCACTGCATCTACCTTTTGGTAAATATACAAACATATATGTATTAAATGTCGTATTTGATATATTATAGAATTATAGTAACTGTTTTCGATCGATTAATTTATGTTTTATTCACTCCTCGAGTACAAATTATTTCCTGTACATATTTTATCAAATATCATAAGTATATACTTAAACAATATTCTGTGGCATTTTTAAAAACCATATATCTGCAGTTTTTGCAGTTCTATATTCTTCGTATAGAATTTAAACGTTTATTTAATAAATAATAATATCATTGATCTCAAATACTTGAAGAAATATTCCAAATATTACTTGTTTGTAGTTACTCATCTATATAGTTAAGTATATAGTTTTTATATAAAACAAACGAAAAATAAAATATTAACAAATTAAATTATACAGAAGTATATATATAAATATGTACATGAAACTGTTACTTATTAAAAAAAAAAAAATTTTATGTTATGAGGTTGTTTTCAATAACTTTTTTGTAAGAACAATGTTAAACGACATTATAAAATTATTATTATCTCATGAGATATACCGTCGAAAATATTTCTGATTGTATTTTCCTTAAATTTGTCTAAAGTTTAAAAATCTAATTTTTCATAAAATCGCCACATTTTATTTTTCGTGTAGCGTGATTTAACTATACTATTGTTCGCTTAATGACAAAGATATCAAATATGGGTGTGCCACAGAAAACAAAAAATTGGTAAATATACATTAAACAATAAATCAATATTTTCTGATCTTAGCAATTCTATTTTAATAAACAAATTTGTTCTAAGTTTAAGGCGTACATATATAATTATATATTTAGTAAAGTTTTAAAAATCTATATAGTTTTTGAAAATATGATTAAAAAAAAATCATAGTTGATAATTGTAACAACAATTTTATATTAGATTAGTTGTATAGGTTTAAAACGCTGATAATCGTGAATTGAGTACTTATGTTGTAATTTTAAATACTTTTTGATATTATTTTTCGCAACACCGATAAATTGTAAGTAAATAATTTCCGTGAAAATGTATTATCGTATAACAATGATGTATTATTTATAGGTCATTTCCTTAGTTGTTAAATAATAAGATGATTATATTATATTAATAAATAATACCTAATCAATAGCTCAATATTAATGTGATAGACAAATTATGTAATACAGTATAGTATATCCGGGGTTGATGTCTTTATTATATTTTAGAATTTGTACTAATGTACTATAATTATTATTTGCACTATTGGTTTCTACGAAGTTTTTTTACCGATTATGAACAATAACCTAAATTATGCAATTATGTAACATATTTAATCAAATAAGTATTACTAGGTACAATTTTATTATCATTACTCGTATCTAAAGGTTTTACAGTTTGAATAAATGATTAAATTTTGATATGACAATAGCTAACGAAAAATAGGCTTTAATTTGTTTATTTCCATTTTGTATTTATGTCACTTGAGATTTGGCTACTATCCTTGTTTTCTCGCACCTTCTAAAATGGTCTTGTAGTTACGATTTAGATGTAATATCTCTAGTGGACATTAATAAGTATCACAATTTGCAGGTACTATGCTCTCAAGCGTTAGCTCGTCGCACCCGCCGCCCAGCCCTTGGATTCGCTGATACAGCTGCTGCAGCATTTAGTACTGGACCGCGAAGATTCCGTGCTTGGGCCCCATTTGCCAGGTACGTTATAATAAATTATTTTTAACATAGAGTTTTCATAAAAATTTTATTTTAACGCAACTAATGTTTTTTTGTAGCCATACAATTATTAAGGACATGACATGTATGTAATTAAAAACTTACTGATTATAATCCTAAATCAGATATCAAAACACTTGTTTTGGTACTTTTTAGTTAGTACGATGTATTGCAACTAATGAGAATATGGTCTATTTTTCGAAATAATCTTATAAGTTTATAATAATATCTTCATTGTTTTTGTAACCTTCATGTTTTCATCCTTTTTCTATTTTAATCCCATATTTTATAAAAAAAAAAAGGAGGAAAATGTTAAACTGAATTGTAGTTAGTTATATTGATATATTAACTAAACAAAAAAATAAAAACATTTAAAGTTTATTTACCTATATGAAAAAACCAGTTGGAAATACGAGTATTACAATTTGATCAGATATAGTAGGAAATAGCACAAATAGCATACAACCACAGGTATACCTGTGTATTTTATTATTCATTTTATTACTTATGATATGTATAAATGTGTTTATTGTGTACCTATTTGATTATTCGATTATATAAACAATATTACAATTATGCTATTAAATTAATTCAGAAGTCAATGGCCTTAATTTTGTTTTTAAAAATTAAGTTTCTTCTTGGCGTGTATAATGGTTTTATATACGTCATGACGTGATCTATATGATGCAATATAATATGTTTTGCATATCTATTCTAATACACTCCTTAAATGTCATAGATTATACAGAGAAAAAAAAAAATAAGCAATTGAAACAAAATTTAGTCTCCTTGACCGTTTTTATCATAACGTCTTCGGAGAACTTTTAAATTTAATAGTGTTCGTTTTATCTGTATTCGTCTAAATTCTAAAGTTCTATTAATTTTAATAATGTTGATAATTTAGGTAATTTATTGATTATTTTTCTTATAAATTCCTAATATAGATTATAAAGATTATAATAATGTTGATCGTTTTATTATCCGAAAAATAAATCGTTGTTATGAAATAATACAATACAATACTACAAAAAAAAAAATGTATGTACCAAAATAATAATAATTTATAGTGTGTTTATTATTTTGTATTGATTTCACTGGATATAAAGTAAAGTAAATTTGTATCGTTACTTGTATAGTATAATACAAAAATATGTAGTAGTCAGTAGGAATACAAGGTAAAAGGAGGATTTGAGTTAAATACCATCATAATGATTATTGGGGTCATTCAATTCAATGGGGTTGTTCTTCCTAAGCTATATAACTTTCTTTCACACCAGCTAACATCAAGTATAATATTATTAGATATTAGTTATAAATATTAAATGTGATTTATTTTGAATCAAAAGAATTAAATCGGGTTTGTATGGACTATGTTGGGTTAGAATGTAATTAGAATCTTAATACAAAAATGGAAGCCCTTAGCAGTTAGAACCTACAACTACACGTATTATAAAAAATTTTGTTTTAAAAATTATTTTCTTATAACTTTATAAGTAAATACTGTGTCAAGTTTTATTAACGTTTGTGATTTTCATTTTTTATTACTGACATTTAATATACTACACCCATATAATGTGATATGTATGATATTTAAATAATTAATACATAATACATTTTAAGATGTTTTTAATTAACAATTAAAAAGAAAATGACTTTAGTTTGATTTTGCCCTTGACAATTATGCAGATTAATTTTGTGGCCTTTTATTTTATTTTTTAAAAATTTTTAATTTTATTTTGTTCTAATAGTTATAAACTATTAGCCTTAATCTATTTTAATACTTTAGTGTTTAGTACTATTTTAGTACTTTTAAAATTTAAATCATCTATTAAATAACCAGGTAATAATAGTATCTATTATTATGGAAATCTAATTATTAATATTTTATAAATTATATATCTACATTTATGTAAGGTTGATAACTTTATGTGTTTGTAACTTTCATATTTTCATGGCCAAATTTATCATAATTTTTATTAATGTTAAATACAATGTAGCTATATCTAATTTATGTTTAATTTTGATACTAATTAATATTATTATAAAATATATATAACCAAAATAATTCAATTATAAAGATTATTATCTGACGTTTCTTTTAATAAAATATATATTAAATGTTATATTAAAATTTCAATGGAGTTTATAATTATGCATTTTATTTTATTAATACTCAAATTTGTAATTGTTTACAGTTTAAATTTTGTTTAAAATTTGACGACATGATAAATGACGTATATTTTAAGAAATAACAAGATTTTCATTTTAATGTACATAATTAACATCTTCATAAAATACCCCTCCCCTAAAAAATTAGTTCTGAATATGGTCATAGCACATATTTCATAAATAATATCTATTATATAATTAGTAAGTAACTTATATTTCGTCAATCGATATAATATGATTTGGTTCAATATTAGTTTATTACTATATTACAATTAATAGTTATTATTCAAATTAAAAATATTATAAAGTACTTATTAAAATAATCCATCACAATATTTAAATTATTCTAAATTGGTATCGAAGATAAATTTGTTTTTGTTATTTATTTTCGATAAATAATGCAGATTATAAGATAAATTATAGTTTCTGAAACATATTAAATAATATTTATCTATTAAATAATTTTATTGATAATAAATGATCATATTTTAAATGTATAACAATTTATTTTGGTTTAAATTATCATTCATTTTTCAATAAAATCAATTTGGTCTTTGGATAGTTAGTTTAGATTTCACTTGCGTGATAACGAAACAAATTGTATATATCATCTACTTGTTTATTTGTTTATTACATATTAAATAATTTAAATTATAAAAATTTCAATGAAATAGATTATAGATTTAAACAATAATCAATAATATCTACGGGGGATAAAAATATATTTTGATTGATTATAAATTATGATTATTGTTATTACACTTCTTATTGTGATTAAGGGGTTAGGTTAGGTTTCGCACTTTTTTTCTTCGGAGGAAGTAATGTGAAAGCAGTCCTCGCTCGGTCAACGGTTTAAAACACAAAAGAAAGAGTTTCGTACTTCTTTCAGAGATATACCTCTAATAATATATAATAAGAAACAAAACACGATATTTTATTACTATTATTACAATTTAAATGGAATTTATGAATTATTATTAGTTTTTATTATCTATGTTGTTTTTAAGAATAGTTTGAACCTTTTGTTTAGCAATAGTCGAGTATGTCTATATGGGATTGACATACTCCCAAAAATATATATGTGAATGATTAATTTTGGATACATAATAATATTTTTAAAGACTATTTGCATTTATAATGTTTTAATGTTTTAAGTTTTTATTAATATTAATATTCAATACACAATTCTGTGAAAAATTGTGCTACGTATATAAATATATATAACATTTAACGCTTTATTGATATTTGTTTGCATTTCGATGGGTCATTTGAAAATGTGTCACCGACGTTCATCATTAAAACATCACAAAATCAAAATGAAGAGAGTTCGTCAACGCTGCACTATTTTGTACATATTATTTTGGAAACACCGTATACGTCGTGCTTGTCGCAGCATCATTTAAACAGGTTAGCTTCACAAAAACTTAGATCTTACTATCACACACCCATCATCAAAGGCATAGCCAGGATTTTTATTAAGGGGTGGGGGAGGGGAAATAAATATTGAAATTTTATTTGTATTTTGTTATAATATGGAAATAAGGCATACATTGGTAATTCCAAACTCAGTTTAAATGTAAAATAAATTATATTTTTGGTACATGTTTAAACAAATATATAGAAAAAATTTTATTTTTAAATTAATGTCAATCTTCTTGGACATTCAGCTAAACTATGCATTGGAAAATGCGTCAGACAAAGATAAAAAATTAAAAAGTTAAAAGTTATTTACAAATTTGTAAAACATTTATAGACCATATTCTATTGTAATTTTTTGTCTTATTATTACAAATTATGTTTTAAAAACAAATAAGTATAAAACCGAGTACTCACAGGGGTTAGGTTTCCTAGATTCTTGCCCCTTAAAGCTACGACTTTGCCCATCACACACCAGTAATTATTTTATTAATTTATATAATTAATTTTAATTTTTTAACTTTTTCTCCATTCCTCCAACATTTTTCCTTTTACTAATATCTTATTTAAGAAACCTGTCAACCACATTATACCAATGATATCCAACACCTTCTATACCTCTATTGGTTTTTTCTTTTTCATTTTCCTAACTGAACTCCAAACTTCCTCTTCTCTAATTAATTCTACCATACCTACCTTTTTAAGTTTTAATTATAATAGACTCAATTAAATTTTACATTAACTTAAATAGTCATATTATATTATAAATCGAGTGCTATTTGTATAACTGTTCAAATTGTACATTGTTATAACTAATATATTTCAATAATACATTATCCAGGTTGCTGACTCGCACACGCCACTGGAGTGGCACTTTTCGGTCCGTGCTTGGATCCTAGCTCTCGCCTTGCCACTAGTACCACTTGGCATTGTCCGCACTCTGCGACTGCTAGTGCCGTTCTCGGCTATAGCAACAGCTTTCATACTGATCGGCTTGGGATGCACTATGTCGTGGGTGATTACCGGTGTCAGTCTGTTTGCTGGTGAAGGAGCTTTAGCCGCAGCCGCGCCGTTGCCCGACATAGGATCACGTCCATGGATTGCTCCAGTTGGACACATGCCATTATTCTTCGCCACGGTTCTCTTCGCCATGGAAGGCATCGGCACCGTAAGGATATAATAATAATAATAATGAACTTACAGCTACGTTGGTATACGTAGGTATATAGGAACACACACTAGGTATTGCTAAAAGGTGTATACCTGTTAACATAGACAACAGACTTTAGATGGTATGGTTATCTGTTGATTTTTTAATGCGATTTAGAATAAAAAAAAAATTTAAAAATTTAAAAAAAACTAAAAATATGAAAATATGTACATTTAAAATAAACACCGATTTCGTCTTTAATTTGATCTCACTATTAATAATTAAGAATATGATGTGTATGACTGTTTCATTTTTGTCTTTTCTTTTCTTTTCTTTTCTTTAAGTTGTACGTATTAAAATAACCTTGCTAACTATAAATTCGATTCATTGCTTATGATATATTATTTCAACTTTAACTTTAAATGTATTTCTTTGTTTAGGTTTTGCCAATCGAAAACTCTATGCGCCACCCACAACGTTTTCTGTCAGCCCGCCCGTGCGGCGTGTTAAATGCCGCCATGATTCTGGTCGTGTGCTTGTACTCTGTAGCCGGATTTCTAGGTTACTTGCGTTTTGGTGACGCCACCGATGGCTCGATAACGCTCAATCTACCCAACGATCTGTAAGTATAACCATAGCGTTTTAGCCAAATTCCAATTAATTTATCCAAATAATATCAAAAAATTGTTAGATATTGTGCAATGTTGTACGGTATTACGAGAATAACATTGTAAACATCAATAATTATCAATGATTATTTATTTATACATTTCGATTACCTATGATAAGCTCTTCTTGAGACTTTTGAGCTGTCGCTGCTCATCCCTTTAGCACATATTGCATAGCGTGTTATAATGTTATGATTTTAAATCCGTTTCCAATACAGGTTCGCCGAAGGAGTCAAACTCATGGTGGCGCTGTCTATACTGTTTTCGTATGGTTTACAATTTTGCGTGCCTAGCGAAATAGTGTGGAACCGTTTGGAACCATGGTTGCGCAAACGCAGGCAAAACAAGAAATATTCCAACAACAAAGACGTAGCCGTTGTGACGGTGAATACTATTACCGGAAACACCAATACAACAGGTTTATCCGTGAACAGCACGTTATCTGTGGATGAGAAAAAGCAACTAGAAATGGAAGCGAAACAACACGAGAAACCCATGGACGGAGCGTATTACGTAATGCGTGCTACCATGATCCTTGGCACAGGTACAAAACATAAACTTACAAAATATCCTATCAAAGTGTATTATTTATTTCTCTACCGTCTCCTACTCATTATTTCACTTATACTACTTAAAATATACAAACAAAAACGTCAACGTTCCTACTGTGACTTAGTACGAAAATAGTGATTTTTTCGATAAAATTTATATTCATTTTTAAGCGACTATTAGTTTTATTAACATTAATCTTAATTTTTTGAATTTTGAATTACATATATATAATCAATATTTACAGCATAAGCATAAGTATATATGCTACAAGAATTTAAGATACTTAAGAAATAAGGATGAATTGATTTGTATTTTTCTCGTGATATTACACGGAAATTTTTACATTTTTTACATTATTTTATTTTATTATTAAGTGACGGCATAATGTTTGTTTGATTATTTTTAGGTGTTTCCTGACATATTAATTGTGGTTAAAGATATAAAATGAATCGGTTATTGTATTTTATTTAGATTAAATTTTATTAGCTCCCTAGATTTGGATGTTTCTAATTTTTAATATAATTTTGTATAATGTATGCTTTGTGTGAAGTGACCCTCACTAACCCTTAAAGTTAGAATTGTTGTGTTAATGTAAATGTAATGTTATCTTTTAAAAATTATTATTAAGTGTAATTTTTGTTAAAGGAAGGGATTTAAATTTAAAAAGGGATAGACTTGTTTCAAAGTTAAAG
The DNA here is from genome assembly GCA_013282895.1 of Eriosoma lanigerum. Lineage (NCBI taxonomy): Eukaryota > Metazoa > Arthropoda > Insecta > Hemiptera > Aphididae > Eriosoma > Eriosoma lanigerum. The sequence goes on from CM023361.1 coordinate 13,353,579, forward strand.
TTACATGTATTGAATTTACATGCATTGTATTTACAACCGTTTATTTTCATTTTCAATTTTGTATACCAAGTTTGTAGTTGATCTAGATGAGGAATGTTGAAGACCAGAACTGTAGGTTGAGAGAACAAGTTTATCGTCAGCGTAGATACTCTACTACAATGATGTTTAACGTTTGTAGAGGTTTGTTGATCAATGGGAGATATATTGTAAAGAATAGAGAATAGCTTCTTGAGGTGCTCCAGCTTTAATTTCAGAGCCCGAAGAAATGTAAGTACGAAAACGGACGACTGCCACACAGACAGTCTGAAAGATATGATACAAAAAAATGGATAAAAAGAAGGTGACATAATTGTTTTTAATTTTGAGCGTCTGGCATAAATTAATTAATAAACAATTAAATTAATCATAAATTCATAACAATCAGAAATCTAACTGCATTTACTTGTATAAATTCACAAACGGCTCACTTGGGGTCATAAGTCATGAGAACTTCGTTTTATTACAGTGTTCATAGCCGCCCTAGTGCCAGACTTAGCACCATTCATTTCGCTAATCGGTGCGGTGTTCTTCTCCATTCTGGGACTGATGTGTCCGGCTGTCATCCACTTGGTCGCGTTCTGGGACAACAACGACGAAAACGGCGACGAATCCGGGGACTCTGACTCTGAGGACGATCTGGACTTTGACGGAGACTACTATGAGGTGGGCGACGACGCGGACTTGGACGGCGTGCCGCGGCAAACGCAAAGACGGCGGAGCAGTAGCCGATCGGTGAACAAGAAGAAGGGCATGAGCCGCATGGCCGTCGTCAAGGACGTAGTGATCATTTTGATCGCTTTGATCGCTCTGGTGTCCGGTACGTACGCCTCGCTGGTGGACATTGTGGCGTTTTACGGGGCCGGAGATAAGGCCACCGTCCACGTCACAAACTCTACCCTCGATTCGATGACAACTACAATCGGCTCTGGACCGGAGTCTGCGTTCTTGATGGCCACAGTAAATTGATTCACGAAATTCACATTTATCATTAAGCACGTGCACTATGATAATCGATCCACCCATGATATTTTTAGTGCATTGCGACTGCAACATTGCAATATTGCAGTATTGTGTGAGCAAATTATTACAATTTATTTTATTTAAGTGAACTTGTCACTCTACTTTCTATTGTATACCAGTTTTATTAGTATAATTCTATAAAATATTACTAATATTACCAATATTATTGTTATTTTTATATTTTTATTTAAATTATAAACAAACGCTGTTTTGTTTTTTATGTTTAATTTAATTGTAATAAAATAGATATTATTACTTTAATAGTACGAGTATATACGATTTGTAAGATACATTATTTTAATACATTTTTATTCTATTTATTAAATTATTTTTGTTTTTGTCATTTGTCTTTCGATGACTATTTTTTTTAAAATTTTACATCAGTATACATTATTATATTATCATTGAAATCATTAAAATCATTCTAATGTATTTATTAAATTATTATATTATTTAATTCTACTGTTGTTTTTGGATGTGTAATAACATTTAACGAAAAACAACTAAAAATTAATAAAAATAATATCATAGATCATAATTGAAATTTCAAATATTATTATAATAATAAATTATTATATAATTATTTTTATAAACTGTTTTTATTATTACTACTGTAATTTTTCAATCATTATACAATTATTATTATTACCATCATTAAACGTTTATAATTTATAGTAATTATTATTTAAAGCTATTACCTCGTTGTTGTAGTTACAGTGTTTGCCGTCTGTGTAAAAATCTAGCCATAACTACGTTTTCAAGAACAATACATATAAAATATGATGTAATCACTCATCAGTATAATTTTGTATGTTCTCATATATTATGACAAATTGACAATAATTATATGGATACTTAGAGACACTGATTTAAAATATATTATATAATAACTGGTAAAAATATTCCTATTGTCCTATGTGTTATAATGACACTGATATTATGTCATAACTGTATTGCCATACACAAAATAGATAGTTTTTACTTATTTATTTATTATTATAATAAATGGGTCAAGACCCTTTTGATAATTTATACAACTTATAACTATTGTAAATTAAAAATTAAATACCAAAATTAGGTCAAATGTGGACTTTTAAAACCAATCATAATGTTATTATGATTTATCCTTTCATTCCATATAATATAATTTTCCGAATTTTTTTTTTATTAATTTTACTAACTGCGTCTTTCTTGATATTTTAAAGTTGTCTTGTAGTTTCTGACTTTGCATAATATTATCACAGGATGTAAATATTACATCGTGTTCATACGTGGGTATAGCCATATAGAAACAATTAAAAATTGTAATCATAACGGAGATAAATACTTTTGGTATGCTATGCTCATATCTTATATTATTGCGCACAGACAAATAATTATTGTAAATTTGTAATGATAACGTTGAGGTGGTAATACCATCTGGACCGACTGGTCATAGGGCATAGTATTTTATTGATTTCTAATCGTTACGTATTTCTTAATATTATAAATTTTTCACCTATGAAATTATTATGTAAATTATCTTCAGGATATCTAAACGAAATACGCATAGTGAAATACCATAAATGCGAGGGCTTGCAATTTGTAAATATATTTATCCTCAGTCTTTCTATAAAAAGTCTAAAAGTAAATGCGCCACTAAACCATTACGAGTAAATAATAAAGTGTATTATTATGAAAAGATTAAGACATAAAAAAAAAATTAAACAATAACATTGTAAAAAAAATGCAGTTATTGTTATCATTACAAATAATATATATATATATATATATATATATATATATATATTGTTACAACGCTATAAGTTAATGTTACATTACTATAAAACTGTTCGACCATGAATTATATTACGCTTTTTGTATTGTTAAAAAACATTTAAAGAATATTTGAAAGAAATTATTTTACCAATGTTATACCTATCAGTAATCAGTTCAAGAATACTACGATAATATTATAGGTAAACAAATTAAGACAATAATAAATAGTCATACATTCGTAATAAGACAATTTTTAACTGTATATTAATACTTTAGATAATTTGCATATTATATTTAGACAAATATATTATATACAGAGTGTTTCACGAGAATTAACTAATTTTAATATCTCCTAAATATTTTAATTTCAATAACAATATACTTCTAATTGCAAATAAAATACCTATTTCAGTTTAAAATACATTTTATAAATTAAAAAGCAATTTCAGGATAGCCAATTAAATTGTTGATACGTTCACGATTGTGATTTTAAAGATTTTTTAACATGATGATAAATTAAAATTTATTTTACTATTAAAATTCATTTTCTGAATTTATTTATGTTTATATGGCACCTATAATAATGTTAATTCTAACTGTGCACGATATAATAATAGTACCGAAGTATAATAAATGTTTTTATTCATTAGAAAATTAACAAATTTCAGAAAACCATAATATTTGTCAAATTAATAAAGTCAAAACTTATCAAAATTCTTTTAATTTAACTTATTAAATTGATTATCTTGAAATTTTAAATTTGTTAAAAAATAACACTACTATTAAAAATAATACAAAATCTTGATGGATACGCCGTATTAAATTTCTCGATACTCGTAACATAATACGCAACATTATTTTATATGAAATATATTAAAATAATACATTTAAATACGTGAACTAAATATTATTTTTTAAATTGAATTATTACATGAAAACTAAAACTACGTAATATGTGTTTTATACATTTTTTGTATTCCGAAGTATTGAAAACTTTAATAGATTAATATAGATTATGTATTTAAATCATCCAGTTTTTAAAAATATATTAAATATTTAACAATAATTATCTATTTACACAGTAAATTAAATACAATGACATAATTTAATATAATAAGTATAATTTTACGATTTAATAAATACGTATGTAATTAAGAAATTATATATATCATACTTAATATAATAATATGATTAATATAATATGGTATTTAATCTAATTCATTTTTACGAACACAATATTAAGACCTTCTAGAAACTAAAAATTGTATAGGATTAGGCAACTTATTATACATAAATACGTAAAATCATTAGCTTTTGATTTTGTTGTATTTACGGCACCAAAATATATACAAACTAAAAAAAGCAGAAATATCGACTCCAGACGTTCATCCTTTGTCCCTTCGATCTTCGGAGAAATTAGTGGTTTATTATAATTAAGATTTGAATACAATGATATTTATGTCAAATATGCAATATATTATACTGATAATTCGTTTCGTTTTTACTATGTGTGTCCCTATGTTAAAAATTGCATTAGTTATCTCAAAATATTTTAAATTGAATTCACGGCAATCGCAGTTTTGACGTTTTTCCGTTATTTGTTGATAGTTTTTATTCTCCCAAGGAAAAACGTTTGAGAAATTCGAAAAATGAGCTGAATAAAGTACCAAGTTGTAAATGCCATTTTCTACCGAAAGCATACCCTATTTGTGGTATTTGGACCATTATTTCTACTTTGAAAAATATTTTCAGAAAAAAAAAACATCATTGTATAACCAATTTATTCTTTTATTTGCTCAGAATCGTATATCTAACTTTGTGGTCTAGCTCTTTACTGTATCTTCAACACACGTGACACATACAAGAGAAATTTAAAAAAATTTATTTGATAGAATAGCTAAAATATAAATTTATGACGAAATATGCAAAAATATAAACAATTAAAATAGAGGTATAGGTAATTTAAAATGATCGAGTAAAACATACAATATAATATTATGCGTATCTCATATTATACGTCTATCTTAAATTAGTAAATTATATTTCAGTAAAATAAACAAATATATAAATACTAGAAAATCAAACGTATTATGTAATTAATGTATAATGAATTTGTTTTCATATTAATAAAAAACTACTTTTTTTTCCATTTCTTTTAGCTTCTCCTGTGACCTTTTTTATCGGATTTTGACGCTCTATGCGTGTTTCCAACAATAATAATGGTCATACAATATTTATCAAAAACACTAGTTTGTCTAACAGATGTTTTACCATAACGTCAGTACATAGTCCATAACTAATTAGGAGTACATATATTCTTTAGCTAGTTCTTTTTTGTAAGTTTAATTGTGCGTACGTGTACCGAGTGGCGAAACTAGGGACGGGGCAGACGGGATTTGTTTCCGGGCGTAAAATTATCGAGGCGTAATTTTAAAAGCCAACAAACTTTAATTATTGTTTTATAATACTTTGGATTCTGAGAGTTAAATAAGACACGTGTAGCGTTATGTGCATTCTGTAATGTACTGGTTTTAATATTGTACATACTGATAGGTATAAATAATATTATTTCACCTATTAGCTAATAGCTATTTCTCGTATAAAAACATTTCAGTCTACATAATATACTACTAATCAACTATTGAACCTATTTTACAATATTATTAAATAGCAAAATACGTAAAAAAGAGCACAATATTTTCGATTTATTTTTTTTCGATCTATTGCTCTTTTGTCCGTCACTCAACACACACTGGTGCAGCGGTCATCGATCACCTGCGAATTTATTTAGGTACTTCAAAAAGGTAAATATAACAATTCATTATTCTTTAGTAAATACAATAATTAACTATTAGTTATAAATTTATTTTATTTTATTTATTATTTATATTAAAAGTTTACTTTCAATAGAAAATAATAATTATTTATATAAGACTTAGAATACGTAATATTTTAATGTTCAATAGCATTTGCATACAATTAATTATATAAAACTGAAATTGAAATATGACATTTGTCATTTAATTATGCAAAACTTTAAACAAATGGATAAATAGATATAGATACAGAGTTTTACAGATCTATTTACTAATTAGTAACATCGCCATGAAAAACGAAGGTTATTTATTTATATAAATGCAGTTTAAATCATTGAATGCATTAAAATTATCATACATATTTACTCAATAAAAATGGATATCTTCAAATTTCACAAACTTTTATTTTAAAAGTTGTTATTTAAATTTTTTATGAGATGTACTTAAGAAGAAAAAATTAATTAAGGTAATATTATAGGCTTTCACCTAAATAATAATTTTTGAAAAAAAACCGCACTCATTTTAATTTTTCGCAGAGACATTACAGTTAGTAAATAGATCTGGGATATGTTATAACTTATAGGTAGATATTCTGTATATCAATGAATACTATTATAATATAATATTTGTGATAAAAACTATCCAAATTTATTCATCGTTATATTTACTAAATAATATAGTATGTATATTATTTTTTATAATATTTTCAGTATTACTTATGCATTTTATTATATACATTTTTATAAAAATTAAAAGCAGTTTAATAATTTAATACCTATAACTTTAATTTAAAATTTTACTTTAAATTTAATACTTTAACATTTACAACTAATAATTTATGAGGGTCGAAAAAAGTAAAAATAAATTCAAAATATAAAATAATGTATAATAGTCTTGTATTTTATATTTAATAAAGATTAAAGTATTAATTTAAGTTATCTAATTAATTTTCTTATATAATTAGGTACTTATAAAACGCAATAAGATTTTTTTTTCATATTGTTATGTGTATATTATAAGGCGTAATTGTAATATTTTCCCCGGGTGTCAAAATTTCTAGTTCTGTCTCTGCGTGTACCTATCTTTTTTATGAAAAATATTAAATCGTATGTTGGAGTATACATATCGTTGTTTATATTTTTATATTAAATAAAATATTTTATAAATTAAACATAGTTTTTATTTTTTTTAACTTAATACGAGTTAGAAAATTAGTTGGGTAGTATATAAATTATTTTAAGACATAGGTGTCACAAACAACTAATACTATAATAACTGTATACCTAAATGTTATTAAATACACTAATAAACTTAATACGATGCATATTTTATTATAGTTGTATTGAAACAATTACTAAATCATTCGTTAATTTTTATGGATCGTTTTAATAAATTGTGTTAGTTATACTTGTTATTGGCTTAATTCTGTGTATTTTGAACTTCGATATAATTTACAGTGTTTACGATTACAAAATATCTACATTTCCTCCATAAATCATCAAAAAATCTGTCATACAAAATGAAAACAGTTTTTTTTTAACTTCAAGGACATTAGAGGTTTAAGATATTGATTATAAATTGAAAACATAAACTAAAAAGTATTTATTGAAAATATATTATATTTGTATTATATTGTGAATTAAGACTTTTGAAGGTCTTATTTGTCAAAAATATATTATTATTATTATTATTATATCTATACTTTAAAAATAAACAAAATAAAAATAAAAGTATAAGTAGGTATATTATAACTAAAATCTATTACATATATTATATTATACATCTATTATGCATTATTTTTTCTTAAAACTTGTTAAAAAACATGACGTAAATTATTTAACGTGATAGTATACGTACTATGAAATAAAGTGTTTTATATTATATTTAGATAATAATTATAATTTTATTATTATTATTATTAACTAGGTACTAGAAATAATATTCATACTTTTACACACTCATACTAGTGTGACTCAAATATGTTGCCATAAATCATAATATATCACTTTGTAATATTTGATACATATTACGTATAGAGTTACTGATTGTCAAATTTTTTTTTATATATGTTTAACAATCTTGTTTGGTGATAGACTGGAAAATATTTAATAACTTTAAAATAATAGTAATAAGTTACTTAAATTATCATTATTAAATCAGCAGTACTATAATACTATTTCAAAAATGAAATAATATTATGGGTACAATATTTTTTATTTAGAGAAACTAGGGTAAATAAAAGTTTTATGGTTTATTAATTATAAATATTTAATAATTTAATATAAAACACTCATAAAAGTATATTTATTAATGAGATCACACTACCTATTATAATATAGGTAATGTTAAATATTTAAATTTTTAAAAAACTAATTATACCTATTAATATTCATGCAGTTTATAGATGCAGTTGAATGTAATATTATGTTATAGTTTAAGGTAGAACACACATATTATTATAATATAATATAATAATCGTTTTAGTCCACTTGTAAAATAAAATAGTTATTATAATATGAAATGATAATAAAAAAGATTGCTGAGGTTTGGCTTTGCAATAGTTCATAATTCATAATTGTGTATTTTTTTTAATTATCAACCTTTAAATGTTATATAACTTAAATAATAATAAAATAGAACGTATCGAGATTATGTTATTAATATTTGCGAGAGTTAATTAGAATTATAATATATAGAATAAATAAAATAATTAGTTTAATTAATTTTATTAATAATACAATATTTGTAGTGCAAACAAAAGTGATATAGTAGAAGATTTAATACCTGAAAATTAATTTAATAACTCATTTAGCCTGTTTTATTAAAATGTAGAACAATAAATTATTCTTAAATATACATAAAAGCGAAAAATTCGTAATACATGAAATTAAAGAGTAATTATTGTGTTTTAAAAAGAGATTCTATGTAAAAAGATAAATCTTGACATTATACTATAATAGTTGTGTTTGTATAATTATAAAACTTTAGTGTGTATTTTCAAAATATCGTTTGTTAAACATTATCCTAAAAATTTATTACCTGTTTGAATATTTAACAAAAGGCAAGGAATAGTCTTAATTTATAAAAAAAATATATATAAATGGTATTTATTTGATCGTGTATGTTGCTTTTTATAATAATTACATAATATATAAACTATAAAAATTAAGTTAAATATTTTAATTTTAGATATTTACAACGAGAAAAAAATTTATTTTTATATAAATAATATTTAATTTGACAGAAAAATACTCGATAATTGAATAATTGTAACATTAATACACACTATAATAACTAGTAGTCCACGTTTTTGACACGTGAGAAAATCAATATATGCAGATTTTATATGACTTTATAAAAATTAATTTAACTTTGACTCGTTAATGTTTCGAGTCTAGCACGATAATTTTGTATTGTAACTTATCTATAATATCGTTGTTTTTACGAGTGCATTTGTGTGTTAGGTATAATGTAACATAGTTGGAAGTAGTTAAAAGTTTAACAGTTAAACGCTTTATTATTATATTGCCTATGTTGTACTGATCATGTATTCTACGTGAATTTAAGCTATACTTAGGTTTTATTTATTTATGCATTATTGCGTTGATAATTTTGATATATAATAATATATTTATTATGACTATGTGAGATGAATTATCAGTATAAAGATTATAATATTATTAATATTTTTCAAGGGAAGGGGGAAATATTTTCATTTTTCAATTTTTAGTTTCACTATCTGAATAATGCTAAATTATGTTTTGTGAAATATTTTCTTTAATAGGTTATTAATATAAATTAATACATTATTTTATAGGTAATTTAGTAATCTAAAAATTATTAAAATATGTTTGTTTTGTATTACAAAGTGATTCTAATAATTGACCCAAAAAATCCAAGGAAGGGAGGGGGGAACGCCCCTTTTGATGGACACCCTGATAGAGATTACAAACTCATATGAATATAATATTGAATAGATTGTAGATCCTTGGAAAATAATATATTTTTGCCATAATCGGCCATGAGCGTTCGTCAAAATAGCGCTGTCAAATTTTATATAACAATGTAAACACTAAATATATTAATAATATATTATTTTAATGCCAAAAATACCACAAAATGTTTTAACTATAATAAATATTGTCAAAATTAATATTAACCGTGTGTTATATCGTTGTACGTATTTCAAAAAATAGGTAACAAAATGTGAAAATATTAATAACGACATTGTGGTCACTCGTCTCACTTGTCAGTCGAACCGCGGTTGTAGCCAAAACCGACCTAAAGTCGATGTTTAAAGTACACCACGCTAAAGTATAGTGACGACAGTGATTGTTATATTTAAAATAAAATCATCGTACTATTCGTACTACTTCATGAGCTAAACTAACTACTAACATAGACTTTTGCATAATAGGTATTTAAAATTAAATGGATATTCGTTTGGGTTATTGTCATATGTCAATTATCAATTTCTTAAATTCAGTTCTCGGATTCAGTCTTTGGTTTAAGTCTGGGCATGTATCATAAATTTGTATTAATAAATAAATTTTAAAACGTGAGAGCAGAAAACCAAAATAGATTGTGTGAAATTTAAATATATTGATTTGTATAATCACATTTACACGCAGTTGTGAATACAAATAAACCATTCTATTTAACCTTAGTGGATAAACAACAATGAACGGATAGCATTTTTTTAAATATGAAATATGTACAATATATAATTTATAAAATCTTTAAAATATTTACGAGTCTTGTCTTATATTGTCAAGTATTTGTTTTTCTACTCACACACTAAAATAATGCATTCAATGGACTACGTATTTTTCCTAGACATGAATTTGTTGTTGACACTGTTGGTTGCGTTTACATATTTAATATCGTGAAATTATTATATTTATTAAGTAATATAATTTCAGAGTGTCTATATATTTGTTGTTGAGATTTGATTTATTGCTGACCGATTTAAAACAAAAAGCAAAACAAAACTATAAAATGTAAAATCAATTAGATAAATATATAAATCTTCGTGATAATATATGCACACGCATTAGTGAAAACAAACTTCTTGAACATTGACAATTTATTTAAATATATAAAAATAAATATATATTATAAAAAAAAGAAGAGTCTTATTAGGTATAAATTATGTATAATTAGAAGACTTAAATCAGAGTGGTTTATTTCCAAAACCGGAATATTGTCAATGTATTACAAATATCAATATGGTATAACCAATAATCAATTTAACCTAATTCTTAAAAATAGTCGTATAATATTTATGGTTTTATATATTTTAATATTTTTGTCACGAATTTCTACAAAATTTTAAAGGTAGATAATAATGTAATACTGACCGTCAATGAGCGACTCTATTAAATCACGGTGAAATAGATATCAATATGTTGTGTTAGAGTATAATATTTGCCGACAGGTACATTAATTTATAAATATTATTGACAATCAAATTTGAATATTTATTTATTATTGTTTATTATCCAATTATTGCTGTAAGTGGAATTAGAATAATAATTTAAAAAATATATTTATTATTTTAAGAAAATTATTGTTTACAACTGCGTTATATTTATATATATATATATAATAAAGTAATATTTAACAAATTTAATAGGCAGGCACACGAGATAGTTATAAACTAATGTCAATAAGATAAAATAAACCTAAATTCAATAAATAACTTGAGAAAAAAAATTAGGAAAAAAACTTTTTTGCAATAAAGTTTATATTTTGCAATATTTTAAACAAACTAACATTATTGGAAAAAAAAAACGATTATTTTCGATGTGTTAAAGTAAATTAAAAATTTGTAACTGAGAAACTTTGATGGCGTTAATTTACCAAAATTGATTGTAATCATCCTAAGTAGTACTTGCATATATAACATTAACTTATCTGTAGACTATTGTACAAAATAAACACGCGTGTGATAGCTATACGCTCAATTATTTTAAAATAATAATAATGCTGCGTGGTATGCGAATATGGTAGTTAAGTATAACAATTCGAGAAAATTGTATAAAACTGCATGTATATTCTTATAGTTTTTAATACTTTTCAATACATTTTTATTATTTTAAGAGCTATATTTTAATAGCTCGCGAACATCCAAACGCTACACTACTACAGCAGCGAACCTCCTCCGCAATCTTTAGAAATCATATAAAAGGGTATATAATTGGCATTAAATGTCCATCGTTGACGATATAAATATACAGGACAAACTTGAACGAAAACGGTTTATTATCGTGACGTAATATTATTATATAACAATGTAATAAAATATTATTATTAATCTCGTTTGTCCGGATTATTGTTTTATTGCACGTTTATCAATTAACGAACAAAACACATATATTTTGTACCGATGCAAATTTAACCGATATGATAATAATATGTTAATCCCCGACATAAACGTTTATCCAACAAATCCCGGAAAACCAATCTATTCGACAGTTTCTCGGCGTTTTATTACCTTATATTATATTTGTATAAAATCCTCCGCGCGCACCGCCGCCCACTTGTGACCGAACGACGGTATCGCGTCCCGTGCAATCAATAATTGATGATTAAACACCGTCGTAAATCTTTTTTACCCCGATAATGTCTATCAAACAACAAAACAAAAGTCAACCGCGAACGCGATATACCGTATGCCGAAATTTTCAACGATTATCGCTAGATCAGCACACGTACATTTCGAAATGTACGTGACTGTGTAGTATATCCTCGAGTCTGACAGACTTTAGTAGTGCTCGTCCGACGTACATCGACGGTTATTGACGCGGATCGCGATATCGATCGATCACGTCGGAATAGTAAAGTCTGAAAATAAGTACGCGGGTGCATTTTATCTCCGGTGGAACGATACAAATCGTAATACAAATAGTGTGCGAAATACTATAAGAGACTGACCGTGCGAACCAGTCGATAGAAATCGTTTTCCGATCGACAAACTCACTACACAACGTACGATCATTTTGTGTTTTAGATAGCGAGACCAGTTTAAAAGCGCCTCATCCAGACGGTACCGAAGACACCAGATATCGATCGATGGTGGAAATGTATTCTCAACCTTCCAGTCCCAAGGAGTCCGCTGACAATAGAGTTAACACGGTAATAGTGATGCCGATCGCAAGCGGGTCACCGTCGCTCTCGGAGACGAAACGACGCCAAAGACGAAAGTCCCGTCACATGTCCAGCACTTCGTCAATGATATCAGTTGTGGCCGCCGGAATTTCGGATGACGACAAACACAAGATATCGTAAGTAACAGGATGTTAGGTTAGGGTTAACCGACCCTAACCTAACCTAACCTATCCGCGACACAGTAACAGGGCAAATGTATAATCTCGTTTTCTGTCTAATCGGTTGGGTTTATTTATTTGTTCACATCCGGACGTGTGTATAATAGAAACAACGAGGCATTGGCGCACTTGATCAAAGCGACTATCGGCGGCGGATTCCTGGCCATGCCCGAAGCTTTTCACCATGCCGGATTGCTGGTAGGCTCCATTGGTACAATAATCCTCGGTTTGTCCGTGATGAACATGATGTCGGCCATTGTGAGTATTTTATATTACGATATTATGTATCCATTATCCACACACACACAGTCTGGGAAGGGTTTTGGACGTATAAACCTTATTTTTTTAATCCATAAATTAATTATTATAGAAATATCAGTTAATCATTATTACTAGTTTGCTACAGATGTACAATGAATTGTTTTTTTATGCATGTATACATTTAATTTTTATATTAAAAAATCCTCTCCCTTTTTTCTAAATCGGACTATGTCCTTTTCCTTGCATATCGAATATAATAAACCAAAACTGTCACACATAATTGAAAAAAAAACAATGGTGTAATTTTATTAATATTATACTTTTTAAATATTCAGGTCACTAATCTTTTTATGTAACTATTAACTTATTTTATGTAGTACAAACAACACCACTGTTTCAGGCAGTAATTATATTAACTTTATTGCTATTAGTATTAAATCTAAGATTAGGATAGACATGATAACGGTTCTAAAATGTTTTATGCCTAGACATTTATTACATATTTTGTTTTACTATATGATTGAGAATAAAAGCCAGGGAAGATTATTATGCTTGCCCTAATTGAACTTTCATGTTCCTAATTTCAAATCTAAACATATGAATACTTTTTATGCACCTACCCAGTTTAATATAATTTGTAAATTATTTAAATGTTCATTAGTGTTCTAATGTCACAATAGATACTTTTAATAGTAACTAACAAACTGATTGGATAGTCATATTTACATATTATAGTATTGCTTTATGTTTAATTTAATTTGTATTAATATAATATCTTTTTAAATATTGTTTTCTTATAATATATATATATATATATCAAATATTCAAATATCTGTCTATTGTAATTATAATTCATTATTATTGTAATACTATATAACTGTATGTATAACTAATAAGTAATAACCAAATATTATTATAAAACATATGGCATAGTCTATACTTGTAACTCAACATTGCGCGTTTAAAAGTACAAATAAATAAATAAAGATTTGGGAAGATATAATATATTTAAATAAAAAATAATAATTTAGAAGAGGCAGCATTGGTCTTTAATGGAACGTATAAGCTTTGGAAAAAAAGGAAATTAAATATTATAATGTATAGAATATAGAAAATTAGAAGTTTTAACAATATTAATACTTCTTTTTATCTTTATAAAATAAAATAAATCTAATTTCATAGGTAATGACTAGGGCTCGGATGTTGTTGCATATGCAACTTTTTTTTCGTTGTTTGGATTTGTTGCTAAGTAAGATTTAAATTCGTTTCATTCGAGTATGAATCAAACCCTAAAAGTTAATAGTGCAACTTTTTGCAATTTTGGACATTTTTTCAATATTATTGCAATTTTCGGCATTTTTCAATTTTATTGCAATTTTGTTGATTTTCCTCATTTATTGTATAATTGTATTTACCTAGTTGTTAATTATTGTGAATAACTTAATTTAATTTTTTTTTTAATGATAGGAATATGTTAGTATGTGTATTGATGGTTATTTCAGGTTTTATTAAAGTAGACCGCAGTGGCCGACCGATAATACGATAAGACGATGTCGGTTACTATTAATAATTATTTTCTCAAAACTAATTTAGAAATATTAAGGAAAATACCACAGTATGTTGTGACTACTATATAGTATATTGCTGTAGTATATTATAGAATTTTTGTTCAGTATCGTCGCGTATTTCGTTGTACTCTGTTTGCTGTCCATTCATTTCGTATTGACATTGAAAATGCCGAAAAATAAGCCGTCGATGACTTGTGTAATATCTAAATATGTCAGTGAGTTCGGGGAAAATGTTTTTTATTATAAAATAGAATAAATTTTTAAAATTTGATAAAATTGCTTTCAGGTTCCTGAAAATCCGAACAAAAAGCAGTTTGATTTAATTTTTAGTTTGTAATATTTTATTTTTAATTATACCTAATATCACTTTCTAATTAAATAAATAAGGAATTATCACTACAACATTAGTATTTTTTAAAAGTTAAAAATTTGAACATTAAGCTATAAATAAAAAAAATTTTAAGTACAATTTTTAAGTGCAATTTTGGGTATTTTTTATTGCAATAATGCAATCAATTTTCCAAGCTTTTTAGTGCAATAACTTCCGAACCCTAGTAATGATTATAGGTTTACAGGTACTATCTGTGTACTATCTATCACTTGAATAATAACGAACGCTCTTCTACGTAAAAAGTTCCCAAATAAACTAATCTTGTTGCGTGGTGTCTGTCGTTTTTATGTGATTTGACCAACTGTGGCTTTTTTATGAGGTTACGCAAAGTGAATGATTAAATGAGAGAACACATGAGAACAAACCCTGTGATGTGATACAGCTCAAAGAGAAAATTCTACGAGCGATAGATGGAAAGTGAACGGTGAAATGTACGAGCGAGTCATCAAAAATTTAAAGATTGTTCGCTTGTACAGTAATAAGTAGGGAGATATTGTAGAATATCGTACGTAAATCTCAAGAAATACTGAACACAATAATATAATAAATTTTTATCTGATTAAAATGATAAAAGTTATAGCATTCTTAAAATGTCTTATCTTTTACGGAAACTATATTGTGAATTATAACAATAAATCTGCTCACGCAAGCAACTGTAGAATAATGAAAACAAAACATATCGTGCATTATTGTATTTTTGGTACATAAATCGATAACAATTCGATCAATATTTATAATATTTTAAACCATGTATGAAAGACATGTACTTGAATTAAGTGAAATCTAATCCTTTCGCTTATTGAAATTGCCTGTGTGTGTGTGTGTGTGTGTACAGGTCCGATGTTCGCAAGCGTTGCGATCCGGAAAATACGCCGCAGCCGTGCTGGCTGAGCTAAACGAAAAAAATGCTGATAACAATAAAAAAGGTGAAAACGAATACGACCTTCATTTGCCGAATGGAAGGCCATACACCAACGAGCTGTTACTTCCGCCCATGGACTACCCGGACACTGTCGCCGCCGTGTTCGAACGCGGCGCTCGTGGCCACTTCGCTCGATGGGGATCGTTTTTTAAGTACGTTTCATTTTTGTAAAACGAACTACTTAGCCTAAATAATGAAAATACTAAAATATTTATTATATATTATATTTGTATTTAATTAAAACGATTGGAAGTGATGATTATATCTGTATCTAATTATCTAACGAAGTGTAAATTTTAACTATATTTTTAGTACTTTGAATATAAGATATGTTCAGATATCTGGTTCATTTATAAATTTAATGCTAATTTAATTATTTTTGGTTAGGTTTAGAGGGGGGAAATCGAAAATTTGGAAATTCACATAAGTGTTCTTATTAATAAAGATGAGAGTATACTATAAGCCAGGTCAGCAACCTTTTGAGACAAAAGAGCTAACAGTTAAAATTTACATAATTTCCCAAATTTTAAAGAGCCACTAAAAATGTTTGTGTTATAGTATTT
This sequence comes from Eriosoma lanigerum, assembly GCA_013282895.1. Taxonomy (NCBI): domain Eukaryota; kingdom Metazoa; phylum Arthropoda; class Insecta; order Hemiptera; family Aphididae; genus Eriosoma; species Eriosoma lanigerum. Next base: position 13,370,245 of record CM023361.1, read on the forward strand.
ACCTATATACGAGTATATTTTTTAAAATTTTTTTTTAATATAACTATAAACGTCTTAAACACGAAATAATATTTTTAGCATAATTCATATTAAAGTATTTTAGAGTTAGACCTAGAATAATAAAATAATTAATCCAACAATACCTTAAATAATTCAATAATAAATAGTTACATTAATGGGTACCTTGACATTTGTAATTTGCATGCTTTTTAAAAGTTTTGTTAAAGTTTCAAGCAAGTCTCTAGATTTGCATTTGTTAGTTGACTTCTTACTATATTTTAAAACTTTACATTGAAAGAATCAGGTTATCGATCTTTATTAGTCAACAATTGCTATATAATATAACACAGAATATAAAAAAAATATATATTATATAATTACAATGGAGGAGGGCAGTAGTTGAATAATAACAATTTAAATTTAAAATGTTCAATTTACATTTTCATAATATTTCCTTTGTACTCGCCGGAATTGATTTCCGTATAATGTCAACTACCTAAAAATTGATTGGAATCGGAATATAGAGATATAGGCCACCAAAGAATAAATTACTATATAAATAAAATAATAGAGAATTAGATGTGTTTATTACAAAAAAAATTAAGAAATATATAAATATTTTATTTTTTCTATGCGAGTTGCTTCAGACTTTGAGAATGTACGTAGTATATCCATGATTTTATAATAGAAGCAGTTAATGAACTATACCCTATAGAAACACAGTTATTTTAATTAAATTAAGGCATTAATATATTATTAATAACATATAAATTAATAATAAACAGACACAGTAAAAATTAGTTATACAGGATATCCCAAATTTAATTACTAATTGTAATATTTTCGTTAAAGATGAACATTTTTAAATGCAGTTTTTTTTAAAATTATTATTTAATGGTCTATAATATTACGTTTATTATTTATTTAGTTTCAAAAGTTTAGTAAACAAAATATAAACAAATTGTTTTATTTTTTTTTAATGTGAATTTAATAATAACCAGTTAAAGGATTACATAAATAATATATATTTTTAATTTTTATATATTATATATAATTTTATAAATACAGAAAAAAGTTAACATTAAAATTTACACAAAACACATCATATTTAAAATCTATATTAAATTATATTAAATAAACTTTTGTTTGTATTGTTCGAATATATTATGATGTTTTTAATAAAATGTTTAAAACGATGAATTAAAACAAAAATTTTTGAATATAAGAACTCTAAAAATTTACTTTACAATATTCATAATATTGAATATTAATAATATGACTTTTACATTCCATGATACAATAGATAAAATAATTATATTAATATAATCATTTTTTTATTTTATTTTCATTAATTATCTTCAAATTTTACATTACTTAAAAAAATAAGTTATATATAGGTACTATTGTTTTACTAGATGTTTGAAATATAAAAAATAATAGAAGTAATGTTGCTTAAATTATGATTTTAAAAACTACATTACAAAATCTTTATTTTTCAGAGAGATATTACAATTAGTAATTAAATCTAAGAAATCCTGTAAATACCATTAATATTTATTGTGGGTACTAATAACTTAGTATATCGACATCTTCATTTTTGTAAAATTTTTATATAGGAACAAAAAAAATTGTAGTTAACTGTCGTTACTGTAAGGCATATGTTAAATTTAGCTATAGTATACATTGTATATTACATAACTATATACAAGACGCAACTAAAGACTGTTGACGAAAGATATTAGTTTAGTTTAACTTTTTAAAGATGGATATTTATAACGTATGTAATGTATAAACATTATACAAACTAAAATGTATATAATATAATAGTTGGATTATGTCATTGGTACCTATATCCTTTTATTAATCGATTGTATGAATTAATGAAATCGATAATTATTACGTCCTTGAATTAGCCATTTAATCTCCTATGTACTTTGTACATCTATCGCTAAACTATAAATCCGAAACGTATAGGCATATGTGTGAAAATAAAAACATTTAAAGTTTTAATTTTTTAAATAATATATTGAGAAAATAGAAAGTCTCGAGTGGGAAGAAACGATAAGTAATTTACGAAAATATATAAGTTACAAGAAGTATTACTACTAAAGGAACATCGGTTAAAATAACTTTTTCTGAATAAAAAATAATTTATAATGGTTTCTATTTGTGTAATATGTGTAAACGTGTTATTAATCAGTAATTGTTTAATATTCTAATGTTGTTTGTCTCTTGACCGCTTAAATTTTGGAACATGGCGTGATGAAATGCATAAACAACAGAAACTTTACCAGCACTTCTCTTATAGCAACCTACTATGGAGTGAATATCATCTACGTGTGTATTGTGGCAGGCACGTGCAAACAGGTAAAACTGCCGGGGATAATAATTATTATGAGAATAATATTTTTATATTTTCAATATTTTTGTTGTTGTTGTTGTTTTTGATGTAAGGTCGTAAAAAAATAATGACATTAGCAACCGTTGGCAACATGCCCAAAAACATAAATGTTCTCTAAAAAATACATAATTTAATTTTAACTTTGTATAAATTAAATTTAACATAAAATGTATCCAACGAATTCAATAAATATCTCAAAATATATACTTTTGTGTTAATACTGTTTCTTACTATTACTTTTTAAAACGACTAAAATAGGACCACTACAATATATGAACACCAACATAATGTTAATTTTTTTTAAACGAATTCTTCAAATTATATCCATTTATAATCTGTTTTTAAAATATATCACACTTTTATTTATTCCATTATTGTGCTATAATTGAATAATATACAAAACAAGATTTAAACTAAATTTATAATTTATATATTGAGTTAGTTGAGTTTTATGAAATTAAAAATAATATGAAAACCCTTCAGAAGCACTCAAACTCTAATAATTTTAATAAACATTATTTTAAACTGACGAATTATTACTATAATAAAAATAATTATATATAATCTACATTATTATTGTATATCAGTTTTGAGGAATTATTAAATAAGATTGTGTCTTACATGCAGCTCGTCGACCAATACACTTTACGAGCAGCTGAAAACTCGTGGGCCCGTTCTTTTCACGGTCTGTCAATTCGTTGGTACCCAGCTTTGACATCATTGTTAATCATTCCAGTTGGCATGGTCAGATTGATGAAGTATCTAGTACCATTTTCGGTAACCGCCAATGCGTGCCTAGTTGCTGGAGCTGGAGCCGTTTTCTATTTTATTCTCATTGGCGATACTACTCAAAGCCAACTCGGACCCAACGAGTACGCGAAGATGGTGGTGTGGCCGGTGACAGGGTGGTCCCTGTTTGCTGGCAGTGCCATGTGCTCTTTGGAAGGCGTTGGGATGGTGAGCATAGACATAATATTATGACTATAAATATAATCAGAAGTATAATAATTATTAAAGATCGTTTTGCATTAAAATTTTTTTTTTTTCTAATAGTTAAAAAGCTAAATAGCTAAATTCCAAATATATAAATTTATAATCGAAAATATGTGTAGAATAATCAAATAAAATCATCTAAGAAGAAATATTTAAATCAATTTTATATAAAATATTTATCTATTATCAACAAAATGTGCATTATATTTTTTATATTCTAGGTCTATAAAGGTCATTGAATCCTTCTACTCCAGACCATTGACTAATTGCTATCTAAAATATAATATTTTTAATCACCCTATATATACTATATATATATTTTATATCTACCATTGTTGCCAACGTCGTTTTTCTCGGTCACTTTTTAATGGTTTTGGTTAGGATATTTCGACTAAAGCTTCCATTAGCCCAACAAACGTAGCCAGCCCACCTTAATCGATTTTCTTTTAAGAACATTCTGATATTTGGTTTCTTGTGCACCCTTTATAGATCAACGTTTTTTTCATCACTCATATTGTCCATATTTTGAATATACCCAAACCCGAAAATTTCACATTAAACTTTTCTTTAAAAAAAACATTTATTTATTGTATCCTACCGTAAAGTAGACTACGTTTTAATGCATACATGACTGATTTTCATATCACGAATATACGTTTCATATTATGTTTATAACACGTATTTAATTACACTTGCTATAATTGTTATTTATATTGACTCTTAGTTATTGAAATTTATATAATTGCTCAAAGTAGTACGGCCCTACTTTTAGGACTGCTCTAATCACCGCACGTTTAATCATTATTACGTATTCTTTACATTGATAAAAAAATGCTTCATCTGTGACTATACATTATTAGTTTCTTTGTGACATAAACTACAACGTTATCGATATCATCTAATAATGTAAAGTAATAATGTATTTGTGTATACAGCTACGCAAGTATTCCATTATTACTATTCAGCTCGAAAAATTAAAATTTTTGAATGCAGCGACATTGCGATTAATAAATCGATCTCGGACAATCTGTATATATATATATATATAAAATTATGAAATGGACCTGAATGGTAATAATATAATACTGCCTACGTATTTATTACTTAATAATATTGTATACAAATTTACCATAATATATAGTATTATTTTATACTGTGATATTGCGAATTAAAATGTTCTCATTAGCCATGATCGCGTTTATCGGTGTCTTTTACTTCAACGTTTGCGACATCTTAGTCCGTGCATCAAGTGGCATTATGTCTGATTCACCTACTGGTTGACCAAACGCATCGTTATATTAAATACACGCCAACAGGGCCCAGAAATAAACTGTTGTTTAAATCTAATAAGCCCAGCAATCGTAAAATTATGTTAAACTTGATAAAATTTTACTTCAGCGCTAGTGCAAAAATCACACAAATTGAATATGCATTAATTATTATGCAATTACATAATAATAAATAACAGAATAATTCTCCTTTAATTAACTTTATTGATATATCAATAGAATTTATTATAGTGTGTTAAATAAATTAATTCACACGCCACGCTGGGATAGTCATGATAATATGTGCCACAAACAATACTCGCTTACTTACCATAAATATAAAATAATACAATAAAATTCAATATTATTATCCATAAATTATATAAAGCGACGCACCAAAAAAAACCGAAAAAAACCAAGACATAGAAATCAATTCTTCTATATATATATCCTAAATAAATATATTTATTATAATTATAAATAATTATTGTGTAATATTTAGTACTTGCGTAGCTACGTACGCAGTTGATTTTATATTTGCAGATACCTATATATTGTATTTTATGTCACAAAGAAACTAATAGTGTATACCCATAAAAGTGAAGTAGTTATCAATGAGAATAAAATCAAATATATAATATTTATCAAACGTGTGGGACACAGGGAAGTTCTAAAATAAGGACCGTATTAATTTGAGTAATCACATGAATTTTACTATCTAAAAGTCGATATAAATACTAATAAAAACATATTGTATAATTAATTACGTGTTCAGGACAAAGGCTATTTTGTCAAGAACAATAGTAATATAGCCATATATGCATGTGAGACATAGTCCAGAATACAGCAGAATGTATAAAATAATATAAACTATGAACATTATAATTGGATATATTTGATGGTGCATATATTTAAGATTTTAAAAATAATTATTAAGTAGGTATATTATGAAACATAATCGAAATCAATAAATTCAATACAATGGAGATAAATATATTATATATGGAGATATTGATAATGTTTGTACATTGTATTTTACTACTAGCTAAAATTTCAGTCGACCTTTTTATCTGATATATACGCTGCACCTAGGTTATTAGTATAAAATATTATATTTCCTGTTAGTCCATAACTATTACTATATAATACGATTACCATATTATTATAATATTATCCGATAATAAAAACAAGACTCATAATATAATATTGTGTTCATACTTATCACGTTTAAATTAATTATAGATGTTGTTGTTTCTAAGACGTTTTATGCCCTGTAAGTTTTAACGATAAACCTAACATTGCGTCATACACGCGTAGATGTATATTTTCGTATATTTTTTTTATAATTATACAATTATATACACCACAACTGCCTATGGTTATATAATTCAATTCAACTTTTGTCGAAAATACGTAATAATATTATGTTGTTGTTGATATTGTGCGTGTTGCGTATAATTTTGACTACAGCACGATATACTTTTTAAAATATGTATAGAGCATGAAGATGCCTATAGAATAATTTTCTGGTATTCTTGAATATTCCAAACGAGTATTATATAATTTAAATTATAATGTTTGTTTGTAAAAAATATTACGTGGGTACCTATGCTGACTGTTGTAAATAAGGGGAAAAATTAATGCCCGTCGGGTCATTAATTTTTGGTATTATTACATTTGTAATTATAGTTAAAATATCAAACAATTCTTGTCGGTAAAACAAACAAAGTGTGGGTTGAATTGGTACATTGTAGTTAGAAATGTAATAAATTAAACTTTGTTATAAATATTGCGAATTTGCATTCGCAATATGCGTCACGTTATATCAAACTCGTTATATACTCGTAAACCTATATAACAATATTTTTACATTTATACTTAGTACATACTCGTATATGAATATAGAATATTATTGTTACTTTGTATTATGGTTAACGGTTATAATATGTAAACGTATACTATTTGTATAAATAATATCTAGTGATTATTATAAATTATTACTAATGTAACACATTATACACTATAAAATTCAGACCGATGATCGTTATAAATGTGATGTAAACATACAAAATAAAAAAAGTGAAAATACATTTTGAAATGCGTTAATGCAAATTACTCTCTATTGAATGAGATCAATAAAAATAAATAGTATATTATATTTCTTATATTTTTAAAACAAATCTTCATTTAACCAAACAAATGTGTTTTTAATTTGGTTTTAGGTTCTTATAAAATACTAGCTACTTAATACAATAATTATATAAGTTGTCAACCTTTTATCGGTGGCCCTATTGAAAATAGCTTTTGCGGATGTTTAAACTTGTATTTAATTCAATTAGAAATTTCTTTTCAAAAACAATTTGCTTAAACAATTAGTACCTACTTAAAATTAACTATAACATACATTTAATGGCATTTAATTATTAAATAGTATGTTTTAAATAAACGACGTATAAAAGCTCTATCCATTTTACTGTAACGTATTTCAACATAATTAATACTTACACCATAATATAATATAACGGATAATGGTAAATAAATACTTATATAATATAAATATATATATATTAAAAATTAGATAAAATTAATATTAATTTATATTATGTAATGTCCCTCATGTTGTCCTGGCGGGTTACGAATTCATTTCACTTATTCATAACACGAAAAGTTAATGCACATTGAAAACGCAATGCAACGGCCGCTGGAATTAGCAGGACCTCCAGCGTACACCCTACATCGGTCCATGGTCATCATTCTAGCTCTCAATGGCCTATTAGGATTTTTCGGTTATTTGCGATACGGCGATCAATGTGCAGGCAGTATATCGCTAAACTTACCATCAGGAAACAAGTAATTATAGATAAAACACTTAATTATTATAATATAATTGCAAAACAATAACATAATTTTCATTTGTTCAAAACGTGTCTTATATAATCTACATATTATTATTTTTTTGGTAATATTGAAATATTGATGACGAAACAAAAGGTCAAGAATTTACTTAATCTTCCGCAAATATAATTTAATGTGTTATTTAATTTTCTTGTTGAGTATTACGGAAAAATTTGATCTATTTATTAATAGTTAAATGTTTTCAATTATTTTAACTATATCTATGGCATTGGACCAAAAGAGAAACTATAGGTATAATTTTTAACATTTCGTAAATTTAATCGTATTTTAAAGATTATTAATATGTCAAATGAAAATATTATTTTAATTCAGTTTATAAAAACTTATTATATAATATATAGGCAATATTATTTTACATAGCGTTTTTTTTTTTAAATTGTAGTAAAAAAAAAAACTATTGATCAAAAAGGTTTTTGTGTAAGTTCAACATTTAATGCATTAGTCGTTATTATTTAATAAACTAAAAAAATAAAACAATAATATAACTTAACGAAAAATTATTATTATTAGGTAGGCACTAATAGTATTTGAACATAATAATAAATACATTTAAATGAAATACAGATTGATTGAGATTCCGTAATTCTTTATTAAATTTTTGGGTTATACTATTTATGTTTTATGCAGACTTTCGGAATCCATAAAAGTAATGATTGCGTTGGGAATTTTATTGTCATACGGCCTTCAATTAACTGTCACTGCAGACCTGGCATGGCAAGGAATGCGGAAAAAACTGGTTAGAGCCGAGAAAACAACAGCCTCCGACAAACATGCCGAGGAAGAAAAAAACGACGAAGAAGAATTTACGCCTAGATTGACCATGTACTATTATAGCATGCGGTTCAGCTTAATTCTAGGAACCAGTAAGCATTCTATAAATATAATACATATTATATGAAAATATTTTATACATATTATAATTTATATTAAAAACATATAATATTATTTACGAAGAGTCGTGGGTCATATTTTTAGTGATTAAATTTGAAATATTAACCCGTTCGGTTTCTCCTCCGGCCTTAAATACTATTACGATAACCCAACAGTTTCATAAGAAAGTTAAACTTGTACAAGTGTTATTATTGTGATATTCCAAAATCCATAATTTAAAATATATGATTATTATTAAGAAGTTGTTCACAAATACAAGTTTCACTTTTGAATTACGACATTTACGACATTAATCTATCTTATATAGCATTAAAAAATACATGATGTATATTTAATCGAAAATATGTAAATCTTTAATAAACAAATTCGTTTTAGAGCATCTTTCACAATTTTTAAACCACGCTGGACGTTATAGGTAAAAGCTAAAAACACACAAATTAATTGGTCAAAATTATGAAATGAATTAATTTTTTTTTGTAATGACTCAAAAACATTCGTATTATTTAGAGCAGCGATTTCCAATCCGTGAGGTCACGACCCAAAACAGGATTGTAACTTGCGAGTGTATTTTTGGTACTGAAAAAATTAACATATTTTATTTGCATTAGTTGTGTAAATTTTAAATCTTACGTCAAAATTATTAACAGTTGGAAAATTATACTCATAAAATGCTGATTAAATTATACTGATATTAAATTATTTTCACTGTTTTCAATTTTATTATCTGCAACCATCTTAAGTACGATTTTATCAACTGTACTAAATTGGGTTGTATTTAAGTTAATATCTAAAATGTAAGTAACAATTTTAACAAAATGTTTTAGAAACCACTGGGTTAAAGGGTGCAATGGTTTCACTAGTATATTAATTTTTTTTAATCTTTTCTTTTGCTATTGATACGGAGATAAATTCTCAATTATTTGGTACGTATAGTCATTGATAAACTATTTCATTTTACAGTATTTGTGGCCACAGCTGTGCCGGACATTGGGCCACTAGTGTCGCTCGTCGGATCCGTCGGATTTTCCGTGCTCGGATTAATCATACCTGTTATCATGGAGACCGTGTGGTACTGGTACCCGAAAGAGGACGACGGAGACGGCGAAGGGCAGAACTGCTCGAACGGGGACGAGACGACGCTGGATAACAGTGGTGTGACGACAAAAGGCGGTGGATCGACGCCGAAGAAGAGCAACCGTCGTATTATCCGCCGAACGATCCGGCACATTAAAAACGTCGTGTTGTTCTCATTGGCCATGATCGCGTTGGTCGGCGGCGCTTACTTCAACGTTCGCGACATTTTAGCTCGAGCATCTGGTGGCATTATGTCTGATTCACCTATCGGTTAACAAAACGTGATATTTTATATTAAATTCACGCCAATAGGGCTCACAAATAAACTATTGTTTTAAATCTAATAAACATAATCATTGTAAAATTATGTTATATTCGAGAAAATTTTACTTCAGTGCTAGGGCAAAAATCACAAAAATCGAATATGCATTAATTATTATGCAATTACATAATAATAAAAATATATAACGGAATAATTCGCTCACATTTTATTTTTACCTATTAAAATTTTTATTTTTATTTCTCATGTAATTATTATTATTATTTTTATTATCATTATATTATTATAATATGTGTTTTTTTTTTTGTGTATTTGTTCATTTTGAAAATAATTTCTTCTTGTAAAATAATTAACAATAAAATATATTATATACAAATTTATAATAAATAAAATTATATTATACGGTAATAATGATTTATTGAAGCCTTAAATATTTTATCATATTGTTCAAAATATACAAAAATGTGATAATTACAACTAATATAAAATTATTTTTCTTTTTTATAGAAAAATAATATTTTAAATCATTTATAAAATTATAATAATTGGGTCTTACACGAAATTTTATTTTCTATTGACAAATATCATGACCTGATTGGTCGATAGCAAACAATAAAATTCCACAGTATTGTGTTATAGACTTTAAAAACAAGGTTTATTTATGTCTCAATGAAATTTATTATAGTGTGTAAAGTATATAAACGTTGATTCAGATACCACGTTAAGACGGACAGTATTCGGTACAAAACGTGCCGTAAACAATACTCGCTTACCTATCATATACATAAAATGAGTAAATAACACAATAAACTTCAATTTTATATATTATACTTAAATATAAAGTAATATAACAAAAAAACTGTCAAAACCGAAACATATAAATTAATTCTTAACTTAATACCCCAAATAAATATATTTATTACATTTGAAAAGAATTAGTATAATAGCCAAATGTTGAATGCCAATGTTGGCAACTATTGACGATAATACAAGAAAATAAATGCTATCGGTGAATAAAAGGACTTCCACAATAGAACCTTTGGTTCGTTCTAAGAACATTATAACAAAGCAAGAATATTCTGCTTTCGATTCACTGATGGTCGTTAATCACACCTTAAAAGAGGGATAAATGGCCACATAAGTACGGTGACTACAGTGCACAAAAATCTCCCGAGAATCTATCATCGATTACTTTGTTTCGGCGGTGTGATTACATTGCGAATTTTACCAATTGTTATCCGAATAGTTATTTTTTCTTTTTCTGTCTTGTAAGCTAATTTTAAATTTGTTTTTATAATATTAATGTCACTTCGCAGAGTGTCAATCTTCATTTGGGATAGTTGTGATTTTAATCATTCCTGAACTTTACAGAAAGTTACAGAGGCAAAACAAGTATCTGCGAGGGTAAATTGTCTAAATCTTAGCTTTATAATTTCTAATCATCTTATAAAATTCTTATAAAATTAAAGTCCTTTTAATTATGATAAATAATATTAAATATAAAAGAAATACGTAATTATATATATATATACATATACTTATATATATATATTCGATGCTGAAACCCTTCACGAAGGGAGGTTATAATCTAAAAATATTTTAATATTTAATCTTTTAATTAACTCTTATAATAATTATAGTGAGAAGCACTTTAATATTTCATTTTTATGTTGTCTTATCCTCTTGACTATTGATTTTTTAAGTTATTATTAACTGCCAACAGATATAAATTTACTACATTATACTTTTGAACCTATGCATATATACAACTATTTTAGTTTGAATTGTAGGGGTAAAATATTGACAAGATTAATTATATTATATTTAAAAATTATAATTTAAATGTTATCACACAACTAATTATATAAAATAATGATATAGTTAATTAAGTATTAAAAAGTCAGATAATAATAATCTTTATGTAATATTAAACTTAACAAGCATATTGTAAAACAACTATATTAATTATAATCTAGAATAAAAAAAAAATTACTGTTGTGTTTTAATAACGATAACTAGTATGGTACACAATACAATCTCTTTCACTACCTATTTGGTAAAAATAGAGATAATAATAACAATATAATATATTATACGTATTATGTTATACGTACTATTTGCTGTCTTTCTCATTATATTTAAGTTTTTTAATCAAATTTAGAAACCTTTATATTATAGATAGGATTCCTGATCTTGGAATCTTGGATATTTGTTAATAAAAAAGTAAAAATAATTCTGTTTGTGACTATGTAGATGGTAACAAAATATAGGGACCGTTTCATTAATATTGAATATTAATTTATGTGGATTTATTTAATGTTGATATTATATAGTTATTTATTTAGTTCAGTGGCGTATTTACGGTGATATGGGGGATAGATCCCCTTGGCCTTTTTTTAGTCCAAACTTATTTGAATAAACTTATTTTAAATACTTGTGATAATTTTACAGAAATAGAAAATAAAATTATTGATGCTAACACAATTTATTTTTATTATATTAGTTGTGTTATAATAAGTATTTTAAAATACGGGCGTCAGGCGGCAATGCTAGAATATGATTAATATTGTAATAATGTTTTATACTTATATCGTCAATTACCATCTGGCTAAACAAATTTCTTATAATAATAGCATTTACCGCGTTCGGTTGCCATTTTTAGCCCATGTATTGTAGATTAATGGTAAATGATATGGTACTTTAATGTTATAACTATTAAAATTTTTCAAATATTCAAAATATTCTGCACAGTTCCAGTCAAAACTACCACGCCTGAACAATTTTTTTTCCTTATTTAAGAAGATCAATAATTATTAAAGATATCTTTAATATTATTAAAGAGGATTAAAATTAAGAATTGTTTTTTGATTTGTCAAAATTAAATTATATTTTGCTAATTGCTTTTCGTTCAATGGGACTGGATTGAAATCATGCACATCATTCTTTATATTCAATAATGTAAGTACGATTTTAATAATATGGATAGACAAGTTCGCTATTAACACAATAATGTCCTCGTTCTTACTATAAATCGTAGATACTTAACTGCTATGTGTAACTAATCAAACTTGAATACAAATAGTATTCTAATTACTATTGACATTTTTACGTTAAAATATACGCTATGGGCTAGATTAGAATGTTCGGTGGTGTTGCAATAGGGAAAGGGAATAAGTGATTTATTACGACTCAACAATGATTCGTAATGTGGTTTGGTCGGGTCTCAGGCGAAATGTCCTTGGGGGTAAAATGACTAACATCGGTACCACCCCAGTTCTCGATTATAAATGTATAGAATATAGGAAAAAAAAGTAATTTATGTCCGCAGGCGAAAGACGAGGTGCTACGATAGCGCGACCGTTCCCGTTTACAGTTGGCGTCCCTGTTTTAGTCACTCCTCAAGTATATGAAAATATATGTGTGTGTGTTGTCGGTTATGTATAGACGCGCATACCGGTTTACTCAATTTGTTTTACGATCTGGGTAATACTGTTGATTCTTTTGTGTAGAGACACGACGTGGTGGTATATAGTATATAATATACGAGCTGGAATGTGTTATTCGTTACGGGACTGCAAACGCCAACGGACGTCCAGACATGGCCATGCCGTAACGAAACATTAGGGACGGTATTTACTTTAACGATTCGAATTTCTGTCGAACATAACATTTCGATTTTATTATTAAACAGTTATAATAATTAATACGGCCGTCTATCATTAGCCCATTGACACAGGAATGTAGTGACTAAATTAGGTAAATATAATAATTTTTTTATTATTTTATACGCTGTTAACACTTTGTATTTTTTACAATGCGCGGACGTAGATGTTTGATACTGACGTTTATAATAATTTATTAATGTTTTTATAATAAAATTATTAATAAGTATAGCGTATAGGTACATTACATTGTAAAAACGCTGTGGCCTTATAACCCTCATAAACTAATATTTGTACCTATCACCTGTTTATTTTTTTTGTTAATAGGGCCCATGATATACTTATGAAATTAAAATTATGTTGATATTAATTTAAAATCCTGTCTTTTGTCGTAATAGATTTAAGAATTTTAAAAATATAATGTCTGCCAATTAGTATTTAAATATTTGTTTTAGACTTTGAGTTACACGAATTTAACGTAATTATTTTAAGACGTTCTGAAAATATCAAATTAGTATTAACAAAGGATATATGAATAATTAAACGAAATATTATGATATGCATAATTATACAAGATGCATATAGATTCCACTCATTTCCAGGAAGTACATTTTAGGGTCAGATTATTTATTTGCCTATAAACTGGTTTATAACTAGTACTTTGGTCGTTTGATTTTTTTTGTATGTGAGAGTTGTTTAGAGATAATATATTACGATTATTCTACGATAATTTATAATTAAATGAAAATATATGTAGTTATTTATTTCTTGTGATTAATAAAATATAAGTACAATTCTGGGAAGGTAGAAGTTTCGTCCCAACTAACATTCTGCTTTAAATACGACCTTTGTCCAGAAAAAAAAATGAATATATAGATGCGTTTATTTTGTTTTATATTAATGAATAATTTATGGATGTTGTTATTATCATTTTGAATAATTAGTGTAGTAGTGTTAAAGGTGAAAATAACAAATATTGAATATTTATGCTGATTACGTTGAACTATAACGTTCAATGTTCATACGGTAGTTTATCATTCAGTTTTATTAAACCTGATTTGTGAACTGTTTATTTTTCATAGATAGGAGTTCTAATAAAAATGTATTATTCTATCATTATAAATAATATGATATTTCATACAATTTTACAACTATATGTGTAGATAATATAATATTTGATATATTGTGTATATTATGTATAGAAATAAAATTGTAAAAAATATAAATATTAATAAATGTATACGAATTCAATTTTTGTTAATGTAATACAAAAATATATGATTAATATATTTATTATATTATTTTCTTAGTTTATTGTCTATAAGAATATATTTTATTATTTTATATATTAGAACAATGATTATCATTGTTTCATATAAATTAAAATATTGAAAAGCTTAAAAAAATCGATGGGCATTACATTGGCACATATTTAGTGTCAATTTATTATATTATGTGTTTTATATAACGCATAATTAATAATGTAGACAATTGATTAGATGAATGTTATATTATTATTTAATAATTATAAGAAATATGATATTACTTATATATTTGCTTAGTTCATAATAAGCTATTAATTTATTTCTATTTTATCTTAGTTATCATTACAGAATCATAATTTTCGAAGAAAATTTCCGACGTAATGCGGGTTCCGTATTGTTTTCACTTATTGATAACCTTGATATAATCATGAATATTTTAATAAATCGATTTACTACGAACAACATCATATTATATTAACTGCATTATGAACTCAATGTTTTTATATTAAACTTTAGATATTATAGCCGTGAACACTATAATGAGTGTATCTAGAGAGCATCTGTATTTTGAGCTAGAGACCCAAAATGGATGACTAAAATCTATAATGATCCTACATAACATTTAATTTTATATTTGTTTTCTTTAATTAAAAGGTTTTTTCAATATTTAATAAGAAAAAAATTAAAACTTTCTCAATTTCTTAATTGTATCTACCGCTAAAATTTATATTAATTAATACAGTTTTATTTCTGTACATATAAATCTTTATATACTTATAACCTTATAACTGGTAGTTGTTTAAAAATCTCCTTAATTATAAATAAATACATTTTAAGTTACTATTATCAGAAAAGGGGGCCCAACATTATTTTAGTCAGCACTATCTGCAATTTAGTTCTGCGCATAAATATGGATAAATATCAATTTATATTTATAATATATTTATTTATAGGTAATTTAGAATTTATGTTCATTCGTAATTAAAATGAAATAATTAAGTTAAGATTATAATTAGTCCAGTACCTATAAATCAAATATAAAATATCAAAATATATCTATGCACACAATACTTTTATTGTTAAATATGGAAAATTATAAATTTTACTTTAATTGTACGGAGACATATTATAGCATTTTGTTATAATTGTAGTTTTCATAATAATGCGTTAAAATTTTATTACGAAAATTCAACATTTAAGTAGGTACATATAAATTAAATATTAATTAATAACATAATAGTCGACAATTAATGCATATATATTTTATACGTTAATGATAAATAATTTATAAACATGGAATATAACAATTTAACGATAATTTATCCATATTTCAATCACTTTCAATTTTCATTTATATTATTCAATTTCGTCGATATTGCTATTTAAGTGGTTAACGAAATATATATAGGTAATATATATATATATATATATTTAGTTAAGTCTAAATAAAAAAATAAAATTGTATTTTGAAATTATTTCTTCCCCTTTTTAACGACTATGTAAGTCGTTAGGATGTACCTGATTGACATAATCAAAATTGTTGGGGTCGAGTATGATTTTTCAAGGTTATTGGTTAACTGGAATATGGAATTTTGGTTTATTAAATTATTAGGCTTACGGTAGTTGTAGTCGATATGATCTAAAGTCCAAATGACACGTGCATAGTAAAATCTATAATGATTATACTTGAAACTAAGCTTCGTGCACTAAAACGTGTATTCTGACCAATCGACCGTGCATAAGTTATAGGTATAGGGTACATATAATAAGATTAGAGATAAATTTAATTAAACCATTATTTTTAATAAATGACTATAGGATTAATTTATAAACTCAAAGTCACCTTCAGTAATTTAAAATTCAGACTAATAGGTTAAATTACTTGATTTAGAGGATATAACATTGATTAGAAATTAGAATTAATAATATAAGTGCAATATTATATTTCTCGTAAAATACAAAATAAAATTAATTTAGACCTTTAGATTATATATATATAAATATTATATATTTATAAATATTTTTTTTTTATTGTTAAAAAACCAAGACTGGACATAAATAAGTTAAAAAATTAAAGTTAAGTTACTTTTAACTAAGTTATATAACGACTTACTTTTTTTTTTTACCTTTTAACTTTTAACTTAACGAGATAAATTTATTGTAAATTACCAAGTTATTTTCAGCTAATTATTCGTTTATTGACGTTAAGTTAAAAATATACTTTTATAGAAAAGAAAATGTTATTAAATATTTAATTAAATATATAAAAACATCCAATATTATTTTATTATATTTATACCTACTTCCTCCAATATAAATGTTCATTAAAATTTAAAATTATCTAATTGTATTAAATTCTGTATTTATAAATAATATTGAATATAGACCATAACTATTAACTACTTTGTCTGCATTAGTCATTTTCTGTGATTATTGTATAAATAATTTAAATATTAATAGAATTAATTATTTTATAGCCCACACTGTATTAGTGTTTTGAATATAATTACTGTGGATACAATATCGATATCTAGCAGAATAGCCATTGAGTTATAGACTATTAATTTAAAAATTAATAGTTTTATTATTATAAGATAGTATATTAGGTATGGAATATTTATATAATTATCACAAAATTGGAATAAAAGTCATTGATCAAGAAAATATGTTATGAGTAGATAAGTTCGTGTTTAAAGCATACAATCAACACTGGAAACATCATTGATTTATTTTTACGTTCATTATTTAGTTATCATCAATATTTGTTATTTTTGTTAATAAAATAGATTCGTTTTTCAGTAAAGTGTAGAGTTTAAACATTTAAATATCCCATATATATTTATTTATGTTTTATATTTTAAAACTCAAAATGGAAAATTATGTTTTACATACGTTTAAACAATAATTTTAAAGTTCTATATGTGATTGAAGAACAAATGAAATCTTCTAAAATTGTATTTTATATAAAATGTAGGGAAAAATCAGTTTAAATACATATGAATAGATAATTTTTACATAATCAATAATTTTTCTTCCAAAAAAAGTGTCTTCAAAAATTCATAAATATATTTTTTTTTAACTAAATTATAATATAATATATTTTATTTTAAAAATGATTAAATTTAATATTTTTTTAAATTGTTTAACTTAGATAAGTTACTAGTTACTTTTTTAAATTAATATTTAACATTTTTAAATTAATTAAAATTAAAAGTAACTTGTATCGTTTAACTTAACTGAAGAATTTCTAAAATAACTAAACTTAACGTATTAAAAAAATAAATATCATACCCAGCCTTGAAAAAATCACCATAATTATGTTTTTGGTATTAGATTTAGGTAGTTCGGCTAAAGGAAGCAAATATGGCTTACATATGTTTTACTTATTTATTTTTAAAAGAGGGCACATTATTAATTATATGCTTTACTATACAAAAGATTAAAATAAACCCAATTATCTTTTATTCGAATAGCATTATTAATTTTTTCACATGTGTGGGTTAAAGTATTTTTGTTTACTGCGTGTTAATTATAAAAATTTTTTTTATCAATGCGTGTCTTAGAACTAAGCTATAAGTTATTTTTTTAATCTTAATTAATCGTTAAACTAATCTATCGGGAATTATAATATAAGAGAGAACAACGTTTGCTTGGATATAATTACTTTATTAATATCGCATTTTATCAGGATGTGAGATGCTGATAAAAAAAAAATATATATATTTATAACAATGATAAGCCTATCCAATTAAGTAAAAAGCAAACATTTATTCAGTTATGTGTTGATAAATGATATATATAGCAGATAGATATGTTTTCTATCGATCAGTGTTCATAGAGGTTGTAATAAGTACACACTGTTTTCTTAAGAGTCTCACCACCATGTTTAAAAGAAATACAAAACCAAAGTTAGTATAGTATATAGTTACAATAGGGCATTTATCACTTTATTAATTTTTCAATAATTTTAATAGATTTAAAAAAAAAAAATACGATATTTGAAATAAATTAATAAAATAATTTAAATGTAAAACGTTTATTTAAATTATTTCAGATAACTATCTTATGCTGCAAAGACTGAAAATGAATGCTAGATGGTTAATGTAAGAAATACCTAGTAGCAATCTATACGATGGATATGCATTTTATATCCAATTTGGCTAACACCAGCCAAAGTAATCAAATGACAGATATGCAAGTGGAAAGGCGAAAAGTGAAACGCCTTGTCAGTAATGGTTCATCAGTGTCCTCGGGTAAACCTCCTCGGAACAAACAAATAACGTAAGTATCTTAATATTACAATACACATAATTTATTAATAATGCAACTATTACTAAAATAAACAAATCAAATATTCGTTATTCTTTACATATACATATTCAATTTTAAACTTAATATCAGTATTTAAATTAAAAAAATTAATTATTGGGATGATTTTTTTCAAGAATGTAATGAAAAAAGTTAGGGTATTTAATTAGAATATATTTAATTTATTATTATTTTGTAAATTATAAATTATGTATTCATTTCTCATATGTATAGTCATAGTATATAAATATTAATAACAAATTATCGTTCTCATTCTAATATATTATATGTATTAAAAATTATAATATCGAACAAAGTGTAACCAAAAAATAAAATGTAACAATAAATAATATCTCTTTGATTTATTATTATAATTTATACTACAATATTGTTAACAATACAACTTCCTGTCTGCAATACATTTCCATATGCGTCATGAAATATACTTTTTATTTAAATAACGACTATGTAAATTTACATTTTATTAAACAAACCGGTTTTAAATTTAAATATAAACTAAACCATTTTAATACATGTAGTTGATATAGGTAATATATGTAATTACCTACCTATTCACATAAATATTTAATTGTCTCTATTTCCTGTGGGCTGTTATCGTAAAAACATTATGGCACAAAAAATATTACTAAAACATAAAATATAATTTATAATGTATACCTACCGTGGGAAAACTTTTTTTGGATAATACGAGCATTCAATAATTCATAATACGAATTCTTAATCGGTAAATGTTTACAGCTTGTTAAATTTCGTTGTCCTTGGTTTATCTAAAAAATACTTTTACCAGTAAATCCGTATTCAGTTGCATAATAAGAACATAAAACATAAATTATAAAGTTGTTGTTCTTATATACCATTAGTTTTCAATTTTGATTTAAATATTAAATATAAAAATATTATATATATATACGTTATATTTTAATATTTACCAGCAATATATATTTTACTTATTATGTATGGAAAAACATAATGAAAAAATCATGTTCCTCTATTTATCTCAGCACTCGTTGAACCTTGCCCTATATTATTCGTATATATTCTATAATGTAACTGAACGAGGAACAACTATCAATTTTAACGACCACGGGTTACGATATAACATCAATATTATACAATGGGTTACACAATATACGTGTACTAAGACTATGTTCATTTTTTAGTAACTAAGTGAATAACATACATAGTTTGTGTTTATATTGTATAAATTGTTAGTGTATTATCATTTTATATTATTTATATATATTTAAATCATTAAATACAATATATTATATAAATGTAGTTCCGTTAAAAACCTAAAATGAAGAATAAAATAGGTACTTAAAAATTATTTAAGATTCCAAATCATAATATTTCAAATGCATAAGAAATTGATCTTTTTACACACTTTATTTTTCTTCTTTTCTATATTATATCTAGTCATTTATGATACCATCGTCAATCCATTCGTCACGCGATTCTACAATTTGATCTTTGCCAAATATAAAACCTATTTTTATTTTTTCGTTGTGGGAATAAACCCATTTTTTGTTTTTTATTTTCGTTTTTTTATTAAATTAACATGGCACAGTTATCTGTCCTCATTATGTTGGTGTTGGTCTAATGACCACTATGATTTCCCGATAATCATATGCTTGCGAATTAATAATGACATTCAACAATTGTTTATTATCTATTATTATTTATTTTTCCTAATAAAGATATAATTTTAAATTTATTATTATAATATGCATACTCGTATAATTTATTTAAGACGTGATACCATGGTATATTATATGTTAAAATTAATTATTATTAATATTTATCTTTTATATATTTGTTACATTGTTTAAAATATACTTTTAAACCTAATACGTATAATCAATAAATTAGTATTTGTATGTACGTGTTGGAAAGACACTTGAATTTATTTAATATGAGTTCAGTGAATAGAAATTGATTGAGTACACTTATATAATATTGACACGCACAAATACTCTTAACTATTGGTATTAGAACAAATAATAAGAATAATATTGTTCAAACTATTAAAATATATCTTAGGGTCGTATTAATTTGAAAAACTTCGGGGATGATAATATTACTATAATATTCTCCTGTAAGTACCAGAAACTTAATTTTCAACTTATATCTATTTAAATCCAAAAATGAGGTTAGATTTTAAAATTTCACCCGAAATCTTAACATTGTAGTTTTTAGTATAAAAGTACATACATACAATATACATACCTACAATAATATAATTTTTAGAATATTTACAGTTATAGAAATAATAAATTAAATAATTTAAAATTTTTATATTATACCGAGATAATAAAATAAATTTTACCTATTTATTGAACTTACCTCAGACAAGCATTTTTGTTAATACTGGTTTAGTAGAATATATTAATGATAGTGTTGTATTTTGTATATAATGTGTGCGTGTTAAATTATTTATTTAATTTAAAAACGTACCTTAAAATGATTAAAAACTGTAGTTTACAAATTATAATAAATTCTTAATTTAATAATTTCGTTCCTATTATTTTATAAATAGTAAATTAGTAATAACGTCATAATTTTTACGTTTTTTGTTCTCGATTTATGAAACATTTTTTTTATAATTCTAAAAAGAAATTCGGAAGCTTTGACGCACTTAGTGAAAGCAACAATAGGCGGTGGATTTTTGGCCATGCCTGAAGCATTCCATAACGCTGGACTTTTAGTGGGAACAATTGGCACTATTTTCCTTGGCCTTTCCGTATTGAATATGATGTCGTCTATAGTGAGTATACAAATATAAAATATTTTCACCCAATAATATTAACTAGTTATATTATATTGTATTTATCTATTCTATTTTTGTAATGCATGAAAAATAAATAATAATTGAAACCACCAAGAGCTCAAATATTGATTAATCTAGTTGTTATTTTTTTAAAATATTACTCCATTACGTATTCATATTTTTCTCACCTATTCGAATAAAAAAAAAAAATTGGACTAAAAGTATAAAATGTATGTATATAATATATAAACTAATTTATTAACTTTTATCTTTTAATGTCAAATTTCAATAAAAATTTCATTTATATATTTTTTAAATTATAAATTGATATTTCATTACATCCATTTCTTTTGTATTTAGATTTTATTGAATTTACATTACAATTTCTCCCTTCGTACAACACTACTGATTAAGGTTGGGTTCACATTTCATTTAATGTAATTGTGTTGATCGATGTATTCAGGTACGGATATCACAGGCTTTGCGGATTAGTATGATGGCAAATTCCGTTTCGCGTAAGCAAAACGATGAAATTGCTCTCGATGGATCGATCGAAGATGAGTACATTGATAATGACGAATCGCAACCGAAAATTAAAGGTCACGAACAATACCCGTTACCTCCAATGGACTATTCAGAAATGGTAGCTGCTGTTTTTGAAAGAGGAGCTAGTGGTCGTTTTGCTTATTTGGCTCCATACGCTAAGTACGTTTAATATATAATTGTATATTTAAAAATTTTCAATCCAATCACAATTGCACGTAGATATCCATATTTCAGTTATTAATATACCTAATTAAAATACACTTAAAACCATTTCAGTACAATTTCGTAATCAATCATTATTCTATCATATATATATTATTTTCTATAATAACGCCAAATCTTAGTTTAATCATTGATATGATCATGTATGCATAAAAAATATTTCAAAAACTACTTCTATATAAGATTAGATAAATAATAATTTATTTGAATTACGATTGAACTATTGTACTTTGTACATTTTAATCTAAAAACGGCAAAAATTAACTTTTACTTTTATTACATACATATTTATATTTAATTAAATGAGTTAATAATTGATACAGATTAGTTACTTTTATTTCTACAAATTGATAATTTTATAAAATAATATAAATTTCATTGTTAAACAAAGACATTGCTCACATATATTATAAACTTAAAGTACTGTTAATATTATGTTATTATTTATAAATCATTTTAATTGTATTTTTACATATAAAATAAAAACATATTCCTTTATACCAGTTATATATAATAATACAATTCTTTCTTTATATCGGTAGGTACCTACACACTATACATATTATACACTTTATCTATACTTTATTTGATATATTTTTTAATGATTTTATATTATCGTTTATTTAAAAATGTAATATAATACATAGATAGGTACCTACTTATTTCTTTCTTCGATTGTATATGTTTAGGAAAAATTTGATATCCACGTGCCTAGTAGTATCATATAGAGCATTAATCATATTTTAATTATTTGTGTTGTTTTAATTTTTTATTGCTGCACCTTTTGACACAACAGAGCATGTACCACCACTTTCCTTATTATGACTTATTATGGAGTTAACATCATCTATGTATGCATCGTTGCAACCTCTACAAAACAAGTAAGATTAATTACATTAAATACCGGATAAATGTTATAATAATTCATACCTAATGAAATCTTAATAATATACCTTGTATGTAAATATTGAAATATTGTTTAAAAATAAAATATAATAATAATAATTTCCGTGTTATTTCTAAATTCACTCTGAATCATAGAATTATATTTTTTTAAACTATTTTTTTCACCTTACCGCGTACTTCAATGGATATGAACGCGTTGAGTTGATGAAACTTTATTTTTATATTTTATTGAAAAGTCTAAATTTAGAGTTTTCCAGTAGTCAGAACACATAGTGGTTGTTATTTCATTAAAAATACATGTAGTAGTATGTACTAATGTACGTATTATATAATATTGTTTCCTTACTGATTTTTATCAAAATCTTATTAATATATTATATAAAATATGTGTATAATGTTTGTCGTTACAATACTCGTATTATTCAATACAATAACAATCATTCAATGAATTTGCTTATGATAATCGTTCTAAATCGATATGTATTATTCGTTGTAGATTGTCGATACCTACACTACTCAAGCGGCCGAGAATACGTGGGCCAGCTTGATTAATGGACTATCGATTCATTGGTACCCGAGTATTATCGCTATTCTTATTATCCCCGTGGGCATGATCAAAGTTATTAAGCTACTGACACCATTTTCAATGACCGCAAACGGTTGTTTGTTAATTGGTGCCGGTGCTGTGTTCTATTATATATTAATAGGCAGCCAAGGACAAGAACCACTCAGCCCCGAAGAAAGCCCCAAACTCGTTGTATGGCCAATTACACTGTGGTCACTATTCGCAGGAAGCACATTATGCTCGTTGGAGGGGATTGGAATGGTAAGGTACCTGGATAATAAACCGGGATTTATTTATTAATCGTCATTTTTACTTTATTTTTAATTTTAATTTTCAATAATGATTTAAAATATATTCTAATATTATGTCTGCAAGTGTGTGCATATTAAATTCGTAACATTATTAATGTGTTTTGTGTTTTACACAATACAACACAACTAGGTGGTATAATTTCTTTTAAAAACACATAATAATAATTTATTTTAAAAATATGCATATTTAGCTTTATCCATATAAGATATAACTAGGCAGTTGAAGAAAAACGTTTTATATAAATAATTAATCAATTTAATAAGAAATCAATATATTATATATTTATAATGCGAAAAGATACAATTATATTTTGTCATAATATGTATTACTTTAATATATTATTAAAATTAAACACGCACATACCAGTATAATTTAAAATAACTTACAATTTATTGTATACTACAAGAAATTATGTTATTTTCTTTGAATAACAGCTCCTTCACGTTGAAAACACGATGGCTAAACCTTGGGATCTGGCAGGACCACCAGGTTTCATTTTACATAAATCCATGATCATAATCATAATAGTCAACGGTGCATTAGGATTTTGTGGATATTGGCGGTACGGCGACAGGTGTTTGGGTAGCGTATCACTAAATCTACCAAAGGACAACATGTTAGTATATTTATGTTATAATAAACTGAGTAATTTAATTATCTCGATCGATTTTATCGTTACAATAATTTTATGAAAAGATCAATAGTTAATATTTATTATTATTAACTTTATCATAATGGCACGGCGACTTGTTGGCGCATTATAATTAAAATAATATAACAACGGTATCGTCGATTTTGTGTTTTATACAGATTATCAGATGCAATCAAAATATTAATTGCGTTTGGAATCCTGTTGACTTACGGTCTCCAATTGACCGTCACCGCTGATCTTACGTGGAAAGCCATGTGTAGCAAGATTAGTGGAATTACTAAAGACTTCGAAGACACTACAAAAAATGATAAAACAAATTCGTTGAAGTCTGTGACATATTATTACAGTATGCGGTTCATGCTAATAGTCGGCAGCAGTGAGTATAATTTTATAATTCTTAAGCATTAATATTTTATTATTACAATTTGGTATATTAACATTTTAAATGCAACTTATTGAGCTTTGACCGTTATAATTTTTTCATCACATTATTTGAGAATATTTTATTGATAGGTAGAGGGAGGCAGTGGCTCGTATATAACGTTGTTTTTGTATGAGGCACAACTCAA
The DNA here is from genome assembly GCA_013282895.1 of Eriosoma lanigerum. NCBI lineage: Eukaryota > Metazoa > Arthropoda > Insecta > Hemiptera > Aphididae > Eriosoma > Eriosoma lanigerum. Next base: position 13,395,863 of record CM023361.1, read on the forward strand.
TCCATCCTTCAATCTGTACAAAGTCAAAACAATACTTTAGATTAAATTGTTTTATATTATTCAGTCTTTTTAAAAATATTCTGTTTTCTTGTTTATTCATTTGGAATATTTGGGATTAAAAAATAGAAAAAATAGAGTTATTTTTACATTACTAGTAATAAATCAAACATCGTCACTCACGCCACTGAAAGGAGAAATGAATGTGTATATTCTCGGTAAAATCACTGATTTCACCGTTAATTATTTAAAATTTTTTATAGTAATCGTGGCTACAATAGTGCCGGACATTGCGCCACTAGTCTCACTGGTGGGTTCCATCGGGTTCTCCTTACTTGGAATGATCTTGCCCGTCATCGTAGAAACCGTATGGTACTGGGATCCAAAAACCGACGACGAGGAGAACAAAGAAGAACGGTATAGTGGCTGTTCCTTGGACACTTTGGAAAACGGCGATTGTAGCAGTGGCAGCGGAGCTGAAGTCATCGCCGACAGTAGCGGTGGCGGCGGCGGCGGCGGCAGCGGAGTCGAAGTCGTCGTCAGCGGCGGTGGCGGTAGCACAGATGACAGTAATGGCGACGGCGGCAACGTCAGAGTGACGACAACGGTGCGCGAGGGTAGATGGCACAACTCGGCCGTGCACCGCCGACGCACCATTCGCCGGACATTGCGTCACATCAAAAACGTGACGTTAATTATCGTTGGCATTTACGCTCTGATTGGCGGTGCCTTTTATAACATCCACGACATTATTAAAACATACTCCGGCGACAGTGCCACATCGTCCGTTTAATCTCATTTTTTTTTTTTTTGTATCTGCACACTTTTTTCTTTTTGTATTATTAGTATTATTATTATTATTATTTTTAAGCCGACAAACCTCGTGTTCATTAGTACGATATTATCATAATTAAGCATTTATTGTAGTTTTTTTATTTATTTTTTTTATTTTAACACGTATCAATATTATTATTACTATTTAGAATTTATTCGATTTTATAATTTAAGTGTGTGTAGGTACAACATTATAATTATCATTAATTTATATTTATCAATTATTATTATCATTTTATCTCAATAATTTAATAAAATCTTTCATATACGGTATACTGATATTATGTTTATTTTATGTTTTTTATTTTGACATCTGTGGATCACTGTGTCATGAATAATCGCTGTATACAGAGCGATCAAAATTTTATGTTATAAATATAACAGGTTTAACATTGAAAACGTACATATAATTTTCACCACTTTTGTAACATGAAATTTTAAACATTCAAACATGTGATATTATTAAGTGTTACATATTATCGAATTAATGCAATTATATAATATACTAATATGCAACCATACTCACAACTCATCATCTACATAGATGATACAGAAAATAATTCTTTAGATTATCATATAGAGTACATATAAGACTCAGTAAATATACATTAAAGCTATATAAAAGTTATAGTTGGTTAGTAAGCCATATTTAGTTTTAGCCAAATTTATGGGAGAGAGGGCAATGAGGACAATTTCTCCGGACGACTAAGTTTTAAATTTTTTTGGGGACAACTGCTTGAAGTTTTACATTTTTAGATCTATAAGACTATATTATATTATTCAACACTAATAGAACAGCTTTCTATGTATACTACATTTATAATATTTAACCATTATTTATACTCGAAAATGTGTCTTCATACTATTAAAACATAAAACATCACCATCGAATTACAAAATATTTTATAACTGTTATATAATAGAGATTATGTTTTATTAAATTGTCAGATCGTGAAATTGATTTTTTTTCGGCCATTTTCAGCTGTTTTTCGAATTTTGTATAAATAACTATTGAGAAATTTGAAAAATTACCTAAATAAAGTACCAATCAAATCCAAAACTCTACTGAAGCATACCTAATTTATGATAATCGGACTTTATAAAAATTTTAAGGTATTATAGCCTACCCCTTTTAATATTTTATGCACCCATGGGTTAGAATAAATTTAATTATTGTAAGGGGTTTTACTTTTTTGTCTCATAGACCCCTTTCTTTTATTTTTTTAATTTAAGCACTGTTTATAAGTAGGTATATTCTTCGGTCGCGAAAGGGGCGCAAAAATTGTTTTGCTCCTGGGTATAATAATAATAATGTAAATACGGCTCTGTTAATATGTTATATGCAAATCATTACTACCACTCAAAAGTTTATAAAACAAACATAAGTCAAAACTTAAACGATACGTTTCTATAGAGTCATGGTTAAGGAAAGTAAAAAGATAAAAGATAAAAGAAAAAAGATAAAAGATAAAAGAAAAAAGATAAAAGATAAAAGAAAAAAGATAAAAGATAAAAGTGTAGCATACAAATAGTGAGGATACATTTGGAACATTTAAATAAAAGTGTATCGATTTATACTTTTTTCTGATTTAAATTTATAATCTAATTGATATAAAAACTATTTTATTAAAACATATTTACAAATAAAACGTACTTAGGAGCAAAATATAGACTTTCATACATAAATCATTAGTAAAATAAGACATGTTTTGATTAATAAAACCTATAAAATATTGTATGTATTAACTAATATTGTTAATGTGATAACCAAATTTAAGTTTTGGAACAAACAAAATACCAAGGACCCATATAGATCAATGCAATAATTCATTATTAATATTACAATTAAAATTTGACACCAAACGTACTATGAAAAAGGTTATTAACCTTAAATAAAGCAATATTAAGAGTAAAGTATTTGTCAATGTATTATTAATTAATGATACAATAAAATCGTATCAGATCAACATCTACTAAACAACTAACTTTACAAAATAATTTAGTATCGTCTGCAAATATCAATTTAGAACAATTTAAAAACGTATGTCGTATAATTATTATTGTTTTATAAGTAAGTATTAATTAATGTTTAATAAAGTAATCCAAAAATGTAATCCATATTGGTATACAATAATGTATTAATATTGCCTTTACAATACGCCGTCTTTAAATTATCAACTTCAAATAAATAAATAAATTAATTAATTAATTAATAATAATTGTAGCTCACATTATAATCGTATACGACTGTAATAATGTAAGTAAAATATAAAATATTAATCGAATTAGACATAAATTCAAATATATAATTAAAAAAATATTAACAGTTTAGTGTTTTTCGTGTTTGCTTCTGATACAATAAAATAATTTAGGTAAAATAATAGGTATTTAATTTAATTTAAACATAATTATTCAACTCTAATTGTGTATTATTATATTAATTTTTGAAACTATGGAAAGAATACTAAATACCAGGTGTTAGGAAATTGTTTTATTTGGCATCCACTTTGAAATATTGAAGAATATTGGTGATATATTTAATACAGTCAATATAAAACAATATTTATAATCAAATGATATTGGAAAAAACTTTAAACTTTAAATTTAAATCTTTCTAATTTTTTTTTAAAAAAAAAAAACATTTTAATGTAATAATCAGGATTAAGACTTTATAGTGCTAAAAATTACTAAATATGACTTAAAAAATCTTGAAAAATACACTTTAATCAAAGGCGTCATAAGACATACAATATATTATACTAAAATTCTGTTTAAAAATTTTACCATGCGTTTAAATTACCTATGTAAATACTCAAAACAATTTTCAAGTACTTTAAATCAAAACTCAATTAGTTATCACGTATTAAAATAATTTAAAATAACAGAAACCGTAACTTTGCCGATTTTCCCGCATTTTTTGGTAGTTTTTCTTCTCCCAAGGAATAACTTTTGAGAAATTTGAAAAATGGGCTAAATAAAGTACCAAATAAACGCAATTTGCTACCGAAAGCATACCCTATTCGTGGTAATCGGACCATTATTTCTACCCAAAAAAGTGTCTTCATACATAAAAAAAAAACATCTTTGTAATAATAATACATTCCTCGCTTCGCTCAGAATCTAAAATAAAATTCATATTTTAGGATATAGAATTTTTTTTTAAGATTAAACTTCCCACTAGTTTAATTATTTATGAAAAAAACATGAAACAAATATGATTTTTAAGAGGACACTATACTATCACATTTTTGGACTCTGTACATCGCAAATTTACATACCGTGTTGTTGTTACAGTTTGTTTATTATTAAAATTATCATTTATCAAATTTGTCAAAAAGAACAAAATCTATACTCTAGCGAACCACACTGTGAACAATTGTGAACGGAACTCGGTGATGGCAACAATAATTTGGTGTCACGACATTAGAATGAAAAACATCTGACGTACAGCTCTTACAAATACATATTGTAGTTTTAAATTAATAAATGAGATACAATTAAAAAAAAAAAAAAAAATTAAATATTGTAGTTTATATTTGTACTATATAAGAGAAATGAGAGTAAGTATCTGACGAAATATAATTATATTATGTAAACAGGCAAAAAAAGAAAGCAAAGCAGCAGTTAGTACTTCACTGCATTTACCTTTTAATACATATATGCTGATGTCATACAACTAATGATAAAAATAATAATACTTCATCAATTAAAACATTAATTTTATTTATAACAAATAACGTATTGTGATTTGTGATTTGTGATGTAATAATATGAATGATTTTATTTGCAGTTTTTAACATTGGTCGCAAACTCGTAAATTAAATACCGTAATGACTTTGGAATTTAAATTTAAGAACTAACAATATAATTATTATACACAATAATAAACGATGATAATGGTCTTATTGAATTTTGCGAAATAAAATTATTATTGCACATGATATTTAATAATTTATTAATCATTAATAATACTATTATTTAGATAATATTAAATGATTTAAGAAAATAAATAACCACCATTAGTTTTTGTTTTTATTTTCACAATAATAACAACATTTAAAAAAATCATTTTAAACTAAAAAAAATAAAAACAAAAATGTCGATTTTGAATGTTCATCCCTTCGGTTCTCGGAGAATTCAGTAGTGAAATGTTATTATGTTATAGTTAAGAGACTTAGGTAATTAGATTTGCAATATTATACTGATAATATTTATATTTATACATTTTATTTATTTATCAAATAAAGTGCAACACGAAATTAGTTACCACACAATAATGAAATTTAAGTTTGTCAAAAATGTAGATTCTTCGAATTTTGACGTTTTCTACTGTTATTAGTAGTTTTTCCTCTTTCATTAGAAAAATATTGAGAATTACAAAAAATTACTTAAAAAAAAAGTACCAACTAGACAATATTCTCCACCGAAACCATACCCTATTTATGATAAAGTTTTAATGCGTGTAAAAAAAGATTGTAATTTACATTTTTTAAAATATTTTATATGTATTCAGGAGTATGACATAAAACACATATCACATGGATTTAAAACAAAAATATTTAGGCTAAATAACATACAAAAATCTAAATAACAATTATTATATTTCATCGATTTCACTCAAAATTTCAATTTTCTATGCTTATCAAAAAATATTACAAATTACATTAGACATTATTGAGAAAAAATTACATTTTTAAAAAAAATTAAAAGTTCTATATTTAGACATAAAATCAATGCAACAGTACAAAACATATTTTTCATTTGTAAATTATCTATATCAATACTTAAAAAAAAAAGTTAAACATTCAAAATTGCATTAATTGTCATAAAATATTTAAAATCTCATTCGATAAAATTACTGTTTCCGATGATATTCTAGTGTTATGGTAGTTTTTCTTCTCACAAGGAAAATTATTGTTGAAATTCAAAAAATAAGCTAAATAAAGTACCAACTAGACAAAAATTTTTACCGAATATTTACCCCACTTGTGGTAATTAGACCATTATTTCTATCCGTAAAAGTGTCTTCATAAATAAATAAAAAAAAAATTACATATTATTGTAATACCAATATACATTATTCGTTTTGTGCAGAATTTAAAATCATGGGTATTATTTTGTTTTTATTTTAAATTTATATATATTTATGATAGATATATGATATTATTGTATTAAATGGATAGAAGAAAAATATATAAAAACAAATTAAATTTTAGTTATTATATTAATAGTTATTGACATATTTGTAAATTTAATTTTGTTGAAATTTTTTTTTTAAGACTTTTGTGTTTAATTTAAAGTACTGTGAACGTAAAACTTAACTTAACTATATTTAATATTGGTTTAAAAAATGTAAGTTATTAGTAACATGTAATGATCAGAAATTCAGAATATGATTACTCACTGATAGTATAACCAAACAACGTATTCATCTATTTTAATTAATTTCCAAGTGTTATGAAAATAAACTTAACACTTAACGTATTCGTCATTTTATATTGTTTGTTAAAACTTCTGCTATAATTATAGGAATGTATTGAAAGCCAGTTTCATACTTTACCTTTTTTTATATTACTTTATTTTACGAAATATTAAAATTAATTTTAAACTTTTACTATTTTAGGTTTGACAATAATAATAATAATAATAATAATAATAATAATAAATTAATTAATCAAATATTTTTTATTCCTTAATGTAATTGATCGTACTCGTCATAATCGTTACGTAACTATTTAAACATATACCCATTGCGACAAACCAAAAAACCTCATTCAAACGGGAATCCTGTTGATGGCGTCTTTTATGATGATCAATTTACGAAATATCATTTGTCTTTTAATTATTCACATGTGACTAACCAATAAACATAAAAAAGATCATATTATATAGGTACCACAAACATTTAGGCATGAAGAAATAATGAGGAATATAATTTATTGTTAAGACGTCCTTATAGTTGTAAGCTTCGATTAATCTATTCATACTTATAATATTATAATAGTATAGTGTTTATCAGTGACAGTAGTTGGACAGATGGTGCATTAATTAATTATATTTTTAATAAAATATATATATAGGTATAGTTCGAACTTTTAAAAGAAAAAAATATAATTTATTATATCATTTATAAATGATTCAAATAGAATTTATCAGTTTTTGTCTTTATAACAATAACTAATTGAAAATTGAAAGACAAATTAAACTATAAATATATAAACAATACAAATAATATAAATCATAAATTCAAAAAAACCTGTTAACTATACATAATGAAGTTATTTTAAAAAGTTATATATATTTTGTAATTGTTTTTGTAATAAAAATCCGTTTTTTTTATAAATAAAATAAAATGTATAAGGGTAACACGATAGGTACATTTGATTATTTCTTTTCTTATCTAAAAAAATAAAAATTAGTATACCAACTAGGTTCAAAATTATATTATGCTTTGTCTTTTATACAATAATGTATATTATCTATTTATATTTACTTATTTATAAAACGTCTTTTGATTTTTATATTATGCCAAAGCCCCAAAGGATACAAATATATTATAATTTCGTATAATAAATAAACAACAATAAAAATAAATTATTAAATGTTTGATGTACTTAACATAATTTATAAATTTATACTTTTAAATAATTCATGAATTCTTTAGTACTTACTTATTACCACCCTTCTTGACCTTCCACTATAAAATTACTTTTTAGCAACAAACTTTACGAATTCGATCAATTAGAATTGAATATATCAAATATCATTATATCAATCATAGTTGTTAATTTTTTGATTGGTTATATAATATACATAATATCTATATATTTAATTAAATTAAATTTAAAGTATTAAAAATGAAAATATTAAATTATAAAAGGTCTTAAAACAATGGTAATTTTATGTTATTGCAATCATTAAAATAATTAAAAAAATATAACAAATAATAATAATAATAATACATATATCTGTATATGTATTCGTTATCAGTCACATTAGTAAGAATTTTCAAGACACTTGAAAATAAAACGATTTTGTTATCGTTGTCACGAATATGGGTCACAGCCAGTAATTTGTATCATTATTACACGAATGTTAATTACTAGCATATTAGACACAATAAGATGTATAATATTATAATCATACAGATAAATAAATAATATTGTATTTTATACACTCGAACACTTTATATTTTATACGCGCAATTGTCTACGAGATTAATCAATATAACATATAACTACACAATAATCACAGTGTAGTTATTATAATTATTATAATTTCTATGTAAGTCGTGCAACACTTAGGTAGGTACATAGTTTACGAACGACAACGCGTCTACGCAGACGTCTTTGGACATGTAACGTCAAAATAAATGGATGATTTTGATCTACATAAACACACATTATTATATGTATTAGGTATATAGCAAAATAATCTACATCCGAATACCGTTTCAATTATTGTTTCATTATTTTAATTATCATTATTGTAAGTAAATAATATTTGTAGTATACATGTAGTGCTCAAGAAAATTCATAATATTATGCTAACGCGAAATTTGCGACGTTAGAACGTGTTTTTGGGGATTTAGTACTACGACGATAGCTATCACCGGAAAAAGTGGTAAGTGTTATCCATAATAATTATTATTGTTGTAATATTTAATTTTGTTCATTGAATAACAATGTCATCACGTAAACTTGTGGATTATGATAGGAAAGGTTTTATTTGTCAAAGAATGTACTTGTATAAACTGGTTTATCCTTATTTCACGGTAGCTTTTACCTAACCAGTGTGACGCGTAATGTTGTGCAATCAAATATCTATTAAGACGTTTTTAGTAACATAAAAAAATAATAACTATTCAATGCACTATTTAAAAAAAAATCAAAATCGTAGAAAAATTAGTCCCCGAGTGGTTCAAATTATTATTTGTTTGCACAATTATATTATTATTTTTGTATTTATCATAATCAAATTATTATGTTCGATAAAACCAAAGTTATATAATGATTTTGACTTGTATGTAATTAGTAGGATTACAATTATTTTCAAGCGCTTAAATCGGTGATTTTTACCGTACAAAATAGTTGTTATTTCACCAAATATGTTTATCATAAATGGTTAAATTTATTAATTCATAAAATTAAGTTGTCAAGGAAAATAAGGGATACAGGGGATGTTATACCTCTAAATTTTTTAGTTAACACTATACATGCCCTTCACTTATTACTACCATAATGATACATCCCTCATGAGTTTAATATTAATATAGTATTTTTTTTAATATTCTAGTACTAGTTACTATTACACAAAATATGAAGAAACATTTAACATTTTTATATTTATTATATTTTTTATTTTCTTCAATAACTTACAATGCTTCAAGATTGGTACGTACTTATTCGGGAGTCACGAATATGTAATATACACAAATATTAAGCTCTATTAATATCTGGGCATCTCACTACTTATTTTGACCCATTTCGACCACTGATAAGATCTATTTAGAAATCAATATAAAACACGTAATTATATTTAAAATATAAATAACAAAATTTTAACATTGATAAATAATATAATTTTAAATATTTATAATTTGTATAATTCATAATAATATTATAATCCGATTAAAGTGTTAAAAAATAAAATATCAATTATTAATATTTTCTCATTTACACTTTATGGTACATAATTGCGTGATCAATGATGTAATGATTATTATGATGACACATTTAATAATATTTCCGTTGTTAAACCGTAATTTGTTGAAACTATTATTTTCTTATGCACACATATAATAATAATAATTAATAACATTATAATATCGTCATTATCCATTAATTATTAGTTATTAATTACTGTACATTTATACGTGTTCCGACCAGCGTAATTGATTGAAAACTCTGTAAAATCATAATTAATTTATAAGAACAACAACACAACTTTGAATTTATTATTGTTGATACAGTTATCGAGACAAAAATATGAAGTGCGCAGATTCGACGAATTGCAGCGGCACAAACGGTCGACGTGATGATGGTGCAAAAGAAAAGCGTCGACACTGTCGCAAGAGTGACAAAAAACATCATCGGTACGACCCTTCAAAGATGCGGGATAAATTCAACGGGACGACGTACGTATACAAGATAATAATTATTATTTTTATAATCATATATAGCACAATTTTATCGTATTTCATACGTTAAATACATATTCGTTTTGTTCGTTTTATTTAATTAGATACATTTATATAGGAATATCATTACTTTTCGGTGGATACTCTCAACGAGATAATCAAGGTGATCTCTGTTCTTAATAGATAATTTGTTTTCTAAATAATCGTTGCATTTGTATCGTCCATACATTTAGCATCGAAAGAATACCGTCCTTCAATAATAACACATGCGTTCGAAATCGCAATAGTTGTTATTGTACAAACAATAATTTTTATATAAAAAATGTATAATAACATTTTTCATTTTTTTATTTATCGTTTCCAGCGGTTATGGTGCCTTGTTGCATCTGATCAAGAGTAGCATTGGGTCAGGCGTTCTGGCTATGCCAAACGCGTTTAAAAACGGTGGTCTCATTTTCGGTCTGGTCGGCACAGTTGCCGTCGGCGTGTTGTGCGCTCACTGCATCTATTTGTTGGTGAGTATCGAATTTTCCCGTCGTGTTTATGTCTTTCGCTTCTCAGAATCGGTTTGACATTAAAATATTATATATTATAAGTAGCTAGTTACAACACAATTCACTTATAACGTAGTTAAGTAGGTAGTTAGGCACACAGAAATACTGTTGTGCTGTTCTAGATAAGTAACTCGAAAACGCGTTAGTCATACTTTTAGAGGCGTATTTAGCAATTTTTAAAGGAGGAAGGGGATGAGTTCAGATATTTTTTAGAAGCTTTCATAAAGCCCAACCCAGTACCGTTTTATAATGTAAACAAATAAATTACAAAAAAATAAAAATAAACACGTCCTATATCTGTATACATTGTAATGCAAAATTTAAAATAGGTGGCAAAATAATATTATTAATAGCAATTTTTTTTTTTGGTCATGGGGGGTTTAAACCCGTTCAACCATCCCCCCTTCAAATACGCATCTGCATACTATCTGCTTCTATATTTAATATATTAGAATAATATTTGAACAAATTCTTTAATCATATTTAATATTGTTAGTGTACGACGTTTACCGTGCATTCGAATGATTTTCATAATATAGATCATAATTCATGAGCAGTACCGGTCGTTGTTTGTAAAATACCTACAAACAAATAAAAAATAAAAAAACTAACTAAACATTAAGTTTGCTGAGAACAATTAAATGTTAAATATTATTTTATTATTTACAAATAATAAACAATAATTACAATTTTTTTATAATTTATCCATACCGTACATAATGCTAAATAAAATCATAAGTATCGTAGCAATAAATACAGAAATACTTAACAAAAAATGCCGTGTATTCTATAATAACATACCTACTATTTTTTTTTTTTTACTTTAAACATAGCATAATAATATATAGGTACTGATTTTTTCCTTAAGACGATTTTTTTTTTTAAATACGTTTTAACCATTCTTTGTTTTACAAAGAATCAATAGCCAATACCGTAATTTGTTTAAGATAATAAAAAAAATAAGCTATTGATTTATGAATATTTGTGTATAAAATTCTCGTTTTTTTTTTATGTTTGTCCGTATAATTATACTAGTATATTATTTACTAGTAGGGCTGATAATAATAATAATAATAGCATGACTCGTGGAAAAATAAAATCTGATCAAGTTATTTGAAAAAATATAGTAATTAAAAAATACACCATATATTTGATTAAACATTAAATAAATATTATGTAATAATAGGTTATAGGTACAAGTTTAAATATAGTTATTAAAAATGTATTAAAAAAAAAAAAAAATTTAATTATTAAAGTTATAATTAAAAGTTAGGCTGAATATTTTTTCTATATTCTATTTTTGTCAACCATATTATGTAGTTATACTGTTATAGTGACCAAAATTTCGCTCCTCATCGTACTCCACAAAAGAAATATTTGATAATATTATTGTTATAATGTACCAAATAAATCTATGACACACGTAGGTAACAGAAAAAATGAATTATTGACTTTTAATAAAATTATAACGTAAAAAAATAGTACGAGCATAATATAATAATAATAATAATAATAATACCATAATATAATACATATATATATTTGTGAATTATTTCTAGGTGCTGTGCTCTCAGACGTTGGCTCGCCGCACCCGGCGCACCGCCCTCGGATTTGCAGACACTGCAGCCGTGGCTTTTAGCATTGGACCGCGAAGATTTCGCACTTGGGCACCGATCGCCAGGTATGACGATGTGTTTATATTAATATGATTAACTCCTATTCATCATCCACTCAACAGATAACATTCTATGTTTAAATATAATAATCAATAACTAATACAATATTTGTCATTGTAGTGTTTTGATTTTATTAAGTAATAATAATAATACGTCGAGAACATAGGCGGAACTACAGGGTATGTTAGGTATACTGACCTATGCCCAAACACACACTAATTTTTAAAGTAAAAATTACCCCGGGTATTTTTAAAGACACCTCCAAAAATGTAGTATTTATTTTGAAAAATATCCTAATATCAATTTCCTACACAAAAAATTATGGACCGGGTCCCTCTTATTTTACAATAATGGTCCGATCACTACGAATTAGATATGCTTACAGTAGCGAATTGCATCTAGTTGATACTTTATTTAGCTAATTTTTCTAGTTTCTCAAAAGTTTTTCATGGGAGAAGATAAACTACCAAAAAATGACGGAAAATCGTCAAAATTACGGTTTCCGTTATTTAAAATTTTTTTATTTCGTGATAACTAATTGAGTTTTGATCGTAGGTACTTGAAATTTTTTTAAGCATTATCATAGGTAGTTTATACATGTAGTAAACTTTTAGAACGTCTTATAAATATATATTGTATTATTTAGAGTTTCGCTCAGAATCTTATTTACGAACGCAATATCATTGCATTCAAATATTAATTATAATAAACCACTAATTTCTTCGAGGACCAAAAGGACGAAGGAGGAACGACCAAATTTAACCTTCCCGTTTTTTTCAATTATTTTATACAAATATTAGATTAGTGTATTAGTATTTAATTATTACTTAAGTACATATATTTTATTGAAATCAATATTTTATATATAAGTTATTATATAAAAGTATATACCACTTTTATATCCCTTAAAGAAGAAAATTTAGTTGCTCTTTGCCACTATCATCCTTCGTTAACACTTATAGGCACACTTTAATTTTTAACTCTGGTTACCCATATAGTCGAGAATGAAATTATTATTTTTTATGTTTCGTCGATCTTTATAATATTATAGTTTATATTATTATTAAAATGTATTTAAAGTTTCCTCAAAAAACTTACAACATGGCAGTAATAATAGGTACTGTCAACAATATATTAATGTGTTTTTTCTCTATATTTTCGGTGTGTTCAAAATTTCAAATAATGCATCGTCGTTGTTTGTAATTTAACCGTCAACAATATATTCGTCTTCTCTATATTATCCAGAAAGTTTGTCAACTCCGCTTTGTTCTGCACGTACTATTTCGGAAACTGCGTGTACGTTATACTCGTTTCGGCAACGTTTAAACAAGTAATTCAACAAGCTATATTATGATAATAGTATAAACATAATATTATATACAATATGACAGCTATTATTTTTGTAATATACACACTGTGTATACGCCGCTTAATGCGATCATTTGATAAACATAATCCGAATACACTGCACAATACTGATTGTAATATCCATTGATATGACGAATATTTCTTACAGGTCGTCGACAATCACACCTCCCCCGAGTGGCATTACTCGATTCGCACGTGGATTCTTGGACTTGCCATACCTCTCCTTCCGCTCGGCATCATCCGCTCGCTCAGGCTGTTGGTCCCATTCTCCGCTATCGCGACCATATTCATACTTGTCGGCTTAGGGTGCACCATGTCGTGGGTAGTGACCGGCGGCAGCCTGTTCGCCAGCCAGGATATCGCAGCAGCAGCCGTCCCGCTACCCGATATCGGATCCCGTCCGTGGATTGCGCCCATCACGCACATGCCACTGTTCTTTACCACGGTTATATTTGCAATGGAGGGTATCGGAACCGTAAGCATGGCTACCATAAAGTGGTTTTAACCGGGGGAGGAAAAATATTAATATATTTTATTTTGGAGCGTTATTATAATTCATATAATAAATTTATCTCGTATGATAATGATAATAATGAAAAAAAGGACATCAACTTTTTCGGAAATTTACAAAAGGACCGTGAAATTAAAAAGAGGTTGAGAAAAACTGATATAGTACGATATAATATTACGATACATGTATATTGTCGTATGACCATTCTGTTAGGAACAATGAACATAAAAAAATAACTCAATCTAGTCTTCTCCCGTCTAATGATATACAATCAAATATACATATGGTGTATATTAGATTACATATCTTCAAGGGGTTCAGTTCAAATCAAATTATTTAGTTTATAATTTAAATTATAATATTTCGATCGGATAAAATTCCGATAACAGTAGCATTCAAAATTTAATGATGGCATTAGAAAATCTTATTGATTTAAGAAGAAAGATCCTTTAAGAAAAATCTTTATCTCGAATAGTTTTCGATAAATCGAATATATTGGAACTATCTATTTATGTAAACAGTTCCTAGCGTTTTTTGGCAATCGTTTACATTCAGCAAATCGAAAAAATTCCTCAGCTTGTTCTACAAAACCACGTTGAGTAATAATAAATTTAACATTTGAGATATCGATATTTAATGTTTTTCAAGTATTAATAATATTAAATGCGAAAATACTAATGAAAATTTCAATTTCTGTATAGATATAATAGATAAATAAATAAACATAGGTATATAAATAAATAATAATATAAAAAAAAATAATAATATTGGTTTAACTGAAAATTATTGCTTGGTTCGTCAAAATCGAATTCTCGATCGATTGAAAGGTCTGGCTAATTCATATGTCGCGTGTCGTATGAAATTCCACTAAATATATTTATACAAATCTACAAAATATATATTTCTAATATATTTGATATCTCGAATAGATTTTGAGATATCGATTTTTTTTTAAAATACTTTTATTCTCGAATCAATGAAATTAATCTATAATTTTAACCCTATACCGCATGATTTTGTATATGACAGATTATAAAAAAAAAAAATAATAATTACTTCAGAGTTAGGAAAAAGTAATGAAAAAAAATTTATTTCATTTATTGCCTAACTTTTTAAACTAATAAATTATTTGTAGCTAATTGGAAACATTGTATGTTAGTACAAATTTAAAAAATATAATTTTCAATTAAATTTTTTTTTAACCCTGTACTGCATTATTTGGCAATAAACTTAACCTTAGTTTATGTTACTTTATAATAGTTTAAAAAAAACATAATAAAGTAGTCAGTACAAACCAATTGATAAAAAATATGAGTACCTAGTGATAAATAAAATTTTATAAATATTTTTGTTACCACGATTACAGTGATAGTACTAATATCAAAACAACAATTGGTATGTAGACTTTTATAGTTTTATTTAGAATAATATGCGTTAATAGAAAAATATGAAAATAAACTGTTTATTTTTTTATATATATAATCGATTTGTAGCTAAGTATTTATATTGTACAATGAAAGGTTAGAGAATACATTTCTAAGATAATTATTATGTATTGACCTTCTAATTTAATCAAGATTTTTATGAATTGTTTTCATTTATTGGAGAAATTATATTTCCGACATTATTACCTATTTATAATGATTTAATACTTTAATAATATCATGTGACGCAAAGTTTATTGATCATCATTAACTTGTCATAATATTGAACATTGATAAAATAAATTTTACATTTCACGATATGTTAAATAATTACAAAAAATGATGTCAAAAATATGACTATTTTCAATAAATGAAAACATTTCTAAAAATCATCACTTTAATTAAATTAGAAATTGTACCCATCAAAATGTTCATAAAAATATAGTCTGGTTATCTTAAAACTTCACATAACTTAATAAATAAAGCTATTTTTAAAAATTGTATGAGACGATTTTTTTTGGGGGAAAATTAATAAAAGCAACTATCATAGGTTGTTGTCTAACTAGCGATTTAAAAAAAATTCAAAAATTTGAATTTTTCGCCGATATATTGAAATTATAGTTAATAGATCTGGGACAATTTTAATAATCCATTGAACTAAGTATTCATTACTAATTTCTATCAAAGTACACATCCATATAGAAAATGTTTTATATTTATATTTCAACCGTCAGATATGATTTTCTATTGATTTTGAACTAATTAAAATTTGTTTTCTAAAACTATTCGTTTATACTATGATAGGCAACTTTTGTGATTGAGATACGCTTTTAATATGCTATTTTAATATACACTATACGTAAACGCGTTATAATATATTTTGTCTGTAAAACTCAGGTACTCCCCATTGAAAACTCGATGCACCATCCACAACACTTCCTCCGTGGCCGTCCTTGCGGAGTGTTGAACGCCGCCATGACACTTGTCGTGTTTCTGTACTCGCTCGCCGGCTTTCTTGGATACTTGCGTTTCGGCGACACCACCGAAGGTTCGATAACGCTGAATTTGCCCAACGACTTGTACGTAATAGCAATCGGTTAACGAATCATTTGTCAGCCAAACCAATACATATTGTGTATATAGGCGATTAGTGCGGATGAGATAATAATTTGTGCGTTCGCGTTTGATATGCGCTACAGGTTTGCCGAGTCGGTCAAGATCATGGTCATGATGTCGATACTTTTCTCGTACGGATTACAGTTTTGCGTGCCCAGCGAGATCGCTTGGTCCGGTCTGGAGCCATGGTTGCGCAAACGCAGACAAAACGCTTTGCTCTACTCAAACGGGAACAAAGACGATTCGACGACATCCGTAAACGTCATAGCCAACAGTACCACGACAATGACAACGGATTTCTCCGCGTCCAGCACCACTGTCCAACGCGGAAAAGACTTGTCCGAAACGGAACTGGATGGATCTACGGACTTGATTTACTACGTGATGCGAGCCACCATGATCTTGGGCACATGTACGGTACCGCATTGTTTAATATCTCAATTGTTTTAATGTTCTCGTAAAATTATTTATGATTTTTCGTTACGCTTTCGTCCGCAGTCCTGATCGCCGCCATAGTGCCCAATCTGGCACCCGTCATCTCGCTGTTCGGGGCGGTGTTCTTTTCCATGCTGGGTCTGTTTTGTCCGGCCGTCATACACTTGGTCACTTTTTGGGAGCGCGACGATGATGATAGCGAATATTCCGATTACTCGGATTCCGAAGACAATACGGTCAACAGTGCTGCCGTGTTCGAAGGTGTGGCTGTGAACGGCGTCGGCGATGCAATACGATCGCCAGAAAAGAATAGGAAGGACAGTGACGGTTCAACTAACAACAGCGACAGGGGTATGAATTGGCTGACCGCCATCAAAGATATAACCATAGTTTTAATGGCTCTGAGCGCTTTGGTTTCCGGGGCTTATACCTCGCTGATGGACATTTTCATGTCATCGATTCCACCATAAAAACACAACGAAAACTGTACGCTCTAAACCTGAAGTCATCGTTCTCAGCGTTTCGTGGGACAAAACCAAAAACATAATACCACCAAATATCTGTATTTTTGGTGATTTGAACTACTCAATATTTTGTATAAAATACAATAATTCCCATCAATAATGCAACATTCCTATTTTTATGTATATTATATTATTCGAATGACTTGTGTATTATTTGTAATATTTTTCTCGTAAATATTTACTTGCTACATAAATATGTAAATATTTATAATTATGGATAAGTATATATTTATTACTATTAACGTGTTTTTAATACAAATATATACCTACCTAGTTGGTAATTAGTAGTTAATAGATTTATGATAATAAATGTAATAGTAATAATAGTAGGTAAATTTCTACTATACGGCGTATCTACTTATAAATTACCACTTAAAACGTCAATTTGGCTTATTTATTTATGAGATGACGGAAAATAATGCCATTAATAACAAATGATAATTAAATATAACATAATTAATATTTTATTTATTTTTTATTTATGTTATTGTATTTAAATGTTTAATACGTACGACTTAAAGTAAATAATATATTGTATAAAGTATTATTGTTTAATATAAGAAGAAATTTTTTTAAGAAAAAGAGGATTAGTTGTTACAAATATACAATTTTTATATTTTAAGTTTTTTTAAATGTTTCTTCATTATTTATACAATAACTATTATTCTATTTTATAAAGTAAATAACATTAAATTCTTTAACGTTTATACAAATTAATAGAAGAAATAAACATTTCGTAATATAAAAATGTTTAATGTTAGGTATACAATCTAAATGTAATAACTTGCCCCGATATACATTGTTATCATTGTAAAGTAGATATTTCATTATATTATATGATTAGTATGTATAGTTACTCAAAAATATAAGTACTTAATTAAATAAAGATTTCAACGAAGTACTTTCATTGAAAATAATTGAATAAAAATTTTAAATATATATTTGTATTTAATTTTAATAACTTTTATAACATTTATCAAGAACCACGATAAAATACAATTAGAATAATATACCTAGCTAAATTATATGTATGTTTAATATAATATTTTTAAAATTATAATTTCACTACAAATTACAATATAATATAAAAATATGTGGCATATA
Source organism: Eriosoma lanigerum (assembly GCA_013282895.1). Classification (NCBI taxonomy): domain Eukaryota; kingdom Metazoa; phylum Arthropoda; class Insecta; order Hemiptera; family Aphididae; genus Eriosoma; species Eriosoma lanigerum. Next base: position 13,414,545 of record CM023361.1, read on the forward strand.
TATAAAATAATAAATATCTACCAAGTAATTTATACGTAATACGAGTTGTTATAGTAATTAATATTACATTAAACGTATATTTGAGCATATTTAAATAATTATTTTTCAAAATATTTAGTAGGTATTTAATTTAAATAATTTATTTCATCTGTAATCTTGTAAAATAATTTTAAACAAATTTACTTACAAGTTACAACATTATTTATTACGTTTTACATAAACCATATTTTTTATATTTAGTTCAATAATATTATAAATAACGAAAAATATTCTTTGAAAATTTTAAGTTAAAAATAATATTATTGCCTAAAAATAAATAATTATTTTGTAACAATTTTAAATATATATATATACATAATATATATTATTGATACTTATTAAGTATATACAAAATAAAAATTCATATTATAACACAACTAATTTATTATTTAAATGAATTTAGATTGATAACAAATATTATTAATTATATTGTATTAAATAATAAATTAAACATTATTAATATCATAGTTTCAAAAATTATCGACTAAAAAAAAGAAAAAGAAATGTTTAGTCTGAATTAGTCTGTAAAAATTGCCTCATAGGTCATAACCAAAAAAGCATATTACAAATTCATACAAATTCACTAATTACTATATGAAGAGAAACTAAAATTAAGAATTGTAAAATATAATTAAATATAAGTAAAAGTTTATTCCAACTATTGAGATAAAATTATTTATAATTGCGGTTATTTGTTAAAAATAAAAATATCAATAATATTAAAATAATACAAATTAAATATATTATATAAGTTATAACACTATATCAACCAAAAAATATAAATTGTATCAACTATTTACAATTAGATCACGCATATACATGTTTAGTTACGTTTTTTTACGTCTTTTTAGTTTACATTATAATATTTAAAATTTTAATACCTAATAAATGAGCTTATTATAATAAAATAATTTTATAATCTATTTATATATTTATATGTATACACGTATAGAAGCATTCATAATTTATTAAACACATTATATATTCTTCAAGTAGTAAATAAGTATCTATACTATTATAATAATAAGCTATTTTTTTTTGTTTTCATCTGAGCTAAGCAAAAATTAATTTGCTATTTATTATAATCTCTAACGATATTTTATGAAACTACGTCAGTGGGTGTGGACTGTCGAGACTAAAATCCAAATGTTTCATAAAAAAATATTAGTTTTTGAACGCACTACGAAAAACCGATAATGTTTAACTAAAACTTGCAGCATCTAATAATATTCTCAATTCGAACATCGAATACCTACGCCTATATGTATATATACAAAGTGATCGGAATATTATGTTATAAAAATAATGGATATGTCAGATAACACACGGAAAATGGATTTAATTCTCACGACATTCTAATCACATTGTATAATATAAACACAATTTTTAATCGCACGTGCGAGTGTGTATCGAAGTAGGTATATACGCGTGCGGACGCCATCGTTTGGTTTAGCCATGACCTCGGAATGCGGTATATCGTATATTGGTGGAGGGAGAAGTAGAGGAGAAATCCGGTTACCGCCACTTATTTGTCAAAACAACGAATTCGTTGGATCCTAAGATTGTAATATTATGTATAATAATATTATACCAAAACCTACGAATAAGACGTGGCAACAACTTTATTAAAACATGCGAGCAAAAAATGAATTTATTTTAAATACCAACTGCTTCTATAAAATAAAAAAAAAACAACCGAAGAGACTTCTTCGTGCGTTCAGTAAAGATATTTTGATGTTTTTCACATTAATAACAAACTAAATACGTATGTAAGCACTTGATTACGCTTACGCGTAGATGACGTATCCCGAACGAATAAAATTATTCGACTACAAATATCGACATCAATAACGTCTTCTTTTTTAATAAATCATAAATCAAATTCTCATTAAAGTTTTCAGCAATGGGAGCTAAGTCTACTGAAAACTGTTTGATCAATAATGAGTTTCCAATGTTTATATTTAAAAAATATCATTCTAACTTCAGAATTTTAAAACTGACAGTTCAACACAAAATTGCATTCTTGGAAAAAAATTCAAAAATAATAGGTAGGTATATAATTAAAGCATATTATATAAACCAAACAAATGTCTTTCTAAATCAAATAAATCGTAATATATTTACCAAATAATATTATAGAAAACATTTCATGTATTTTTTTTTTTTTTGGCTAATTTCTTATAATTTTTATAATAATTATTATATTATTTTAATTGAACCTTTAAACATTTTTCAATTATTTACAGTATATTCAATTCTAATTTGTTTTTAAACAAATGTTAAATAGGTATTTTATAGTGAAAATTATAGAATTATTTTATTTACTCTAGGTATTTTAGATTAATATCATTTGAAACAAACTTTCTGCGTTAAAACACGAATTTGACGTGTAGATGAGCACTAGAACAAATAATAATGTTAAAGAAACTTACTAATCGTTATGGATAGTATTTCATTCGTTAGTTAGTTAGTATTAAGAAAACCAATTTGAAGCAATGGAATAAATTTGAAAAAAAACGAGATTTTTTGTGATAATCATATAACTCATGTTTTTACGTAAACAATTTTATTTTTTATTAAATTTCCTAAGTTCTTGTTAAAAAATATGAAACTGAAATATTTTTAACGTTGTATGATGGATTAAATTTAAAAATGTGAATTCATATATCATTACAAAACATCCTTAAAACAGCATATTGACAATAAATTTCTACGAGATTTATTTTATTGTATTTATATACTATAGTATAATGACTATAAAAAATTATAAATAAAATTATTATTGAATTAGTATATAAAATAAATTGAATACTTATATACAATTTAATTTCAAACAGTTATTTATATCTTCTAAAATTATCATAATCATAAATTAGGTGAATAAAGAAAGTAAATATACTAAATAGTTTTAGATAAGTTAAAAATAGCTGTTGAGAGGTATTATAAAAATATTCTAGTTTATACATTTTGTATCATAAATACTCAAATACATGATTGTGGGAAGATTTAAAAACATAGGTATTTATAATTATAAGTTCTAATTGTTAGTATGACCTAATTTCCGTAAAAGTCTATAGTCGTCAAAGTAAATCTCTATATTATACTTGAACTTGTTTTATAAACCAATGTCTATAGATTTTTAATTTTTATATGATTGTCCATTCGAATAAACTTGTTTTTTAATATTTTTATGTGATGCTCGTACTCGTACTACAGTTCGAATCTTTCCAGTAAAAATATATTATTCATAAGTACAACGTTTTTAAAATTTACTTTTACTTTTTTACTCAAAACATATGTTTATTAGTCGAAAACGATACCACGTAAATGTATAATATAAATCTACTGTGTGGGTTTTTCGTTCCAATAATCCAAAAAACATGTAATAAAATTCAATCTATTCGCGTAGGATGTGTTTGTTCAAACTAGTAAACAATGTTGTGGATCATAATATATTATTATAGTGTGTTTTAACAGGTATTTTCGTACGGTCGAATAAGAAAAAAACAAAACAAAAAAAAACAATCTTTTGTGACCGAGCGGCTAGTGTATTGTGTGTGGTGGGAAAACGGACGCTAGGGAAGTATACTTAAATAATATAAAATTTGTAGCTAATTATCGTTCTCAATCGCAAAATTGAACGAATAGAAAGCGACTGCTACGACAGTGGTTATGATACGCTGTGATTTCCGCGTACGGGTCGAGGGGAAGTTGTTTTCTCGGACGCCGCCTACGGTTAAGAATGTACCCTCCGCCGCCGCCGCCACTACCAACGATCGACGACTAAAACACTGCCTGTGCATCGGTTTAATGTTATGCCCGCGCCAACAAGTGTGTTCGGCGTAGCGCAGTTTCATACGTACGCACAGAAACGACGGACGCGCCACGTCTCTCATTTGTTCAATCTATCTCGTTCGCCGAAAAAATATTGCAACAGTGGTATAGTAAGCGGATTATCACGATTCGTATTGTTCAACCCAATATATTGTAATAGATATTATACGGGCGGTGTTTGATAAAAAAAAAAAGTTGATTTTTTCGTTCATAACCGAATTACACGAGACTGCGCGACGCCACGCTAGTCGTTCAGAACGAAGCCGACCAGCATACTCTCGAAACGTACCGACTGCAAAACGGTTATTGCCGTGACGACAGTCAGTAAACAACAAAATTGAGTGAGTATAACGTACAAACAAATTTTATAGAATATTAATATAGTGCGCGCGGTACAATGACGAGTTGATAACTCTTATGACCATATTCCGACGGTCGCGTGTTTCATAAAATCATATAATATTTTTATGGTACTATAGATAATGCCGTGAGAAAAAAATTATTTTGCTAAAGAAATGTGTTAAATCGAAAAAAAAAATTTTAATTTCAATTGTTATTATACCATGAGATTACGATACAATGACGTCGAACATAAGCGTTTGGTATGTAATTCAACTACTTAAAAAAATGTAATTTTTATTGCGCAATTTTTTTCGACATAAAATTGTCCACCGAGCAACCTAGAATAGCAAGGGTTCTCCCGAAATAATCAATGGCCTCATTAAGTGTAACGTATTTTTGAATATCCCAACTTAATCTAACCTAAGCAGTGTTTTAAAAAAAAGTTCGGCACTACTGTTTGGTTAACGGGTACGAAAAGACTTTAATGCGCATTCATAACTGTGTCGTATAAGAGGATAAAGTATAAGTGTTAGTGATGGCTAAGGAAAATCTTCAACACCATAACTTATATAATATTTATACGAGTATATTTATATAATGTTTGCACAATATTATAATATTACTGTATCTATATATATGGTGTTTGAATTTATGGGGAACTCCGTAGAGCGGGGGCATAAAATATGTAAAAAATCTAAAAATCTATGCGTTCCAGTGGCTAAGACTTGAATGATACGATGAAACTTTTTTATTAGAAAAATACCCCATCCCTTTGTTTCGCTGTCACTCCCTACTTCTCTCAACGAGTACTATATAAGGAAGTATATAATTTATCGTTATTTTTGTTTTAATTAAATACGTTATATAATACGTGTATAGTTTATCATACGCGCAGATTCATCACATTTCATACAAAATATAACATAATATAACCTCTCGCACATCACACGTGCCATAAAAACATCGAAAAACACGTCATCTCGAACGGCGGCGGTCGCCACGACTTTCTCTTCTTGCGAACTCCGCCAACTCGTTCACCTCCTTACCCGCCAACCGTCACCGTCGCTAACGAGTGTACGACACAACTGCACGCAATCGTATACACACTGCGCACGTCTACGGGTCTGAAAATAAAACAATACAAGCACTCTGTATACTATACGTACCGCGTGCACTCATCGCAAACGCGGTTTCTGCACACTCTCTCCGGCGCCTCAGCGATATTGGGTTATCGTACAGCGTTGCCGTCGCTACACACGAGGCGGAAAAGAGAGAGCGGCCATCGGTGGCGAAAAAATCTATGTCAATATTCGCTATTTTTCCCACACACTCATTCGGCAAAACAACATATTGACGACGAATAAAAGAAATTTTACGTCGGCCGCCCTATACGACGACGGCGACGCGCGTAGAATATATATTCTAGTATTTTTCGCACACCCCCGCGAGCTTTTGCATTTTTCGGTATAATATAATAAAAAAATAATAAAACTTAATACTAACACTGCTTAATTAAATTAGTTTTTTTTTTCTAGTATTTACGACGGCATATGGTCGTCGTTTGTTCGCAAACGTCTATTATTACCACGTGTGGTGTAATACTATTACGACAAAAATCGCGGCCCCGGCGGTGGCAGCGATGATTCTCAGCGGTGTCGCTGATTGTTATACCGCTACAGCAACGACCGCGGCGACAACGACCGGTAACGCGACCATGATGATGGCCAACCTACCAGCGCAACAACAACAACAACAGCAACAGCAACAAGTTGCGACAACAGATTTCTGGTGGTGGCCAAATCAACACGCCGACGGCAGCGTGGCTGAACATCAGCACCAACAAATATCTTCGTCGTCTTCACAACAGCAACAACAGCAGCAACAACAACCAATGGATGGTGACGACTTCGACGGTTTCGACCTGTCGTTGCTGATAAACGGCTCCGGCGATGGATATTTCAGCGATTCCACTTCCGACTGTCGAGTTCCGGCGGCAGCCATTTCCGCCACCGTCACGGTTCACGCCAACGCAACTCTGGACACCGTGACCGACGGCAGTGATTACTACCCGTCGACGACAATGGTCGCGGCACAACAACAACAACAACAGCAGCAACAGCAACAGCAACAACAATTGGACATACAACAGTTGTTGTCCATATACGACGACATATGTTTTTTCGGCAACGATGCCCCCGAAGATGACGTAAAACCCATACCGATTTTCCATCGCGATGACAACGTCGCCAAAGACGATGACGTGAAGCCCGTACCGATTTTTAATCAGGAACCACAAAGACAGCAGCTTTTGGCCACTTCTACAGTAACCACCACGACTACCAACACCGGCGTTCGGCGACCATCCAAATCTGCCGTCGGTGCCGCAGCCGTCGTACCTAACATAATTACTACCACCGCGGCGACTACGGTAGTCGATAACACGTCCAACGTCGCCGCCGACAAGACCACACTGTTGAGGTCGTTGTTGACTGTTACTACAATATCATCGCCGGCGATTGCGTTGCCAGAAAGCGACTCGATCGCGGTAGTGGAATCTACCACTGAAGTGCCGATCATTACGACAACCGACGACCGCTGTGACGGTAGAACAGTAACGTCAGCGGCTGACGACAATGGAAATAAAGCTAACAAACATCGACTGTTGATCGAAATGTTGCGCGGCGCCAGTAACGACGACGTAGTGGTGCCCACTTCGGCTGTCCGGCCCGCTCGGCGGAGACCGCGATCGGCAGCTTTCGGCACGGATGACGATGAACCATCGTCGTACGGCGTCCGACGTCGTTTGTACTCTCCGGAGTCGCCGATTGTCGACGACGGGCAAGATGTGCATCAAGACGACGTGAACGACGCACTGCTGTTATACGGTGGCGCTTACTTGTCCGCTGCGCCCGCCTCGCCATCGTGGTTGGACAACATGGTGGCCGCAGCAGCCAACACGGTCGCCAATAACGCTAACTTCTATCCGTGCACTACGACCAGCACTACCGACTGCACCACTACGGATCACCAACAAGACGTTGCCCGACGCCGGAACCAACCTGTTGAGAACCGCGACGACATCGATAACATCGTGGACAACTGTTGCGCCGGTGCAGACTATTGCAACGACTACAACGCCATCGGCAATGGCGTCTTTGACCAACGCGGTACAATGGACGGCGGCTATTACTCTGCCGCGGCGACCGAAATCGCATACAGTCCACCGACTGCGGCGCAGGTACCGTCCGTCACTCCACCGCCAACTTCGTCCGGTGATCCTTCGACAACAACCACGGTAAATATAAATACACAGTATGGTTTGGTTATAGATGTATATACGTATAAAGTTCTGTGCACTTAATATTAAAAGACAAAACCTATGATTGTTATTAATGTCCATTGTCATTATGTATAGATATGTCTCGTTATTATGAGTATTTTCTTGTATTTATTATGGTAAAATCAGTTACAATCACGTCTATGACGTTAATATGCGATCGATGCGAATGTGTCAAAATGTTTGTTAGAAATGCGATATTCATCAAATTAATGTAAAATATTATTGTACATTTATACGCGGGAAATTTGTACGACCAAGAAAATTGTATTCGCGAAAAACGCGTAATTATATTATGTCCTTATACCAAATACGTATTACAAATATTTATATATATATATTACGGTTTAATAATTGTATAACGCGTGCATAATAAAAATAGAAATCGTCGCGTACAAACGACTTTTCAAAGTCACCGTACGACAATATTATTTATTAATTTATTACATACGCGCGTTTAATGTGTTTTTGTGATGCATATTAATAAGTAGCCATGTAGGCTGTATACTGTGTGCTTAGCGACAATAGTGAAAACAAAATCCAAAGAAAAAACATCGAGAATATTGCGTCAGCCTCGGGCCGTGATTAGTTTTAATATGTAAAATGGGTTTTACTATTATAATATACTGTGCACGTAGTCGTGATCGGGAGGGGAATGTTCGTGGTGACGCGTATATATTATACTCCCTTTTCGTTGTCGGACGTTAAATAAAAAATATATATATATATCTTTATAGGTAGTAAAAAATATACACGACTGCGATGACGATTCGACTATAATATTCCTATAATAATAATAATAATTTAATGTATAATATTTTAATCTCGATCCAACAACAGAATATTGGGTGCGGTGGCGGTAGAGTGCGAGCAGAGAAACGCCCGGGCGCGCCCCACATTCCTTCGCCGCAACGTGATGAAACAGGTTTCGCGACCGTCGTTGTAAAAAAAAAAATAATAATAATAAAAAATTATATATTCCGAACGCTCGAGGCGATTGCTATATATAATATATATATGATTTCTATTTTATTACGCATCGTTGCTACCTATAAATACATCTCCACCTCCGTCTTAAATTACAAACAGGACATTTTCTGCGTATTATTATATTTTTAGTTGTATTTAAAAATCATATTATGCGTATAGATGGTCAAAAAAGTAATATCGCATGCGTCGTCGCGTTTGTATTTCTTAAAACATATTATTATAATATCCAATTTTAAAGGAAAGAAACGTGTATAGTAACTTTCGCAAACACTATAGCGGCGCACCACCGAAATTTCATTCCAATACAAATGACAGTCCCAGATATAACAACTATGATAATTAATTGTCGATTATATTTAGGCACAGAATCAAAAATGTTAAATGTAAATTAATTCCTCTCCGACACTAGTCTTTTACACAATACATCTAAATCTTGGTATAATATAAGTTTTAATTTATTTATTCGCGGATTAAACCTGTATATATTAGTTTGGTATTTTAGAATTTAATTGTCTTAGATTCGTATTTTTTTAATGTAATTTATTGTATAGTCACAGATATCCTTATATTATTATTATCCACGTAAAAATACTGTGCCTATCTTGACAGTATTAATTCCGCTGTCGTATCCCGCCGTATATATAATATTTATTATTGTATGTATAATTAATTTATACAGACATGTGAGACTTTAGAACGGCGGTTGCATACGATGGCGTTGACGTATTCAACGACAAATATATATTATAATATAGACGAAATAACTACGTGCTAAAGACAACTTTTTTTAGGTTATAAGTTATATGTTATAAGTGGCCCGTCTTAATGGTAATATTCCTCTATAATAATATTTAGGATAGATGTTAAGATGCTTTTTCAAACTTAGCAACGGCAAATTCCGTCTATAATAAAATCATATGGGTGTATTTAATTTGTGACAAATCTTATCGATAATATTTTTTTAAATAAACACATAACGATGATTAGTTTAAAACTTATCTTTTTAATCCGCAGTGTATTTTTATACGTCAAATTATTAACTATATGTATACCTATCATAAATAGTTAATTATATCTAACCTATATATATATGTTTGTTTGTGAGACAATAAATTATTGTAAATTTTAAATAGTAAAATTCTTTGGTTATAACGACGATTTTTGAAAAAGTATAAAATATTATGTTTACAACGTTATTGTATTATAATGCGTATATTGCGTAATAATTAGTGACCACTGCGGTTGTTTATGTATAACCTATACGGATAACCTTGCCATGTCGAACTTACGGTATGTGGTCATTGCTAGACGACCTCGTCCACCAACGCACGGGGAATTTGGGAATCGAAAGGTACACGCGCGATGACAGACTTATACACTCGTAATTATGTCCGGTAGAAAGTAAAAAAAAAACATCCTTTCCCTGTCCGCCACCATATGTCGGTATGTGGCAATATTTAAAACACGTTTTTTTATTAAAAAAAATAATAATAATAATTCCTGATAAAATAAAAAGTTCAACAACTCTATGTTTAAAACGTGCTGTTTCTCGAATAATGTTAATACAAACAGGTACTTAGCCAGTATCGAAATGTCATATGATTCATACGTTCATGCAAGAGGTTGGGTTAGGTTAAAACGTGTGCATTTTACAACTATTTAAGCTTGTACGTTTGTACGATTGACAAACAGGGATTTTCGTTGGAACGAGTTATTATTTTCACGATATTTTCATTCGCGTAGAGGTTAATAAATTATTAATCGATTTTGGCACAATATTTTAAGCTTTATAATTCGCTGTCGGTGTGTTATCGAATGCCGCGGTAAAATATAAAAAATAGCCGCATATAGGTTATAAAATATGTCGGTATAGCGGTTTGTTCATGGTTAGAATAGAACACTATATTAGGATCTCGTCAACTCGGATATAGTAAAATCTAGAGAAATCGTTTGTTTATTGTCAGCTATTTACCTATTGGTTTTTATTCATTACATTGGCACTCGTCCACAATTTCTACATTTTTATTGAAACAGCAGAGGTATAACGTAACATTGACCACGTATACACAATGATAATATTTCACTTAATTTCTCGACTCGTATACAGGAGTTTTACAACAAACAATTTCCAGTTTCTGAAACCGCGTATTTTATTTTAGTTTAAAATATATGTTATTATGAATATTTTGTTAATATTATAATATGTTTAATCATCAATAAAATGAAAATCTATCGTTCTGGATACATGACCGCTACGAGATCTATATTATAAGTTATGGCGGTATAATATTTAAATTAAAAGGCTCAAGTCGTCGTCTTGCCGAAGTCTTATACGAGTCTACTCGTATATTATAGGTAATATTATTTTATATATCAAAAACATTATTAACGTACAATACTATTCAATTATTTTCTCAAATTAATTTAACAAACGTTTAATTCAAATTATATGATAACTAAGTTTTGCGAGCCATCAAAATACAATGTACACATTTAATTAAAGAAAGTAAATACAAAATAGCAAAATATAAATTAATAAAAACTAATGAAAAGTTCATTAAATCCATTATAAAAGGGTACCAAAATATGTAAAACTATAAATTCGAACGTATTTGATTAAATAATACACGCGTACGTATAGTCTATATATGCAGGTATATAAAGACTAAATAAATTTTTTTTAAAATAATTTTATTTGTTTGCGGGCTGTATAAAATTCGCCTGCGACATATTTAGATACCCCTTTGATCATTATACTATGGATGTAGTCATAAGTTTGATTTTTGATGCCATTATGTTTAGAGCCCCAGCCGTTTGTGCGAATGTGCGTAATTCTAATTGGTTGAAATTATGCGCGCGTTATAATATTTTACACATACGTTTGTAAACGCAAACGCTTGGGGATCTAAATATGTTGGCATAATATTAAATACTAAGATAAGTATGACTATAGTGGCGAGTATAGGGTTCTGGTATGGTCATGACCAAACCATAATTTAGGGGGGGGCTGGTATAACATTTAAATTGTATTGATTTAGTAAAGAATTATTTATAAATTTGACAAAATTGTTCAAATTATCATACATCTAATATAAACTAGATGGTAGTTAAAACTTTGCATTTTGTTGACCAGACTATTTAAAAACAATTTCGGCGCCACTGGGTTTAGCTATACCCATAGTATATGATCTAAGGGTTAAGTTTACATAAACTTTATTTATAAATCATATTTTATTGATTTGTTTTTTTGTTTTTCATTTGACAGACCGACGATATGGTCCAGTCAATGTGTTGGAAATCGGCTGATACGTCAGACGACTATTATGACCGTCTGTTGATGACTGTCATGATGGAAGCAGCGGCCGCCACACCAACGAACGAAGACGCCAACTGCGGTAGTCCGGAGAACATTGGCAGTAATTGTATCAGCAGTAGTTGCAGTACCAGTAGTGTGGACAGCTGCAACAGTAACAGCAACAGTTGTAGTTATCACAGTGGTGACAGAACCACGGTAAGCAGCAAGATTTCGTCGGTCGATAGCGGCTGTGACGACACCACTGCGATCGATTCGGACGATTCGGACTGCACGCTGGTGCAATTGCAATTGCACAAGCCCGCGAGCATCAACAACACGAGCAGCTCGTCGACCAAAACAGCGACTTCCGTGGCCGCAAAATCGACAAAATCAACAAGCACTTCCACCACCACTACTACCCCGTCATCGTCACAACACATCCACCTGTGGCAATTTCTGAAAGAACTGCTGGCGTCCGAGGCGACGGAACAAACGTCTCTCCCGGACAACGACAACGCCGCCAATCAGCACAATGGATCTCCGTCGTCTCCGGCGTCTTCGACATCGTCCTGTCCGGCCGACTTCAATAACGGCACGTCGCCGACGGTGACACGGCCGACAAACGCGGCCGGAAACCAACAGCAACAGATGATCCGGTGGCTGGACCGGAAGGAAGGTGTGTTTAAAATTGAAGACAGTCAGGCCGTGGCTCGTCTGTGGGGCCTACGAAAGAACAGGCCGCTAATGAACTACGACAAACTATCCAGGAGTCTGCGACAGTACTACAAAAAGGGCATCATGCGTAAGACGGTTCGGTCGCAGCGGCTGGTGTACCAGTTTTGTCATCCGTATAACGCGTGAAAAATAACAAAATCCTAAAAATTTATCATATTATAACCGAAACTGTGCATTCTAATCGAAAATCTCGCATTTATTTGTACGCTCATAATTTGTTTTTAAGTGACACAACCGCGGTTATAATATTGTTTTTATACGGTTATTTGTAATCTATATAATATATTGTATAGTGTAATTATATATATATATATATGTACGTGCACTGCTGTAGTGGATAAGATAATGTTGGTGGTGGTGATTTTTTTTATAATAATAGTATAATAAGTTTTTAGAACACTTTGTTCTTCCGAATTGCATTGTAGGTAATTCGGCGGACGAGTGTTTATTTATAAAAAGTAGGTGCCTATATCGGGACACGCCGCGTCGGAGACTCGGTGCCGATCACGCGAGCAATGAACGCGGAAGGTAATTTTCGCGAACGCCGCTGTAGTGGTGTTTCGCACATCCTGCTTTTTGATTGGGGAAAGGGGGGAGGAAGATCTATTTCTTAAACGAGTTTTAACAACAATAATTCCAGATTTTCGTGTTGACAATGACGAAACACATCTAAAACGTCTTCAGCAATTTAATAATATTGCGTTGTGCACACCATATTATATGATACACGTGTACAAAATTGTCGCACGATACGGTTTAAATATCACGCGTAAATCTGGTGTGGGAGGGGGGTTTTGCGTTAAGGGCGCAACTTGTGTTGTTTTTTTTTTTTTTTTACTTGTGTATTTTGAAACCACCCAATAATCGCGACCGCGGTTGCGGTAATGCGGTTCCCGGGTGGTTGTTATCGGTCCCATATATCAATGATATATTGTCTATTTCGTACGTTCTGTGAACATGTTTTATTTTTATTTGTAAATATTATGAATCGAATATTATATATTATAATAATATTAATTATTCGACAAGTATTATATTTTAACCATTAGGTGTAATATTATACAAAAGATTTGGGTCAGGTGGGGGGCGCGACCATTACGTTTTCAGTATGGATCGTATATAAATAATAATAATAATAATTTGATTGATTCATAATCATATTATAATTTGTATACAAATGAATATTGCTAAATTATCGTGTAATTTTATATGTCTGCGAATATATTGTTTTTATCAATATTTCTCATAATAACATTATAATTATCGTAAGTACCTACTGTTAATGATAGTTTTACAAAAATATACCAACGTACCTAATACATAGTATTAATTTTATGACTTATTATTGTATTAATTATACGTAGGTACATATTTTATATTATACAATATTATTTTTGTTTCGACATTATTATTATTATTATTATTATTATTTTATAAATGTTGCGAATTTATTGTAATATACTAACCAACCTATTATATAGTGTAACAATAGTTTACCAACAACAATATGTCAATATCGTTAAAACTGTAAATAATATATTATATTTTAAACGCTGTACACTCGACGTATTGTATTTTTATATTAAGATTTATATCATCAATTCGATTTTATTCTCTATTAATGTGTATAACAATTTAATAATACACGTATAGTCAACATATAAAATATGTAAAATTCGAGTAGGTACAGTGCGTGTTTTATAATTTTATATTTAATATTATTTTAACACCATATAGACCATAATGTGTAATTGATGTATAATATAATATATTATTAACACGGTGACGTGGTGTCAAATAATATATAATTTAAGTAATTACAAATAATATATATTTTTTAACTATGTAAATATTTCTAATGTTATGATGCTGTAGTGTTTTTTTTTTTTATAAGAAATATTATTTAAACTTTAATCGTGCAATACAACATAATCGGTGTAACCTATTCTCGACGTTTATGTTACAGTCATGACTTCGTGAGAGACTATATTGTAATTATTTCGTATTTTTTTTTTCGGGTTTATTCGATGACGAATAATCGTCAAAAGGATGGTAACGGGTTATTTACATTGTATAACGCCATAACATAACGGTTATTATATATAATTTATAATATCCATTATGTATGTACCCATATTGTAATATTTTTTATTGTTCATTGTTGTTGTCAAACAATATAATATTAAAAATACTCATTTAAAAAATATATCTAAGTATATTACATTTAAGTATTTTATGCTAGCTGCTTACTTAATATTAATAATTATTGTACATTTTTTATTATTATTTTTTTTAATAAATGCTCTAGATATTTCATAATAATTATGCATTTCGTTATAATCTATACCTAATAATATATTAGGTATCTTTGAAAATAAATAATTATAGTAGTTGCTGTCCCGCTGATTTTAACTGTACTTAAACCGCTATAGGTACAAACTTAACATTTCTGAACAAAGAAAAATAACGAACTTAACAAGTGCCTACCTAATATTAATGCAAGACCAAAAACATTAATAACAGTTAGGGCTATGACCTATGAGTATGCGCATATGATAAATTTCATGTGATCATTTCATTTTAGAATATTTCAATGAAGTATTGAAAAAATATACATAGGTATTTCAAATTGTTACCGGTTAAATGGAAATTATACCTAATGAATATTGTCTATTACATTTAGTGAATATGCACTAGGTTAGGGATGGCCAGTGGCGCCGGAGCTGGGGGGGCGGGCAGAGGGGCATTTGACCCCCCTCCCACCCGTTAAATATGTCAGGGAGCAAATTATAATTTTGCCCCCCTGAAAATTTGTCATCACACTTAATACTAAAACATTGTAGAGTTATAGTTTAAATTTAAATTAAATTTTTATTATTTTTAATATTTATATAATATAATATGTAATAAAATTAATTTTAAAAAATTGTAAAACAAATAAAATTAAAAAATGTAAAACATTAAAATTGTTGTTTTAAATTTTATATTCAAAATTAAATTAAGTAAAGACTATTAGTTTATTCAATAAAATAGTAATCAAACCTATTTTACAAAAATCAATAAGTATTTGTATTTTATTTTAATATACTATATATCATTCTATATATATATCCTACAATTTTTGCCCTCCCCCCCACTAGAAAAATAGTTCCTGCGCCTCTGGGGATGGTCTAAATTAGTAGTACGCGAACATACCCACAATATAAAAATTTTAACTACCAACAAATTAAAAAATACAATACCGTAAAGTACTAGGTAGTAAACCAGACATTAAAAAATCCCAAAGGTAATAATAATATGGAAATAAAACAATGAATGTTCAATGTGTATACAATTATTGATATTACATATTTAAATTAAAATGTAATATAAAATTTATATTAAATTAAATAAATACTATAGAGATACCTATTAGTATTATTTATTAATTGCTAAATACTAAATAGTACCCAAAAGGTAATAGACCTAAAATATGATTATTAGTGCTGGGCCGATATCATTTTTTCTCTATATCCGAAATTCCGATATAAAACTAATAACCGATTCAATATTTTTTCTCGTATACCAACATTAACTTATATAAAAAAAAGCAAGAAGTCCGATTTTGGTCATTCTTCCTTCGTCCTTTCAGTCCTCGAAGAAATAAGTAATTTATTATAATTAAGATTTTAATGCAATGATATATTGATATTGCATTCGAAAGTATGATTTTGAGAGAAACTCAATATAATTACATTATGCTGATAATCCGTTCTACAATTTTACCACGTGTGTACCTAATCTACCTATGAGAATACTCGGACAAATTTACAAGTACCTACGCTCAAAATTGCATTAGTTATCATGAAAATAAATTTCGTCAAAATTACGGTTTTAAATTACCAAGTAGATGCAATTTTCAACCGAAAACCTACTTGTGCTAACGGACTATTATTTCTGCCCGAAAAAGTGGCTTCAGACATTTAAAAACACAAAAATATCATAATATTCAATTCTACTTAATATTCTAACTTTATAAGCTTATAAAAAAAATTGTGACTTACGATTTTCAACATATTTTGTAAACAGATAAAGTAGTAAATGTTTAAGCTTCAATACAATGTTCAAAATGTTTAACTCAAAATTGCAGGTAATATTAACCATTTTTGGATAATTTTCAAAGCTCTATAGTTAGTCAGGAAATCAACAATTCCGTTCCAAAAAAATTTCTATGTGTAAAACAAATTTCAAATCTCAAACAAATTTTCAAAACTCAATTAGTTATTCTGAAATATAAAAAAATCAAAATAAGGAAAACCGTAATTTTGCCGATTTTCCGTCATTTTTTGGTAGTTTTTCTTTTCCTAAGAAAAAACTTTTGAGAAATTCGAAATAACGTTATTCGCTATATAAATTATTAACCGAAATATTTCTGTAAATGTGTCTGTAAATAATTTATATTTTAGATTCTGAGCGAAAGGAAAAATGTATTGGTTTTACAATGATGGTTTTTTCTTTTTTATGTCTGAAAGTACGATTTCGGGTAGAAAAAATGGTCCGCTTACCATGAATAGGCATGCTTACGGAAGGCAAATTGCATCTAGTTGGTACTTTATTTAGCTCATTTTTCAAATTTCTCAAGTTATTCCTCGGGAGAAGATAAACTACTGAAAAATTACGTAAAGCTGCAAAATTTTCGGAAATCGTAATTTTAACGAAATTGATTTAAGATTTCCATGATAACGCAATTTTGATAGTAGGTAGGGACTTGTAATTTTTTTAGAGTTTTCTCATATTTTATTTACACATAGTATAATTTTGGAACGAATTATCAGTATAATATATTGTATTATATTAATATAGTTTCGCTCAGTATCGTATTTTAGAATACAATATGATCATTATCATCGTTCTTTAATCTTAATTATATTGAACGAGTAATTGCTCCGAGAACCGAAAGGAAGGGACGAAGGAAGAACGTCCAAAATCGACCTTCCCACTTTTTAATAACAAAATATACAAATCGATATGTGATAATAAGGCACAGTAAATATCGGTTCTGATAAGAAACGGATATTACAATAGTGGGTATCGGTATTATCATAGCCCTAATGATTATTAAAGTAATAACAGTTTACAATGTCAACTAAAAAATGTATTAAATACATTTCCTAAAATCAAATTTTCACTCATTCTCAGTAGTCAGTCTGAATATAATAAGTAGGTATTTAAAATTAAAAACTCACTTTAATTTTGGAGGGCAAATTATTTAGTTTATTTTGTTTAAAAGAAATTTGTACTATTTAATTGTTTAATCTATAATTTATTGGTACAAGCATAAACATTAAACATATAGTACATTATTGAGAAAAATACATTAGTTATTTTGGAATAACCTTCCAAAATCAAATATGAATTTCCTTCATTAAATAACAAGTGGTTATATTAATTTTCAATAATTATAATTGCCTATATAAAACTCCTTAAAATAGTTCTGATGTCAATATTTTTTAGATCTTTGATAGTCACTAAATAATATATTTTAATTTTAAATATTGATTTTTATTAATTTTTTGCTGTGATATTTATAAATCAAATTAAAATTTGATATTTCTGTATTATATAATGATATTTTTGTATTATAATAATTTTAGATACTTACCTAAATAGTAAATACTTATGTTAATTTTGATTATAATATAGGAAATATTTTTATAAATTAAAGTAATTGTATTGTATTGATTGAAATATAATAATAATGTTAATAAATAAATATTAATATAGAAAAAAAAAATCTGTATTTGCCTTATATTAATTATTGGTGAGGATTTATTTGTTATATAAATGTAATTTACTTATATTTTCTTTATTGAATGTAAAATACAACTACTACTAACAAAAATTTACTATTAACAATATACAATATTATGACAACAGAACAAGTTATTTGCTATTTGGTAAATTAAAAATTTTAAATGACTTTAATTATTAATACGAACTTATCCATAATACAATGCACAAAACATTATCTAAAATATGTTTAATCACTTGATTACGTTAACCACTAAGTACTTACTTATTTGATCTATACTCTATTTGTATTAACTACTATTTTTTCTTCTTCAAAATTAGTTTTATAATCACCACTTCATAGACAAGACAATTATAATTTGATAATTAAACCACCTTTTCATCAATATAACTGACACAAAAAATAAGTATTGAACTAATTGGCAGGTATTAAAAACATTAAATAATAAATTATTAGAAAATATATAACTTCTAATCTTTGAGTAATTTATTTTTCACAATTAATTGTGTTACATAAATATATGGAAATTGTTTTTAATTATAAACATACGCTAATACAAAATATGTTTATTTTTAATTCTAATGTAATAATTCGATATTATATTTTAAACCTCAAGGTAGGATTTGTATAACAAGTCTCATCATTATCTTAAAATGATTTAAACCCACATGTTCTATCTCTGTCCATCCAATGAGAAATATAGTAAAACCAGGAGGACATAATTTAAATTGTCACATTCAAGTTATATTTAGAGCATAAACATATATTCACAAATTTAAAGAGTATCATATTTTGGAAGGAATATCATAACCATTTTGTAAAATATCATCTAGCAAAGTTACAGCATGTTAAAAAAGTAAAAAACTTAATATTTTAATTTCTTTGCCTGATGATATTATTTTAAAAACGAATATGACATTCCCTCCAAAATATGTTTCTCTTTAAATTACTAATAATGTTTATACTCTAAGATTAACTTAAATGTCACAATTTGAGTTCTGCATCGCTGTGATTTTTCTATATTTCCCAGATGGAGTTGATTATATATAAGTTAAATTTAAACTAGACTTATCAATTTTTATTGCATTAAACATATTATTTTCTATTAATATTATAAAATTTTAAACTTTTTTATATAATATATACATACAGTATTTTATATTTTTATAAGAACTAAGTTACAATTTCATTGGAGTTAAGTTACTTGTTACAAAACAAAACTAAATTTAAATCATTTAAATTAATTAAATATGTAATAAATAATATAATATAATTTACCAAGTTAAATATTCATATTATAGTATATTAAATATCTATATATGTATGTGATTTTATAATGTAAAAATTTTAAATAATTTGATTACAAAAAAAAAAAAAATTGAATGATGAAATTATTTAATTAATTTTGTAAAAAAAAATTTCTTTCAAAAATTGTTTAATTATTTATAGTTTTAGTTACCTACTTATTTAATATAATATTAATATTTTAAAAAGTTACTAGGTATATTATAGATTTTATGTTAGAAATAAATATTGTTAATATACTAATTAAATTACTAAATTTTTTTGTTTTTACACTATTTTTGCGTGCCAACTCGATCAATGTGATCCGTATCAGAATGAATATTTTAACTCAAATAATTTAAATAATAGTCTTATTATTCAAATTTATATAACTATTCTAAATAAAAATGTTTCGAAAATTAATACAATAATGACAATGACGTTATGTTAACTTAATCTATTATGGTTATCTAAGAAGCTTTTCTGATTCTTTCGTTTGCCAGTGGTCTGAATTTCTCTTGGACTGGTTAGGTTATCATTTTTAAATATTAATTTATATTTCATATCCATTATAATTCTAAATGAATAGTTTTGTCTGTGGTTACAATATTTAGGCCATGTGTGTAATATAAATATAATAAGATAATGTTTATCTGTGTGAAACTCAATATTCACCTTTGTCTATCCTTGTGCAAGACGATTTATGGTAGTTTACAATATACTTCTCATTAGTCATGACAATATATACATATATGTACAATTAGACATTACAAATATATATAAATATGTATATGATAATTTAAACGCGGTTAGTCTATCTATGAAAAATGTACGATATATTTTATTATTACAATATATTTATATATTTTATACTATTGACAAGATTACACATCTAAATGAAAATTATGATCTCAAGTTTTAAAGTCATCCAGAGGAAAAATTATACTTAACATTTGTAAAGATTTCATATAAATAAAAGTTGACAACGTATATGTCTTCATTGGCATAACTGCAACAACTCAATATCTGTAGATAATTATTTTCAATATAAATACCATTTTTGGTCTTTCAATATAACTCTTGAAGATATTCACTGAAAAAAGTATATATTAGCATTAATTTAAAAAGTTAATAATTTGTCAACATACTTAATCACATTTAGAATTACGTTATTTAGTGATTATTTCATTAGTGTCAGACTGTCAGGAACCATCAAAATACGACTTCATATTTCTTTGTAACTTTACAATTTATAATATTGATATTATCATGTATACATAATCGGTCATAAGCCCATGGGTATTCCTATAATAAAGTTATAACTTAGTGGTTAAAACTTAATATTATATTTAAAAGTTAAGGTACTTACTCCAAATTTTTTAATCAGCAATTTGTAACTTGTATATCATGAAATAATAAATTATAGTATTATAAATTTAACACAAAGTCACAAAATAGTATTGAATTTTCCATATTCTGTTTAACATTGTTTTGTTTTCCTCAACTGCTATCAATCTATTATCATATGCCATCACTATTGACAGTCGTGATAACTATCTACAAATTCTATAGGATACCGTGGTTACTGTAACATTTTATTTTTTATCCTGCGTTGTTATCTGGGCGATCATCGCCGCTTTCGTTGTTATCTGCACACCGCTAGATTATCATTTATCAACGACATTCTTAAGTTCTAAACTTCAATATTTCGGTGCTTACCTTATCGGCGGCTCGCTAGTCTATCATAACTTGGTCGGTCGCTTATATAACATAATGGTATCTTCGAATATAATCTTCAAGTATAGTTAAATCATTATTGTAATGTAATCGAACAAATTGTTTTGTATGATTAATTAACTGTGTGTCGTTTCATCATCAAGTCTAATTAGCAACGATGTACTTTTAAGCGCGAGATAATAATTTTTTTTTTATCTTTACATATTTACATCATCGGATTCACGTCAATCGCACATGTAAGTACATTACAATGTAATCTCGATTTCAAACATTACTAATCACTTTGTGGTATTATTCACCGTCACTGTACATTCTAGTAGTGCGTGTAATTGCGCGAGCATCAGGCGTTCGCGAGACACCATAAATATCCATATCGTAAATCATAATAATAAATAAATTTATTACAAATCGTGTAAAAAGTTAATTTGTTTGTATTATTTATGTTTCTAGTTTGATCCTGACGGTCGTAATCTAAGATTTTGTAGCTACAAGACGGAGACTGTAACTTAGTCGAGGCAGCAGAAGTTTCCAGGATTTACTTCATTTCGTAATTATAAATATTATTAATAGTGTGTTAACGAAAAATTTTAAAGTCAATTAACGTTCATTCTATTCAATGACAACAACCTCGACCATAGACGACCAAAAGCGATTCTTGATGGGGCTTCAGCCTGCGCAAGATTTGCAGATGGATACAACTGTACACACATTGTCGACGACATCTCCGCTGGTCGGTCTCATTAGTGGGTGCGCCGGCGCTGTGGCCTTAGTGTATGTGGGTCAACCGTTGGACACCATCAAAGTACGCATGCAATTGTCAACAGCTTCTCGTGCAGTAACATCTACTGGAGGCGGAAACGTATCCATGTGGAGTTGCGTGCGTGACATGTGGCGCCAGGCATTGGTTACTCCTGCACAACATCAACGACTTGACAGAACTACTCTGGTCAGAGGAACAGTTAATGGTGGTAGCATAGTCGAGGCGTGTACATTACCGTCTGCGACAGTAACGCAGGTCAACCGGACGGCTGCAGTGAGTCGCATGGCACGCCTAATGTATGCTGGCACGGGTCCTGCGCTATTGGCCAATGTTGCCGAAAACGGCGTCCTATTTGCGGCATACGGACCTTGCCAACGGTTGGTGGCATTCGCTTTCGATCTATTGAATGGCACCAAAGGCCATTCTACGGTCAACGACATTGATAAAAAATTGGGACCAGCTGGTATGGCTACTGCTGGAAGTCTGGCCTCGTTTTGTTCTGCATTTGCGTTATGTCCTACTGAGCTAATTAAAGTCCGGTTACAGGCGGCTGATTTGGAACGATCTAATGCTGTAAACAACAATATCAACAATTTGGGCATGGGAGTCAAACATCCACCAGTCACGCGCGCTGCAGCCGGTACACTACAGGTGGTGGCCAACGTTTGGACAACTGAGGGTGGGTTACGGGGCATGTACCGTGGATTCGGGTCAACTGTAGCTCGTGAAATGCCCGGTTATTATGTATTCTTTCTTGCATATGAGGCCAGTCGCACTTATTTGAACGAATGGCATCATAGTACAGCAACAATAGCAACAAGTGAAACAAACTTGGCAGGTGGCCACAGCGTGGTAGCTTCTGAGCGAAATGAAGAACCTACTTGGGTGACAATGACAGCGGGTGCAGCAGCTGGCATGTGTCTCTGGCTGGTAATTTATCCAGTGGACGCGATCAAGTCTCGCATTCAAGCCAGTGGCGGTACAACTGAAAATTCCAGTAGTAATTTCCTGAAAGCCATTATGCTGTCAGTTCGCAAAGAGGGCCCATTGGCTTTGTACCGCGGGCTGGCACCCACCCTCTTGCGTACGGTGCCGGCGTCTGCAGTTATGTTTTGGACTGTTGAGCGAACTACAACATTATTATCTGATTATGGACTGTAAACTAAAATGTCAATAATACAGTAATATAATTTCTCTTATAAGTCTATAAGAACTCTATTCTAAGACCCTTTTTAGTTAAGTATTATTAATTGAAAACATATATCTGCAGTACAACCACTATTGACTATAATTATTAATAATATAGTATGTAGTCTATATTGATTGATGACATGAATACAAATTATATTTTAATCATTAAATAATTTTATCATGCCTGAGCATAGGTAATTCCTTCACTCCTGATCATAACCAGGCTTGATTTTTATATTGATCAAAATAAATATAACTAGAATGTTAATGTACATAGCTATAGAATTATAAGAAAACCTACCAGAAATAATCATTCTCATAGCTCCACTTTGTATATGTGTAGGTTAACTAAAATGTGTCGTATTTAAGCAAGAGTGGCATATAAGCCTGCAAAGTCTGGTAATTTAATTAGAGTAAAAAAAAAAAGTATATTTAAAACAAAATAGAACATGATTACTATTATGTATAGGTATAGGTAGATTACAATTTATTGTGCATAATTATAAAAACCGATATAATATTATGTAGTATTTTATTTATCCAATAAAAATTGTGTTTTATAGTTTGTAAAAATAATTGTTTATTGATTAAAAAGTATTTTATAAATTCTCATTAGCATATAGTGTGACACTAACTGCCAATTGGCTACCCTTATTGTAATTTATTAAAAATGTAATTATATTATTTTTTTGTACCTATGTAGATATAGAATCAGAAATTTTATTAATATTAAATACCTTTTATCATTAATGTATAATGTATTATAGGTACTACTCCAGTAATTATGTGTATATTAAAACAATTGTCTTCCAAGTACATAACCGTTATAATAATTGCTCAGTTATGGTATTATATTATTTAACATATTAGTTTTTTTATTGTTAATGTTAATTCTACCAGTGTATATTTTTTATCATTATAATATATTTTATTTGTTATTATATTTGTATATTACCTATGCGTAACTTACTAGTCATGCGCTTTGTGTAAGTTATAGATATTTTTAATTATTGTGGTGGTTAGTATTTTTTCCACAATAATGTTGTTATATTACCTATTATATAACTATTGATCACACCTCATCGTTATTTTTATTTATTTATACAAAATATTACTTTATCTTTGTTTATAATATTTTTACATTGTTATTAAATTATAATTTAAATTTATAAACTGGTTATAATTCATTTTTGTGTTTTTTGAAGTCACCGATGTAAGATTGATACTTGTCAGTTTCTTTTCTGTTTTATTCATATTCATGTTGTCTATTATGTGTACCTATATATCAAAAAAAAAAAAATATATATATATAAAGAGTTTCCACAATATTTGTATTATCGTAGTAGAAAAGAAATTGCAATGAGAAATACACACAATGGTTACGGATACTTAACAAAATATTACCTGAGAAACATAAATAACATACTTATATGCATTTTTTATTACATAAAAAGTGTGCCTTTTTAATTTTCAGTACAAATCCAAATTATGTAAGTCTTACATTTTGTGAATAATTACCGACATAAATTTAAAATTCATTGAACCGATGATAATATTAATTAGATAGGTAAATCAATTTAACTATGGCAGGTCGGCAGTTTAATCATATTGTTATTACCTTTACCTATATTATTTTCATAAATCGAAATACACTTTTATACTTATTAATGTATTAAAAATATGTTTTATTAAGAGTTTAAACATTTCTCTCATTATTTAATTATACTACTTAGTAGTAGTAGTAGTAGTAGAAGAAGTAGTACAAAGAAAGAATGTATAATTTATTTATCATAATATAATGGTACTAATACAGTGATACACAATGCTAAGACTCCCGCCTGTTTTTAAGTCCAGTGACTTCTATAGTTCTATGTCATATTGTCATAATAAGTTCCTCGTAGTATAATTTAATAATCGGAATTACTCGTGTGTCACACGTTATATCATTACAGTAAAGTTGTTTTAAAATCGTAGGTAAATACAGAAATCTTGCTTAAGTCAGTATATATCAACGTTCAACGTATAACTTGTTCGGCGTACCTATAGTAGGTAGGAATAGATAAAATATGACCTCGATACGTGTCCAGGTTCCCTTGGTATTAAATACTAATATTATACTAGATAGGTATTATATTGTTCAACTGCGGATATAATAATACCTATGTAGTATAAGGTCAACGTGATCAGCAGCGATCACCCCCTAACGTATTTATAAAAAGAAAACGACTAGTTTCTACTATATTTTGAATAAAAAATTGCATAATTAAATAAATAGCTACCAACTTATTATGTAATTATTAATATACAATATTAAATAATAATTTAATATTATTATCAACGAATAAATTATGCAGGTATAGGAACGCAAGTACCTACCAAGTAGATGCCTACCTACGTATTTTCGAGTTTAAATTTAATTTAATTATATTTTAATTAAAAATTTGATCAAATATTGAAATAATAGATTGTTTTTGGTCTATTAACATTTACAGCGGCATTTATTATTATATTTACGAGAACGAGAGTGATACCCACTGCGTCCTTGACCTTCTTTTTCATGTACCTAAATGTATTCTACAATATAAACATTACCTACCTACCTAACTACTTGGCTACTTATAATATATAATTATTTTTAATATATTTGTTGATAAGTGATAATTGATAATAATATGCAAATTATCTATACCACCAATCTATTTGTATTTCATCAACATTATAATTTTATAAGGTTCTATTGTCTATGGGTATTATGCGATACCATTCATCGTACTTACTGTAATCGTATAACACATTAATTAATTAATCGATTATTATAATCGTCTATATAAATTTTAAATATCTAAAACACATATATTATAATATAATTTAATAGGACGTTAGGTATATTATATTATAACTTATCAATTTTATTTCTTACAATAAAAAGTATTTATGTATCTATTAATTTATTACATCTGGTTGTTTATATATTGGATATACCTAATATAGGTAACAATTTATATTTCTTTCAAATATAATAGTTCAAATACGGATTAGACACTATTGAATGTAGATTCGTTCAATTCTAATGAACGATTTGTGCAACATGACTTTCAAATGACGCTTAACATTTTTTTTTAAAAAAACTAGTCTCGATGATTTAGCAATAACCTACCTATATTCTATATGGTGTGAAATGTTTAATGAAACATAATTTTTTTATTTAAAAATTACAAATAGTACCTAATAGGTATCATGATACTTTTAACTCATTTATAGTAGGTATCTACTCTGTGAACATCAAATCGTAAATAAATTATAATATTTTAAGTTATTTTAAAAATATGGTAGGTACCTTTCTAAGTATACCTACCTACCTACGTAGTCCGTAGATAATAGGTAAATGGGTACCTAATATGTTATCTATTATTATATATTTTGAAATCAAGAAACCATTATAAGGCATTAGGTATATCAGAAAGTCATTAAAGATAATATAAATAAAAAAGTAATTAATTTTTTTATATTATAATTTATATTTTATAAGATTATAACTACCTATATAAATTAATTATTCCTTACCTATATAATTTATATTTAAATATAAGTACAAATGTTTAAAGTGAATTCAGTGATTTTGTTTTCTACCTATAAACTTAAGTGCCTACGGGGCCGTTCCTACTAAAAAAAAGGGTGAAGTGAGTTTTCATAGATGTGCCGATCATGCAGTGGCGTAATTTGGAGGTTGCAAGGGGTTGTACTTGCAACCCTTGATTATATGTCAGATTCGCAAATTATGGTTGCCAGATTTAAAAAAGTAAAATACGGGACAAAATTATTTTGACTTTTAAGACTACAATGTGCGAGTATAGTTTCTACATAATTTTTCATATATTCTCTGAAATGTTATTACACAAGTTAATAAATATACATTATAAATTAATAAAAATACAATACGTCGTTGAATAAATGTTTAATTAAAAGTGCAAAAATAAAAACCTGAACATCAAAATAAACTATTTAGACATATCTGCAATACATATAAAAAAAAAATTGAATCGATCTAATTTATTGACATTTTTGTTATTAAAAAAAAGAACTAATATTTGTTAGATCAATGGATTTCTTTCAATGGGTAGCGATTTATTTTGAAAATTATGATATTCTATAATCGTTTCTGTAAAAAATGTATTTACGATTAACATAGCTTTTACCGTAGAGACTTCTAATCTATATTTTTTTTCGTTTATCCACAAGTTATTCGTGTGCGAAAAAATTCTTTAAACTTTTTCTTTAAAATTCTTTTTAATTTTTTTCTTTTAATTTAAAATTCTTTAAATTGGAATTGAAACCCGGCATACACAATAAAAATTCAACAATTATTTTGAAATTTGTTAATTCACTACCTACCAATATTTTTTTCAGTTTTGAAAATCAATGGCCGCATGTTTCCTATTGTTCTTAATGATTGAATTTGTATACCTATTATATGTCAAAAAATGTATAATTATGACGAACTTATCGAATAATTGAGCTTCATTAATTAAATTATAAATAGAAATAATTATTTTTTTATAAATGTAATA
Source organism: Eriosoma lanigerum (assembly GCA_013282895.1). Lineage (NCBI taxonomy): Eukaryota > Metazoa > Arthropoda > Insecta > Hemiptera > Aphididae > Eriosoma > Eriosoma lanigerum. The sequence goes on from CM023361.1 coordinate 13,442,448, forward strand.
GTAGTTGTTTGTATGTTTTCCCATTTGATCACACGAGCACATTATGTTAGATTTTGTTTAAGAAGTTTAAAAACTGTATGATTATGGTACAGTTGCCCGGTTGTCGGAAAAATGGGTCAAATAGTTATAAAAAGGGACATTTCCATATAATACGGGACGTCTGGCAACCCTATCGCAAAAGTATAATTTTGTGACTCCAACAATATTAAAATTTTTAAATTAATATTTAAAAATAATTATTTCATGTTGTGAAAAAAAAACAGTCATTTTTTTAGTAATTATTAGTAAATATTTTTAAGTAATATTTTTCTAAATTAATATAATTCAATATTATGATTTATTGGACAAATACGTTAGTGCATGTTTGGTACTAGTAGTTTTTATTTTTGTATAGAATAATATTACAAAAAATGACAGTTTTTTTTTAATAACATGAAATAATTATTTTTAAATATTAAATTTAATTAAATTAATGATTTTTTAATCAGTCATTTTTTTCATAACTTCATTAAAATAATATTATGTACAACTTTTCTTTCCAAAAAAATTAACATTAAAATATTCAACTATTATAATTCAAGACTCAAGTTCAATACTTGCTGAAAGAAAAAATAATTGAAACAGATAATATAGATACTATACTTTTTAGGTTTGTTTATGTGCAATGACTAAAGTTTAATAATATTTAATATTATCATTTACAAGTCCCAGAAATTTGGCTCAAATTACATCACTGGTGCCGACTCTAAATAATTTAGTATTATTATTTATAATTATTATAAATGCACATATAAGAGCTATACTTAGGTACATATATATACCATTATATTTTTAGTTTAACTGGCATACTTTTTTAGTGACTTTAGATCTAGGTAAAATAATGTATAATAAACATCGCCTTATAAAAAAATGACGCAAATACTTTGATTTTAAATCAATAATATTTTAAATTTGCATATTTGGAATTAAAAATTTAGTTAAATAAGTAATTTGTGTAAGTTAATATGGTTCTAGGTTGTTATTTATTAGACTAATGCGTTATCTTGTAGCTGAAGGTTCCAGGTTCAAATCTTTTTTTGAAAAATTTGTTCGACATTTGATTTCGGGTAGGCTGCGCAAATTTGGTACTATAATAACATTTCGCTCTACAAATATGTAATTAAATCAGATTTGTTGTACAAAACCACCTTGCTATAACTTTAAAACTAATTAAGACCATAAAATACTGAACGCACCATTATTTTTGATGAAAAAAAAATATTATAGAAAATCGAAATAATGTGACCGTTAAAAGAGGGAAAAAATTACTAAAATATTAAGGGGAGGCTACCCACATGATTATTGTCTCTGTCTTATATACGTCTTCTAAAAGTATAAGATAGAAAATCCTAACCATAATGAGATCTTTTTTTACATTGTGTCAATTTAAAATGGATATTCGATATAATATAAATATGATTGAACATTAGAGTTTTTTGTTCAATATCTTTTTTTCAATCTCTAGGCAAAATAAATTATAGTTAGTATAATTATAAACATAATATAATAAATGACTTATGGTAAAATAAGCAGAAAAGTAGACTTTGAACGTTCCTTTTTCGTCCCTTCGGTTCTCGGAGAAATTAGTGTTTTATTATAATTAAGATAAGAATCACGTAATAAAAAAATTTTAAATAACAGAAATCATAATTTTGCCAATTTTTCGTCATTTTTTTGTGGTTTTTGTTCTCCTACGGAAAAACTTTTGAAAAATTTGAAGTACCAACTAGATACAATTCGCTAACGAAAGTATACCCTTCGTAATAATCGGACCATTATTTCTACCCGTAAAAGAATCTTCAGACATAAAAAAAAAAATCAGTGTGAAACCATTACATTCCTCATCTCTCGCTCAGAATCTAAAATTACACATGGAAAAGACCTAATAACTTATTATTTCTAAATATTTATAGACAATGATTACAAGTTCAATTATATTTTATTTAACTAGGTCTTCGGTTGCAGTATATCATATCAGCCCGATCCATAACATTTAGAAACATAAATTCTGAGTAAATGGTCCTAAACACATAAATCCATATTATCTAATAATGTTAAGATATTAATTTTAAAAACAACGTCAAATCACCTATATAATATACTTACATATAAAATAGGTAATTAATAAGAATGAAAAATATACACCAAGTATAATATTCAAATGTTATAATAATTACAATCTATTGAAATTAAATTAAATTATGTAAATTAATATAAAATATGTTAAACTATATTGGTTATTTTTATTTATAGCCTGTAAATATAAATTTGTAATATAATATATATTATGTATCTACATAAACATAATAGTATACATTTTTCATTATATAAGTTGTTGCAAAAAACATTAAAGATATAATTAATGTTTATTTATTTTTTTTTTTTTAACAAAAATTATCGATGAAATGAGTATTAAAAATAATGAAATAGACATAATTTATTGTTTTCATGGCTAAATAATATAATGATGATATACAAGTAATATAATATGAATATGCACTATCTTATAAGATCTATACTTATTATAACGATGATTATTTTTTTATATTTATATTAGTTATTATTTTAACAATGACCAGTCACATTCAACAAATTCAAGGTCGTAGCTGGACCGTACTTCAATAGTTTTTATTATCTTCCAATTTACATATCGTATTCATTTTTAATATATTATAAAATAACTCGTCTATTTCCGAACTTTAATGTTTAAAAAAAAGGGTTTCAACTCCAAGAAAACTTCAAATAAGTTCATGGGTTAATGGGAAATATTCAAATATCAAACAGTAAATCATTATAATTTATAATTAGACACAGAGATAAAAATAATTAGTTTTATACGTATTCAACTCATCAACCGCGAGTATATATTGATAATAATAATTATTGGTCTCTCATTCGCCATATCATAAACCATAATATAAATTATTTGCTGTAAATTAAATATCTATAATTTGGCTTATTGGTCGGTATCACAATATTTGGTAAATCAATTTGGTGAAGTTGAAGTATAAATCTGATTTAATTAAGTAGCTGTCAATGAATAATTAAGTTAATAAAATGATATATAAATATTTATTTTTCATTTATGACGCTGTAGGTACTTACTAATATATATAATATATACCTATATAAATGTGTAAATATATGTATAATTTTTCTGTAACCTTAAATGTTGGTATTATTTTATATATTATTTTTATTGTATTATCGTATTATTTTATAGTGCTAAGCTTAAGTAACATGTATATTCGAAAAAAAATGCAAGTGTACATTATAGGTTTTTAATAGTTTTTACATCATAATTATTAATTGAGCATGCTCGATATTTTAGATTTAGACTTTCATAACCCTGATATTCTGATCATAATAATTTTTATGATGTTTGTGTGCGTGTTTATGTGGCATAAACACTGTAAATAATATAACTCTACTAGGTTATATAAATTATATTGCGGAAGGACATTAATGATCTATAATTTAGATGCCAATAATGAATGAAAAATTAGATTAATGAAATTTTAATATTAATATCTTAATTTATAATATTAATATTTATAAAATTGTAATTGAAGGTATAAGTACGAACTAAAAAAAAAAAACTCGTGAGTTAATAATTGCGCGAATATAGTTTGTATTGCCTACAGGCTTCATTTTAGAAATTAAGAATATTAAGTTAAGAATTAATAATTTGAGAATATAAATTTATATAAAGTAACAATCGTAATTTAACAATATTTATAAATTATAATATTTTAATATTTTCTTTCTAATAATCACCGGAAAAGAGACTTATATATAGAACACTATACACCTAATATACCTACCAACTAAGATTAATTAATACACCTGTAAGCTGTAACAGACTCTGACCAAATGAGATATAAAACATTATATAGTAAGATAGGTTATACAAGAATAACAACTAAAAGTACACAACTTCAATAATAAAAGTCGTAACTTAAACATGAATTTGGTTCGTTCGTTATTTCTTAAGATAATTATAGTTAAATTATTCGTCATGGAAATGGCAGGGTTGAAATTGAATAATATTTAATTCATAATAATGTTTTAATTAGTATTTATACTAAATGTTTTTATTCAAGTCTATTACTACTTTTTACATGAAACAAGACTAAAATACAATTAGTTTTAACTTAAAAACTAACTACTTGTTTTATTATCATAATCGATTATATTTGATTAAACCACATCATATTCAAACGTCTTAAAAACTATTTATTTTATTAAAGTTCGTTTAAGTTGTTTACATATATTATCGTTTTAATTTCAAAACCATTTATGACAATGTACGCGAATAAATATAAATATATACGCATATATGATTAAAAATACAAAATATTAAAATAATAATAATCGCAAGGTTTCTGGGTGTCATTTTTAAATTTTTTTTTATATCCTTTACGATGAAATAAAAATCGCAGGTCATCTACTATTTCGAAAATTTTTTTTTATTATATTTATTGGTCTGAAATGGCCATTATCAACGAATAATATTAATATAATTAATATTTTTCATATAATATTATTATGGACAATCGACGTATATAATATTAGTTTTATATACACAATATAATATATACCACCACCGTCAACAGGTCGTACACACACTCGACATCCTTGACATATCGCTCGCGTGGCGATTTACCCGGGCGGACGCCGCAACCACCGTGAATTTCGCGGGTGGCGCGCGCCGGACACGCGACCCGTCGTCCGTCATCCAGACCGGCCGCCATTAGCGTTAAACTTTATGTTTTCGTACACTTTTATTATATATATTTTTTTTTTCTGTTCCCTTTCGCGCTCAGGTGGCGACCGCGCGCAAACATTCACCGCCGCCTTCCGATACGGCAGCAACTCGTCCTTTCTCTCGTGCGTGCTGTGCGCACTGACACATATTATGTTATATATATATATATATATTGACATATTGCAGTATAATAATCATACGCGTGTTCGCGTTCTACATATTATAATATATATTGTATATCATTATAACAACGATCGTAATTAATATTTTTGAAATTCATTTCCAACATATATATATACTCGTCGTCTATAATATTATCGGCGTAGATCGTATAATTAAAAATTCATTATAAATTATAATATTATGGTATTTCAAGCGTATAAGACTAAAAATAAAAAACAAAAGTTTATTGCCGCGAAAAATAAAAAAACACAGTTTGATAAAAACATAATGTATGATGGACACTAAAAATTACATCTAGTAGGTATAGGTACTTAACTTATTGTAATTGTATAGTCAGGTCCGGATTGGCTCGTAAAAACATGCGTAGGAAAAATGTTCAAAATAATTTTAATTTCAAATATTAATGTTATACGCTAGATGGATTTCAAAAGATAATTTGCTAGAAAAATTAAAACCAATTTAAGTACGTTTAAAAAAAATATAATTAAAAAATGATGGATCGGTAAAATATTAAAATCTCGGTTTGCCGAAGAGGGATAGTGAAACATTGAACATTTCAGCTCAACTATAATTTAAATTTAAAATAATATTAAGGGGAATGAAAATAGTGAACTATAAAAAATGGAATATTTATGCCACCTTATAAACATATCTTATGCCATTTCGACTACTAGTAAAACGTTTATAACATAATGACGGTCAAGTGATTCAATCGTATGATTCATTAGTCACGAATAAAACCTTACTATTATAATTGTTGCATAATATATTATCTCGTTCCGCGTTTGATCGATATGTCAACAAATCTATGAATCTGTGATAAATAAAAATCCAGCGGCTTTTTGGGAATTTTCAACTTAATTATATCACCTATTCTGTTGCGTATGAAAATATAGATATAAAATCTATAAAAGTGTTGTCATTTGTTATGTAGATATTTAATAAGTTAACAGTTATTTAATTTTTATTTTCACTCTGATTTTGATCTTTAATGATGATCTCTGAAATTATCCAAATCATTTCATTTGCTTTGAAACACATGTAAGTTAAATTAATTTGTATAATAATTTATTATTTTCGTGAGCTGCATAAATCATAAACATAGAGAACCTGCCAATATTATTTGATTTTAGTAGTCATAATTAGTAATTACTCGAATGTTTAGTTAGTCGCATGGTTTTACATTAATAATGCTGTCGCGCGGGGTAAAAATTTACCCCACTGAAAATAAATAATTATAATATCGTATTTTTTATACATATAAAATTTATTCATTAATGATAGAATAAATTTATAAAAGATAATTAATATAAAACAAATTGTATAATAATACCGATATTGATATATTAAAAGTAATAAAACAAATTCATTGTTATGCAATTTATGAGTTTTATTACGATAAAGGTTATTAGTATTACAAAATATGATGATTAAGTCCGTGTACAATAAACAAGTATATATTTAATCATTGGGGTAAATTTTCACCTCGTGCACCTATAACAGAAGGTTAATCAAAAATCTAAAATCTAATTGAAAATATAATTTACAGGGAAGAAAATTTCCTCTTTCTTTAATATTCCTCTTCTGAATGGGCACATATATATATATATATATATGAAGCAACTGTACAAAAAGTACCACACATTACAATGTATATTTTTAGAAGTAATTACTCTTTAATAAACATATATCTTATATATTCCAATACTTGTTCTCGCCAGCGGCAAAGGTACGATAGCTATAATCTGTGCAACAATTATACCCAACTATGTAATTGATCAGCACGACGGCACATCGATTTTTGTTTATTTAACATAGTATTTTACAATTGTTAATACACTACAATGATGTGACCAAGAGTCTGAGAGACTTGTAGAGTACCTATGTAAAATTGTATAAAAATAATAATAATAATGAAATATATGGTTTTTACACAATTTCTAACAAATTTTAATAACGTTGGTATTCCTTAAATATTATTAAAACAAATATTTTGTTATTGCTTATGTTTTTGGGTAGGTACCTATACTTTTTATAGGTATACAATATATTTATATATATATATATACCTATATATAAATGACATTACTAAACCGATTACCTATAAGTTTATTGGTACTGAATAATTCATCAATGGCTTTATAACTATATTATATATCTATCGATTAATCAGTACATGATGTGTTTTCAAGTTTATAAGTTTATATATATTATTTTAGACAAATTCTACATCACAATAAAAATCTATATCACAATATGAGGTAATCAGGTCAGTAGTTTTAAAAATTACCCCGAACCAGATACCTAATACTTGACATAATAATATATATATACTCATTACACAATATATTACTATATAGCAATTAGTGAAAACTACCATACACTGGGAAATATTAAATATATATTATTTATGTATAGATACCTATATAATTTTAAATCATAAGTAACAGATACGCGGCATTGGATACCACCACGTGCATAATAATAATAATGATAATAATATAGTTCTTGGCACGTATATTTGTTTGTGCCTCAAGTACAGACTACGGTTTATGGTTATAAACCGTAGCCAAAACAAAATGTCGAGTGTTGAAAACAGTCCCCCTGATTAGGGAGAAAAAAAATAGAAAAATTAAAGAATATTATTAAATACAATTGCTTTTAAAATAAAATAATGCTCCATAACTCCATAAGTGAGTAGAAATCAATAAATAATAAAAATGTAATCATAATATAATATAATGTGCGCAATATCGAATGTTGAGTAATAATAAAGGTATATATAATTACTGCTGCATATGTGTACCGCTTATTATTATAATTTACTCGTACAAAATATTTTTATACGGTCTGAAAACTAACCTAATATTAATTACAAAATTGATATGCATTAAAGATATATAATTAGAATCAATTATTCATATGTGAAATTACATAATGTAATATAATGAATCAAAATTTTAATATGATAAATAATAATATAACATGATACGTTGTATACGTATAAAGTTAATGTTATTATATATGTTTCCAACTGTATTTGCTACCAGAAAAAGCGAGCCAGGACGAAAGTTATAAGGTCAGGCACCCTGTAATATAATGTAAGTATAAATATTTAAAATAAACGATTGATATTTTTGGCATTTTCTGTTTAAATTTGGTCGAGACCAACCCGTATTAGAGAGCACGCTGCGTTTATTCATTTCAGCTTCAGTCGGCTATCGAATGTGATGTATTATACGTTCGATCGGAAACTTTGATCGCACATTGCATCAGTATTTTCCGTTCAATCACTAAATAAACACGAGTTATATTATATATTTACTTACATACTATTACTTTACTATTATGAAGCAACTAATCTTCTGCTAAAGCGATGGGAAAAATCGTAATTTTTGTTTTATTTTTAAATTTTAGATCATTATATAATAAATAACTTAATGTTAAAAATATAATGAAATGAAATAATAATTCATTAACACCACTTAAATAAGTACCTAATATTTAATATATAATATATAATATTAATATATATTAATTTATATATTAATATATAATCATATAATAATATAATATCTAATACCTAATTATATTTCATTAATATGAAAATTATATTTTGGTTTTCAATCAATTTTGCTTGTCGAGAAAAATGGACTACACTGAGGATGACATCGGAACAAACTTAGAAAACTAAACTGAAAAGATGCACTATGCCAGTATGCAAGGCCGGTAAAATTATAAAATGCTAGAATTAATTTGAGTCGATAAAAATTGAATGAAAATAGTTATTATTTTTAATAATATTTTTACTAAGATTTAAAAAAGAATAATGAAAAAACACTAAAAAAAGCCGTTAAATTAAAAAAAAAAACTTATTATGATTCTTATAACTAGATAAAATAACTATATTTAAAATTTTGGGTCGAATTTTTCATTTCACATGAGCCAGTTTTTATTCCCAGTCAACCCCTTCCAGTATAGTCTTTGTAATTGATTTATATGGTTAACAATTAAACTGAACATAACTGAGCTGAACTGAAATGAACCTTGCTTAACTGAACTTAGTGGATGCAGTGTGTTCGCTCTTTTATGTGTCACTATGAGAAAATTTATATTTATCATAATACATTTCGGTTAAGTTAGAATGGTATATTAAATCGTTTACACTAAAGTATTGAACCCATTTTCAGGGTGTTGTTACTTTATGCTGAAATAGTGCACATCAATGCGTTTGAGTGAAATATTTCGAAATTAAAAACCCCAAAAGTAGGTATTTTATGTTCACGGTCGGCGAGCGAGTCGTTTATATTATAATTTACAATATACATCACACATGCATGCCGGTGAAGATAAAGCGCTCGGGTGGCCGTGAAAATTTCAATATAATAAATGAAATTATTATTATTACACAGATACAGTAACGGAGAACAATACCATATTTATTATAACATATTTTTCTACGTGACAATAATAATGCCATATTTCGCATTGTGACGCGGGTGCACAACAGAAAATAATAAATGATAATGCAAAAATAAGTCAAACAAATTTAGACAACGGCCGTCCGTCATTAATCATTATTATTATTATTATGTGCGCGGTGTCGCGATAATGACGACACGCGCGTTCGTACGTTACGCTCGGCGGCCGTGGAACATACGTATCGCATCATCGCGTCGAGGCCTTATTTTTGCTGGTCGAAATTCAAAATTTCGAATAATAACGCGATAACATTATATATTCATATGTTATAATAACATTAGGTTTATTATGGTAATTATTTCTTGCGTGGTTTAAAAACATAATGTGTATGGTACGGTGGACGTCGTTTCCTTGCAATGGATATTATTATTGGTATGATAATATTATGCGGCGGGTTTGTTGCCTGCACTCTATTTGTGTCATCGCTGACTTGCATGCATTTTTACTCGGCCTGCAACATAATACAATATTATATGTTACAAATATTGTCGTTTAACAATAATAGTTACCGCGTTTACCGGACGGTTACGAAAACGAATTATGCGCAAGAATTATACGTGCACGTATATATAATAATATAATATATATATATTTATAAATTCGTATTGTGTAAGGGATAATGGTCCATATTGAAACATAAATACAACAGTTTTACAAAATAATTGATAAAAATTATCCCTAAATCAAATATTCCGAAATTGGACACATCTGTGAATGTTTAAAAGGGAAGACCAATAGGGAGGTGGATAGATAGAATTGAGAATGATATGAAGATAGTTGGTGCGAATGGACGAGATGTAAATAATCGAAATCTATGGAGGTGTAGAACTACTAGGACTAGGGTGGCCGATCCCATATAGTTGGGAGGAAGAGAAAGAAGAAGAAAAATATATTTTATTTGTGCCCTGTGAAATAAGAGAAACGTGGACATTATTTTTTTTTATCATACTTGCTGACGGGAATCCATGTAATAATAACCCGTTCACACTAATCCGAATCGGTTATTTTTCCGTGTATCATTTTTAACCATTGACAATGTAAAGTATATGAGAGTACAATCAGACGATACGGTTAAAAAAATAATAATAATACAATAACAATCGATACTGTAAAAAAAATCGAATCGTGTGAACGGACTTTTAGAGTATAATCACTGCGCGGAGTTTATTAACTGTTCGAAATCGAAATATAATGTAGAAATGTATAAAAATGTCACCGCAGCCGTGGACGCCCGGCAGTTGACCGTCGACGGTTGGCCGAGAGAGAGGCGTATGCATCGTATTATTGTTGCAAAACAACACCTATATGTACACACCGTTGGTATTATGCATAATATTATTGTTATTATTGGTATAACGATGATGTTAAAATTTTAAAACCGCGTGAATCGTAGGCGGAGATGGCGATCGTTAACGAAATATTATCGTATTATCTTAACGCGATATAATTAATGCGCGCACGTTCTAATAACGAAATCGCAATAATCGCGTATAGCCATTAAAATGACGACGACTACGACAAGTTTACAAGTAAATACACGAAATGGAAAATAGGTACAAGGTCGCCGCGTTCTCCTATGGTCGCCGCGTTCTCCTATGGTCGCCGCGATTGTCATCAGACGCTCGTTCTCTCACTCTCTCTCTCTCACACTCTCACTTCTATATTATAACATTATGGCTCCATGCCGCCGCCGCCGCCGCCGCCGCCGCTGCACCAAAAATTAATGTAACATTCTCTACCGTGGTTTATACCTAGGTACATTAGTTACTATTACTCGTGTTCACTGCGGTACATTAATTTTGCTATTAGAATGCACTAGCTATAATCACTGCGGTATCTGAATAATATGTTTACCATCACCGATCATAATCGAATTTATATAATATTTCTATATTGTTTAACCTTTAACAGTTTAATAAATAATATACTCGCCAGAAATTAAGTGCCCTCACATACGGACCAATTTTCATCGGCGGATCACGTCTTTCGTGAAGCAGAATAATAGCAATTCTAATCTCATTGGAAAAATATAGAGTTACTGCTGTCGGTAAAAGCAGAGAAGAACATTATTTAATATATCGTGCGGATAAGTAGAGGGCAACTAAAAACTAATAAATAATATAGTATAAAGGATTGTTCTAAAGATCTAGATTATTCGTAGCTGATATATTGAATAATATTCTAGCACTATAATTGTTGTCCGTTTAACGATATTATAAATCATAACTATTATTATAGATCTGGACATGTGAGCCTTTAAAACTACTAATTTCATACACAATAATGATCTTAATGTGATAATTTTATAAAATAATTTAAAACGTAAGCATGATAAACAAAAAAGCAGAAAGGTCAATTCCGGACGTGCTATCGTGCCATCGGTCTTCGTAGAAATTAGTGATTTATTATAATTAAGATTTCAATGCAATGGTTATTCATTCGAAATTACGCTTCTGAGCGAAACTTAGTAGATACACAATATATTATACTGATAATCCGTTTCAAAATTTTACCACGTGTGTAACTACCTATGAGAATACTCAAAACAATTTAATCAAATTCACAGCAATCGAAATTTTATTGATTTTACATTATTTATTGGTAGTTTTTCTTTTCCCAAAGAAAATTTGTAACCGAATGCATACCCTACTTGTGGTAAACGGAAAAAAAGCATCTTTGTAAAACCAATACTTGCTTCACTCAGAATCCCAAAATGGCTAGACATAAAAATATAATTTACCTACTCGTATATTAATATCAGTCAACCATACAGTCTAACCATACAGTTATAGGTTAGTATTGTATATTGGATTCAGTTATATTTATTCGATTTAAGAATATTCAATATTAATAATTTTTATAGGTTAGATAATAATTAGATAGGAATATTTGAAAATTTTAAATATATGTTAATATTTCTAGCAATATACCGAATACCACGATTAAAAATCGTAATTGTATTATATAATTTTTTTCTTTCATTTAAATTTTTATCATTTTAATAGCTTTATGTTTATCATTTATAGCCAATCTGCGTAGTGTACTTCGTGTACAGATATAATATTATTAAATACCATTAAATCGCTACCTATATATTTTTTCCTCTCACTCTTTTATTCGACTACATTTTCTCATACACACACACACATGTACATGTTTATATGTAATTACTGTCACTTATAACTACAATCACTGCACCATATATTATGTAATGAATGTTGTATCAAAAACGACCACCAGTAAAACACATTAAAAAAATATTAAAACTAGTTATTAGGTACCAATTTTATTATTATTATATTATCGCCAGTTAGCTGTCACCTTTAAGTTTACCCAACAATCGTAATGTTCATTAATTAATAACAGTAGTCCACACAGCAAAATAATATTATACAAACATTTTAAAATATTAAATCTAAATATTTTTAATTGAGTTTAAATGGTTCTTTTAAAGTTATAAAATGTTTTGAAAATATTATAAACGCATTTTTTCAAAAATATTTTTTTTTATAATTTTTCAAATTTTTTTATAATAATACATTTTTTATGGATATAATTAAAAAAATGTAATAATATCATATTGAAAATATTACAAAATGTAATTCTTAAAATAATGTTTATGTAAAGTGTGATGTTGTTCATTTATAAAGTACCCATACTGAATTGATGAAACAGAAAAGGACGATAATTTATACATAAATAACACGTCATGTATTACAATTATTAGGTGAATTATTATTATATTATTATAAAATAAACACTATATTATCATAATATACCATATATTAATATTATATTACCTAATTTACATATTAAGTATAAATTCTTGTATAATTTATAAATTATAAATAATTAAAATGACTGAATTCAATGTGACAATGTACTTACATATGTATAAATGTTTAATGTATATTATAGTATATTTATACATATACAGTATTCAAAAAATTACAATATTCTAGTTTAATTTAACTAAAAATATAAATGTATTAATCAATATTATTATTATTTTATATTAATATATGAATAATAAATTTTATACTGAATATTTGTAATATTTATTTATAGAAAAATAAAAAATAATGAAATAAAATTATATAGAATTAAAAAAAAATATTTATTTTATTATAATTGAGTTAATTATTTGTTTATTATTGTTGCTTTTTCACCAATCTTTCAGGCTCGCGCTGTTTTAAATGGTAATTGATTCAATTTAATAAAAATCAGTTTTTCACGCATTTAAACTATAATTACTTATATGCGATTTGGAAATTAAAATAATTTTTTATCGCATGTAGATATTTAAATATTATATTATTTTACATAAAATGTAATAGCTATTTAATTTTTTTAATTCCTGAAAATGTTTTTCAAATAGTTTATCATTTTTACAAAAAAAAATGTCGTCTGGGTATCATGTAGAAGAACAATACGTATGATGATTCGCGATTCCATTAAATCGTATAAAATAGAATATATATTTTGAATGTTTGAATAAGAAGTTAGGTGCGTATAATAATAATATATTATGCTGAACGATGTGATATTCGCGTTATCCGATTATTATTATCGTCGTCGTCGCGATCTTCCAACAACGGTCGCGGTAGTGGCTCAGGACGGCGGCGGTATTGACAAATTCTCTCGGGAGGCCGCCGACGTCTCGCAATATCTAACCGAAACCGTTGCTCAATCGCGCGCAGCAGAACCATTACGGTATTATACAGGCAGGTATATCGTGATTATAATAATATAATAACTTAATTGGTATAATATTGTATTACCAACCGACGAATGGACCACGGCGGAGGGGGGACGGGGCAGACTTTCCAGCGGCAGAAGACCGTATAACGTGTAAAATGAATATTATGTTCGACGCGCGTACGTCATATTTGCGAGTGTGGATAAAACGTACGAACCGTTGCTTATCCCCAAAACGTCGACGTCCCCCAGAACGATTGTCGAGCGGGTGGTCAACGACGGCGACTGCGACAGTGATCGTCCAACAGTATACCGCGGTAACAGCAACAGCAAACAGTAACCGTACCAATAAAATATAATACGCGCCGTAACATTTTATAGACCGTATAAATTCGAAACGTTTAAAATAACGTAATTTTTTTCCGCCGTTACAAAGTTTCGTTTTATTTCTCACCGCCTGTTGCGAATCCGTCACACCGCGCCGGCCGCCGGTGAGAAAATAGAAAACCGCAACACCGTCATTATACTGCGGGTGGAATCCCGTATACCACCACCGCGCATCGACGTCGTCGTAAGTCTTTCACATCCGGATAATAATAATAATAATAATAATATAACGATAATATATTTGTACCACACACGTTTTTTCAAAGCACAAAGATATTAAATACAATAATATATACCCCGCGGGTCGGATTCTTATTTTTGTTTGTTGTCGATAGAGCATATTTTTAGCGCGTGACTACACGATGAGGACCACGACCAACAGATTAAGCTGCGGCGTTGTTGCGATATTCGTCGTCGTCGCGTCCGCGGTCGCACAGGATCTCGGAGCACCGTCCCTTTCACTGTTTCGGGTAATAATTTTCATTTACATAAAAAACAAAAACTATTTTAAAAATTATAATCATAACGATATACCGATCAATGGAATTTATGAAACATTACTATTTATTTTTTAAGTAATATTATTCCGGTGTCGTGAATACGATACCTATGATATTATTAGTTATTACACAATGTATAATATAATACGTATATTTTGCATTGATGGTACGTGTGATACTATACTGTTGAGATACGATAAATCATTTAAAACTTTTACTATTGTAAATCCGTTGTCGTCCCGCGTAAACATAACGAGCGTGCGTGTATATTAATTAATACGATCGCATTCTGATCATTCAAATGCCATAAAGTCGCGGCGCGGCGTCGCTCGCGGTCACTTTCGATCGCACGTGTTGTCGCAACTTCGCGGTGCCAGTCGGTTATTAAAATATTTAATACCTGTTATTGTGGCGTAACGATAAAGTATAAAATTAGAACAAAAAAAAAAAAATGATAACATTATAATATTACGCTTGCTATAAGTGACGTCAACGGCGTCGATAATAATGATATTTCGTTGTTTTCCATAAAATTCGCACCGTAAACATTATGATCGGATCAGAAAATAATAATATTTTTATTATTGTAATCTATTACTATATTCTAATTAACGTGGTATTCGGTGGTCATCGTGTGAGACGCGATTTTATAACCGTTCGCTCGATAAGTGGTTCAATGACGTCCGCCGCGGCCGCCTGCGATGTACGGGTGGTGATCCAAGGTCGCCCGACGGCTATCCGACGATCGACGGTGACCCACATTCGAACGTTCGTCACCGCGCGATCGAAACCAGCCGCCGGTCATTCGCCGCGGGATCATCATCGCTCCGTAGCGACAGTTACCACCGTAAGACCTTCCATTTAGAGTGTGTGTATATCAGCTAATCGCTTTTTCTACGTATAGAAATAATAAATATGTGAAATATATTGGGTTTAATATTTAATACAAGAAAATATAAGAAGAAGAAAAGATATTGTAAGATTTAATGTAGAAACTGTATTGTGATTAAAATTATCTGAACAACGACCGAAATGTTGTCGTTTATAAATATTGTTGCATTACCGCACGTAAACAAACATCGATTATTGCCGTTAAATCGGTGCAATATTATATTATTACATGCAATACATTTGAATCGTTTGTTCGTCGTGGTAAAATACGTTTAAATACGTGGTAAAACGATTTACTGTTTGCGAAGTTTTCCAGGATCCCACATCGATGAACAAAACAAATAATAATTTCGCTTACCTATCTATAAAATATAAAATGTATACGATTCATTTTTGTGCTACCACGACGCACACCTCAATAATAATTGTGTTAACAATACGTTTTTATATATTATAAATAACTATTAAGCGTAAACAACATTTGTTTTGGTGCAATACGCGTTATTTAATGTTGTAATAAGTAATAAAATTCGAAATTTGAAAGTTACGATGTGAAAATATTGGGAAATCGTCCCATTCGAAAAATATAATTTATAATTTCAATTGCAAAACGTTTAATGTCTATTTCGAGTTTTCTTCGAACAACATTAAATTATATAATTCGTGTTCACTGTATTTACCTAATTATATTATTTCGATATATGTATGCCTCGTCGTACTCGCTTTTCTGTTCTTATTCATATACCTTTTTTCCAAAAAAAAGTAATGTGCATCGTTACCAGTGGTGTAGTCGAAAACAAAGTTTTAAGTATACTCAAAAAATTCCCAAAGTATATAATTATATTCTATAAGTTTCTAACAATTTAAAGTAATATATCAAAACCGTTAATTGAAAGTTGTAATTGTAATTTGTTTTTGATATAAATATTTTAATTATTTTAATTTTATAAGATACTAAGTAGAATCCGATTAGTGAATAATGATTATTAAAAAAACTAAATTGATTATTTAAGAAAATATTCGTATACCTGCGTACAAAATATTATTTTATAAGTATATACACACTATAGTAAAATCCGAAAAGTCGTTATTGTATATACTATAACTATTTTATAGTATATACACCGTATACCCACGTATACGCTCTACTACACCTCACTACTGGTCATTACCCTTATTTTACTTTTTCGATTAGGCCAGTTCACAATTTCTGTATTTAATTAGACATTTGTCTTTGTACTTTTTAATCTTTATAACTATTATTAATCATTTATTGTTGTATTTTTCTTGATATTGCATTGGATTATTTTGTACCGTTATGTTTAAAAATCAAATCAAATTATATTTTACATAAAGGTTTATTTTTGTTTCGAATTACTTATTTGTTAATCTTAAATTCGTTTGATTAGGCCAACGTTGATGAACTGCAACACCATCGTGGACCTAGGTCCATAGATATCATCACCCGCATTTTGGGTAGCAGCAGCGGGACAGTGGCCGGTTCTTCATCCGGCAGTTCGGTAAGTCTTAAAACATAATTATATTTACCAACTGGCACGATGATGGTTGATATTCAATCAATGTTTTCGATAAATAAATATTAAAATTCACATGATACAAAATTTTATTTAAATGACCACATGCATAAAATATTCGTAAAATCTCGTTGTAATAGTTGGACACTGGAGCTCCTCCAGCGGATAACAGTGGCGGAGGAGGCGGCGGTAGTGGCAGCGGATCGATAATCAATCTGGTAGCTCCGTTGATCGGTAGCAGTAGTGGCGTGAGTTAAACTGTATATTAATATAATAGATTTAAAAAAAAAACAGCAAGTAAAACATTAACTTGAATTGGTTAAGTTAAATTAAGTTGAAGTGTCTTCTTGAAGGTCAGTAGTAAAGAAGTATACATTTAATATTAATAATTTTATGATTTAATACTAGATTAAACAAAATATACTTATTTATATTTCAGTTGCTGTAACACAGTAAAATTCTATATTCTTACTCATTAATTAATTTCTTAATATGCGTAGATAATAACGTCAGTTTAATAGTTACCAAATTTTTAAATTAATTGTAAATTATTGTTTGTAAAAAATTACAAGAATCGTTAATGATACAAGAAACTATCACTAACTATAAAAAAGTTAAATTTTTTAGTTAGATACCTAATAATATTATATAAATTTGAACAAGTCATATTATTGAGTTATTAATCAAGTTAGTTAATTTAGTTGAATAATTGTTTATTTTATTGTTAAATTATGTTTAATAGTTTATTAGGTACCAAAGTATATCTATTTGCATAGCATACTAAAAAAATAAAAAATAAAAATAATATCGTATAATCGTATCTCTATTCTTCATGTATCTATATTATATTATAGGAGAATTATACAATATAATTATACAGCTTATTAAAACTAAATTTATTATTTATATTTTATCAAATATAATTATTTACATTCAAATTAGTTTTTATATAATTTATACGCTGCGTGAATTTGATAGAGCCTAAGCGCCGGATCATCGGGTGGCAGTGGTGGCGGAGATGTGAGCAATACCGACGGCAGTGGACCAGATTTGGCCGGTTCAGATGGAGCAACTGGTGCGAGCGCGGGTGGTGGCAGCAGTTTCTCCAGTATTCTGTCACTTTTGGGACCAATTTTAAGCAGCAGCAGCGGTAGCGGCGTAAGTTTTTTTTAAATATAATTAGATAGGTATTGTCTTAAAATATGTCTATATTGTGTACAAACGTACAAATTTGTAGTGACCAGTTAAAGATTAATAATAAAAAAAAACTAACATTATTATCACACATTATTTTGATTTGTGTCATAATTTGTGAGTTGGCGCTCGCGTTTAAATTTATACAATTTTTCATTCAAAATTCCATTCAATTGAAATATTACAAATCTAATTAGGTCATAACGATTATAAAATGAGCAGGTTTTTTTTATAAATCATACAGTCCAGCATTAGTATTAACTAATTATAATTTAAGTCAGTATAATTCAATACCAGATTATGTGCACAATTATTTTTAATGTAGTTATACATAAAAGTGTCGTAAGTATGACCCTAAGTAAAATGAGTTTGCCTTGAATTGCTTTACCATTTCCAATACAAATCTAATATCAATTATTATATTTTCATAATTCGCGAGTGTATATAATATACGCATGTATTAATATACAATAATAATTACCGTGTGTATAAAGGGTAATGGCGGCGATAATGGAGATGACTTAAATGGTCGTGGAAGTACCGGAGCTCCTGGAGGTTCTAACATCCTAAGTCTGTTGTCTGGTCTATTGGGAAGCAGCAGCGGGTCGTCGAGTGGAAACGGAGATTCTGCAAGAAATGGTGCGGGTGATTCAAGTGATTCGGTAAGTATCTTATGCAAATAAATGCATATTGCATATACTATATATTTGTACATTAAATAACAATGTTATAACTCATTAAAGTTTGATCGATTCCTAAATTCTATATTTATATTCGTCATCGTGTTTATTATAATAATAAATTAAATATAATATTCTCGTAATTGATCAATTGAATAATAATTTTAAATTAATCCAACATTATTAAATCAATATTAGTAGTACCTATATTTATTAATAATATGCTTGTAAATTGTGTAGGTATATATTACGATATATTTTTGCAATAAAAATTATAATTATACAGTATTATGCATAGAATATCATGTAATACTTTTGAATTTTTAGGGTGCCGGTGCAGGTGGTTCAGGATCTGGCAGCATATTACAGCTAGTGGGTCCATTGATAGGCAGCAGCAGCGTAAGTATTCTTATTCATTTCACTACAAGTAGTAAAATGGCATAGTATTGTATTTAATATTTAAATTAATCTAGAAGATTAGTTAGTTAGACTAGATGCAAACCATCGCAGCAGTATAATTCATTTGAGTATTCAATTTTGTATAACTAGCATAAATTTAAGTAATATTAAAAAAGTTAAAGTATTTAATATAATATTATCGCATTATAATGTAATAAAATAAACTAAAAATAATCGTAGTGATAGTCGTAAAAGTAGTAGTAAATGTTAGTAATATGTTTATATTAAAGTAAAAACACCAATTATTGTACCAACATTGTATTACACTTAGTGATAAAACGTATCGACAAAAATAATGTAATACGAATGTGGTAGCTACTAGATATCAATAATATTATTGTAATATGAAGGAGATGGTGAATGTTATCGGATAATAATTTATTAGAAATTGCTATCATAGCACAACCACCGTTATAGTAGTTTGGTTATGGTATTATATATAATGGTATTATATCCACAGTCGTCGCTTTTATCAACGTCAGAAACAACAGAAATAAATAGGTACCTATCACCGCAGTCCTATAGTAATGTGCTTTTACACTGTTTTCACGCTAAGATCTTAACAGCGTGTAAAATATAAATTTTATTCCTGCCACACGTATATATAGGAGAAGAAGAACGAATCAACCAATGAAGTTAACCATAACGATTACAATGGATTAGTAGATGATACCACTGACTACATTATTGACATCAACAATAGTATTGACATTAAATGCAACCAAGGGAAATCAAATATGTCTCCAAGGCGCAATATCAGGAATAAACGAACAGTACAGAAAAAAAGAAACGATTACATTGATGATTACGAAAATGAAGTAGATGGACCATCAGTTAATAATAACAATAAAAGTACAACTGGTGTGCCAGTGTCAATGGTTGTAGGACAAAACGGAAATGATGGCGGTGATACTGATATTAGTAACAGTAACGGTAGTGGAAGTTCAAATTCTGGATCAATACTGGAATTAATTGGACCTTTATTGGGTACTTTGAGTGGTGGAGGCGATAGTGATAGTAGTTCAAATTCTGGATCAATACTGAGTTTGGTTGGACCATTATCTGGATCATTGAGTGGTGGGAGAGGTAGTGATAGTGGGTCAGATTCTGGATCCATAATGAATTTAGTCGGGCCATTATCTGGTTCACTGAGTGGTGGTGTAAGTGATTCGGATGGAAGTAATAGTAGTACAGGATCGAATTCTGGATCTATTTTGGATTTAGTTGGTCCATTGTCTGGATCCTCGAGTGGAGGAGGAGGTGGTAATAGTGGATCGGATTCTGGGTCAATATTGAGTTTGGTTGGACCATTA
>CM023361.1:13464841-13481111 GCA_013282895.1 Eriosoma lanigerum
GATTTCTATTGCAACAATTACACGATGAGCACAAAAAGTGGATACAAACCTCTATACCTAACCACAAAAATTAATAATGTTATATTTTACCCGACTGTATCAATGATCTACAACCGACCAGCTTCACGCATTGCTCCGCGTTTGCGCGCCATAATCGTAAATTATGTATAATGTCAAATAATGTAGGTAGTCAAACTTATAATAAAACCTACGAATAGATAATAATTCGCAATAGCGCCACGGACGGCGATGATGACGACGATAATATTATATATTCGTACCTATTCAATAATATTATTACCGCGTGCCATCATTCACTATCATCAGATAATCATGATATTAATATGTTTTAATTGTCATGTATCATTTTCGCCCATGTATAAAATATTTGCTCGTGCGCGGTAAAAATAATAGGAACACATAGTTTAGGTTAACAACAATATGTTCAAGTGACATTTTCATCAATACATATTCTATTATCTTTCTTTTACTCCTGTTTGAACCGAGAGCCAGGATGGAAATATTTTCTATTATCTGTTATATGTTAAGCGGCAGAAACATTTTTTTAATAATAATAGAACGGCCTATTTTTCTTGAATTTTACATATTTTATCACTCAGTAATGTGATTACATCAATTTCTTAAACATAACGATTTCATTTGAAAAAACCTTCCGAAGTTGTTCAAATCAAATTTTCAAAATCAATCTCTTGTCTATCGTCACCAACGTCATCGATTCGTACATTAATCTTTACGAATACACCTATATATTAGTTTATACGTATATACTAATTTTTGTATTTATAAATAAATACGTGAATACGTACATAAAATATAGTTAAATTTACTCGTTTCAATATATATTTGTATATATTTATAAAATCGCCATATTATCATCGTCATGTTATTATTATATCATAAATAATACAATTTATTATACGAGTGTCGAGTATATAATATAATTATATTTATTTTAAGACAATATTAGTTTGCCTAATAATAATAATACTTACGTGTTATAAATTATAATGAATATGGTTAGTTATTAATAGTAGTTTATTTTATATTATTATAATAAAGTAAACACTGATAAATATAATATATAGTTGTACATGCACGTCAAGATTTAGTATAGTTATATAACATTATCGGTGTACTGTAAACAATAGTTGTTACTTTTAGACATATTTATATATTTTTTCTACTCCATAAATATAATCACAACGTCAAGAGTCACGTTTTTTATCGTAGCATTTATCGTAATAATAATGTTTTGTTCATGCAATCGTACGACGAGAAGCAAGAAGCGATATAAAAATTTAGGGATGCTTATTTTTGTAAAAATGGACCTCATGTTCTCATCATTTATTAACAAAAATAACCATCGTTATCGTTGTAGTATTATATAATATATTATATAGTGTAAAATATTCATAATATTATAATGTGTATATGCAAATCATATGTCTATAATATTGTTTATTTGATGAATGCTCGTATTATTACGCACCTGTCCTCGGACACACAATGTTCCTTTCACAGTCCTTTTCACTTGCACAACAATAATATTATTATATTATACTGTCCGTACATGATGTACACAGTGACTATACATTCGGCGATATAACGTTGTCATTACTAAATATTATTCTTAGGTAGACTGTAGTATAACCGCACAAAATAATATCATGTGATATACCAACACTATGTATCAATCACCAGCTTCTCATCACCACTAAATAAAGGTAAATAGCAACAGATCGATGATAGTATAATACATTTCACGCAGAGTTAAAATATGGAAAATTAAATCGTTTTATCCTATTTCGTATTAATACGAATATAAAACTATAAATATATAATCTTAGATAATGGTCAAGATGTCGCGACTTAAATATATGGGGTAATGTATGTATAATTATTTTGATGTCAAGATGAAATTTAATGCATATACCTGTAGATATCAGCGATGGACTTGATCACTGTAAACTTTAAATCTATCAAAAACGAATTAATATATTTTTAATATTTACTTATTTTTCACCTTGTATCAATTTCAAACGAAGTTAATGTTTAAAGGCACAAATTATATTTAGTATAACAATTCAGCGGCATTATCTACAACAGTTATTAAATTTTCAGAATATCATTAAATCCGATATTTATGAGCCGTAGTATTTTCATTGTATTTTTATTATATGATGTTTCCGTGAATAAAAATCTAAAGTAATGATTTCATCGATTTAATAATGATTACTAAAAAAATTAATTATCTAAATTAATCTCTTCATTGTATTATTATTTTTAAAAAATAATTTAATTCCCTTTGAAATAATTAAATCAAGTTATTAATGTGTAATACAATATTATTATGGTTTTTATGTAAAATTGTGTCTATATTTTTATACGTTTTTTAACAGCAGCAGAAACCAAAGAGGTCTAAAAAAAATGACTTATTAGCAACTGTCAAAAATGCTTTAATGGTGAGTATCCATCATTAATAATTTATAAATACATATTGTTAAATTATATTATTTATAAATGCACAAATGCACAAATACACAATGTTAAAATATCTTAAGTTTAATACTAAATAATAATATAATATAATAATTCAAAATATTAATTTATTGTTTTATAATAATAAATACATACACTATAGGTTAGGTACCTTCATTAGGTTATACTAGTACATAGTGATTGTATCAGAATACATGGCTATCATAATTTTATGTTTTAAAAAAATATTTGATATGGAATAATATAATTGTTATGTACTTTCTACCATTTTCATAACATGATTTTCTGATCGCTATATATATATTACTATAAAGTACCTATAATGCCTGTAATATATACTTGAAGTAAAATTTAATAAAATTTACTAGCATACCTAAATCACAATAAAAAAAGTTGGGCAGTCGATTCTGATCGTTTCTCCTTTGTTATTACGTTCCTCAGAGAAATTAGTGGTGGTATATTATTGTATATATATATATAATATAATTATGATGTAAATGCAATAATATTGCATTTAAAAAATGTTTCGAAACGATATAAAGTCAGATACATGAAGTACAAATAGTATTTATTTTATAAATTTTATTTATTTATCAAATAAAGTACAACAGAAAAATTAATTATCATAAAATAATGAAATTCAATTTCATCAAAAATATAGATTACATGAATTTTGCCGTTTTTTTCCATTATTTATAATTTTCCTTTTTTATTAGAAAAATATTAAGAATTTAAAAAAATGAATTAAATAAAATACCAACTAGACAAAATTTTCTATCGAAAACATACCGTATTTATGGTTATCAGTCCGCAATATTTCTAATTTCTTCTCATAAAAAGTGTCTTCGTACATAAAAAAAAAATATTTATAATCCATCACAATCACACATTGTAAATCTAAAAATACATTCTTCATTTCCTTCAGAATCTAAGACAAACTAAAGACATATTTTAAAAATGTTACATTTAGTTTTTGTTTGTAGTTAAATACTAACCTACTAATTACTATAATATTTATAATTATAATTAATATATTAAAAATATTGTGTTTGTTAAAAATATATAAATAAGACGGCGTATTGTATAGGCAATTTGATGTTTTCCATGACAACTGAAATATATTTATTATTTAATGCAATTCATTATACATTACTGACATATAAATACCAAATTACTATATTATTTTAAAAAAATAATTAAAATAATGAAAGTATTGTAAATAATAAAATTAAATATAAATTAATTTATATTTTATAACTATAATATACTCGTATAATATTAATATAAGTATAATTTTCATTGTTATTTCAAATATCAAAAATTATATAAATGTGCAATATAATTATAATAAAATATTATAAATTGACAATTGGTAATACTGAAAAATATATTAATTAGAATCATTTTAAAACTACTCAAAATATTTACATAAAATTATTTCTTGACGCCAAAATTATAGGATTCGTAACTATACGCATAGTGCAACAAACGTAAAATTACTTAAAATTAATAAACTTAATACCATAAATTAGTATAAGACTAAAGAGCATAATAGGTGGAATCCTTGTTACTATATAGAGTGAATAAAACTTCGTGTTAAAAAAGTGGTGGGAATTACATATATTTTCAATGCCTTCTCCATTATTTTTGTAACACAAAATGCTGATCACACTATACCATTAAAAAGAAGATAATAGAGTTTACGCTATAATTTGTGAAGAAAAAAGAATAGAAAATGGTACATTGTAACAAATATATTTTAATGAGAAAAATTAATAGCAATTCAAATTTTGAATAATAAACTGAGAAAGTGTTGATGTCACGAGATTGACTAATTAAACATAAAACTATAATTAATTATTTTTTATTATTAAATTATAGATTCAAACTATATATTAATATCTAAATACATATTTTAGTACCAACAAGATTATTATGTTGAATGTTGATTCAAAATATTTATGAAACGAATTAAGATATTTAAAGATTTAATGACTAAATAAATATTAAAAATATTTATAAATTAATTAATTTTATTGATTACTACCTTTAATAGAGCCACAGCGGTATTTTGATTTTAATTCAGAAAATTATTTTAAGTTGAACATTTTTTATACATTCATGCGTTTGTTAAATTTTATCCGATCAGTATATATATTCATATATTATATGCAATAATATAAATGTGCATTATATACAATATCAAATATACATTTAATATATAATATAAAATTATTACAGCCACAGACTGTAAAATAAAGATTATAGTTCCTCATTGTAGATACAAAAAAATTAACTTGTATAAATTAACTTCAACTTTCAAGTACTAGACATTCTAAAAAAAAAATGTTAAGTGTAACTTATTCTTTAGTTATAGAAGTTAAAACCTATATTATATCTTTATCACATACGTATCAGGATTTAGGTACGTCCTCGTTTATTCTTACAAAATTGTCTTGTTCACGTTCATTTTGTTATTTGCATAAAATATAATACGACAAAATATTAATGTTTTTAATATCTTTTTGTATTTCAACATGATACGAAATAAATTATAATATGATGCAACAACAAACAGATGAAATTAGAAGCGTTCATCAAGTCGTCATCGTCGTCGTTTGCCGCTGCTCCGATGTCCACGCCTACGATTTCGGTTCCAGTTAAAAAGTCAGTAAATCCTGTACCATCAGCGTCACGTCTGCCACAGCGGTCGTTGAATGTGGACACCGGATCTCCGTGGACGGACCTAACAGTACCATCCACGCTACCGTCCACATCATCGTCAAAGTGGTGGCCGGTGCCATCATCAACACTGTGGTCGTCCTCGCCTTGGTGGTCAACGCCGTCCTCGTCTTGGTGGTCGACGCCGTCCTCGCCTTGGTGGTCAACGCCGACATCGCCGTCGTCGTCTTGGTGGTAATGTTGAAATTACAATGACGACAGTATAGTACAGTGAAAATATTTAAACAAACAAAACGTCAACTGTAGCTATAAATTAAAATTTTATCGTTCATATTATCATAGGCATATTATTAATTTTTTTTAATTTATAATAAATATTGATTATTTAACCATAATTTTGAAAACTAATTCTTGTAAAATCGTGTACCTAAGAACCATATATTTATTGTCAAATTGTAATTGATTTCGAAATAATATAAATATGATTTTATTTTTATAATTAATATTTACGAAATTTCTATTTTGATAAAAAGTATTTATTTTAAAAGCATCAATAAATTAAATATATGTATTATGGTCATTTTATAGTTTGATTTTTCTGAAGCTCGCTTTTATAGCGAAATCAATACATTTTATTATACAGTGTGTTTGTATACACTAGGAAACAAACGAATATAATTACAAGATAAAACAACTTGTTTTTAATTTAGTTAAGTAACATAATTGTCATTATTAGTAATTAAATAATAATTGGTACAACGAAATGTACAGTAAAATTTTCACCTAAATTGATATGTCACCATATATACGATTTGGAGCGATACCTGTCACCGTTTCGCACCATTTTGGTGAAAAATGATCTGACACAACATATTAGAAATTTACAACAAATTACGTGAAATGGAATATTTTAAATTTTTATTATTATTTAAAAATAATTAAGTACAAAATTTCAAAGTTAGTAAAAAAACAATAAATAATTTTCTCATTTTATCGTCCTACTAAGTACCTACGAGTATAATATGATTAATTATATACGCTAAGGATATACTCTCTATAAATATATAATTCCGATCGTTTAATAGGATTTCAAATAATTTTAAAATTAACAATACATGTGTGCTTACAACTAAATAAAATTTAAGATAATATTTTTTTAACATTTATTAAATATAAGTGCGTTTTATTTATAAGTTTACTACTTTTTATTGCTTAAATAACTATAAATAACAAAAATGCAAAAAACATGACTCCGTTCAATAATAATTGTATTAGTTTTAAATAAATTACGTATAAACATACAAACCCGTCATTATAAATTAATATTGTAATTATTAACAAACAATATTAACTTTGTTCGACGATTTTATTTATAATATTTATACATTTATTTATTTTTATTTATTACTATAATATTATACTTGTTTAACAATATAAAACTATTACACCAAAATATTCAACAATAAATATTTATCTATTGGTAATTATTTTTTTATTTTTTATTTTTAACTTAAAGTTTGTCACATTGTTGAACAATTCCGTTGTTTTGTTATCGTCGATAATTAACGTATATATCATGGTAATGTGAGCTGGTAGTATGATTTTCATTAAAATGGTACACCATAGACGTATGTCGGGTATGCCTGGGCACACCCTAATGTTAAAAATAAATATTACCCCGAGTATTTCAAAGGCTACTCTAAAAATTAATAGTATATATTTTACAAAATTTATTTAGCTCGTTTTTCAACTTTTTCAAAATTTTTTTTTTTTGAAAAAAGGAAAATTACTAAAAAATGACAGATAAACATCAAAATTCACACAAATCATAATTTTGATGAAATTAATTTTAGATTTTTTTTTTATTTTGATTGTAGGTACTTGAAATTTATTTGAGTATTCTCATCGGTAGTTTATACTCGTGGTTAACTTTTGCAACTGATATTAACTTATCAGTAAAATATATTGCATTACTTATATTGAATGTCGTTTAGAATCGTATTTTCTAATGCAATATCATTGCATTCAAATCTTAATTATAATAAATCACTAATTTCTTCGAGAAGTCCAGGGGCGAGCAGGATCGTCCGTAATCGTCCGTAATCGACCTTCTCACTTTTTTCAACTAGATATTTATACAAATATTATAAATATTAACTTAATGTGTTTTAGTTTTTTATTATTAGTTAAGTACGTATAAAATTAATTTACTCTTTTGTATATTCCTTTAGATGTTCTATACCTATATCTTCCTATATTAACATTTTTTATAGGCACATTCTAATGTTTAACCCGGGTTCGCCTCTGTGGTACATGGTACATCTATATATGGGAAACACGTGATTCCTTCTGAAAATATTCAAATGTAGTTGTAGCTGCAATCATACCGTCGAATAGTTACAGCCTGCCTTGATTAAATATAAAATATTATAAATTATAATATCGAACTTTCGAACGCTCATTTTACGTATAACATAATATAGGTATAGTATACGAGTATATCCATATACCTAATAATATAAATTACTGTCTTTATACATTTTTTCTTCTTTTTCCAACGTTATTTTCGCTCTTATTTTTCCTTGAAGCATAATTTGCATAAGATACATATCTTTAATTTGGTATTTATCATTATCATTATATAACCAAAATTGTCTAACTTCCTAAATTTTATGCATTTACTACCTACATTTTTTGTCATAACATGGTGCACTAACAACCAAATTTTAATGAACAAAACACAGCCATCACGCATATCTTATACCTACTGTCTTGCCACCACCAAACTTTGGTTTACTACAATCACGCGTACGTGATTCAGTGGCGGATCTAGGATTTTCTTGCGAAGGGAGATCTTAAATATGTGTGTACAATGTACATAGATGTATAGGTATACTTTATTAATATAAACATAAAATAATAAATTTAAATTATAAAAAGCTCTATTTTACCTACTAGGAAGGGGAAATTATCCCCATACCTCCCCATCCGTAAATCCACCACTGCCATGATTGCGTAATGTGTTGTGCGATACGCCATGCGTAGGGTAATGAAAGTATTTTGTTACGTGCATTGCTTCGTTTAGAATTAGAACATTTTCGTCGGTTTAAGTAGTAGATAGGTACATCAAAAAGGATGTGCTCAACATTTTGAAGAATTGCAGATGAAGAACTATTGCTGCTTGTAAATTACTTCAGGAATGAAAATGACGTAATGTTTAGTGAACGAATCAGGGTGTTTTAATAATTTATTGAATCGTATTATTTAACTATATACGAAATTATATTAAAGAAGATATAAAAAGACGCCCAAGCAATCGTATTAAGTAACCAATATCACTCAAAGAAAAACTTTTATTTTAACAATCACGCACTGTGTATCACCGTATATATTACTTCCGTGGCTATTGTTGGCGCGACTGAAGCGCATGAATCGATAATCGCGCGCGACAATCCATTAATAAACACTGTTTTTTGGCGTATTGACTTTTGCGTGATTACGTATCATTATTATTGATACGTTATCACGGATGAGTGATTGTAATAAACCAAGACTTTATAATTTATAATCGCAATGGCACTATACTAGTAGTATAGATATAGCCATTGAGGTACAGAATTTTATTTTAAAAATTAATGGTATTTTTATTTATAAACAGTATATACCTACACAGCAGGGGATTTAGAAATGAAAAAAGGGGGGCTAATCCAAAAAAATTACTTTAAATACATGTAAACAGTAGGCACTAAAAAGCAAAACGCAAATATTTATTTATAAGTAGGTACTTAGTGCTTTAGCCCCCAAAGCCCCCCTTGTATCCGCCTCTATACCTATATATATATATATATAAGTAAAGTTATATTATAATTATATAGTATAACGCTATTTATAGAATATTTATATAATGATAACAAAATTGGCAATAGAAGTCATTGAACAGTAAAATATATTACGAGTAGGTAAGTACATGCAAAAAACACAAACACTGTAAATATCACTGGTTTATTTTTACGTTCATTATTTAGTTATCGTCAATAATTGTTATTTTTGTTAATAAAATAGATTTGTTTTTCAGTTTAAAAGTTATTAAATTAAAATTTTTTTTTAAATTTTTATCTAAGTAAAGTTATTTTTTTTCAATTAACTCTAAACGTTTTTAAGTTAATTAATTAATTTGCCCAGCCTTGTTAATCCTATTCTGATTATAAGTAGAGATAGGCTGGTTCCTAAAAAAAAAATCGGTTCCAGTTTTTGTTCGGTTCTAAAAATTTTTCTTTCGGTTCTCGATACCAATTTTTTTTTTCACAATTTTAACAAAATAAAGGAATAAATTACTTATATTATGTGATAGATTTAGCTTGAATACAAAATTCATATACCCATTTAAAATCCAAAGAAATAGGAATAATAGTCAATAAATATATAAACAAAATAATTCAATTAATTAGACATAGGTTAATTTTTATGTTTTTATTAGATATATTTTTAAATATTTTATTTATTTAAATTTGTATTTAAAAACAATAATATCCTCACTTTTTCTGGATTTAGTCTGCTCCTTTTACCACCAATGTCCTCCCAAAAAAAAAAAATAATAAAAACCGGTACCGATAAATAATTACAATAAAATCGATAATTATCGGTTCCATCAGTTCTTCAGGAACCTATTAAATTAATAACGGTAAATTTTTTCAACATGAAGGGCAGTTTATTTGTTAATAATAGTCATTAGGTATTATTGTATTAGTTGAGTAATAATAAACAATAATTCTTTAATAAATCTAAACAAAAAAACAAGGTCTACATTTAGCAATTATACATACATTATTGTGGCGTTGCAGCAAGCATAGGCCTGTGATGTATGATTTACATTAGAAAATGTAAAAGCATGATGATATTTTAGTTTAACTAAAATTATGCTTATATATTTATACATTAAAAATTTATCTTATAACAAGAGTTCTTAACTATATGATCCGTGGACTCCTTTAAAATATAAAGTATAGCCATCCTAGTTTATTAACCCCCATATAAAAATATTGAATTTAATAATTACATTTTTTTTTTTTAATTGTACTGTAAGTATTATTTATAAGTCTTATAAATAACCAGTACAACTCCATGGACCATCGGTAAAGAACCCCTGCTTTATGGATATTAATGATATTGTTGTATACAATTTATACGATTTATAGGTACTTATTTAATATAACAGAGATGCGTGGACATGCTATTACCAAATTCGCCGTATACTGAACAAAAAACTTACTTTGTACACCAAATCGTTAGTTTGTGAAAGCATTATAATTTACTTGTAAACCCTCAAAAATAAATAAAAATATAGGTACAGTAACGTATTTATTGTTAAATACATTGAATACTTCTAAGTATTGTTATTTAGGTGTATGTATATATTAAGGCGACGTATTGTATACGAGACCTTCCCCTACCTTTCTTTACCTTTCGTTACCTTTTCTTACCTTTCCCTATAATGCCACTTAAAAAAATTCTGTTTATTTCGATAAAAAACAATAATCCCATAAAGGTAGTTTTCACAATAATATACTTTACCATCGTCTTTAAAAAAATAATACTCACACACAGATATTGTTAAGTCAAACAATACCTATTGCTATAATAGCAATATATGATGATAATATAATATATAACCTTACCTATAATAACATTGATATGTTATTTGTATTCAGTTATTATAATCATACGTCCGACTGTTCGTTTACTGACAATGTTTGAAGATTTTACATGGAATTTGTTATAGTTAGATATATTTCTATTATATTTTATTTGTGTAACATTGAACACACACTCGTCCACGATTGTCAGCTATGTAGGTACGTCCGAAGCGTCACGCATTGTTAATTTAAATATATCAACTACGGAGCATTAGATCTACACTGGATCTAACAAATAAATAAAAAATATGAATTTAATATAGCACATTTCCATTTCAATTCCGAATCGATCAAAAATAAAAATTAAACTAATCTTAAATTGGCCACTCTTGATACACTTACAATCTGAACAGTGACGAATTATATTTTAAAAAAATATTGTATTGGTGAAATATATATTTATAATTAGGGCCCGTAAGTTTATGTATTTGCATGTTTTTACTGAATGGACCAAAAATTGTTAATTCGGCTACAGATTTGAATTTAAAAAAAATAAGGGCATATTTCATATTTTTTAGCGCATATGACAGTATTTTTAAGCACATAAATGCTTGCATATTTTGCTATATTTAACAATCAAATATGTTGTAACTAATTATTGAAAATTAAAAATTTTAAATATAATATTATATATTAACGCAATTTTTCATAATTTAATATTACTATCATTATATACATGACGGTCTTGGCCGTCAGACGTTTCTTGTTCGGTTATCGTCGTCTCGTCGCAATCGTAAAATTTTTCGACTGTAATGTCATACAATATATGCTATTATAATTTCATTTAAGTAGATATATAATAATATAGAGTATAATATGGATGATATGAAATTTGATGTTATACAAACAAACGATTAACCCCGAAAAGAAGAACTATTAAAAACGTATCACAGGTAAGTGAACTTCCGGGCCTTAAATAACAATTTAACTAACAAATTTAAATTTTACTAACAATCATTCACATTTTACACCGATTCAAAAATTCTATGAAATTCTAGACCCTCTTCCCCCCGAATATTAAAAAATTTTCTACCGCATAATTTGTAGTCGTGGATACGCGTTAATAATTTGATAAACAAAAAATGAATGCATTCATTTTTTAGGCAATACATATGAATGTGAACGTGTTCACTAACAATATAGGTACGCGAACGTTCCGAACATTGTATATAGGTACGACTCATTAATTTATCAAACGTTACACAGTTAGACATTTTTCATTGATCGTCTTTATAGGTCCCCATCCTAAACTGATAAAATATTTAAATTGAATTGAAATACCTAGTAAATATTATATAATATTAATTATAATTTAATATCATTTCAGTTTAGTCTGATTGTATGACTAGTGTATAGCCCCACTTATCTGATTAGACAAGTAAACAAATCCGTGTCTATTACCACGGTAGCATATGGCCTTTGCCTTATGGCTTAGACAGATATTATTATAGGTAAACATATAATATATAAATTGTTTTATGTTTAACATTAAACATCACGCAAATGGTATATATAATAAATTACATAAAAATATTGTAGATAGTTAATTTGCCCATACATGGGTATTTTGAGAAGGAGACGATCCTCTTTCCCTTAGTTTTTAATATTTCATTTGTCTACCATGGTATCATATAAAAGTTTTCCTTTCAAGTTACGTCTGTCTCTACCAGTAAAAATATTTGTGAACACCTATTTTCATATCTATTTACCCGTAGAGCAATAAGTTAAACTAAATTACGGACGAATGCACTGCTGATACTATTCAATAACATTTTGGTTTCCCACAATAATTTAATTAATTTTAACTTCTTCGTATTTATTATTCTACATATTTATTATTCAAATCTTATATAATATATTAAAATTCAACAAATGCATAAATTCATCGTTTAACTTAATTTACATTATTTAAAGTAGTCATAGTTTTACGGCTAATATTTTTTTTTTTTTTTACTATTTATAACAATTAATATCTGATGCCAAACCTAATGTTTCGTGGTGATGATTACCTTTTTTAACAGAGGTAATTGGTGTTCAGACCTAGAGCCGAATTTAGGAGGGCAACTAGACCAGCCAACTTCATCTAATATATTTTTTTTATGTAGAATTAAGCTAGCTGTTGTGTCATACTAGTCGAAATTTAATTACGAAAAATTAATTGATAGTTTTAAATAAAGTATTATTTTATATTTCTTAAATCTTTTGTGCATTTCATGATTTTATTACGTAGGTATTTCTACCTATATTTAAATATAAATAAGGGTACATTTTTTTTTCTATTTGACTATTTCTCTTTACTTAAAAATATGTATTCGTTTCTATGACGAATGTAGGACGGCAAAATCATGATGCCCAGGGGCGGTGTTTATAATGTTGACAAAAAAAACCACATTCAAATATAATGGGTATTTGTAAAGTTAATAATTGTTTCCAATTTTCGTACTCATACTGTATATAGGTAACATTATAATAACATTTTGCGATTCAATATTTTATTGTAACATCATTATTTTTATTCTTCAAATTTTTATTATTACATTTTATCTACCTACGTAAAATTTTACAATTTTTAACAGGATAAATAGATATAGATAATAATAGATAAATAGATATCTGTTATGATTTTTTACTTTTTATTATATTATGAAAAAATGGACCGTTCTGAGTGCTATTCTTGCCACTCTAAAATGCTACTGGTTAAATTATATTTATTACGATCATTAAATAAAACAAAAACGTAATCATTGATTATTATTATTATCATTATTCATTATAGTTATATAATTTATAATACAAATATATTATTATGCTTTTTGCATAATATGTACACTATACAGATGAGGAGTTGGCAGTGATTACTTCAAACTTTCGGTCCCGAGGGGTATTGTAAATTTTTGTGGTACAAAAACAAAACTTTTATTTAAATATTAATTTATTTTATTAATATTTAAGTCAAAAGAAAAACGTTATTATAATTATATTCCAGATGGAAAAAACATTTTCGAGATGGTTACCTGGTCACCCCATTGAAATGAAACATTGGGGTGTAAAGTTATTTGACTCGTTTTAGTGTTGTAGATACTTTGAAATACAAAACGTTTTACAATATAATTTAATTCTAGTCAATAAGTTTATAGATAAAACCAGGTAACATATTTAATATTCTGACATAAACTGCGATTTCAACTCAAAGTTTTTTGAGCGACGTTAGGTAGCAATAGGGATACCTTGGCGCGAGAATAAGACACGCCTAATACTACTAACAATAACTAATCTCTGATACAGCATTATAAAATATAATTAAAATAGATAGGTTGGAAAGTATATTTACTTTTAAAATGTATTTATTTAGTAAAATTAGTCAATAATATAAAGTAAATACTAATTTCATTTTTCTTATTCCTCGGTTATGCCACATCGCTAATTTTTAATATCATATCGTAGTATTATTATTTTATATATACATACTGCTTAAACAGTTTGGTGTTAATTCAGCATTAAATTATTTAGTTCGGTTTGGTATTGACATTAAGTACAATATTTCATTTTATTATTTTTTAAATAGGTAACATGTAGATAATATTTTTTAAAAATTAATACATAAGATGAAAACTATTTATTGAATTTAATTATAATAAACTTACTCTAAAGTATAAATATATTTTTGATTAAAATTAATATAAATTGTATTATATTATGTATGAGCATTATTGGAGATCCAAAATAGTTGTATCCAAAAACTATGTCAATAAACGAAAAATAAAAGAATTGGTATTTTTTATTTAAAGTTAATTCATGCTTTCTATTTTTAAAGAATATATAGTAAGTAGGAACCTATAATTTACAATTAACTGCCGTTTTGAAGAATAAAAATGTATATGGATTAAACTATACAAAATTTATTTCTTATCGGAAATTTTAATACTATATTTTTGTGTACATCTTTCGTGAACAGATACCTTCTAGCATTTTGTATAGATTTTTAAAATATCAGAATGTATTTTATTATGGTGTAAAGGAAAGAACAATATACATTTCTAGTGCAAATACAAAATGCTATTTATTTGTATACAATTATTTGTTATAACATTTTCCTAATGCCAATAGAAGCACATTTAATCCCTGAATACGCTACCAAAGCACCAAATATTTCATTTCTTTGCGTACATTTTCAACTTAATATAATAAAATACCCCAATTCTCTCGTCTTGAATATTTAATGTCAATAAAATTAAATAAAGGACTAGCATAATGGTACCGGTACCTGCATATGTTTGCGTCCCTAAATTTCAGACTAGTTGAAATCAACCATCAAAAATATAAAGATGGTAAGACACTAGATTATTTTATATAGATGTAATAAAATATAGTGATTTCAGTAAATGATTAAGGAAATTTTAAAATATTCAATGCGACATTGAAATAAACCAAAAATAATAACCAAATATCAATAATCAGAATTTAAATGTAATCCACAGCTTTTAAGAATATAATTATATATGGACGACAATTAAAAAAATGTCTAAAATAAATAAGATTTAATAATCCATCTAATCTAATGTTCGTATTGTCATATATGTTACAAAGTACAATTATTTATAACTAGTATAATGAAACGGAAATAGCATAATTATAATTACATACGGATTAGATAAATATTTAATTAGATTTGTGAGATATGGGGATGATTCATTAAATTTAAATACATGTGATATAATAATATTACAGAGCGGTTACAAACTTAATATTATTCGGTTAATAATATATTGATAACTGAAAGTTTTGACACAGAGATAAGTGTTTATATATATATATATATATATATATGTAGAGTTTTTTGAGGAAAGTTATTTTGAAATTGTCCAAATAATATTGTTTAGACAATTTTGCCCGTATGACTGATTCTGTTATTACTATTTCTATCAACATTATATAACGATATGTCAATATGAATCACGTACGAGACCGTTATCATAAAACTCATAGTTCAAATTACACAAAAAACCGGACTTTTGAATATCAATAATATTTATGTACGTTGACTCATTAATTATTTGAGTGTTATATTATATTTTATGTACATAATATATGCCTATATAACAAGGTACCTACAATCAGTGGTTACGTGAACTTTTTTTTTCGATGCAACACACTAACGCATAATATTATCATAATATTGACAATTTTATTCTCATACTATATGTTTAAAATGTTATACAATATAATAAATTACTAAATAATAATCATAATTCGGAACCTAACATATAGTATTTTATATATATTTTTAGGAATGTACAATGTTTTATACTTATAATTTTATTAAACATACCTAAATCATTATTCACCTGCTAAACAAACCACAATGATACAAAATA